>OY987220.1:31083096-31799096 GCA_963920805.1 Primula vulgaris
ACTTAATTTTTGCTGTTTAGCCATGAATTACTTCTATTGGCAGGCTGAATTTGAGCTGTCAAGAGGTGGCAGCACAAGAAACAAACTGAATTTGGAAGACGAGTATGCTCTCTCTCTCCATTTTTTCTCTCATCTATACATGAGCCAATTTTTAGTGAGGAAACTTATTTTTTAAAAATCCTGTATGAAGAATGAAATGAATGCATCTCTATCTACATGAATTTCAAGCTATTGGACGACGGACTATGTATTTTACCTTCCCTTGCTAAATGTTACTGCATTTGAGTTACTATTTTCTTATATTGTTTATTGGTTTTTCAATGAAGGATAAATCTAGATCATCAACCAAGAGTTAAGCGTTATGCTCATGGTCTTAAAAAGCTAATTAAAATCGGAGAAGGTGAGCTGACATACAACTGCTTCATGATTTATATTTTCTTCGTACTACTTTTTTCTTGATGCATTTCACAATTTTCATTTTGTTTCAAAGATCATTCCATTCTCTTCGCATGCTTGGTATTTCAGTTAGCTTGTTTAGGTTGCAAAAAGCAAAGGTAAATTCGTCAGAGAGAGTTTCTATCACAATTTATTCTGTGGTACTAATATGGTGTTTAATCAGAATGTACCTATATGCATGTTATGTTCAAACTTCAAATGGAACTATAGAAGTTAATTTTGATAATATTTCACTTGTCTATAAAAACTGATGGGAAATCAATGTTTCTTTTCTTTGTTTTAAAAGTTTTATGATCTATGCACAATTATGAGCCCTTTGCGACATGGATGTGTATTGACTAGCTACGTTCCTGTCAGGAAATCTTTTCCATAGCCTCTCTCTCTCTCTCCCTCCTCTATTTGTTCCTTTTAAAGAATTTGAAATCCTCGCTCGTTTCATATAGGTTATGCATACCACTCAAATTCGCAATTTCAAAATTTTAATCATGTTTTGTGTTGTATAGGGCCGGAGTCTCTTTTACGCCAATCTTCAAACGTAGCCACTAATATTGGAGCTGATGAATACTCTCATGAAGTTGATGTAGTTGAAGCACACGAGTGGAAATGTGTCCGTGCAATTAATGGTATGTTATTTTCGCTGCATCGAAAGATGGCCCTTGTTTTTTTTCTCTCTGTATTTTCTATTCCATATTCTTATTTTTCCACATCTAACAAATGTTAATTTGTTAACTGATATAACACATCAAACAAATATTAGTTTGTGCCAACACTGATCACCTGCTTAATTTTCCACTTTATGTACTATTTTGTGCTTTGACTTGATTGATATGCTAAAAGCATTACATGAGCTCTTTAATTGACCTGCATGAGTTTAGATTGCCACATTAAAAGAAAATAGAAAAAGGCTAGAATTGACCAATCTGATTATTGTTAATTTATATTTTTCCATTTTTTGGTTTCTCCATGCATGAAGAACTGCATTGTTTTAAATCTGATCTTTTTCACACCCTTATATTTTGGGTTTTAGGTGTTCGGATCTTTGAGGATGTGGCTCAACCTAAAGTGAGTATGGTTTACTAGATCATTTCCAGTGTAATTTTCATAGCACTTTCAAAGTACCTTTATATGTTATAATGCTGCTTAAAGATTTTAAATTACTGATCTGCATCTGTTTTATGAATTTTATAAGAATTTATGGACATTGTTAATTATTGGTTGCAGAATGTTAAAAGCATTCTTGTGAAGGCCGCGGGTGTCATTGATGCAAGCGCAGATACGGTTTTCGAGGTGTTTCTAAATGTTAATAAACGTCAAAGATATGAGTAAGTTCGGATTACCTGTGTGATTTAAAACTTTTGCTCATCCCAATATATGTAAACGATAAATGGCATCACAGATGGGATATATTGACGGGTGATTTGGAGTTGATCGATTCATTCGATGGGCATTATGATGTTCTCTATGCTAAAAATGATCCCGGACATCTAACAAGGTATGTGCACACCCAATTGACCGAGGTCTTGAGCTTAACGCTTCTTTCGGCCAAAAAACCGGATGAGCGCAGCTTTTAAGCTGGCCGACCACTTGAAGTCCAGTTTTTAAGTAAAAAACAGAGATTATAAGCTGCAACTAAACAAAGCTAAAGTTGCACTTTTGAATATTTCGTAGAAGTATCACACTCAAGTAAAAGCTTTACCAACTAAGAAGATCAAAGTGAGTGGAATGGTTTATTTTCGAGTTAAGATGATATTCTTTTTTTTCCTCCTGATGTTCTCTTTTGTTTTTCCTCTTAAGCTAGTAACTTTTCGTTATAGAAGCTAATGCATGTTAGTGTTTGACTTGTATAACACACTGGATTTGCATTTACTAACAATTTATAAATAAACATGTTATCTATGAGAAATAAATGCAGTTTTAGTTTCATCCATATCAACATGAATCACAAAATCTGAATCTTATACAGTTGTTGTGCATATTCACATCTGGCAATGGCCTCTAACTTTACTTTTCTGTTGATTTGATAATGAAATAGCTAACTGTGATAAGCTGTTTTTTTTGGTCAATGATGAAATTGCTGGAGTCTGAATGATACAAAAATGAGCATCAAATAAAATTTAAAGAACTAGTAATTGCTTTAGATTTTATCCCTTTTCCTATCATTAACTTATCGATATGTTTTGCAGTCACAGCAGTAAGAGAGATTTTGTCTTCTCCAGGCAATGGTATCGAGGACAAGATGGAACGTATAGTAAGACACGTTCTTAGCTTATGATTTTCTTGTTGCTAGAATTAGTTTTGCCACGTGCTGTTTCTTTTAGTAATCTGAACCTCTTCATTTGCGTTCACTGAGATGGTATCTTTACGAATTGCAGCAATATTGCACTTTCCAACTGTACATAAGAATTGCCCCTCAAAATCAGGATATCAACGCACAAAAATTAACCGTAAGCACTTTATTAATCTGTCTTCTCTAAGAACAATGGTTTATATTCCTTGGGTTGTCTTCTCACTTTCTTTACTTGTGGCTTACTAAGTCCACATACAGAGTTGCAGGGAGTTGTTTCTCATCTTATGTTCTAGAAAACAATTACATTCTATTAATAACCAATTTTAGGAAAAGATTTGTGAACATTTCGTTTTCCTGCAAGCTCAAATTATGATAATTTGTGTTATTCTTCTTTTTGCAGCTTCTACATTGGAGATTCGGAATTTGAACAAAACTCCTTTAGATGGTGCTCGATGTGTTGTAACACAAATGCTAGAGCTACAGTCATGTAGCCGTGGTTGGTGGAAAAGTGACGTGTGGTCAAAGTTTGAAAAGTCTGTCCCTTATGCGCTTTTGAGCCAAGTCACAGGTTGGTCATCTTATCTATTACAATTCTTTTATAATGCCAAGTGTCACCACTTGGAGTGCTATGATGTTATTCAAAACTTAAAAAATCCTAATATATCCTGGTGTGATAAAGGAAATCCATGGTGCAATTATGACTCAAATTTAGGAGACAAAGTTTCACGTTAAATTGTTGCAAACTGGCCTCATGTGTTATGGGAGTTTTGCAAAAAATCTCCAAGTACTATGATTAGTAGCAATTATCTCTCTCATACTATCTAAACTATTGCAAACAACACTCATTACAAGTTTGAGAACGTCATAACTTTTTGTTCTATTAGTCTCTTTAGATAATGGTTGTTTTGGTGTATGCACTTTGGTAAATGTATCTCCATGTTATATAGCCGTTAACCAAAAAAAATCATTTAGAGTAAGAGATACATAAGTGAAAAAACGGATTTGTTTTACAAAAAAGGATGTAAAACTCGATTTGGCCACTTGAGGTGCATAGTTGAAGCATTGATTGCAAAATTTAGATAAAGGTTAAGTAATAGATGGATGTAACAAATCACAAGGGGTTGTTTGCAAAACATCATAGTACATTGGGGTTATTTGCAATTTACCCTATTCTTATTGAATTGGGAAATCCGATGGAAGTTCTAAAACTTAAAAAAGTAGTATTTGTGTTTCTGGACAAAAGGTGAAATTACTGGCTCATAAATGATGTTTATTCGTTTCTGATTTTTTTCCAGGTTTAAAAGAATATTTTCGAGCCAATCCTTCATTAGCGTCAGCATCTGCAACTACATTCTTCCATTCAAAATCTTCTGATAATTCATCATCCAATAGTGATCCAGAGGATAATGCACAAGTTACTGAAGAGTTTTATGATGCTATTGGAACTGATTCCTCTTCTGACGATGAGGATGATGACAACAGAAAAGAAGTTGATGGCAAGGTGTGCCTTGTTATCGGTTTTCTTTTTTCTCCTGCTGTAAATCATTATGAGTAAATCTGACAATTTGGAATATTTTGAGGGAGTGGTAGTTTCTTAATGGGTTAATTACAATTTTGTACGTAAAAGTATCATCAATTTCAATATTGTCAACCATCGTATAAGAGTTAGCAATTAGTACAATAACTCAACATTTTTTTCCCCACTTCTGTATACTTAAGAGAACAAAAACTGTGGTATGTGACTACTAACTACAAGAGGAATACTTCAATAGAATAGTTTACAAAAGCTAAAGAAGGTGATGGAAAACTGTAGAAAATTATGGTTTTCTCGATTAAGTTGTACTTACAACTTTGATAGTTTTTTCTATTCAGTACATTAACTATACTTTATCACTGAAAAATGCAGTACCAGTGTTACTAATCGCTTATATGTCTAGGTTTACAAAAATCGTAATCTGGTGATAAATTAGAGTATAAAAGTGTAATCAACCCTTTCTTAATGAATGTACTTTTACCATTGTGGTTGTGTAATCTATCAGAACATGAAGGTGAAGCTGAAGAACGTCTCATGGGCTATCGCAGGATTGACTTTTAAGCGAGCTTCAGGTATTCAATATACCTTTCTAACCACCTAAAATAATTATAGAACATTCAGGACATATATATTATCTTACAAGGACATCATTGTTGTGTTGACTGTAGGCTTGTATACGTTACAATAGTTCACAGGACGTTAATTTGCATATGGAGCTAATTTTAGGTGGCGATATAATTTTCTTAAGCAACTTATGTTCTGTTTTCCGACTATAACCCTATGTTGCATAGATACGGATATGTTACGATACGCCGATTCATTTCTTTTTGAAAATTTAGGATACGATACGGCTATGATACATTAATTATTTTTTATAATAATTATTCAATTGTATCTTCAGTATGAGCGTCTTCAATAATATGATGATATTAAAATACCAGTTCTGTTCTCCCTTATATACCTGTTATGTAAAATGTGGCTTATAATCCGGTGCAGCCCCAGATTTAAATAAGGAATTAGACCCAACTGTTCCCCCACTCGTTCTCGATCCTAGTCATTACCGTGGTTCCTTGCGCCAAGGAAGGAGTGAGAATGATAGTGATTGCTGGACACCACCAAGTGGTGAAGGATTCATGGTTAGAGGAAAAACATATCTCAAGGACAGTTGTAAGGTAGGTATAAGATGTTATATACTTCAGATTAAATCAGTCCGATTTGTGGTTTAAGGCCTTGTTTGGTTGCAATTTGTTTTGCTTATTGCTTAGGAGTTGGACTGTATCTGGTTGATTAGATTAAGATCTGAGTTTTTCTGTGGCTTTTTCCTAACAAAATTAGAAGCTTTTGAGTTGTTGAACCAGCATTTTTTTACAACCTTAAGTGGTTCAGCTTATTAGCTTAAAAGCTGCAATCAATCAAACCCTTAGGGCCTTGTTTGCTTTCAAGTTTTTCTTTTGGAAGTTGGACTGCATTTGGTTGATCAGCTTTAAACCTGATTTTTTATGGGGTTGTGGGGCCTGCAAAACACCAGAAGCTTTAAGCTGGATGAAGATGGACTTATGAATCCTTTTTTCTTCACAACCTAAACAGTCCAGCTTATTGCGTCAAAGCTGTGACCAAACAACCCTTATTTTGAGATTTGAAGTTTGAAGACTCTGTAGTGCCAGGAATTAGGAAATGTAATTTTTGGAAAAGGAAAAGCCAACAAAAAGTAAATAAAAAAAGGTATTATACATTTTCTCATTTGGTTATCAGTTGAAAAACAATGCATGTGCCACGTAAATTCCTCCTTAATTTCCCCTTAGTTCTACTCTTTTATTGCGCTTTTGGTCATCTTAAAGGTAATGGTATATCCTCGACAATAATCATTTCATAACCATGTTTGCAATGAAATAAATATCTTATTATATGCATAATTAGGTTTCAGCAGCTGATGATTGATATTCTTTTTCTTGTATTCTTCCCTTCTCTTTTCTAAAAGAATATAAGACTGAACTTTATTGATATTATATGTGCTGTACGCTGTTGCTGACATTGCGTTGAATCTATCAGGTAATGGGAGGAGAGCCACTTCTGAAACTCATAGCTGTTGACTGGATAAAAGTTGATAATTTTGTTAGTAATATTGCTCTGCATCCAAAATCTCTTGCTCAGGTATGTAAATATTCTAGATGTTTTGTTCATATCAGAGGTTACAAATATGGCTATAAGCCTGTATCTTTTATTCAAAAAAAATCATCTGTAACGACTGCATCTTCTTTGAGGAATACGATGCTTGAGTAAACGAAGATAGATAACATAAATTGTGGTTTAGTTATTTTGCAAGAGATGGAAAAATAAATTATAAAAAGCTTGAGCTATGTTCGCCTTTTGATTTCGTGACAGTTTCTCCTTGTGTTGTCATGCATAAAAAGCAACTTTTGAAGGCTTCAGTCTTATGGAGTTTTTAAGGAAAGGTGAAATATACATGGCCCTAGTGCATAGTAAATTTCTAGACGCAAAGAACTTGTATCTTTCTGAGTAAGAAAGTACATATGGGTGTACCTCAAGTCTATTACGAGTTAGTTCTCCTTAGATTCATTTACAGGTGGAAAGCTTGTCCCCAGTTTTCTGATCAATATTATAGCTTTCTTTGTCATGTCCATTATCCCACAACATTATTTGAGTTTTGGCAAGTGAAGTGCTTAATCACATGCAAATATTGCATGTCTTTTTAAGTATGTTAATTTTTATGAGTTTCTTTTTCACTGGTGTTTGTATTTGATATATTGCAGACAGAAGCTGGGAAGAAACTCCCCTTCATCCTTGTTGTCAATCTTGGGGTATGTAGATTATCGTGAAATTTTGCTTTGAAACATGATAGTCTGCATTAATGGCCTGTTAGGCATTAAAGTGTTTATTTCAATTTCAGATTCCATCGAAACCGAACTACAGCCTGGTTATGTATTACGCTGCTGACAGGACTGTAAATAAAAATTCTTTGCTTGGTAGATTTGTTGATGGGTCTGACATGTTCCGGGATTCTAGATTTAAACTAATTCCAAGAATAGTTGAGGTATGAATATATTTTTGAGTTAATTATGGTTTGGTGACCTGTGTTTTGGCCAATTTTAGGATTGGTGACCTAACTTTTTACAATCCCGTTTTAGTGACCTAAATTTATAGTTTGACTTGTTTTAGTGACCCACCGTTACATTTTTTAGATGAAAACCGTTTTAAATTTTCAATTTAGCCCGTATAGTTTAAAACTTAACGATAAACGCTTAAAAATTGTAAATATTACACTTATATAAGCTCACTTATATTACACACTTATATAAGCTCACTTAAACTACACACTTATATAAAACATGCGTTTAAATGAGTTACACAATTAGCAAATAAAATGAATACAAGTATCGAACAACATATGAACTATATTAGTTGGGATGATATAAATATATATTTATAAAGCCATTGAATTGAAAGTCTACTTACTAACAACTCAATTTCAATGTAAGGGTTAGAATCTAATTAGACTCTTATTTTATTTTAGCATAAGACTCGTCATTCAAAAAATTTATTAGTCTTTAAAAAGTTTAATAATGAATTTACATAATACGAAGAAAAAAAAACGATTTAGCTTATATTAATTAGTTTGTAGCATGTTATTTGATAGTTTTATATCATTTTTAAATTTGCATTAACAAAAATTGTTTTTTTTTTCAATTTACGTATGTAGATGTAATTTGCATTTGATAGTTTTATAAGATTTCATATAAGTGTTTTTATGTGTGTAATTTTTGTAAATTTTAAGCGTTTATCGTAAATTTTTAAACTGTACGGACTAAATTGAAACTTTAAAACGGTTTCCATCCAAAAATGTAACGACGGGTCACTAAAACAACTCAGACTATAAACTTAGGTCACTAAAACTGGATTGTAAAAAGTTAGGTCACCAATCCTAAAATTGGCCAAAACACAGGTCAACAAAGCATAATTAACCCTATATTTTTCCCTCTAACTGATGACTATGTATTAGGAGTATATCATAGGCTTAGTTTTGATCCATTCAATGATAATGTTTTCTACAGGGGTATTGGATGGTAAAGCGTGCCGTTGGAACAAAAGCTTGCTTGTTAGGGAAGGCTGTCACCTGCAAGTACCTTAGGCAAGACAATTTCTTGGAGGTAAACATGAATTGCTGTATAGGAATGGACGTAATTATGCATAAACGCTAGGATTAGCTTAGTGGCCATAATCCACATTTTCAACTAGGTGGTTGTGAATTCAGTTGGTACGTGGTAGGATTGAAATCCATAAAGATTCTTTTTTCTTAAATGTAAATATATATACATGCCTAGGTACCGACCCTTTTTAGTTTCTCTAGATAGCTATTGTTAAGTTACAATATAGAGTAATTTAATATATATTAATAAAAGTTATTTTGCAGATTGATGTGGATGTTGGCTCATCTGCTGTGGCGAGGAGTGTCATAAGCCTTGTCCTGGGATATGTTACAAGTATCGTTGTTGATCTAGCAATTTTAATTGAGGTTTGTGCCTGGTTTTACAGAATATTAGTATTTCTAATTTAGATAATATACATATTACGTTATCCTTAAATTATAAATTTAATCTGTACAAATAATAAATCAAGTTGCTTCATCTGGCTTCATCGTCACCTTTCACTGTTTTGACCATGGCTCCTTTTAACTTTGTTAAAATTACATTAATTGCACCTTTTCTTCTCGTTCTCTTTGGTAGTAGCTGCGAAATTTGGTTCGACCATCGTCCTTAAATGCTTGACATATTATGCAAAAAGTTCGTTAAAAAAGTAATGTGCAGTTTTGATCGTCTAAAAAAGTACCTCTAGCACTCTATTAGAGCATATAAATTACATTTGTAGTTCAAATTTTGAACCCCAAAATCGTGATTAATTTATATGACTGTATGTGCTTAAGAAAATCAAAATTTGAGTATTACTTGTGTATCTATGAGGGTACTTTTTTTAAAATATCTGGGATAGGTAGTCACCACCACTGTATTTTTATTATAGGGGAGAGAAGAGGATGAACTACCCGAGTATCTTCTTGGAATGGTTCGATTAAACAGAATGAAGGTCGAATCTGCTGTACCATTGGACGCTTGAAACAATTTTAACAAAGCCAATTTTTTTGGTATCACCATTTCTTGGAGGCGTGAATCGTGATAGATAATTTCAAAGGTATACAAACCGATCTTGATAATTTCATGTATATCCCGCACTTGTAATTGTCCAATGTTTGGAAATTCTAAATTAGGGCCCCCCAATGTAGTTCTCTAGCAACTTTTCCGATTATGGGATTCCCTTTTCCTATGGTGTCAAAATATATATTTTGTTGAGCTTATGCCAACTTGTCTGTAAACATCTGGTGTATCATGTATTTATGGTGGATGGTTGGGTTTATTGAGCGTATACGTTTGCCCCTATACTGTATTTGTAAGGGTGTTATCGCCTTGTTTTTTTATCTATAAAGAAAAAAAGTTATTTAATCGGTCGCCAAATTCACATTACAAAAAGACGGGGTATACTCCATGGACTCAATTGCATAATTTACACTAATTGAAACAAAAAAAAAACACCGGATGTTTAGTTCTAGTGAGAGAAAGTGATCGAGTAAAGTGAAACAAAACAGATTTTAACCCCGCTATATACTGTGAGTATTTTGTAAACAAGTTCATGAAGCAAAAAACACCGGGTTTTTTTTTGTAAGATTGTCTCTAACATATGTACCTACTTGACATTACCTGAAAGAAGAATATTTTTTTGGACAAAATAACGAAGTTATCAATTAGATTTTTAAAAGCGGCCGAGGCGAGTAAATCAAACATATAGCTTAATAGTATGCATACCACTATACCAAGATATAAAATCGGTTCGTAATAGAATGATTTTGTACGAGAGAATAAATTTGATCTATAACAAGACTACGAATATGAATAAAAAACTCGACATGAGAAATTAGTGTGGAGTGTTGATTGGCGAGTAGCGACTTGATTTTATTCAGCATTATAAGGAAAAAATGCAAAAGAAAAAGGATTCTGCAAATTATGTTGATAACAATATGATTTTAAGGGGAAAAAAATATATAGCTGCTTGAACACTTATCATATTAGTACGATAATAATTTACCTTCGTTTCAAAGTAAAGCTTCAAAACTAACTGAAAAAAAGAATCATAAAGAAATATCAAGTTACAACCACTTGAATCGATGGAAACCATTGCGAGTCGTTCGATTTTGTAATTCTAATTTATCAAGGAGAAGTTCTTCCGCACGTTACTTCGAAGGAAAAATAAAGTTGAATTAAAATTCCCAACGCGAAGGTCTTGTTTACACCATTAAATTCAAATCGTCCATGCTACACCCGTCATAAGTAATTTGCTCGAGTTTCTTGCAATTCCTCGCCACATTCACTACCCCAATCTTTGTCATTCTACGATTTCCGACGTTTAAAAACTCGAGATCAGGACGTATTCTACCAATTTTGCACGTCTTCGTCGTTCAAGTAACTAAATACGGCTCGTAAAACCTTCAAATTGAGGGTTCTACTTTTTGAGGATTTCCCAAAAATATTTGAAACTCTTAAACCATTTATTTATTTCCAAGTGAGTCATAAAAGGGCATGAGTTCAATACTCCACTAATACCATCCCCTGTGATTTTAAAACACTAGCTTATGTCCAGATTTTCTAAATTGGGACATAGTCTTGAACCTATGTCAAGTGTTTTATCATCTTAAGAAAAAATATTACAAAGGCCTAAACGACGAATTTTTGGGTGTTTACACAAGTTCATTTGAGAAATATGTACTTCTACTTTGGCCCCGTCCGTCTTAATCTCTTCGAGCAAAAGACAATTATTAAGTTACTGCCCAACCCACGACAATAGTTGACATCGATACGAGTTAAATTGGCAAGATATGGTAAACTTTTGTCTATGGTTTTGTCTAAGAGATCTGAATATGAGATGTTAGGTTCTTCAATGTAGCAAAAAGCTTGAAAAAACATCGACAATGTATTGGCCTTAATACTTCTCATCATAAGTTAAATTGTGAGCTTTTTCAACGACGGCTTTGCTATACCTAGTGACGAGACATGATCGTTGGATATTGTCATTGATGAGAAGCAACGAGAGCATCTCAAATTTTGAAAATCGATTACTTCTTGTGGTGGAAAAGAACCTGATGTCGTATGAAAATATTTTTCACACCGAAAGGGGTTTGGATAGCAGAAATCCAATTCTTTTAGTCTCATACTTCATGAGTTAACCGAGAAAGATAAATCTGATGAGCAATACCAACCAAGCAGCTGAGGTCGCAATTGCGAATAATAATGCTCTCCAAATATTGGAATCTGCAAAGAACTACAAGAATTATTCGGAACATATTCTCTAAAATCTTCAATTCCAATTTTAAGGAATTTGTAATCGAAAGAAATTGTCTAGACACCAATGATACCGGTGCAAGGTTTTTTTTCATCAATCTTTTGAAAAATTTGTCTCCAAATATCATCTGGCAAATCCAAAGATCCTTTGCTCATTGTTGAAAGTAGGATGTAATTGACACAACAAATTAAAAGTATGGAGAATTTTCCTGTGAAATTATTGTTTTTTTTTAATGTATATTTAAGAATTGTGAATATACCTTAAGTCGCGAAATCTTTCCAAATCTATCATTGAAGAGAAAATTACATTCGGACTACTTAAAAAACTCCGAAAATGTTTGATATATTTTGATATTTAACCATACATATTAAACCATTTTAGTATATAGCCATTCAAATTGAATTATATTCGTTCCCTAACATCTAACCTTGTAGATTTTGATGAAGCAAAATAATAATAATAATATCTCCGAGAATTTTTAATCACAAAATCATGGAAACAAAGTTATTAGGCCATGTCTGATACTTTTGTAAACATAATTTCCTTTATATTATATATAAACATCGTAATGGTAATGATGGGTAACTCTTTATAAACCACAAGCTCGATCGTTATCTAGTCGATGTGGAATCGATTGGGTCCTACGAGTTGACATGTTAAATGGGTAGAGATTAGGCCAACATCGTTAGACCCGCTCTGATATCATGTTAAACCACATATACGTTACCATTAAAATGTCTCGTAATGGTAAGGATGAGTAACTCTTTATAAACTACAGGCTCAATCGTTATCTAGTCCATGTGGTATAATATATTCTAACACTCCATAATATTAAAAATAATTAATATTAATATAAATGATACTTTTTATATTTTCTTTCCTTTTTCTATTGTTTTTATGGGATTCCCTTTTCTTGTGGTTTCAAAATATATCTTCTGTTGAGCTTGTATGTGTATGGTGGATCGGGTTTCCCTAATTCATCCTACAAGTTTACCCCTATATTGTATTTGTAAGGGCGTAATCGCCTTCTTTTTTTTATCTATAAAGTAAAAAGTTTATTTAATCGGTCGTCATATTCACATCACAGAAATTTTATTCCGAGTTATGTCAAGTTGCACCAGCTCGACTCATAAAGTCGGAATACTACACGATTGTTAACGGTGTGTATATTGGAATTGCATACGAACGTTTCAAATTTTAGATGTTATGCTTACTATGGACTTATCAAAAGATCTTCATGATACCTCATAGAGTAATTAATACACTACATGTAACTGACACTACAAAATAATATTTGATTTAGTAAGAATCAAAAGTTGTCACAAACATGTCATTAATTTAAAAAACTGTCACAAATCTGTCGCAAATTGACTAAACTGTCATAAAGCCGTCATAAAAACCGTCGCTAATAAGCTCGTAACAAAAAATACCGTCATTAATCCCGTTGCTATTTGGGTATTTTTTTTGTAGTGTGAATTGTAGTTCATTAAAATGACTACAATCATAAATATGAGTTGGGATCTGTTTTTTATTTTGTAATTGTGTTATTTAACTTGTTTAGTTCATCTTGGTTAGGGTTTTAATATAGTATTATGTAGTGTTAATATGAGAAATGCCATCAGACCCATAAATCTATAATTTTTTTTTAATTTGAAGAACATGTAATGATGTAAAACCTATTATTAAAGCATAACAGCCAATCATATATTTATGTAGGGATTGTCACACGTGAAAAATCAATAGCCTTAAAAGTAAAATGTCTTGATATTATCGTCGTGTTACTTTTTGCCAATCTATTCATAGTGTAAATTTGGTCAAAAAAAGAATAAAATTTTCTATTTCCCCCCAAATAATTAAAGGGGATACGATGAAACTTTACTCTTTATTTAGTCACTTTACTTACTCCACTACTAGTTTATAACCTTCTTTTATTGAATTAAAGGCTGATTGGTATCACTTTTATAGTTTTATTACCCCTCTTTTGCTCTATATACTAAACATATTCATTACTTTATTTTGCACTATAACGGACGAGACGTTACCTACTCATTTTGTTTGGTCGAGATACCGATTTTTAGCACCTACTTTTACCACTTAAATGGAATCTAAATTCAAATATTTTTAGGGAATTCAGTTTGTGTTAAATTTTCATTTCTTTTAAAAACTTGGTACTGCAATATTGCAACCTGGTCGGCGACTCCGCATGATGTTTCGGGCATTGTTTAGGTAATTCATTTAACTGGGTAATTATTTTGTATTTTGCTTTTTTACTTGCTCATAGTACGTATAAAACAAATCACATCAGTTACAGTCAAAAGTCGTCCCGGATCCATCGTTAATTATCGAAGTCGTCGTTAAGCTATAGCTAGTCGTCGCATTTATAGGGTTGCTAAACAAGTTTTGTACCTAGTATCATACCGATCGAGTAATACAAATGGACAAATTTTAACAGGCGTTACACTCTTTTGAACTCCATGCACGTACTGCATAATAGTTCAGACATTTGCGCAAAAATTAGGGTTTGTTATTTGGCTTTTCTTGATTTTTATTTTTATATTTGTCACATGCATTGGACAAGACAATATTATCTTTTTATCTTGGATATATCTTCAACTGAACGTTACGAGTATTTAAAAGGAAAAAAATACAAAAAATCAGGTAAGTTGTTTTCTGAGTGTTATCTTTATTTTGCTCAGATTTGTATCACTTGATTATTATATGAAAATAGTAATTTTTTTGAACTTAGTATATGTGTGTGACAATACATTTCTACATCTTTAATGGTCAAAGAATAATAACAAGTTTAATTTGTAACAAAACTTTACATCCATACAAAAAATTAATGCTTGTGAAACGCGACGAAAAGACTCCTATCTTGCAAAATTACTAACTCAATATCTTTTTGTGTACATAAATTTAATAAAAAAACAAATTGGGCCAAAATACAACTCAAGTGATCTTAAAGTAGATACCAGAAAACTAGACAAATTTAATAATTGTTTAGAAATTAAAGTATGCATCGCTATAAAGCGTTCAACCAGACTAATTGTCAGACAATTATTCATGTAATTTTTAGAATTATTTTTACACTCCAACAAAAAAAAAAGAAGCTCAAATATAATACTCTAGTTGAGACTATTAATTAAAAAAATTAAATTTTTTTAATGATTTTAATATATTTTATTTGACGATTCAACAAAATAAAAACATAAATATAATATTATAAAATCTTATTTGAGAATACACTAAAGTTAAATACTAATGAAAAATATTAAATATATAGCCGAATATCAGACTCGTAAATTTTGAGGTGAAAATGAAATTCTAAATTTACATTAAGGACTGATGTGTTGAGAGTCTGACTGAGCGTATCTGGCTCATATGTGTCAGTTGTTACTTACTATCCGTTCCCAATTAATTGTCCTTTACGAAATTACGTGCAATTTTTGACCGCCTTATAACATGTATCAAAATTGTCGAAATGAAAATTTTCAAAACTAAATCATATAATTTAATGTTTGAACTATATGATTAACTTTTGAAAATTTTCATTCCGACAATTTTGATATAAGTTATTGGCTGATCAAAATTGCACGTAGTTTCAACGTATCTCGTAAACAGTGGTGATGTATATTGAAACCAGCTATTGCCCATTGCCATTGGTATATAGTACTATACTCATATATATATATATTATATATATATAGCAGCTGTGTTTGGGACCTTGGGTAAATTAATTAAGTTAACATATGGCTTAGAAATCAACATACAAAGACACAAAGACATGCATAAATGTGCTACTATAATATTCACATGAGCTGAATTTCACAAATGCCAATCACATTAGTATCTTAATATATACAAGAAAAATAAAGTAAAAAAAATTCTACAATTATGTTTGCAACTTCATCACT
Source organism: Primula vulgaris (assembly GCA_963920805.1). Classification (NCBI taxonomy): domain Eukaryota; kingdom Viridiplantae; phylum Streptophyta; class Magnoliopsida; order Ericales; family Primulaceae; genus Primula; species Primula vulgaris. The sequence goes on from OY987220.1 coordinate 31,098,689, forward strand.
CCTTGGATAAATTTTAATTAAATACCACTCTCCTCGTTTCTATTTAATTGTTCATTACGAAACTACGTGTAATTTCGATCAGTGTATAACTTATATCAAAATTGTCGAAATAATTTTTTTTTAAATCTAATAATAAAATTTAACATTTAAACTATATGATCAACTTTTGATAATTTTGACTGATCGGTTAAAATTGTACGTAGTTTCGTGATGAACAATTAAATAGTAACGACGAAGTAATATTAGTATATTTTAAGGTTTGACATTTGATAGCAACTGGACAACAGTTTCATGCATTGTGAGAGCCAAGACGGCAATAAAACCGTCATTTATACATAATATTAATGTTTGTGAAGTTGTGAACATGTCATAATTAAGAAGAATACAAAAATATGTACACTATAAGCTAGACATATATTATGTAAATGTGACATTAAGTCAACAAACCACATTAATTAAATTAGTTCATACGTTTCTTTCTTCCCTGATCCTAGGGTTTTATTTTAACAAACACAAGTTTTATTTAGAATCAACTAATCAAATTGTTAATCTTTTACAAATCACTATATACATATCAGACTATGCAGGGTTGACTTCAACTATTTTGTTAGCTTTTTTAACCTTTTGATTTTAAAAGGTTACATGCGTTTGGTATCACTGTTTTTTTTAGCTTTTAAAAATCTAGATTTTGGAGAAATATAACTAGAAAAGTTAAAAGCAAAAAAGCCACGCATTTTAAAGATTTTGATAGCTTTCTTGCCACCATTTTAAGAATTTAAATGAATATTGATTTTATCTCAACTAAAATTTTATTCGTATAATTGACGTGTTACTTGCTCGTTTAAATGTGATATTTTAAAATTTTATTAAAAAAATGTCTTATAAAGTTATTTTGATTGAAAAATCAAAAGGTTATTAGCTATGCCAAAAAAAAAATGTTAAAAGTTAATTTTTTTAAGTTTTTACCAAACACTCCTGTATATTTTGAAAATCATGATTTTTTCCTACTGTTTCTAAAAACAGCTTTTTGACTGAAAAAACACATAACAAATGGACCCATAATTATGTCAACTCATGCACTGTTGCAAACACTGAAACAAAGTTATCTAAAAATAAGTCTAATTTTACAGTATAAAAATTGAATATTATTTGCAAAATTTCCAAAAATAAAACAACATGATATAATATGGGGGGTAAATTAAATGAGAAAGGGACATAGCAAATAAAGTCACTGTCACTGCATGCTCGTGACAATGAGCAAACAATAATAAAGACTGAAATGTTTTTATTATCATTCAGAGTCTTTAATGACACAAAAAAGCTACCATGGCAAAAAAACAAATTAGAATAAGGAACTGTTTTTTTTTTTTTCATTCCTCATTATTATTGATAATAAAGTATGCTAGGACAAAGTTTAATTATTTCCGGAAACTAGTTTCGAGAGACTAACGACAAATAAAATACTAGACACAAACGTCATCCGACTCAAAACTCACTACCTAAATCATCCCAACATGAGATAGACAAGTTAAGGAAACTTAATAAAAAGTACATAAACAGACTCGATCAAATATCTACAAGAAAAGATGAAGTTTTCGTACGCGGATTGCCTAGTCTGACGAGACAAAATGAGAAAAACCGATGGTGATGGAGTGAGTCACAGTCCAATTCTCGAGTCTTGGAAAGGTAGAAGAGTTCACGACCTAGTCTACAAGAATAAGGAACCGTTTAATTAGTTATGTAGAGATAAATATAAGACCCCCAAGTTTTTGTTTTTTTACTCCGATTTGTTGTAGCAATGTGTTAATGCACACACGTTTAGCTCATCAAAGTTTTGGAAATAATTGCAACAAATTTAAGAACGCAATAAACGCAATCCCGAATCATAAGCGCAAAAAACGCAAATTTAAGAACACCTATAGGAGTGACAAACTGGCTATACTGTTACAATAATCCCGGATCATAAACGCAATCCACTCCGGAATGTGCATGATCAGCGTGTTTTGAAAGTCGCATTTTTATGATTTTATAAATACACCTAAATCACACCATTTGTAATTCGGTCTAGACAGATAGTCCGGTTGCATTTTACGCCACTAACAAAATGCCACTAACTACATTATTTCCAATCTCTACTTTTGATTTTTTTAGTCATAATTTAAATCACCTTTTGAATTTAATGAAACCAACTTTTCACCATGATCGATGATTCAACAACTAATTTGACTGACCCTAATAAATCACACCACCAATTAGACCAAACAAAGCTCCTATTTTTGTGTAAACTATAGTGATGACTTCAAAAGCTTCTTCTTCCTAACATTGCTTTGATTTTCAACTCAACTCAAGCATTAAATTAAAGTAAAAATTACTAAAACATATGACTTTTTAAGTCTAATTATCAAAAACTATAAAATAAAACTCATTTTAAAGATAAATTTTGTAATACTCCCTAACTTTTTTCTATCTCAACATTAAATAAAATATTTAGTGGATACAAAAGTATATATATATATACAACAAATACCAAAAGTAAAAGAAAAGATGTTCCAATCAACCACCACTTGCTACATTTCCATGGCCCATTCATGGTTCCAAAAGCATTGCAATTAAATTACACAAATACGATTTTTTTTTAGTGCATCCTTAGTGATAGAAGGGGAATTATATATATAGACACCATGAAATGGATGTTTTTTTTTTAAAACGTTTCAAATCAAGATTTGATTAATGCAAATCTCCACGGTTTCACGACGGAAACACAAATATGCGTCTTTTTTTTTTCCTGAGATGTATAATGACATGTTTTGAATTTTTAAATTTTACCATAATTTCGAAAACATGTCATTATACATCTCGGAAAAAAAAAACAAGACGCATATTTGTGTTCCCGTCGTGAAACCGTGAAGATTTGGATTAGCCAAATCTTGATTTGGAACGTTTTTACAAAAAAAGTGTCCAAATTGATGTTTAAGTTGATGTTTATATAAGCTATAATATAGACACTAATATGCCTAAGTACAATTCTTTTATTTGTTTCAGAAAGAGGTGGAAAATTTTACTATATTTTCTACTCCGAAGCCGTCATTCCATAGTAGCTATACAAACATAAATATCAATATATTTTAACGAAAACTGCAAACGGATAAGTTAATATAATTTTCGTCTTATAAAATAAATCATGCAATTGATTTTCGTCTTATAAAATAAAATTAATAAATCATGCAATTGACTCCACTTTATTAAGCAATCTTCGTTATCTCAAAACCGAATATTTTAATAGCCACCGACGCCGTGAACCTTTCTGGTTCTCTTACTGTCTCAATTTAAGGTCTGCACAACTATAAACCTAAATGATTTTGTAATGAAACCATAGTTAGAATATGGCGAGGGGATGACGGCACCCCCTCGTCCGGATCGATATCAACCCCTTAGGAGGCGATCCGGGACTGTCAATTATGGGTGACGCATCACCCCGGATCCTGAGGGGCCGGACCGTGTCTAGCCCGGCCCGAAGAAGCTTGTCAAGCATACTTCCTCAATTAATGCTGCTGCTCCCTTGGGGGACCCTTTACGTGTTTCATCGACGTGGCCCAATCACAGGCCAGCCCTGTGGGCCCCGGATGATGAACAGTGCCATTATCAGAGTCATAAATGATCTGGAGCCGTTGGATCTTTATTAGACAGTGCAATGATCCAAGGGCTAATACGCCTCTGTATCAGACTATAAATACCCCCACTAATACCAATTAGAAGGGGACAGAAAAAGACAGAGAGGAGAGATAAAGCTAAAACAACCCGGACCACTAGAATATCAACCGTGACACCTAACGCCACGACTTGTAACCGGACCATTCCCTCATCCATAACTATATTCCTACCTTCAGTCTATACCGATACTGACTTGATCGTCGGAGAGGGAAAACCTGGTTCCAACCCCGGGCCCCTGTTCGTTTCTTGTGCAGGCTTAGAGAGCATCCCGACGACGAAGCAGATACCACCTACGTCAACTAACTTGGAAGATCGGAGCCGACGCGAATCACTACATAAGCCGAGCCTGGGAATAAAATCAGGGCTCGCCAGAATATATAGTAAGAAAAACTTGTTATCTGTTTCGATCGAAAACCTTGTTTTTGTCATGTTATTTCCGTTTTCCAAACATTAAATTATAAGTAAAATCAAGGCCGGCTTAACGTTTTTTTTACACTTAATCAGACCACTTTTTTTTTTAATTTTGCTCGAAAGATTTCATATCATGTGTAAACGAAATTCTTATGAAAATTTCAAACTTCCGAACAAAGAAATTGTCTTTTACATTACACAAATAAACCATAGTAAAATAGGTTCATCTTGTATTTTATCGGAAGGGACATCGGTTTAGCAAAAAAATAAAAATTATTTGTGTCTAAGCTACCTGTTAATTAGCTTGACTTACAACATGGTAGAGATCGAATAAAACTAGAGTAGTACTATTTTTGTAACTTGACCAATTCAATTAGTTTGCAAATCAAATAGGATTATTAATGAAACTATGACAACATTTATATTAATTCTAATCAATGCACCTAATTATGCATTGACAAAGAATGTATGACATTTATTTAAAAATGTTTATTATAGTAATACATTAAATAAAACTTCCTTCAAATAAAATGAATAAAAAAGGCAACGTTATTATGCTACAATATAAATGCAACTTAGTAATTTTTTTAATAAATAAACTTCTTTTTGGAAAATTATTCAATGCATAACCCTTTATATTACTAAAAGGGAAAAATGTTAAAATGTTACATAACTTATCAGATTTTAGTGATTTGTTAACCAACCTAACACATTTTCTAATTTGGTATCCAACCTATACATTTTCGTTCTAATTAGGGGACTCAGCCCACCACCGTCATATCAACTTTATTAACTCAATCTCACTTTAAATTCTTTAATAAAAGAGTTGAATTTTTCATACATGTTAATATTAAATGAGACTTAGTATGCGTTCAAAACCGATGACCTGAAACGAACTAAGTCTCTTAATTGGGCTGAATACGTATAGGCTGTGTATCAAATCATAAAGTGTGTTTGTTTAGATAACAAATTAGAGCAAAACGTATAGGTTGGATAACAGATTAAAAAAAAAATGTTAGAATAAGTAACAAATCGTTAAAAACCGATAATTTAGATACCGTTTACTAAAATAATTGAAGTATTCACCTCATTACTGTAGCATTCCCTCTCTTTTCACAAACAAACAAAAACCATAAAAAAAACCAAAAAAACCAAAAAAAAACAAACAAAGAAAAAGCCACTATAAAACCAAGCTCATATATTTCATTTTTCCCAAAAAAATTTTCATGAAAATCCCAATGAAAACCTCAAAACCCACACTCATCTTCACCTTCTCTCTCCTCATTCTCTCTCTCTACACCATCTCTGCAATTGACCCATTTTCACAAGCTCTTTTATCACTAAAATCACAGCTAAAAGATGAATCAAACTACTTAGAGAATTGGGTTTTGCCTAATAACCCAAACCCATCAATAAAAATCCAATCTTGCTCATGGGTTGGTGTTAAATGTGACCAAAACTCAACTAAAATAATTGGTTTAGACCTTTCTTTGAAAAACCTTGGTGGGTTTTTAAATGGGTTTAATTTTGAGTTGTTTAAGGACCTTGTTGACCTTAATTTAAGTCACAACTTATTTTCTGGGGATTTTCCAAATGGTGTTTTTAGTCTTGGTAGCTTGCAAAGTTTGGATATTAGCCGAAACAATTTTTCGGGAAATTTTCCGGAAGGCGTTTCGAATTTGAGTAATTTAGTCGTTTTCGATGCTTTTAGCAACAGTTTTTCGGGGGATTTACCGAAAGAGTTGTCGAAGATCGTGACTTTAAAGGTTCTTAATTTAGCTGGTAGCTATTTTACAGGTTCAATACCTTCAGATTATGGTTCTTTTAAAGCTCTTGAATCTATGCATTTAGCAGGTAACTATTTATCTGGTAAAATCCCAATGGAATTAGGTAAATTAGAAACTTTGACTCGTATGGAAATAGGATATAACGATTACGAAGGGATTATTCCACCCGAGTTGGGGAATATGGGCGAGATACGGTATTTAGATATAGCTGGTACTAATTTATCCGGTTTTGTACCTAAAGAGCTAAGTCATTTAAAAAAATTGGAATCACTGTTTTTATTCAGGAACCAGTTATCCGGATCTATTCCGGATGAGTTTGGCAATATCTCGACGTTAACGGATTTAGATCTCTCTGATAACTTACTCACTGGGCCTATTCCCGAGACTTTTTCGAAACTGAAAAACCTCAAGCTTTTAAGTTTAATGGTTAATTACATGAGTGGCACTGTTCCTCAGGGTATTGCTGAGCTACCGTCGCTCGAAACTTTGCTTATTTGGAACAATTTGTTTTACGGGACACTACCGCAAACCTTGGGTAAATTCTCGGATATTAAATGGGTTGATGTTTCGACAAATAATTTTGTGGGTACTATTCCCCCTGAATTATGCTCAAGAGGTTCATTAGCCAAGTTAATTCTATTTTCCAACAATTTTACTGATGGATTGTATCCATCTTTATCGAATTGTTCGTCTCTAAATCGGTTGAGACTAGAGAACAATTCTTTTTCGGGTAATATTTCATTGAATTTTAGTAATCTTCCGGATATAAGTTATGTAGACTTGTCTACAAATAGATTCTCTGGTGGGATCCCTGTGGATATATCTCATGCTTCTAGTTTGTCTTATTTTAATGTTTCGAATAATCCTGATCTTGGTGGTATAATACCAATCCAGACATGGTCTTCACCATTTTTGCAGAATTTTTCAGCATCATCTTGTAATATTCATGGCAATCTCTCAGTATTTCAATCATGTGAATCTTTGTCTGTGATTGAGCTGAGCTCTAATAAGATATCAGGCACTGTTTCTGAGAGTATATCGAATTGCAAACTTCTCGAGCAAATAGACTTGTCGTTTAATAATTTATCCGGTTATTTACCCGAAGAGCTAGCTAGTCTTCCAGATTTGGCTGTTCTGGACGTCTCACATAATCACTTTAACGGTTCAATACCGTTAAATTTTGTCAATTCTTCGAATTTACAACTTCTAAATGTATCGTATAACAGTTTCTCTGGTTCAATTCCTTCTGAAAATAAATTTCGATTAATGGGTAGCAGTGCTTTTATGGGAAATACCGAGTTATGTGGAGAACCTTTGCAGCCTTGTTCGAGTGAAAGTTCTAATGGGCATAAAAGAGAAAAGAAGTTCACTTGGGTTTTTGTACTATGTGCTCTGGTGGTTATATGTGGAGCGGTTTCAGCTATTGGCATTTTCTATTTTCGGAGAAAAAACGAGAATCAATGGAAGATGGTAACTTTTCTAGGGCTTCCAAAATTCTCACCAAATGATGTTTTGAGGAGCTTAAACTCAACAGAAGCAAATGGAGAATCACAAATACTTTCGAAATCGGTTTGTAAAGCAATATTGCCGACAGGGATTATGGTTTCGGTCAAGAAAATCAACCTTGATTCGAAAAACATGGGAGTTATATCGGAATTTGTAACACAGTTGGGAAACACGAGGCATGAGAATTTGACCAGATTGTTGGGTTTTTGCTATAACAAGAAAATGGCTTATCTTTTGTATGATTATTTGCCTAATGGAAATTTTGGTGATAAGATGAAAATGAAGAGAGATTGGGATACAAAATATGATATATTGATTGCGATAGCAAATGGGGTTCGGTTTCTTCATCATGAGTGTTATCCAGCTATTCCCCATGGAGATTTGAGGGGAATTAATGTGGCGTTTGATGAAAAAATGGAGGCTCGATTGGGTGAATTTGGATTTGCGTTTTTGCAGAAGCTGGAAAAGGGTGTATTTACAGCTGCAGATATCAGGACCGGCACAGGTACACTCATCTAAACCAGTTTTAGTAACATAAATAGAGTATTGCAGGATAGGTGTTTAGGCCTTGTTTGCTTTAAGCTCAGCAATTTTTCTTAAAAGCTCAAGTGGATTTGGTTGACCAACTTAAAAACTTTGTTTTTCTGCGGTTTTGGCCGGAAAGCTAGAAGCTTTAAGTTGGATGAGCTCATATATTTTCTGAACCTAGAAAAAAAATGTTCTTTTGTTTAAAATCTGCAACCAAAAAGCCTTTGTCTATGGGAGCATGGAATATTTATAGGACATTTTTCGGAAAGCAATGCATTTCAAAAACTCTGCAGGACTTTGGTATACTCCACCCATCTAAGGTTTTTGTGGATCAAAACATTTTAGGCAAATTGTAAGTCGGTTTTTTCAAGGCTTGTTTTGCTGTAGCTTACGCAAAGAAGCTAGCATATTTGAGACCGAAGAATTAGATGTTTCATCCAACCTTAAAGCTTCTAGCTATTCATGCCTCAACCAAAAAGATCAACTTGAAGCTAGAAAGAACAAATAAAAGTTTAGGTTACGAACAAAATAATAAAAACGAAAAAAACGAAAAAAAAAACAGAAAAACACTACACTTTATAGCTGCAACCAAACTAGCTGAGTCAATCCTGCGAAAAAGTAAATAACCTTTTCAATTCCTTCCATCATCGAACAGACGAATACAACCATGCTGTTAAAGAGGAGCTAGAGTGGGACATATACAAATTTGGTGAGCTTGCATTGGAAATCATTACAAACGGTAGAATCACAAATGTCGGAGAAATGTCAGATGGTAAACCCAAAGAAGCACTTTTAAAAGAGATTTATCATGAAAACGAAGCTCGGACATCTAGAAAGCTGAAAGATGAAATAAAGCTTGTTCTTGAAATTTCATTGTCGTGTACAAGATTTAGGCCCTGTGACAGACCCTCTATCGAAGATGTATTAAAGCTTTTAACGGGTTCAAAACCGAAAACAACATCAACATAGGATAATTTTTGTAAGAGTTTATGTATATGTGAATACATAATATGTACTAGTAGGTCCTGTTACTTGAATAATCTTTAATGTAAACTTCTGTTGTTTTTTCTATATCTGTTTCCTCTTCCAACAGAAGTCCCTTCAGAATAACAGTATTTTTCTGTATTGATGATTAATATCGACTAAAGAAAAAATAATCTTTTTGTTTCTTGATCAGTATCTAGTTCCAGTGCTATCAGTAATTATGAGCACAGGCAAACACAAAAATCGAACAAAACATCGGAATAAATTGTTATGTGCTAGTGCCTACTATTTTGATCTATAAAAAAGCACAAGGTATGTTATTTTGGTGATACGATCATTTTATTATCGTGTTGATAAGTCAGTTTGTTTTACATTTTTGGTGTAATTTGTTTGTTTATCTGTCATTATTCGGAAATCGTACTAGTTTTGTTCACAAAATTCCTTAACTTGAACAGGAGATGCTTCTCCTTATGTGAAAGAGAATTATAAATAATGCCAACTTGGCTTTATCCTCCTATTCATATCTTTGTCAAAAGTTGATGCTTTTGCTGATTTATCTATTCAAGAACCCTACACCAAATTATTTATTAGTCAATTAAGCCAGACCACTGCAGACGAAATAATTTTTATGTTGCATAAGATAATTTTGTTAGGATATGTTTGTTATTTTTGTAAACATATTATCTCTGAATCCCTTTTAAAAACCAATGCACTTAATAATTTCCTCAGATATAATTTCTTCATTCTCACGATTATTCATTTATTCTCCATTTTACATTATTTCATATGCATTAGAAACTATGAGATATTCACTAAACCATTTTATCCTCGTAAAATTTTGATATGAAACTTGATTAGTATGAATCTTGAAGACATTAGATCTTAAACTAATGCATCTACACATGCTCGCCACGTTTTTTTTCAAACTTAACACAAAGATTACAGTTTAAAAGATTTTGCTACCCACCGACTTTTTACAGTTTTTCAGATATTTCGTGGGAAGGTGTACATACAAAAACGAAAATAAGTCTTTACTCAAGAATCAAGATAATGTAAGCTCTAAAATTAATACAATCCTTAATGAAATACATCTGCGAACGAGTATTTCTGAAGCACAACAAAAAACAACTCTCCGACAATAGTTTCTACAAATACAAGTGAAAAACAATCTACAATAAAAGCACACGTTTGCACAAATCCATACAAAAATTTGTAACATGACAGCCGATTCCCACACGGCTTCGTTTACATTCATTGATTAATATTCAGTACTCCACTGCAATTAAGTATAGACATGCATCTGCGCACATACAAATACTTGTATAATGATAAATTATCAATTAGTCCACACATAAACTTGGCCTCCGCTGGTAGCTCCAGCAAGCATGCCAATTTTGGAAGGGTGTGCATCAAAACGGCATGGAATTGCTGACATGTATTCGCTTTGTAAAGTTGCGACATTTCTTTTCTCAGCTGTCGATATGACATCAACTCCTCTTTTCATGTTGCCAATGTATAGATACGAATCATCCCAGCCCCAAATTGCTCTGCTCTCTCAAAAGCAAATAAAAAGCTACTAATTTAAGAGGCAATTGCAGTTGGTACAAAAATTACAAGTACTCTTTAAAAATGCGGGAGAACATAATAACTTTCAAGAAAATGCAGAAATCTAGAGGAAAGGTTTTTACCTGAACGAAGAAATCCATCTCCCTGTCTGATTATTATGAGATATCATGTTGACATCTTCAAAATTAGCTCCAGTAATTAAGCCAACATTGTCATCCAAACTGCACGAAAAGGTTGAAACATCAATCTGATCTACACTAGTTCCACAGATCTGGTAATCAGAGCTACGGAGATATAAATAAACAAAACAAGAAATATTTAAATACAAAGGCTTCTTGTGACTGATAAGAGTGATTTTAATAGATGTATACAAGAACATGGCTGCTCATGAGCGTTTTGCAAGATAGCTGTAACAGACTTGGGGTAAACCATATTAGCCTAATAAAAAAAGTCAGACTTGGGGATCTATTTCAGGGAAATTCCAAAAATATTTATTTCCACATTTATCATGATGTCCGTTGAGAAGTTCATAATGTTAGTGTAATTTAGCTCTAGAAAGATCGCAACAAATAATTTTATTCATCTGCGAAGTCATAAATTCATAATAATGCTGGACTCCCATTTATGTAGTTTTCTGGAAATAAGATATAAGTACTCATATACTGATACTCTTCTTAAAGCAACTTCAAACATTAATGTTTGATAATAGCTCAAAGATTACCACCTTTGAAAATACTCACTTATCACTTAAAGAAGAGCAGTATTAGTAGAGAATCGCAATAATAGAAAAAGAAATCAACTTGAATTTTTAACCATATGATTCATTTAACTTTTTTTTTTAAATCTTATTAAGGAGGATCAAGAGATTTCACACTTATCCCCTTAACAAGACTCAAACCCTGCACCTCCTAGTGATAGTGCGGGTTCTAGCCCACTAGGCTACTCCTAGTGGGTTCATATGATTCATTTAACGCTCAAGCATAATATGGGCTAAAAGAAGGTTACCTCGTAGTGGCTAAACAGGTGCCTGAGGGTGAAAAATAGGCAGAATGAACAGCCCTTTTGTGGTTAACTGTCACCAAGGCTTCTTGGTCCTTATTGTTCATTTTTCTCAAATCCCAAATACATGCACTCCCGTCTGTAGAGCTTGTTGCCATTAAGTTGGTATTTTCCGAGCTAAAATCTAGTGAGTTAATTCTAGATCCATGTAAATGCAAGGAAGTTGACAATTTGGCTTCCCTTTTGTCCCAAATATTAAACACTCCATTTCCCTCACTAAAATACAATGAGTTTGCATCATTTTGTTGATGCGACATGGAAAAAATAGGATCATCACTTGAATATACCACGTCAAATAACTCTTTCTCGACATCCATAAGGCGGATATATCCATCGTAGCAGCTAGTATATATCTGCATACATTATTTTTATCACGTCACAAGAACGGTTAGAGATGGAAAGCCAATAAACCAATGTTAACACTTAACTCATCATGAATTTGTTTGAAAAAATGCTGCTTAGTATGCCAACTGCCAACCAACAAAATTCCACATTAAAAAGCTTGCCATTGACATATGTAAGGGGTTATAAATCATGGAAGTAAACATAGAAAGTGCCTCGTTTTCAGATGACTTTATACTCATTAAACATAGAGTACCTTTTTTAAAACATGTAGCAAAAGGAAAACTAAACAAACCTTTGAAAGAGCAAACGGTTGAACAGCGATTCCACCAACTGGACCCGTATGAGGACGGTACAAATAGATCCCATCTCCATCATTTTCCCCACCATTTTTCATATCCCAAAACCCAATATTTCCGCTCTTATTCCCTACCACAATCATCGACACATCAGCACTGGGCAAAAACTTAGCTGTCATAATCCTTCCCGGCACAACCCTCGCCACATTCTCAGCGCTCAATCTGAATGAACACAAATCAAGCTGACCCAAAACCCTAGTTTTGTAATCCGGTTCAGTATCAACACAAGCAGTAGTTTTGCAATCCGGTTTAGTATCAACACAAGCAGTAGTTTTGCAGTCCGGTTTAGTATCAACACAATCAGTAGTTTTGTAATCCGGTTTAGTATCAACACAAGCAGTAGTTTTGCAATCCGGTTTAGTATCAACACAAGCAGAAGTTTTGTAATCCGGTTTAGTATCAACACAAGCAGAAGTTTTGCAATCCTGCTTTTTATCTATACAAAGCTCCATAATAATTTCTTTCAAGTTTTTATCCGAGGATTCACCGTAATATGCGCATTTAGTGGTGAAAGGTTCAGGTCCCGGGTGAAAAAGGGATGATTTTTTTATTGGCGATTTTCTTAGGGTTTCGTCGAAATCGTCTTTTAGGCCACTGGAAGTGGAGGCATCAGGCTGTATACCACGCGTGCGTAATGATCGACGGGTCACTATAATTGGGGACTCAGATTTAGTTTTCTTCTTTGGGCTGATTTTGTATGATTTGTTTTGTGCTCTGTACAGGAAGGTAGCGAAAAAATTAGAGCAACAAAAAAAGTTAGAACTAATAAACATGAAACTTCATCAGACATCGGAAACAAAACCTTTACCTAAATCGTAAAGCATAATTTTTTTTTTAAACTTTGTTCTGCTAGACGAATAATAAGCACTATAACATACTTAATCATTTTCTTTATGTACTCATGCAATTCGATTTATTCAATAAATCAGTAACCAACTTCCCTAATATAATATATCTAAAACTGAAGACTAGGAATTAGACGTATAACGCAAACACATAAATATAGATTCACAGATAGACAGTTAGATAATTTTTAAGTGTACATGTTTTAAGGGTACTAATCACAGCAATTATGGTGAACCAATTGCTCGTAACTCGTAAGCTGGTTTACAAAATCAAAATATGATAATCCGATAAGTGCAAAGCTATGAATAATCATTATATATAAACTCGTTATTTTACATTCAAAGTACTCTCTCCATCCAAACTCCCAATTCCAATGAACGTTTAGAAAATACAAATATTTTAAGATGCCAGAATCATTACACCTAACATGCCAAGATTACTCTTATTTTTGCCTTCATCTTGTACATACATTTACATTCTCTTATGGTACTTAAATGAAATGAAGCCTACTAATTTTATCACATTCCCGCTATTAACTTAAGTAATTCAATTTTTAATATAATACACAAAAATGAAATAATGCTAGAGTATCTGAGAAGCAGGAAGTTCAATTTTACGGAAAATTAACAAATCCCCCAATTTTCCATCTTAATTAAGTCTTACTTCTGTGTTTTAAGGTCAAGTTCAAAACTCAATTTCTCCCTAATTTATTCAAGTTTAACTCCCTAACAACGTCACCAGCTAAGATTAGTCTCATAAGGCCAACTTATTTAAGTTTTATTCCCTCAATTTTTAGCCAATTCTGAAGGTGCAATATCTATCTCGAATTTATCTAACTTGGAGGTATATATTAGTTATAAATTAGACAACTTACACATTATTGTATATAAATTCAAAGGATAGGTGTAAACAACAATTCACCCCTAAATATACAAGAAACTTATTCAATTTCTACGCCCTTTTCACAAAACACCATAGTTTTACCCAAGTAGTCTGAAGAACTTAAACAAATCCAGAATATAATAAACAAAAGCCGACTCATAATTTCAAGACAAAGTTTAAGGTTCTTCATTTCTGTAGGGTAAAGTAAACGCAGTTACACATCTATTGATAAAACTTATTATTACGAACATAAAAATGTAGAATTAGACACAGCACCAACCCAAAGGTTTTCCACACTGAAAATTTTCACCCAGATACCTTTATTGGACAATTTTTTTTTACATCTTCATACATTCAAATAGTTTTTTCCAAAAAAAAATTATTCCGGACCCGACTGTTTAGGCTAGCCAAAGAGCCGATTCTAATTAAGAATATAAACATAACACAAACACACACATATTCAACACACGCACAGAAACACACATATGGGTGGGGCTTATTTACATTTTTGTAATAATGCGAGGTGCTGAATGACTATAATAGCCAAACTTTTCAATAATATAATGGACAAAGTTTGGGTTTTATACCGTGGCGGAACCTAGGTTTTATATATGGGTTGAGTTGAATCATATGTATATACTATTTTGTAATTATGGGGTCTGCTGACAGGGGCGGCCCAGACCCAAGTCGAGTAAGCCTTGGGCATTGAGCAATTGGTTTGGGAAAAAATTTACGGACAACACCCGACTATATTTTTAATATAACTGGTCGTTAAAATAAAAATACTAAAGACTAATTTGTTTATAATGCGTTGCAATAGCTCAAATGGTAGAATAGTTTTGTATTTTAGATAGAAAATCATGAGTTCAAAACTCTTTAGTTACAATTTTATTTTGAACGAACAAAATTCGAGTCTTAGGCATTTCGTGATACCGGGCCGCCACTGGCTGATAATGTCAACTTTTCAGTAAAACATATGGACAAATTTCTAATATGCGGGATGTTGTAGGCTATTTACGAACAAGGGGCCGAAAAACTAAAATTTAAACGTTTTGATCAAAATACACAGTAAAAATCTATTTTTTCATTAAAAAATCCCCTGACTGTTGCTATCTAGTTCCTTACATGTGTCGGGGACACAATTACTAATATACAAAAACACAAATATATATATATATATATAGAGAGAGAGAGAGAGAGAAATGTAGAACCTAAGTAACTTAGAAGAAGAAAAAGAAGAGAGTTGATTAAATTTGGAATGAACATTAAAACACGCTAACATTTCTTCATTACGCTTAATATTCTCAATCCTTTTACGCTCATATTCTGTTAATCTCTCACCCTCCATTATATATATATATATATAGATATAGATATATAGAGAGAGATATATAGAGAGAGAATGAGAGAGAGACGGTTTGTGTTTTTTTTTTAATATTAATCTATGTTTTGATATTTATTTAAATAGTCCTATTTTTTTTTTTATCTATTTGGTTCTCATAGTTTCAATTTAAACACTAACAAGTTTTTAAATTTTATGTATTATTTGTTACGTGTCGGTTTGGCAACATATTTTTGAGACTGGATTTTTCGACTACGAAAATTCTTATTTCATGGATAAACCGTAAATCTGATCTACAAACCATAAATTTGATCTACGGTTTGTTTTTTGATTTTTTTGTGAAAAAATCATAAAAAATATTAAGCTGATTATACTAGTTAAAAGATGAGTAAAAAATATTTCAAAGTTATTTTTAATTTTTTTACTGATTTTTATTTATTTTTTGACTTTTATTGCCATTTTTTATAAAAAAATACCATAAAAATTGTAAAATTTTAAAATACCACTAATTTTTAAAATCAATTTCTAACTTCTCCAACCATGTTGTATTAATTTTACAATATTACAAATTTTGTGGTATTGTTTTAGTAAAAAATAGCAATACAAGTTAAAAACATTAATAAAAACCAGTAAAAAAATTTAAAAATAACTTTGAATTTTTGTCTTACTCATTTTTTTAACTAGTATTACTAGTTTTAGATTTTTTATGCTTTTTTCTACAAAAAAATAAATAAAAAGGCAAACAGTAGATCAGATCTACGGCTTATAGATCAGATTTACGGTTTGTTCGTGAAATAAAAAATTTTGTAGTGGAAAAATCCAGCCTCCGTATTTTTTAGTTGATTTTTGAATTTTGAATTTTAAAGATTTGTGAGTGTTTGGACAATCAAATTATTTAGCTTCTAAAATTATGATTTTGTACCAAAAAACCTGTTATCAAAATGTTACAAAGTGAAACTAGATGACAAATTTTCGAAATCACGATGCATGCACGACATATCTCACTGATTCTTTCTCATCAAATCATGCGTAATACTAGTTTTAAAGTCATGATTCGTAATATGATGTAATTGTTATCGTTCATGATAAATTCGACTTTTATAGCTTAAAATAAGCACGTTGTTTTTTTTTATAATCGTAGATAAAATTGGGAAACATTGTTTGGTAATGAAGTTATGATCAACTCTGTCACCTAATTTTCTTATACTCAAACCCTACAAATACATGTACAACTCGTAGTTTTGGAGTAACACCTCGTTGCATTATCTTTCGGGTAACTAATTTTTAAGAAATCAATGATTAGGGGTATCTAACATGGCCTAAGCTAGTGTTAATCAATAATAATCCTATGTAACCAAATAAACACATCATCTTTTGTATGGAAACTAAAGGAAATAGAATTTGTCATTACCCTTGTAAACAATGAAACAAAGGAGACTATTAACTATTGTAATTAAAAATAAAAGTATTGAAAAGATATTACTTACACTATAATGACCATTTTGTGATTTAACCTATTAATTTACTTACTAGCTAATAAACGCGGGAAATAAATTAATGGCGGGAATGATGACGTGGTCTCACCACATCCGCCGGGCGAAAACCCGAAAAAACCGAACCGAAAAAGACTGAAACCGAAAAACCGAAACTTTTTCTGGTCGGTTTCGGTTTACAATAAAATTGGACCAAAAAAACCGAAAAGCCCGAAAAACCGAAAATAAAACCGAAAAAAAACTGAAAGTCCGAAACCGGAACGAAACAAACCGGTTCGGTTCGGTCCAAAAAATAAAAAGACTGAAAACAAAAAAAAAACCGAACCGAAAAATCAGCTAGGTTTCGGTTTTACCAAAAACCGAATCGGACCGGACCCAACCCTAGCCATAACTGTGACAAGAAACAATCCTTGTGAAAATCAACAAGACTAATACACTGATCAAAAAATGAATCTTTTCTCAAGGAAATTAAAACTTATAAAGTTAAAAAATAGAAGTAAAGATACCTTTTAATCACATTCTAAATGGTCGTAACCAGGGGGGAAGTCAGGAACTAAAAATATAGGTGCCGAATCTGCATAAAAACTAATGTTGATTGAAATTTTAGATAATGAGGTGCCAAATGACCATATTTAACAAATTTTAGTGAAAATACATGATAAAAACCGAAAAAAGTCATAAATTTGGAGTTGTTGGGGGTGTCGTGGCCCCTGATGGTCTCCACTTAGCTCTGCGCCTCTGGTCGTAACGAAATTAAAATAAACTCATCAACACTTAAACAAGTTTGCTTTTTTATTTTGGTCTCTCACGCCATGGAATCGGAGATTTGCGAAGTGCGGATTGGATTGACTTAGTTGCAACTCCTCGTTTGTCTAGTTTTGCACAATCCAATCAATAGTTATGCAAAAAAGGGGCTAATTTCACTAGCTTATATTGCAGAAAACCGGCCGAGTGCGAAAATAAGAAAGAAAGAGGCATATTAATCAAATAGGTCATTGTAAATTTGTAACGATGGCGAACAAAGTATGGAATATAGTTTAAAACTATATCTATTAATTCAAGTATGAAGCAAATTAAAGACGCTAAGTTCACTATTATATATTGCAGTTTTAGGGGTGCAGCACCGCAAAAAGATAAGAAGCAGATTAAGCAATTAGATAGGTGCAAGGAAGGAGAACAAAGTCGAAAATCGTATAGGAATATATATATATCTATTAGTATAAAATTGATCTATAAGAAAACTGTAAGGACAGTTGAAAAACACGTCTCGTCTATATAGTTTGCCAAACCAGAAAGAAAATAAAAGAAATTCCCGGTCTTGGCCCTTCGGTTCTTTAACTCTTCGCTTGCTCTTATTCTTCTCCCGTAAAGTGATACATCATAAAAGTGTCATATCAACTTAATATTGATCTCTAAACGGTGTAGTTTTGGTTAATGGTGTCAATGTCCAAACCCTTTAGCTTGACTACTGATTCTACATGACCCTTTAGTGTGTGTAGCTCCCTTAGCCTACAAAAAATATCGATCCGTAGAACATGAGTTTAGCATATATGCATAGTTATAAACACTTGTTTTGATGAATATAGTATTTTACCTGGCAATTTCGGCACGTTTCTTAGCCTGCTCAGCGATCTCAGACAACTCTTGGTAGTTGGCCTTAGGCTCCTCAGATTGAAGACCATGAAGTGTGCGTTGATCCGAGACCCATTGAGCTTCTCTCTCACCTCTTCCGTAGTCCTTCTTGGTTGTGAAGGCAGTCTATAGTACAAACAAATCAAATGTCACCCTCGGCAAAATAGAAGTTTCTATTTCCAAAGTTAGATCCCAAACACACAATTGCCTTGTTTGGTTGCAGCTGCAAGCTCAGTTTTTTTCCTTAAATGTTGGACTGTATTTGGTCGAGTATCTTAAAAGCTAATTTTTTATTTTTTTTTACTGAAAAAGCTAGAATCTCGAAGCTAGATCAACATGAACACAAGGTCTATTTGTTGACATAAAAAATACCCAGCCTGTTTTCTTAAAAGCTACAACCCTAGAGGCCAGTACATGATATTGTTGGATGCTATTTTCAGTGTTTGCGAAATTTGACAAAAACAACATTCAAATCATCTACAAAATCTAAGAAGCAATGGACTTAAGGACTCAATCTTCATAAACCTAACAAAAACCCTTTTTTCTGATTTGTAAATAGTTGATTTTTTTTTTTATTCTTACCTTGTTTTGGATCATATTATCCCATGCCTTACCACTTAAAGCAAACCGGATCATAAACTTGAGAATGTCAAGAGGGAAATAAGTGACAATGCTGAATAGCCAGATAACACCAGCCCATCCCCATCCAATCCCGTTAATTCTAGCAAATTCCCAGTTGGCATACACCGCAATAACGGTAGCAACCTTCATTTGTCAAAAAACAAAAATAATAAGGACAAGTTTATAGTGACAGCTCAAACATACATTCTTAAAATAGTTCTGAATTAATTACGGTTTTGTATACAGTACACAAACATATCATCAGAAATTGATTTTATATGCTAAACCAGAAAACGCAGCAATTAGTACCTTCAATGTTGTTGGAGATTAAAATTGAAAAACGTGATAGATTGGTGTACAGACTAAATTGTTCAGAATGTAATGTTAGTGTAATAATTGGTGCACAAACTCGAAATCTGATGATTGGTTAACATATAGAACTGTTATTAACTTTAAAACTAGATTAGTCAAAAATAAGAAATAAGGCTTACCAATTGAGCTAAAAGAAAGGCACCACATAGCAACAGACCAGGGCGTTCAAGGAATGACCAGCTTCGTGACCTAGTAACGAATATAAGCGCCTGGCTTACAATACTCACTTGAAGATATACGGCAGCCATTAATTCCTTTTCCATTCCTCTAATTGATCTAACACCGAATTTATCCTGCAAAATAAATTAAAACTAGTTAAACTAATCCTTTTCAAGATGGTGCTTTGCGCATAGCTCTCTAATATTTTGCTTATAAATTTATGATCATATTACATTGTACTTGTGAACTCTTTAACAAATTTTGGGAGAAAAACAGTAGCAAAAACGTAACAATGTGCCTTGTTTGGTGGCCACTTTTAGCTAGTCCTTTTAGTCTTTTTTTTCTTCTGAAAACTATACAACATTTGGTTAATCATCTTAAAAGCTGAGCTGTTTTAATATTTTAGCCTGAAAAAGCTAAGATTTTTAAGCTGGATGAACCTAGGATTTTCCTGATACACAAATAATCAAGCTTATTTTCTTAAAAGCCGCAACAAGTACAAACCCTATAAACTGGAGATTTTTTTTAGTGTTCCGATTCGGTAGGTTTAATAATAATGTAAAATAACTTACGGAGAAAAAATCTGTATCGTTTGCAATCCAGAAAAAGAGAACCGTCATAAGAGCAAGATAAGCCCCAAGTACAACACCGGTAGCAAAAATCTCGTTTAACTTCCATGAATCTGGCAAAGGAGACGGTTTCACCCTATCCTTTGAAATAGTCATAATAGTTCCGTCGTTCAAAATCGCGATGATCAAAACCATGAAAGGTGAAAAATCGAATTTCCAGATAAGGGCAAGCAAAAGGAACCCCAATACGATACGTATCGTGATAGAAACAGCGTATATAGTGTAGTTTTTCATCCTTTGGAAAATGGCTCGGCTTGTTAGGACCGCGCTTATGATTACGCTGAGGCCTGGCTCGGTCAGGACTATGTCGGATGCTGACCTGGCAGCGTCTGTGGCGTCGGCAACTGCTATTCCAATATCAGCTTTTTTAAGGGCGGGGGCGTCATTTACACCATCACCAGTCATTCCACAAATGTGTTTTCTTTCTTGTAGCTTCTTAACGATCTCGTACTTGTGCTCTGCATTGCATTGTTTTATGTTATTACTATCTCGAGAACTTAAAGTGAATATTATTGCAATAAAACTTCATTTAACAATAAAATGGTGATAAGAAAATCTATTCCATGGTCTCTCATGAAACCAAGGGAAATAGCTTTATATAGATTCTTAAATGGTTTCTAACAGAACAAAATTGTGACAAAATTAAAACATGTTTTTCCCTCTTTTGCACATTTAACATTTAGGCAATCTAAATCTAAGAAAACAAAACTTACCAGGGAAAACTCCGGCAAATCCATCAGCCTTTTCGATAAGCTCTTCGACAGGAATAGAAGAAATAGAGGGATCCTTGCTTTGGCCGAGAAGAGAAGAAGATGGGTACATGTTTGTTCCCATACCAAGCCTACGACCTGTTTCTTTTCCAATAGCAAGTTGGTCACCTGTTATCATCTTTACATTTACACCAAGGTCTAATGCCCTTCTAATGGTCTCTGCACTATCGTGCCTAGGTGGATCGAAGAGGGGTAATAGGCCAACAAATTCCCATGCTGCACCTTCACTCTCTTTTGTCTTTTCGGGAACCACCTGCCTTCCAACGGCCAGAGAACGAAGACCTCGCTCGGCAAAGTTGTCGATGACCTCATGGGCCTTTTTCAAAGCAGCTCCACTGAGGTGGCATAGTTCAATGATTTGCTCGGGAGCTCCCTTGCTGCTTCTGTGCCAAGAACCATCGGATTCGATGTAGGTAATTGCTGTGCGTTTATCCACGGGATTGAAGGGCAAGAAATGCACCTCTGTGATTCCGGCTCTTGCCTCTTTAGGATCGCCCAACATGTTAACAATCGAAGCATCAATAGCGTCCTGGTTTTCCACCCTGGAAGCTCTAGCAGCTAGCAAGACAACCAAGTCTCTATCAACATTTTTCGGGAAAACCTCAATCAAGTTCTTGTCGACGGTGAGCTTATTAAGCGTCAAAGTCCCCGTTTTGTCACTGCAAAGCACATCCATACCAGCCATTTCTTCAATAGCTGTCATTCTCTTTGTGATAGCACCTTGTTGAGACAAACGGTGAGACCCAATAGCCATTGTCACGGACAAAACAGTTGGCATAGCGATTGGGATGCCTCCGATTAAGAGGACTAGTAGATTATCAATTCCGTCTCTATACCTCCTGTGTTGGATTGGGTACATAACTACGATCTCGACTATCATTCCCAAGGCGATAGAGACTATGCAGAAGTTTCCGATGGCGGTCAATACCTGATTTAATCAGCATATAAAAAATGTAAGATACACAATCGGTGGCGGGACTAGAACTCTTTCTTTCCTCATTATGGGGTGCAGAAAGGCTAAAAGCGGAAAACAAACAAACAAGATACGTGGTCAAAGATCAGAATTTTCTCGATTGATGTATTAATACAAGAATTCACCTGCTGGAAATGTCCAACTTGATTAGTACTATCCACTAAATGAGCGGCTTTTCCAAAGAAAGTATGAACACCAGTGGCGATAACAACAGCTTCAATCTCACCCTGCTTACATGTAGACCCGGAAAACACTTCGTTACCGGGGTACTTTGTAACTGGCATAGATTCACCAGTGAGTGCAGATTGGTCAATCTTTAAAGGATCTCCTTCTAGAAGACGAGCGTCTGCTGGGATAATATCACCAAGCTTTACGCTTACAATGTCTCCTGGGACGAGGATAGCTGCGTCTTGTTCGCTCCATTTCCCGTCTCTCAATACCTATGCATTCATACATGCATGATATATGTAAATTTTATAAGCAGTGAAGCAGAATGACGGTTTGAATTTAAATCATTAAAATTGGTAGCCGGTATCTAAATCGTTAACCACTAGTGGTAAAGTACATTAAACGTATTTTTTTATCCATTTGACACATTTTTATGTAAACGGGTTGTGAAACAGTTCATATAAGGTGACTGTTCCCTAGTAATAATATAGAGTATGCATCAGTTACTGTAATTTAAAAATGAAATAACTTTGTTACCTAATATGTCTTGTATGATTGTTCTCCTAGTTGATAAGCTTTGTTAATATCAATGTATTATACATTGTAAAAAAAATGTCTCACAAAGACAACAATAGTGTTTCTATAAATAGAAAATAGGTCTACGTCAAATTAAACCGTTTGTTTATAGAGTAAATAGGCAGTTTTAAAGATAGATAAATATCCAAAAAGACCAGTTTTAAGATGAATTAAGGGTTAAGTTGTAAAATATAATTATTTGCAAAATGCACACCTAAAGTACAACTAAGATGGCAAGCCAGTTTAGAAATATGGAAATGGGAAATTAACTAAATATTGATTTTTGAAATGTTATTGATATATACTAAGAAGTACAAATCTTCTATACTTATTCTTCAAATCTTTACCACATATTCTCTATCATCTTTCGTGTCCTCTTACTTATTTTCACTCAAATTTTAAATTCTCCAAATTTATAAGTTTTTATATTATATTGTATTCAAATTATAAAATATTTGGACATAATATTTTTTTAGACAAATTTTCTAAGATTTTATGTTTAATTTACACTCATTTATGCATTTATTTCAAAATAAATTGTGTGTGGATTTTATTTTAAAAATAATTATTGAAATGTATTGATACATGTATTATAGTAATTGTACAATTTTTTTCAAGTTTTTTTTAAAAGTTTTTTGGATAAAATAAGTAAGAGGGTACGGAAGAGGGTAGAGAATACGTGATAGAAGATTTGGGCTCTATATTAAGATACAGTCACTACGAGAAAATGCCATAATAGTAAGAAAAATCTTTTTAAAATCTGTTCGTAAAGTTAATATTGCTAAATCTTAGCAACAGTTACATTTGTTTTCAAAAAAAAAAAATTCTGCTATTTTGATAACTAATAATAATATTTCATTTCAAAGTACCTTGGTTTTGGGAGCTAAACCAGCCATGAGGGCAGCAGCAGCATTGCCTGCATTATTTTCCTCAATAAAACTAATTGTTGAGTTTATAACTAACAAAACCACTATTCCTACAAAGTCTTGCCAATCTGGTGGCTTTCCCTGCATAAATTCATTAACAAAATGTTAATTATCATGAACAAAATATTATAGAAATCCAATGTCTCGAGTTTGTCGAAAATAAAATAAAGTTTTGAGGATTTTTTTTTTTACATTTTGAAAATTCTTGCTCATTCATTTTAGAAATAGCAATCATGAAATGTTTTAAATTTGTTGGACTTACAGTCAATCCTTGTTATCTTTGATCAACTTAACTATGCATATTATGTAACATTGTAACCCCAAGTATTATTTCAACCACTAAATTTAAATTTTGAAGTAAAATGTATTTTGGAACCAATCAATTCTCTCAAGTTTAGTCTCATTCATCACACCTTAATTTCATTTTTTCCAATTTGATATTGATTTCAAATATGTTAATATGATGTATTGGTGTTAAGTATATAAGAGATAATTTTTTATTGAATATTTTTTTATAAAATACTAACCCCTCCATTTGCCAAAGCAATTGCCATTATAGCAGCAGCTTCCATGACCCATGATAGGGGATTCCACATAAACCCTAGAAATTTGAGCAGCTTACTTTCCTGTTTATTAAAATCAAACAACAAAATTATTAATAAAGTAAAAAAGATAAAAAACACTATTTTTTTAAAACAAAATATTAAAAATTTATTTAAATTACCTTTTTCTCCTCAAGTTTGTTAAAGCCAAATATTTGTAGCCTCTTTTCTCCTTCTTCTGATGACAAGCCTTCTTTTGTGCATTTTAACTCGTTGAACACTTCATCAATGGGGATGTGCTCCTACATTATCATGAACATGTACATGAATATCTTTCGATATGACTCGAAACTAATGAATTTAATGAGTACATTATTGATTTGTAGAAACATTCATATGTGATAAGCCTATATATTTAAAATCTAAACTATGCATTTGATTAAAAATGGTAAGTTGCAAGATACTGCATGTATTCAATTCCTTTTCTCACATTACATTGTTATCAAAATCACAACTTTTTGCAAAAACCAAAACAGAAAACAAGCAATATCTGTTTGAGTTTAGGATTAGGGATATGTCAATCCCTAACAGGTTCCAAAAGCTCGGAAACTAACAGGTTTGGTATGCGTATACAATAAAGTACGTGTTCGATTCAGTTATCGGTTATAGTATATAATTTAAAGATCCACACCCTGATCATGATCGGACATTTGCATGTACCAATAGTCATAAAAAAAACTAGTTTTTACGGAAAACATATTCGATCAAAAAATCATTTCGTGTTCCGGTCATCAAGATGATTTTTCATCGGTAACAGATAGATTTGTCCCTAATACCACATTCTTCAAATTTACTAGAATCTTTAATGAGATAAATAAATAAACAAAATAATTTAAATAATTATACTTACAAGATCAACTTGCTCATTTTTAATCCCATCCAAGGAGTCCATGATGACCCTAAAACAATAAGAATCAAGGAAGAAAGAAAGAGAGAACTTTCTCCCTCAATCCCTCACACCTCAATTCTTTTGGAAAATATTATTTCTCAATAATCCTTTCACTCAATTAATATATTATAAAAACAATATTAAGCATGAAATATATAGCACCCCCTTCCCTTAGAAATGTTACCATGTGGCATTGAACAAATCACGGTCACCCCTACCATTTTTTTGTTCACTTTTTGTTATTTTTGGAATTGCAATAAGCCTAAGCCTTTACAGTTGGTTGCTACTATATATAGGGACGGTCCTGATATTTTTATTTTTCGGTGTAGAAAAAAATTGGGGTATTTTTTTTTAATTGTCGTTCAAGTATAAAATTTCAATATAAAACATCATAATACTAGATTAATCGAAAATTAACTCTCAAAACCAAGAAATTGATTAATATAAAAAGAGTTGTGCTCTTTTTATATATTGTTTTTATGTTTAATTGTTTGTTTGATAAATTTTAAGGTAGTAATATTAATAAATACCAAAAAAGTATATAAATGGTCAAATTTTACAGTTTTTTTTAACAAACACTTTAGAAATAAAATAGAACGTTGATTTTAAAAAAAATATGCAAATATATATGAAAAACCCGATAACATGATCAAAACCTGACAAAAGTAACTTGAGCAAATTTGAACCCGTTTTGATACTATGTTTAAGTAGTCCTACGTTTTATACATTTGGTCCTCGTAGTTTCAATCTTATACACTAGTAATTTCTAAAATTTTGTGATGAATGAAAGTATTTGTTACGAGACACGTGGTGAAAAATGCAGTCCTACAAACCATCGGCTTAGTTGCGGCCGGAACCATTAGGCTGACATCACCTTTGTCTTGGCGTTTCATCATTATTCGGAGAATATAAAGTTGTATAACCGAAATCAGTGGTGTTAGGAAATCAGTCGAGCTTAAAGAAAGACAGAAACTCAAACCGAGCACACACAATTTGATAACGGAGTTCACCCAACGATGACTACGTCTCCGGGCCGCTACACGTGGCACTTATATATATTATAAGGAGGATTACAAAATGTAATCTAGCTTGATCACAAAGCTATGGTTCTCTCGCAAATAGAACTCTCTCTTTACAATATTCTCTCTTGCGTAATGTGATACTAAAATACAAGATAGATGTAACATTATATAGAACCCATAGTGGCTCTTATTACAATTCAAGGCGATGTGAGATAATTAGAAAACATGACCAAATCTCATTTGGCTCAACAACTCAACAATCTCCCACTTGGAGTCAAATGTCGAGTGCTTCAAAAGAACTCCGATTATCCCCGACCACCGAACTCACTGTGCTCCCCCGAGCAAAATGTTCCCATCGGCATCCTTGTATAGTATTTGATACTCTTCCGTCATCGGAGAGTTACCCATTCTTCCAGTGTAGCGATGACCCTGAGTCTCAAGCTCGGAGTCCTATTGAGGTTGCACACAGCCTCAGTTTGTCGATTGTAACAGTCTTCGTTAGCATATCGGCGGGGTTCTTAGCGCACTCAATCTTTTCTAGCGCGAAGATTCCATCTTCTAGAACAACCCGGATAGAATGGTAACGAATCTGTATGTGCTTTGTGCGTGAATGGAATACAAGATTCTTAGCTAGCTGAACTGCACTTTGACTATCACAGTGAAGAACTCCCTTGTCGGTTTTCTGACCGAACTCCTCTAAGAAACCTTGCAACCAAATCATCTTTTTGCTTGCTTCCGTCACCGCAACGTACTCAGCCTCTGTGGTCGACAATGCAATGATCTTTTGCAGTTTAGATGTCCAACTCATAGCAGTACCACCGTAGGTACAGACACATCCCGTTGTGCTCTTTCGGCTATCCAGATCACCGGCCATGTCAGCATCCACATAGTCGTGCAGGCCTACCGAGGTCTTTTGGAAACATAATGCCGAACTCACTGTACCTGAGAGATATCTCAATATCCACTTCACAGCTTCCCAATGGTGCTTTCCTGGGTTACTCATGTAACGACTGACAACTCCCACTGCATGGGCAATGTCCGGTCTTGTACACACCATAGCATACATCAAGCTACCAATTCCTGAAGCGTAGGGTATGTTCGACATACGATCCTTTTCTTCCTTGTCTGAGGGTGATTGTTTCTTCGACAAGCTAAAGTGTGCAGCTAGCGGTGATCCTATAGCTTTGGCATCACTCATTCTAAACCGAGCCAACACTTTCTTCACATACTCGCCTTGCGACAGAAACAAAGACCCATCCCTTCATCGGGAAATCCTCATACCGAGGATCTGATTTGCGGCACCCAAATCTTTCATCTCAAACTGTTTCGCCAACTGTTGTTTCACCTTGTTAATCTCCACAAGGCTCGACCCGGCCAGCCAGCAACATGTCATCTACGTACAACAGTAGTATGACGTACGAAGAGTTCTCGAATCTCTTCACGAAACAGCGTGATCACTATCACTTCTTTCGAACCCGGTATCCACCATGAAACTGTCAAACTTCTTATACCACTGTCGTGGTGCTTATTTTAGCCCTTACAATCTCTTCCTCAGTTTGCAGACCAGTTTCTCTTTTCCCTTTTCGGCAAACCCTTCAGGTTGGAGCATGTAAATTTCTTCTTCAAGATCTCCATGGAGAAAGGTAGTTTTCACATCTAACTGCTCAATATGAAGATTCGCATTTACAACAATGCTCAACAATAGGCGAATTGTCGTCAACTTTATGACTGGTGAAAAGATCTCGGTGTAGTCAATTCTTGCCTTTTGCTGGAACCCTTTGACTACTAATCGTGCCTTATACCATTTCGAGCCATCTTGTTCCTCCTTTAGTCGGAACACCCATTTATTGCTCAGTGCCCTTTTCCCCTTGGACAGTTCGGCTAACTGCCAAGTCACATTTTTCTCAAGTGACTTCATCTCATCCTTCATCGCAAGCTCCCACTTGCTCGAGTCTTTCAGCTCCAGAGATTCCTCTCTACTTTCAGGCTCGCCTGCATCATTGAGTAATATGTAATGCAGGAAAGGAGAGTATCGGGCAGGAGGTCTCCTCCCGCGATGACCTCGGCCCAATTCAGGTTGAGGAGTTTGGGGCAGCTCCTCGTCCTCTTCAGCATGTGTTGGAGGGTTGTCGAGCACCACTGGCTCATCTTCAGTGTCATTTTCCAACTCCAATCTTGGAAACACATTCATGTCGACTATACCACTTTTCTCGGACGGGAGCGCGTGTTCTTCCACCACCACATTTTGTCGATCTTTGTACAAAATGCTTTCGTTGAAGATGACATCCTTACTGCGAATGATCCTCTTTGTTTGACCATCCCAAAAGCGATATCCAAACTCAGCTCCACCGTACCTCACAAAGTAACACACTTTGGATTTCGAGCCAAGCTTGGTACGATCATTTATATCGACATGGATATATGGCAGACAACCGAACACTCGCAAGTGTTCATAAGAGATAGACTTTCCTATCCACTCTTCTTCGGAAATTCTCCTTTCCAATGGTACTGAGGGTCCGCGGTTAATGAGATAAACTGTCGTGCTTACTGCATGTGCCCACAAGGCTTTGGGCAACCCACGTTGCAGTCTCATACTCCTAGCACGCTCATTGATTATTCGGTTCATTCGCTAGGCCACGCCATTTTTCTGTGGCGTTCTTCGGATGGTCTTCTCCATTCGAATGCCTCTCTGTGCACAGAACCCTATGAACTTCGCATCAATATACTCTCCGCCATTATCGGACCTCAAACATTTGAGTTTATTCCAGGTCTCTAGTTCGACCATGGCATTCCATTCTTGAAATTTCTTAAACACCTCAGACTTGTGTTTCAAGAAATAGACCCATGTTTTCCTCGTCGAATCATCGATGAAGGTCACATAGTATTGAGATCCTCCCAGTGAGGTTACCGGAGATGGTCCTCATATGTCTGAGTGGACCAGTGCTAGCTTCTCCTCCTTGGGAGCTTTTCCACCTTTCCGGAAGCTCACTTTCTTCTGCTTTCCGAAGATGCAACCTTCGCACATGTCGAGATTGACAGACTTCAAGCCTGGAAGTTTGCCGTCCTTCGCTAACACCTTCATCCCCTTCTCACTTATGTGACCCAAACGTCGATGCCACAGTTCTGAGCAGTTTTGCGACACAGCTGTCGCAACTGTACACTCCTCATCTGTCGTCATGTACAGTGTACCGACCTTACTCCCTCGGGCTATCACCATAGCTCCTCGTGAAACTTTCCAAGCTCCACAGCTGAACGAAATGGAGTGTCTTTCCGCATCGAGTTGACCTACTAAGATCAGATTCTTGGTCAATCTCGGAACATGCCTCACTTTCGTTAGCTTCCATACCGACCCGTTTGGAATGCAAATTTTCACATCGCCCATTCCAACAACATCCAACGCTTCTCCGTCGGCTAGATACACTTTACCGAAATTACCCGCAGTGTAATTTTTGAATAAATCCTTCTGAGGGGTTGTGTGAAATGATGCCCCAGAGTCTAGAATCCACGAATCTATATCTCTCTGTACGGCAAGCATTAAATAGTCACCTGAATCCTCGTCGCTCGCAACATTAGCCACGTGATCACGGCCGGTACCCTTCTTCGGCTGTTTGCACTCATGACTGAAGTGCCTCATACCCTGGCAGTTATAACATCGAAGATTCTTCTTACTTCGATCGCTATCTTTGCCGCCTCGGCTTTGCCCTCTTCTACCTTGGGATTGTGAACGTCCTCTAACGTCCCATACTCTGGCCTTACCCCAGTCTCTTGAACCCATGTTCAAGGTTGTTCCATCATTTGAGCATTCACCCATGTCTAATCTCCTGAGTTCCTCAGCGAGTATTTGATCTCGGATGCCGTTGTAAGTCAGTTTCTCCTTTCCAATTGAGTTGCTAACAACAGCTCGCATGAATTTCCAATTGTTCGGTAAAGATGCTAGTAGTATAAGGGCTCTCACTTCGTCTTCAAAAGTTATCTCCACCGCATCCAACTGATTTACGGTGTCGATGAACTTGTTCACGTGGTTTGCGACAGGTGTGTCCTCAACCATGCGTAGGTTGAACAACTTACGCATGAGATGTACCTTGTAGTTCGTGGATGGTTTCTCATACATGTCGGTGAGGACCTTCATCATCCCCATCGTCGTCGTCTCTCTTGCGACGTTATGTGCTACACTCCTAGATAGTGTTAGGCGGATCACTCCCAACACTTGTCGATCTAAGAGTTTCTACGCCTTCTCGGTGGTCATGGTCGGCCTTTTCTCAAGGAGAAGTGGCTGATACATCTTCCTCCCGTAGAGGTAGTCCTCTATTTGGATTCTCCAGAATGCGAAGTCCTTCCCGTCGAACTTCTCGATCCTATGTGCGACTCTGTCTTCTTTTGCCATTGATCTTCCTCCCGATTTTTGACCTTAGTTCTGCAAATCTCGGGCTCTGATACCACTTGTTAGGAAATCAGTCGAGTTTAAAGAAAGACAGAAACTCAAACCGAGAACACACAATTTGATAACGGAGTTCACCCAACGATGGCTACGTCTCCGGGCCGCTACACGTGGCACTTATATATATTATAAGGAGGATTACAAAACGTAATGTAGCTTGATCACAAATCTATGGTTCTCTCGCAAATAGAACTCTATCTTTACAATATTCTCTCTTGCGTAATGTGATACTAAAATACAAGATAGATGAAACATTATATATGTTGGCCCGTGTGCTAACCTTAGAGGGGGGGGGGGTGAATAAGGTTTATGGCGATTTTCGCCTAATTAAAATTCTATGCAACTAACCACCCAACTTATGTAATTCTAAGCTTAAGAGTTTTAACAAGAGTTAATAAATTGCTAGAATAACAAAACGCAAGCAAAAAACAAGCAAAAAATAAGCAAAATCGCCTCATCGTTGTCACTATTGCTTAAGTGGTCACTTTCGCTTGAAGACGATTGGTTAGACTCATTGTTGTCTTCCATGGCCATATAGCAACCAAGATGCGCGACTTCATCTTGGTCGGAGCTATCGCTAGAGCTTGAATCGAATATCTTCTTCTTGGCTTTGCTCTTGCGATTCTTTAGGCAATCTCTCGCCATGTGTCCTTCCTTGCCACATGTATAGCAAACAAAATCGTTAGAATAAATTGAATTATTTGACGATTTACCTTTATGTTTGCGGTGGTCTTTTAGCTTGAGTATTTCCTTGACGATTCGAATGATTTGCATTGAATTTTCGTCGTCATTTGATAGCTCATTGCTTTCGTCACAAGTGGTTCCTTTGAAAGCTATCTCCCTCTTTTTCGAGATTGGCTTGTGACTATTGAGGGTGATTTCATGAGTGAGGAGAGAGCCCGTCAATGCATCAAGAGTGTAGGTGTTCATATCATGTGCCTCTTGAATTGCGGTGACCTTCGGTTCCCATTCCTTTGGCAAGCTTCGAATCACCTTTGAAACCATTTCCTTACATGACAAACACTTACCAAGAGACATTAATCCGTTAGTAATAGTGGTAAATCTAGCAAGCATATCGGAAATAGTTTCACCCTCGCTCATTTTAAAAAGCTCGTAGTCATGAACTAATAGTTGGAGTTTGCAATCCTTAACTTGGTTAGTCCCTTCATGCATTACTACTAGCTTATCCCACATACCCTTAGCGGTTTTACAAGCGGAAATTTTGTTGTACTCGTTAGGAGAAACGGCACAAACAATAGCATACATCGCTTTGGCGTTTGTAGAGTAGGCTTCTAGTTGAGCGTTATCTAAGTCCTCTACGGGGATTGGGTTCTCGCTATTTTCGGATGTAAGTGCGGAATATCCTACTTTTATAGTCATCCAAAGTCTAACATTATAGCTTTGGAGAAACATGCTCATCCTATCCTTCCAATATGAATAATTTACCCCATCAAAATATGGTGGAGTATTGGGTGATGAAGCTATAGAGGAAGTGAAATTAAGGAAGTTAGCCATCGGGATCTTAACTCTAGAATCGTTAGATTCCTATATGCAAGAGCCTCGGCTCTGATACCAATTGTTGGCCCGTGTGCTAACCTTAGAGGGGGGGGGGGTGAATAAGGTTTATGGCGATTTTCGCCTAATTAAAATTCTATGCAACTAACCACCCAACTTATGTAATTCTAAGCTTAAGCGTTTTAACAAGAGTTAATAAATTGCTAGAATAACAAAACGCAAGCAAAAAATAAGCAAGAATATAAGTTGCGGAAAGTAAAAGCAAGGGAAGAAAATGACACCGTGATTTATAGAGGTTCGGCAAACGCGCCTACGTCCTCTCCTCGGTACTACCGAGTATTTCACTAAAAATGTTTCTTCCGGATTTTACAAACCCTATCGAGCTCAATCGACCGATTGGCTCACCCTCTACCCGAGGTTCCTACTCTTGATACAAGTGCAAGAGAACACGACTACGAGTCTACGACTCCCCCTCAATTTATGAGTACCCGAATGAAAAGACCTAGAGCTTTTAAGCTTCACTTGGTTACAAAGCCTCTACCCGATCACTCGCTCACAATTGAGTTTATAAAACACTCGATACAATTTTTGTTACAAAACGTAACTACACTCACTATTCTAATTGCTTCTTAAAAAGCTAATTGGTGAGTTGTTGATGATGATCGAGCTTGAATCTCTTTCTCTTTGATTTTCCTCTTTCTCGAATATATATACACCAAAATGGTGATATTTGGGTTTTTAATGAGAGGTTGAAGGAAGTTGATTGGTATTGTAATTGGTAAGTATAGAAAGAGAGATTTGGTGGTATTTATATGCCAAAAGGTCTGTTTTTCCGTTTTATGACCGTTGGCAATGGTTGAGGCTATGTTCAGTGTTTTAAGCTATTTTCCAGAAAAAGCTGAGAAGCTATTTTCGAAAACTGCAGAAAACGATCGGTCGTTTTCTACAGTCGATCGGTCGTTTTCCAGAAAACGATCGGTCGTTTCTGAAAAAACGATCGGTCGTTTTTTCGACCTGCTCACTGGAAGAATTTGGACCAAAAACGATCGGTCGTTTTTGTCCAGTCGATCGGTCGACTGTTCTTCTGGCAGTTTTTCGGACTTCTTCGAAAGCTTGTATCTTCTTCGTTTTAGCTCCGATTTTGGTTCCGCTTGAACCGTTGGCTTCGTAAACGAATGCTCTTTCTCTCTAAAAACCTGAAATATACATTTTTCTTTTTTTGGACAAGACAAGCGTTATATCCTTGAAATCGTAAAATAATTAAAACATAATCAAAGTTATAATCAAAATCATTATTGAACTCTATGTTCAACAATATAGAACCCATAGTGGCTCTTATTACAATTCAAGGCGATGTGAGATAATTAGAAAACATGGCCAAATCTCATTTGGCTCCACAACTCAACAAGTGGTGGTCCTGACCCGACTGTCAGGTGACCGATCAATGAGTTATTTTTAATTAAGAGTTGTTAGAGTAAGTGAATATGTGACGATATTTTAACGAGATTGATGTGCTAAAATCCTAGGGCCGATACTTATTGAAATACTGTACTTTAAATGTTTCCTGAAACTAGAGACGACAAAAGTTCATCACGATGCAACCATGACATATCTCATTGCTTCTTTTTCACCAAGTCAGATATGCTAATTTTGTTACAATTTTTTCGCTTGAAAGTCATGATTCGTCATAGTAAAAGACTCGGTTAATTTAAAAATAAAACCTAAAATACACATTAATAAAATGTAAGTTTTACCTTTCATGATGAATTCTACTTTTATAGTTCGAATTAAGTACGTTGCTTTTCTTGATATTCGCGGATAAAACCGGGGTACATTTGTTTGGTAATGCAAGTTATGATCAAATTCGTGTCCTAATAATCTCATACCAGACAAAAGTTCTACCCCCTACGAACAAAAATACGATTTATAGTCTGGGAGCAACACCTCTATTCATTATCTTTTAGATTGCCATTTTTTAGGAAATCAATTATTAGTGCTAACCAATAATAATCACAACTAACCCAAATAAACATATCTTCTTTGATATGAAACTAAAGGAAATAGAATGTGTCTTACAATAACCACAATTTCATACCGTTTGAATTTGATACATTTGAGTTTTAGCTACAGAGTTTGTTGACCTTCTCAGGAGAATGCAGAAAGGTATGAATAAAAATGTGTTGACTGCGGGTTCGGTTGAATACAAGTCTGGATTTAGGGGTAGGCCCAAGAGACACGAGCCTAGAGCCCCAAAAAAAACGATTAATTTTAGGCCCCCAATTCTGTAAAAATATGGAATATATATTTAACATTTCAAGTTATTTATATAAACCTTGGTTGTTCGAATGGTTGGTGATAGAAACCTTAGTATTTGTTGCACGCCTCATCCAGGTTCGAATCTTCCTAAACTTTTTTTATAAGCACATATGTTATTACAATTGAAGAATATCATAATTTTAATTAAATTATTATTTGAGTCCACATATTACATGCATTACAAAATACATGCTTTATTAAAAAGTTAACATATTTGATCATTTTTAAGAAAATATCTTTTATTTTTATTATATGAATTTTGATTTATTTATATAATCACATATTTTATTACACTTAAGTTTCAAATAAGCTATTATCAACCAAAAAAAAATCAAATAAGGTATTTTTTGGTCCCATATTAAATGTAAAAGGAAAAAAGGCTGGTTTTTTGAAGGATTTTTGGTCATTTATTTATAAAAATACTAGTTTATACTTGGTAATATGACTTGTTTCCGGTTATTACGAGAATTTTGGACAAATTTAATTGGCATTGTTGTCATGTTAAGTGTTATTACGAGTGTACATCAAAATATTTAACTAAAACAAATTTTCTAGTTTACAACGAAAAAAATGTCCAAATTTATGGTGGCCTACGACCCTCAAAACTCTAAAAACTGCACTGGTTGAATATATGGTTAGAAGGTTAGTTTTGATATTATAAAAGAACTAACGGCACGGTTGTAGTCTGCTTATCTCAAAGTCAAACTCATATGTAATAATTTTCATATGCTCGGTTTTATTAATAGAATATAAGGAGACTATAACTATTGTACCTTAAAATAAAAGTACCCAAAATATATTTATTACTCCCTCCGTTCCCATTTAATTGTCCACTACGAAATTACGTGTAATTTTGATCGGCTTATAACTTGTATCAAAATTGTCGAAATAATTTTTTTAAAAATATAATCATAAAATTTAACATTTGAACTATATGGTCAACTTTTAAAAAATTTCATTCCAACAATTTTGATACAAATTCTTGACCCGTCAAAATTATATGTAATTTCGTAATGGATAATTAAATAAGAAGGGAGAGAGTAGCATTTTCTGATTCAACCTATTAATTACTCGCTAATAAACGCGGGAAATAAATAAATAGCGGGAATGATGACGTGGCCTCATCACAACCATAACTGTGACAAGAAACAATCCTTGCATTTTCTTTTCATAATATACTTATCAAAAATGTATCTTTTCTCATGGAAATTAAAATTATAAAGTTGAAAAATAGAAGTAAAGATGCCTTTTAACCATATTCGAAAGGATCGGAACAAATTAAACACTTGAACATGTTTGTTTAGTTACAACTTCCCGCTCGTCTAGTTTTGCACAATCGAATTAACGATGATGCAAAAGAGGCTAAGTTCACTAGCTTATATTACAGTAATAGGGCCGAGTACGAAAAATAGGAAGAAGAGGCATAATTAACCATTTAGATCATTGTAATGAAGGCGAAGAAAGTGTGGAATAGTATAAAATTTGTATCTATTAATTCAACAATGACGCAAATTAAAGACGCTAATTTCACTATTTTATACTGTGGTATAAGTTGTGCAGTACCGCGAAAGATAAGAAGCGGATTAAGTAAATAAGCAGATAGGTGCAAGGAAGGAAGACACAGTCGAAAAGACTATTGGAACTAAATCTATTAACATAAAATCGATCTACAAGAAAACTGTAAGGACAGTTGAAAAACATATCTCGTCTATATATATAATTTGCCAAACCAGAAAGAAAATAAAAGACATCTCCGGTCTTGGCCCTTCGGCTTTTTGACTATTCGCTTGCTCTTTTTATTCTCCCATAGAGTGATACACCATAAAAGTGTCATATCAACTTAATATTGATCTCTAAACGGTGTAGTTTTGGTTGATGGTGTCAATGTCCAAACCTTTTAGCTTGACTACTGATTCTACATGACCCTTTAGTGTGTGTAGCTCCCTTAGCCTACAAAAAATATCGATCCGTAGAACATGAGTTTAGCATATATGCATAGTTATAAACACTTGTTTTGATGAATATAGTATTTTACCTGGCAATTTCGGCACGTTTCTTAGCCTGCTCAGCGATCTCAGACAACTCTTGGTAGTTGGCCTTAGGCTCCTCAGATTGAAGACCATGAAGTGTGCGTTGATCCGAGACCCATTGAGCTTCTCTTTCACCCCTTCCGTAGTCTTTCTTGGTTGTGAAAGCAGTCTATAGTACAATCAAATCAAATGTCACACCAAGCAAAATAGGAGTTTCTATTTCAAAAGTCGAGATCTCAAACACACAATTGCCTTGTTTGGTTGCAGCTGCAAGCTAAGTTTTTTTTCTTAAAT
Organism: Primula vulgaris; assembly: GCA_963920805.1. Lineage (NCBI taxonomy): Eukaryota > Viridiplantae > Streptophyta > Magnoliopsida > Ericales > Primulaceae > Primula > Primula vulgaris. The sequence continues at coordinate 31,135,437 of OY987220.1, forward strand.
GTTGAACTGCATTTGGTAAAGTATCTTAAAAGCTGAGTTTTTTCTGTTTTTTTTTACTGAAAAGGCTAGAAGATCTAAGCTAGATCAACATGAACACAAGGTCTTTTTGTTGACATAAAAAAAAATCCAGCTTCTTTTCTTAAAAGCTACAACCTAATAAGCTGTTACAGGATATTCTTGGATATGTTCTCCAAAGTTTCTGAAATTTGACAAAAACAATCACCAAATCCACTACAAAAATCTTAGAAGTAATCGACTTAAGGTCTCAATCTTCATAAACCTAACAAAAAGCCTTTTTTTTTTCTGATATGTAATAAATTGAAAAATTGTTTCTCTTACCTTGTTTTGGATCATAGTATCCCAGGCCTTACCACTCAAACAAAACCGGATCATGAACTTGAGAATGTCAAGAGGGAAATAAGTGACAATGCTGAATATCCAGATAACACCGGCCCATCCCCATCCAATCCCGTTAATTCTAGCAAATTCCCAGTTGGCATACACCGCAATAACGGTAGCAACCTTCATTTGTCAAAAAAACAAAAATAATAATGACAAGTTTATACTTTATGGTGACACAGCTCAAACATACATTCATAAAATAATTCTGGATGAATTACGGTTTTGTACCCAGTTGACAGTACAAGAACATATCATCAGAAATTGATTTTATATGCAAAACTATAAAAATCAGCAATTAATACCTTCGATGTTGTTGGAGATTAAAATTGGAAAATGTGATAGAAAAGTGCATAAAATATTTGGGTAACTATTTAATTTTAGTATCTGCTTATTAATTTCTATTTGGCACACTAAATTGTTCAGGATTTAATGTTAGTGTAATGATTATTGATAAATTGGTGTACAAACTCGAAATCTGATGATTAGTTAACATATAAAACTGTTATTAACTTTAAAAACTGGATTAGTCAAAAATAAATAAGAAATAAGGCTTACCAATTGAGCTAAAAGAAAGGCACCACATAGCAACAGACCAGGGCGTTCAAGGAATGACCAGCTTCGTGACCTAGTAACGAATATAAGCGCCTGGCTCACAATACTCACTTGAAGATATATGGCAGCCATTAATTCCTTTTCCATTCCTCTGATTGATCTAACACCGAATTTATCCTGCAAAATAAATGAAATTATTTAACAATTTTTCTAGATTTCCGATTCGGTGAGTTTAATAATAATGTAAAATAACTTACGGAGAAAAAGTCGGTATCGTTTGCAATCCAGAAAAAGAGAACCGTCATAAGAGCAAGATAAGCCCCAAGTACAACACCGGTAGCAAAAATCTCGTTTAACTTCCATGAATCTGGCAAAGGAGACGGTTTCACCCTATCCTTTGAAATAGTCATAATAGTTCCGTCGTTCAAAATCGCGATGATCAAAACCATGAAAGGTGAAAAATCGAATTTCCATATAAGGGCAAGCAAAAGGAACCCCAATACGATACGTATCGTGATAGAAACAGCGTATATAGTGTAGTTTTTCATCCTTTGGAAAATGGCTCGGCTTGTTAGGACCGCGCTTATGATTACGCTGAGGCCTGGCTCGGTCAGGACTATGTCAGATGCTGACCTGGCAGCATCTGTGGCGTCGGCAACTGCTATTCCAATATCAGCCTTTTTAAGGGCGGGGGCGTCATTTACACCATCACCAGTCATTCCACAAATGTGTTTTCTTTCTTGTAGCTTCTTAACGATCTCGTACTTGTGTTCTGCATTGCATTGTTTTATGTTATTACTATCTCGAGAACTTAAAGCGAATATTATTGCAATAAAACTTCATTTAACAATAAAATGGTGATAAGAAAATCTATTCCATGGTCTCTCATGAAACCAAGGGAAATAGCTTTATATAGATTCTTAAATGGTTTCTAACCAACAAAATTGTGACAAAATTAAAACATGTTTTTCCCTCTTTTGCACATTTAACATTTAGGCAATCTAAATCTAAGAAAACAAAACTTACCAGGGAAAACTCCGGCAAATCCATCAGCCTTTTCGATAAGCTCTTCGACAGGAATAGAAGAAATAGAGGGATCCTTGCTTTGGCCGAGAAGAGAAGAAGATGGGTACATGTTTGTTCCCATACCAAGCCTACGACCCGTTTCTTTTCCAATAGCAAGTTGGTCACCTGTTATCATCTTTACATTTACACCAAGGTCTAATGCCCTTCTAATGGTCTCTGCACTATCGTGCCTAGGTGGATCGAAGAGGGGTAATAGGCCAACAAATTCCCATGCTGCACCTTCACTCTCTTTTGTCTTTTCGGGAACCACCTGCCTTCCAACAGCCAGAGAACGAAGGCCTCGTTCAGCAAAGTTGTCGATGACCTCATGAGCCTTTTTCAAAGCAGCTCCACTGAGGTGGCATAGTTCAATGATTTGCTCGGGAGCTCCCTTGCTGCTTCTGTGCCAAGAACCATCGGATTCGATGTAGGTAATTGCTGTGCGTTTATCCACGGGATTGAAGGGCAAGAAATGCACCTCTGTGATTCCTGCTCTTGCCTCTTTAGGATCGCCCAACATGTTAACAATCGAAGCATCAATAGCGTCCTGGTTTTCAACCCTGGAAGCTCTAGCAGCTAGCAAGACAACCAAGTCTCTATCAACATTTTTCGGGAAAACCTCAATCAAGTTCTTGTCAACGGTGAGCTTATTAAGCGTCAAAGTTCCGGTTTTGTCACTGCAAAGCACATCCATACCAGCCATTTCTTCAATAGCTGTCATTCTCTTTGTGATAGCGCCTTGTTGAGACAAACGGTGAGACCCAATAGCCATTGTCACGGACAAAACAGTTGGCATAGCGATTGGGATGCCTCCGATTAAGAGGACTAGTAGATTATCAATTCCGTCTCTATACCTCCTGTGTTGGATTGGGTACATAACAACGATCTCGACTATCATTCCCAAGGCGATAGAGACTATGCAGAAGTTTCCGATGGCGGTCAATACCTGATTTAATCAGCATATAAAAAATGTAAGATACACAATCGGTGGCGGGACTAGAACTCTTTCTTTCCTCATTATGGGGTGCAGAAAGGCTAAAAGCAATAAAAAAAACAAAATCAAGATACATGGTAAAAGATCCGTTTTTTCTCAAAATAAGAGGCATTGAAGTCCATTTTAGCCTACTAGTAGTTACTCCTCGGCATTGTCCATGTGGACCATGTCTAGTTAAACTTCATTATGAAATACCAATTATTTTAGGCAAAGCAAGTTTACCATGTCCGTATACATAACACAATCCTTTCAGATTACTCAAATTTTACGATTTTATCCATTGAAAAAATCACTTTTTAAAAAATCGTGCTTAGTAGTAAAAACGTTTGATTCAAAGCTTTAAAATAAAAGCTTAAAAAGCACGCTTTTCCGCTTTTTGCGCCACTAAAAGCGTAAGCTTTTAGCATAGCTCTTGCAAAAACACTATAGATAAGATTTCTCTTTGTAAACACTAAAAAAAACTCGATTGAAGTATTAATACAAGAATTCACCTGCTGGAAATGTCCCACTTGATTAGTACTATCCACTAAATGAGCAGCTTTTCCAAAGAAAGTATGAACACCAGTGGCGATAACAACAGCTTCGATCTCACCCTGCTTACATGTAGACCCTGAAAACACTTCGTTACCGGGGTACTTTGTAACAGGCATAGATTCACCAGTGAGTGCAGATTGGTCAATCTTTAAAGGGTCTCCTTCTAGAAGACGAGCGTCTGCTGGGATAATATCACCAAGCTTTACACTTACAATGTCTCCTGGGACGAGGATAGCTGCGTCTTGTTCGCTCCATTTACCGTCTCTCAATACCTATACATTCATACATGCATGATATATGTAAATTGTATAAGCAGTGAAGCATAATGACAATTTGAACTTAAATCGTTAAAATTGGTAGTTCAGTACCTAAATCGTTAATTAACCACTAGTAGTAAAGTACACTAAACGTATTTTTTTCCCGATCATTAAGTATATACTAACTTTGTCACTTTTAATATTGTCTTGTATGATTGTGAAAAAATGTCTCACAAAGACAACAATAGTGTTTCTATAAAGAAAAAAAATAGTTCTACATCAAATCTGTTTTCTTATGAAGTAAATAAGTAGTTTTAAAGATAGATAAACATTCAAAGAGACCAGTTTTAAAGATGAATTAAGGATTAAGTTGTAAAATATAATTAGCTCGTTCAGGTTATTTGTAAAATGCACACCTAAAAATTGTTTTCTGCTATTTTGATAACTACTAATAATATTTCATTTCAAAGGTAGGAAATTTTTTTTCATAAAAGTACCTTGGTTTTGGGAGCTAAACCAGCCATGAGGGCAGCAGCAGCATTGCCTGCATTATTTTCCTCAATAAAACTAATTGTTGAGTTTATAACTAACAAAACCACTATTCCTACAAAGTCTTGCCAATCTGGTGGCTTTCCCTGCATAAATTCATTAACAAAATGTTAATTATCATGAACAAAATATTATAGAAATCCAATGTCTCGAGTTTGTTGAAAATAAAATAAAGTTTTGAGGGACCTTTTCTTATACTTTGAAAATTCTAAAATAAAATGGCGTTTTTAATTATCTGTGCTCGTTCATTCATTTTAGAAAAATAGCAATCATTAAGTGGTTTAATATTGTTGGACTATCAGTCAAAATTACAAAATATATATTATGCATATATATTATGGAGTTTTGTTACCACTAAATTTTAATTTTTTAGTAAAATGGTGCTTGGAATTAATCAATTCTGCTAGGTTTACTTTCATCTTACCCTTTGATCACTTTTTCAATTTGATATTGTTTTCAAATACTTTTATATGGTGCAAGTATAATTAAAAAAATTATGTGTTTTTTTATAAAATACTAACCCCTCCATTTGCCAAAGCAATGGCCATTATAGCAGCAGCTTCCATGACCCATGATAGGGGATTCCACATAAACCCTAGAAATTTGAGCAGCTTACTTTCCTGTTTATTAAAATCAAACAACAAAATTATTAATAAAGTAAAAAAGATAAAAAACATTATTTTTTTAAAACAAAATACCAAAAAATTATTTAAATTACCTTTTTCTCCTCAAGTTTGTTAAAGCCAAATATTTGTAGCCTCTTTTCTCCTTCCTCTGATGACAAGCCTTCTTTTGTGCATTTTAACTCGTTGAATACTTCATCAATGGGGATGTGCTCCTACAATATCATCAACATGTACATGAATATCTTTCGATATTACTCGAAACTAATGAATTTAATGAGTACATTATTGATTTGTAGAAACGTTCATAAGCCTATATATATGCATGCTGGAAGTCTAAACTATGCATTTGATGAAAAATGATAAGTTGCAAGATAGCCTACTGTATTCGATTCCTATTCTCGCATTGCATTATTATCGAAGTCATAACTTTGTCAAAAACCAAAAACAATAAACAAGCAATGTGATAGATCCATTCACTTATCGGTGATAGTAGTTTTAAAATTTGAAGATCGATACCCTAATCATAATAGGATACTAGTTTATAAAAGGACTAATATATAAAGAAAAACTGTCGGATCAATAAATCATTTCTTGTTCCGTCCATTAAGAGGGATTTTCATCGGTACTAGACATTTTTGTCCCGAATACCACACTTTCTTCAAATTTAGGGAATTTTAATGGTTTAGTAAAATCTTCAAGGACAACTAGTATCTTAAATGTGAAAAACAATAAATAAAATAATTTACAAAATTATACTTACAAGATCAACTTGCTCATTTTTAATCCCATCCAAGGAGTCCATGATGAGTACCCTAAAACAATAAGAATGAAGGATGAAAGAAAGAGAGCACTTTCTCCCTCAATCCCTCACACCTCAATTCTCTTGGAAAATGCTATTTTTCAAATATCCTTCAACTCAAGTAATATATTATAAAAACAATATTAAGCATGAAATATATAGCACCCCCTTCCCTTAGAAATGTTACCATGTGGCATTGAACAAATCACGGTCACCCCTACCATTTTTTTGTTCACTTTTTGTTATTTTTGGAATTGCGGTAAGCCTAAGCCTTCGGTTAATAAATGGTAGTACAAGAGTTGACATTAAAATTTCACTGCTGTTATGTCAAGGCAACAAAATATATTTACCCTAACATTTTATATCTTTGTTAATATTTAGACGGTACATGTACAAGTCAAACCACTATTATAGTTTAGTTTAAAGCTCAGTAAAACCGATAATAAATAAACTTACTAACATTTTCATGAAAATTAGAATGGCGCTTCTAAAATAACAAAGAATAAATAAATAACAACTGATTTTTTCATAAAAAATATATATTATGATTAGTTGATCAAACCAAAATGGCCGTTTCAAAATGGACAACACTGCCTTACAGGAAAATTTACATAAATGACACAAACGTTAGAGGGTGACGTAATACATTACATATTCATATTCCATTTTATTGTTGAATTATGTTTATTAACCATAATAAGTACGAATATTAATGTTATAAAATAATGCGTATTAATGTATTATCATAACGTACTTTTGCGTGGTTATCTTTTAGTTACCTTTATTTTTGGAAATTTCTGCAGTACTGGACATAGTCATGAATAGGCGAATATGGTTTGGCAAATGGATTATGCCAAATAAATTAATTTTCTTATTTCATTGGGATATCTTCTGGAAAATCTCTATTTTCTGTTTTAATTGGGTGTGACGAATGAATTTACCAAATTTTCCGTCACCACATTTTGTTACGTACATTCGCATATTATAAAGTTTATGTGCAGTCGGGACGTCTAAACCAAACTCATTGTTCCTTTAAAAACGTGTTTAACTTGTTCAGACTTGGCTCGTAATCGAATCAATCCACAAATACGCATTTGCTTAGTCTTTATCAAATCCACTAATGTTAAATGAAAGCTACTACAGAGCTCGACAAATACAAAGCCTCGTGATGACAAACTCCTAGGACTATAAATAATGTTACAATAACTCAAACAAAATGAAATAACAAAATGGGCAATGGGCATAAGGGGCTTCTCTTTCTCTTTTTAGCCATCATAGCCAATGTTGATATATTTTCCTTGTCTAATGCAATAAGAGAACCACTTTTTCATTCTCCTTCATCATATGTAACCCCTGCACCGCCACCACCTAGCGGCATAAAAGGCGCATACTGGCCATCGTCATCGGCGGAGAGCTTTCCTCCGTCGGAAATCGAGACTAAATATTTTACTCATATTTTTTATGCATTTTTATTGCTAAATGCGACAAGTTTCCAACTCAACATCACTGAGAGGGATGAAAGATGGATGGGTAACTTCACTGCAACACTTCATGCCAAATGGTAAAATCCTACATTTATATAATTAAGTAGCAGAAATTAATTTAAATACTATGATAGTTGTCGAAAATGGATCATCGAGAGCATAGAACATGTACTTGCAAATTCGTGGGGGTTATGGATTTTTGCTTACTAATACCACTAGTTTTTGATCCATCAGTTGCTTCAAGTCTTCCTATCTTCAGAGAGGCTATGAACTTTGAACTTTGAACTAGATGGATCAGAAAATAATATGATAACTTTTTTTTTTTAAGCAAAGAAAACATCAATTGAAAATTGAGTGAAAGCACCTCACTCGTGGTATATACAAAGTGAATCAGAAATAGTGTTAGAGAAATATTTTGAAAACATAATGCGAACAACTACTACATGTGAATAAAAACAAATATTATAATATTATAACATTTATAACATTTATTACATTTATAACAAATATATGATAACTTGTCCCTTCGTATTTCGGGGACATCTGATATCCAATATTATAACATTTATAACTTTCCTATAACAGCATCATGGGAGAAACTAATAGCAGACTAAAAGGTTTCCAAAATTTATATTTTGAGAAAAAATCCATCTTTTATCATATATTTTTGGATATTTTTTAATAGATTTTAATTAGTATTTCTACACCCATATAATTTTTATAGAAAAAAAAAAACATCATAATCAGTTTCATAGATAAAACTTCAATTCATGGACAAAATGAAACTAAATTATCATTTCATAAGAGCAAGCCATATAATTTTTATAGAAAAAGAAACATTATAAACAGTTTCATAGATAAAGCTTCAATTCATGGACAAAATGAAACTAAATTATCATTTCATAAGAGCAAGCCATATAATTTTTATAGAAAAAGAAACATCATAAACAGTTTCATAGATAAAGCTTAAATTCATGGAGAAATTGAAACTAAATTATCATTTCATAAGAGCAAGCACCGCAGCTTCCTCTATTTTTTTCTCAAATTTTATAAAAAAACTACACTTTTTCTAATTTTGCATTACACTTTTACATTCACACAATACAACAACTACCCTAGCTATACATTTCTTTATTTTATTTCTCCTTCCAATTGCTATATGTGAAAAACCTATATAAAGTGTAAGAGAACAATTTTTAATGTTAAATAATAAAAGAGCAAGACTTTTTGGTTCCTTATTTATAGGGCATATATATTAGACCTCATAAATAATTTGATGGTTTGTGTAAGAGTAAACTACATAATGGTGGTTTTTTTTGTTAAAAGTTTAGATATTATTCAAAACATGAAATGAGGTGATTATAAGGCTTGCTCTAAGTAGATAATGCATTTTTAGTTACGATCGAGTTATAATTATGTGTGAGTAAACTTTTTTCTATTGACATGTGAGCCGGCTAGGACTAAATTAAATTAAGTATTTGGCATTTTTTAAAATAATTGTGTTTTTTTATCTTAAATTGGTAACATTGAGACAATATGTTACTCCATAGTTCCCATGCTAAATATATACCAAATAAATTGTTTTGCTTATTTGTTGCACCCGGCCCTTAGATAAATTAACCAGACAAATAATGTTTTAACCTTCAACATGCATAAATTAACCTTATAAAACATTGATCAATTTGAGGAATATTTAAATTTGTGAAAACTTCCAAGAAAGGATCTGGACACTATATAACCCATAGTTGTTTGCTATCAATTGCAACATTTTATATTGTTATGCATATTCCAATCTCACATTGTGACATCGTTTTTTAAGCAAGAAATTCAGTTTCTCGTACGTTGTTGTCGGACACGGCAGGCTCTTTTAAGTTTTTGTTGTTGTTGTTAACTAATAAACGAATCAAATTGATATTCATTAAAAGTGCCGTCCTAGGTCAGGAGATTGTTAATTATACTTTATTTCACTTTATATATGTTTTCTTCCTTTCTTGTAATAGTTTTCACGATGATGCGACTATAACATTTCTGCAATTACTTGCAAAATAAACTAGAGTGAGTATATAATATAGAGCCTCATGTGATATCATGTTACCTTTAGGAAGAAAACAAAAATTGATGCTCATGTGACGATGTCATATTCATTTTACGAAAATAAAATTAAAAAATCAAGTTCAATACTCAAGTAAACACTACAGAATAATGTTTGATTTAGTGAGAGTCAAAAACTGTCACAAGTCTGTCACTAATTTAAAAATCTGTCACAAATCTGTCACAAATTGACTAAACTGTATCCTTCACAAAAACCGCTGCTAATAAGCTCGTAACAAAAAATAACATCACTAATCCCGTCATGATTTGGGTATTTTTTTATAGTGAAATTTCATCGATGATACAACTAATTACTTACAACCATAAAGATCTTGGTAGACTTTTCAATCACAATTTGTTTTCTATAATATCGCAACGCAGTATTAATAAATAGACTAATAGTTAATATAGAAATTAAACTAGTAGGAGTAATTGAATATTACAATTCTAATTCATCGTATTATGTCATCTATTCAAAAGGTATTTTCCATATTACTAATTTATGATCTAATTTACGTAACAAAATAAAGCCCACCGGTGAAAACGATATTGTCCATGGGCGGAGGCGGCTATAACCCACACATATTCTCCAACATGGTGAGCAATAACTACAATCGTTGTGCATTTATTAAATCCACCATTGACGTGGCACGAAAATATGGCTTCGATGGGCTCGACTTAGATTGGGAGTTCCCTCTCAGTCCGCTAGACATGTCAAATTTAGCTTTGTTGTTACGTGAGTGGCACACATCGACTGAGAACGAGGCGTGTTCCACTGGCAGATCGCGACTGCTTCTCTCAGCCGCGGTCTACTATTCCTTTGAAACTACTATATTTTCAGGTATTGTACTTTGTGAAGTTTGGGAATTATTGAAAATAATGTAAATATAACATATGGGAAGTATAAGGAGAAAGTTGTTCTATCGAATTATTTTACATTCATTATGTTTAAATCATCTAATTCATGTACACACATATTAAAAACAATAAAGTGGAGCAAATCCATTTATTTTTATAAATATAGTTGCCTCAATATTACATTATCGACCAAGTATAATAACCCTGGATCATATACTTGGGGATGCCACATACATTATAATTTACTTTCCCATAAAAAATAAAATCAAAAGAGGATATATATATTAGAAGTTTGGTTTTCCCTAAACGTTGAATTACAACAAGACAACAACTTGTTTTGGCAAGAAAGTAGTACTTAGAAAAGATCAAATGTGGACTTTGATAAAAAGTACAATTTCACTCATGAGTGAGTAAACTTTTGAAAAGTAATTGAGCAATTTACATCACTAATTAACAACTACGGTATTCCAAATACAACAAATGAATTTTCGATTTTCCTTGACATACTGATGAATAATGTCGTTTAACAATACATTAATTTAAAACATCTAGAGAATAATCACAGTATTTTCTTGTTAAACAGATGTTCCTCGAACTTATCCGGGCCACGCTATCATGAACTACCTCGATTTCGCAAGTCCAATGTGCTTTGATTTAAGTGGCTTTTGGAACACGAATATAACGGGCTCTCAAGCACTACTTTTTAGTAACACCACCAATATCACCACCAGCCACGGTATATCCACTTGGCTTAATAACAACTTATCGTCATATAACCTGGTCTTGGGCCTGCCAGCCTATGGCAGGACGTGGAGGCTAGCAGACCCAAACCAGCATGGGATCGGGTCCCCTGCAGTGGGACTGGGTCCTGGTGATAAATTTGGTGTCATGTCGTATATAGAAGTGGTTGAGTTTAATTTGGCGAATAATGCAAGTGTGGTGTTCGATGAGGCGACTGTTTCAACTTATTCTTACGCTGGGGTTGATTGGATTGGATATGATGATCCGAAGTCGATATCGGAGAAAGTGAAGTTTGCTCGAAAAATGGGCCTGGGTGGTTATTTCTTTTGGGCTCTTGGATTGGATAAGGATTGGGCCCTTGCCAGAGCTGGTAATTCTCGCAAATAATTACCGTCAAGTTAATTTTTTTTTAATGCATTTTCAATTGGATAGAAGTATTCATTAATTTATTTATTTCGTTTTTTTTGCAGCTTCGATGGCATGGGATGAATATTGATTTTTTGTACTTGGTCCGGGTTCGGAAATTGAAGCTTAGGCAAGTATAACTTTTTGAAGCCTAGCTTTATATGTAGTTATCGTGCAATGATGCAATAAAATGTCACATTAAATTGTGTAACTTAATTAAAGTCTTAAACAAGTAGCTAATCATATTCATTAAAAAAGAAAAGGGAAATAGAATAAGATACTTCAAGAAGAGGGCTTTAAAGAAATATAAAACATTACATTATATAGATTCGGGTGCGTCTAATTTTATAATAATACTAATAAGCCAGATAGACTCAATCAGATTCTCAACACACAAGTGTTTAATGTAAATTTAGAATTTTATTTTCACCCCGAAATTTAAGAGTCTGTTATTCGGTCATATATTTAATATTTTTAATTAATATTTAAGTTTAGTTTAGTCTCAAATAGGGTTCTATAATATTCTATTTGAGTTTTTATTTTGTTGAATTGTCAAATAAAATAAATTAAAATCATTAAAATTTTAAATATTTTTAATTGGGTTCCATAAATATTATATTTGGAGTTTTATTTTTATTTGGGTTCCATGATCACACATATTTTTTATATAAAAATATATTTTTTAAAATTTTTTGTTTTTTTAATTTTTAAATATTTTTTCGGTTTTAATTTTTGGATTTTTTAATGACATATTTAACTATTTGTAAATAAATTCACAAAACATGTAATTTTTGTAAAAGAGTCAAGTTCAAAACAACCGGATTTCTTATAAATAAGTTTCTAAATATGTACTAAATTATCATTTTTCTTAATTTTTAATATTAATCATAGCATACGTGTAATTGATAAGTAAGCAATTGGTCCCCATAGATTAATTCCAAGGGTTCATGATTACAAACGAATAAAATTAGGAGTCGGGAAAAATAATTCACTCACTTTTGGGGAAACAAATACAATTTAGGATACAAATCCTAATTAATTAAGTTACATTACACAACACATGAGCAGTTTTTAAAAAACGATGTAAGGTTTTTTTAGTAACACATAAATGATCAAAACACGACTCCAGGTTTGCCTTCATAAATGGTGATTTTCTAGTACCTCCACAACTTGGAAGCTGCAAATTTAACATCAAAATAAAGAGAAAATGTGTATTAGATTGTTTAAAAATTCAAAACTTAATGCTAAAATAAAATGTGAGATATATACTTTTGTTACTAGAGTAAAAAAGGGAAGACAATAAAAGTATACTTTTATTAATTAAGACTAACCAAAATGTGTACTTTTCAGAAGTACTCTATATTATTTGCACTTTTAAACACTACTCGCTATAAGAAAAACTTCATTTAGCATCATAAAACTTTTTGAGTTATTTTGTTAAACTGGTTGTGGCTAAATTTTAGCAACAAATAGCAACATAATTTGTTGCTAAATTATTGCTAAAATTTAGCCATAACCAATTTAGCAACATAACCGGAAAAAATTTATGATGCTAAACGAATTTTTTCTTATAGTGACTATAAGTCTTTAATTATAATTATAAGAGCTGCATATATTAAATGTAAATTCCTTTGCATTCGCGTATATTGGTATATATTAACTTTGAAAAGCAAATCGACACTCAATGAAAATCAGAGGACATAGAGTGCAAATAAAGTGGTAAATGTGATGTTTCATCGGATCGTGTTTAGTCTTCTAGTGCTAATGCGTTTTTACGTAGCTCGTATGAGCATTTTTATCTCCTTAGTACTTAGAAGCCTAGATTAATTGAGTATTTAGTTATTAGATCTCATAGTGCCGTTGTGGTAGCTTTTAGGGCGGAAATTTTGTATCGTCGTACATTTTAGTTCAATGTAACTTTTTGTTTGTGAAAAATAAATAAAAAAAATAAATAATATATATAAAAAATAAAATAATATATAGTAACTTTGATTACCTTGTCTTGAGATTTTCCACTTCGAATCACCATGCACGGCCCAAAAGAAGTACCCACCAAGCCCAGCGGCCCGAGCATACTCAACCTTCACAGATATCGATCTAACATCATCGTAACCAATCCACGATGTTCCCGCTACTGAATAAACGGATACAGTTTCCATGTCGTATACCACGGTCGCACTATTTCTTTTATTAAAATTTTCCACCTGTAAGTATGTCATAGTCCCTACGTCCCCGGGTCCCATGCCAACTCCTGGCGCACCGATCCCAAAATTTTTGGGGTCCTTTAATTCCCAAGTACGCCCATATAACGGTAGACCCATTATTAATTTTTGGCTCATTAGCCCGGCTTTAATCCATGAAGTAAGCCCATAACTCGTTGTTATGTTACTCTTCGCATCTAGTAACTTTGCATGGACCCCTGTCACGGACGTGTCCCATCCACCGGAATAATCGTAACACATCGCGTTTATAAAATCTAAATTATCATTTATAGCCTTGACCGGATATTTTCGGTACACTTCGTCAAGGAAAAAGTCAACGGCGAAGTATGTAGCTGCTGTAAGCAATAGTGGGGTACGACATGTTATTTTAGCCTCTTTTGTGACCTCGGTTCGCCATTCATATAGCAAAGAGCTAAAATGTTTCATCTCCGTTGAGTTTTGAGGAGATTCCCAATCTAGGTCAATGCCATCGAATCCAAATTTTCTAGCTACTTCGATGGATGATAAGATGAAATTCTTCCTATTATAAGCGGTTGACACCATACGAGAGAAAAAGACTGTTCCAAATTCGGCTCCTCCGATTGAAAAAAGCGTCTTAACAGGCGTTTTCTTCGAGTGGATGGTAGATGTGAAGTCGAAGAGCATCACGGCGGTTGAATTCGAGATGTCATATTTAAAAGTGACATTATTAGGATTGAGAAATGAATAGTAGATATGAGTGAAATACCTTGTATTTATGTATGATGGGGGAAAATGTAGAGCCCATGAAGGATAATAAGCTCCCTTAATGACTTGATAAGATGATATTTTAGAACAATTAGTAATTGTAAGAACACAAATAATAAAAGCATAGAGGTGCAAAAGTGTTAGGTTTGTCATTGTTTTGATATGTTGTTTGATTGATTAATGCATTCATTAAGTTCTTTTAATGTGTGTATATATAGGTAGATAAAAAAGAGACCTAGACTTGCAACATTTGAATGTGACTCATTATTTTATTTCTTAATATAAATAATGGAGGTTTGTGTTTGTCTGTTACTTCGATTCAATATACCACAACATTTTTTTATGTATATTTTAGATTATTTAAATATTTACTGATTTCGACATGGATTTAATTTGATAGCTAGTATGTCACGAATATTTTATATTACGTTGTAGGCCGTCTAATAACATAATACTCCATCCGTCCCACGCTATATGTCACATACGAAACCATGCGTCGACAAATAAGTCGTATCCAAATTGTTAAAATAATTTTTTTAAAAATTCTATCATATAGTTTAACATTTGAACTATTTAGAAAAAAATTGAAATTTTTCGTTCGACTATTTAGTTATACGTTCAAAATCGGTTAAAGTTACACGTTGCTTTCGTATAAGACTCGTAACGTGAGACGGGCTACTGAATTTTGGATGCAATAAATATAAATACACACAGTAAATGAAATATGTTCTCATGAATGTGACAAATCATTTTGCAAGTTGCAAAAGCACAACTGGCTTACATAAATTGCTTGAATAACATTAATAGTTCCTTAAAAAAGCTACGTAATGATAATTTAAGCTGTTTATAAAATTGTGTGTAGAATCGACTCGATATTATGTACTAATTTGTGAATCAGATGATTAAGGTTAATGGTGGTAAATTAAGGTGAATGAAGTGGAATTTGAATTTTACGTAAATGGCTTTACTTTTTCTATACGATATAAATCAAAGAATAAGTCAAATAAAGGTACGGATATTGTATCATTCTATTATAATAAGTCAACCCAAGCCAAATGAGACTGCCCAATTTAGCCACTTTTTTTCAAAAATACTCATACACCTCTATATTAATTATAATAATACCATACTCCCATAAAAATATAAAAAGTAAAAACTAATAAAACTATTTATTACTCTTTAACAAGCAAACATTCTTTTAAATCTTAAACTATGTTTTTTTTTTGTATTATCCACATATTTATATCATAACTATACATATTTTCTATATTTTTATTGCATTACGTGCTACACACGCAACGCGTGGGGTACGATTACTAGTACTTATATATTGCGTGACAATAATCTTATGAAAATAGTATACACAGTTGCAGTATGTGAAAGGACACTCTTTTTAATTTTTATATATACATATGAGTATATGACTTATATATATACGAATTGAACTGATCATGAGTTCTAATAATCGATTACAAAATAATTAATAAAGTACAGTAGTCTTTGTTAATTATTTGTAACGATTACAAAATTTGAAAGCACTTTAATAATCGATTTATATTTTATCTATAGCCACTACTGCTAGAGAACTTTTTTTAAACTACGTTATGGTACTTTTGCATTGAGAACATAAAAGCTATATTAATTAAGTATTTAAGATGGGCATATCTATTTGTCACATTATATGCCTTCGACAACAAAGATAATAATACTTGACTAAGAACTCATAATTTGACTGCAATCATATAAACTAGTCATTAGTGAATAGTGAGGATTGCAACTTCATATATTCATTTAGTATTGTTCTTGAATATTGACTATAATTATTGTTGTTTTGGTCCATTTCGAATTGTTCTTGAATACTGAGTCTGTTGTTGATTTGGTCCTTTTTTTTTTGTAATCATGTTGTTGTTTTGGTCGTACCATTTCTATTCAAAAGAGAGACCGGGAATTACGGACGAAAACATGAACATTATATGAGAGAGGCTGATATTTAAACGGAGACTACACTACAAAATAATGTTTGATTTAATGAGAGTCAAAAGCTGTCCCAAATCTGTCACTAATTTAAAAAACTATTACAAATCTGTCGCAAATTGACTAAACAGATGTCACAAAGCCGTCACAAAAACCGTCGCTAATAAGCTCGTAACAAAAAATACCGTCACTAATCCCGTCGCTATTTGAGTATTTTTTTTTTTTAGTTCTATTAGTTACTTAATTATTCAATGAAAACGAGCCTTAATCCATTGAACAAGAAAAAAATTGAAAAGTATTCAATCAGTTTGACATGAATTTATTAACACGGTAAGAATTCTGATCAAGCAAAAATGACAACTTACGATAATCCGGAATAAGTAAAAAAATCTTGATAAATGAGGTCATATTATCCATATTTGAAAGTAATGAAACATGAAAAACCGCAGACTGAAGCCAATAACGGGAACTGAAATAACGCGCTTCAAGTATGGGCAACAACAGGAGGTGCTCCACCAACATGGCGAGAGCCGAGGCGCCTGGCCAAGACTAGGCCGGTTTTCCTAATAAAAAACAAAACAAAAATTATAAAATTAGTAAAACTAAGAATAAAATGACATGCATAACACCCGCGGTTTATGATGCAAATAAGATATAAGAAAAATGCAAATAAGATATAAGATATCAGCAGATCCACCAAAAAATACATACAGGTTTGTTAAGAAATGGAGTAATAAAAAATCATTAGTACTCGATCTATCTACAAAAAAATAAAAATAAAATAGCATATTGATCTTGACCATATTTTTGCAAAATTAATTCAGGAATAGACGTGTGTTTGGCAATACAAGTTATTTTAATCAAACAATATTTAATTAAACCACATTGATAAAATCAGACTGGTATAGAAGTAGTTAACATAACAATGTTAATGGACAAAAAAGAAGAATTGACAACATGATAAAGACCGAGCCTGGTCTAAAATAAAGAGCAAAAAAACCAAAAATAAACGACAAAAAATATGAAACAAATGGCATACCCTAATAACCTTGGAGAGAATAGCACAAGAAACACAGTATTGCATCTTTAAATACCACTTGTGCAATGTGTAACACCTTAGCATATGAAAATACGGATAATCATGTCACCACTACAAAATAATGTTTGATTTATTGAAAGTCAAAACCTGTCACAAGCTTGTCGTTAATTTAAAAACCTATCATAAATCTGTCACAAATTGACTAAACTGTCACAAAACCGTCACAAAAACCGTCGTTAATAAGCTCGTAACGAAAAATACCATCACTAATCCCGTCGCTATTTGAGTATTTTTTTGTAATGCACACGCGTTGCGTATCACTACAAAATAATGTTTGATTTAGTGAGAATCAAAATCTGTCACAAGTCTGTCGCTAATATAAAAAGCTGTCACAAATCTGTCGTAAATTGACTAAACTGTCACAAAGCCGTCACAAAAACCGTCGCTAATATATAAGCTCGTAACAAAAAATACCGTCACTAATCCCGTCGCTATTTGAGTATTTTTTGTAGTGGTAGTGTAATAAAAATATAGGAAATAAGTATATTTATTATATAAATATGTGGATAATAAAAAAAACATAATTTAAGATTTAAAAGAATTTTTGTAATTTGTTAAAAAGTGATAAATAGTTTTATTAATTGTTACTTTTTATATTTTTTGGGAGTATAATATTATTATAATTAATATAAAGGTGTATGGTATTTTTTTTTAAAAAAAAACGCAAATTTTGATAGTTTCAAAACTATTGAATTCACTCGTAATAATAGTATAGATTAAAATGGAGGTAGTTTAGAAAACTGGCAATCAAAGCTTTCAACTATATGCAAGTTGAGAAGAGTAACACTTCTTTAAGGATCGTTCTATATATGAATAGCAAAATAAACTTACAACACCGTAGCGTATCAACAACCAGGACCAACCTAGTGGACAGTAAGACTCCGAACTCACACTCAAGTAGAATTTGTGAATTCGAATCATGCAGGTGAAGCTAAGTTTAGACCATCGGGGCCGACGACACTCTCATGTATCGACGCCCCTCATTTTTTTATTCACTTAATTTAGTAATTGACGTAAATTTTAACAGCGCATAGATGATTCCTGACTTGGTTCGCCGTTGGAATCATGGGATATGAAATGTACACATTCTATGTGCCAATTATGTTTAACTCTCACACTTTTATTTCTATATCTATTTTACCTCAGATTTTTGTCAAGAATTTAGGTTGCAAGTTAGTAGTGTTTTTGAAGCTTAACTATATTTATGATTGAACCTGATCATAACCAACCCCAGTAATTAAATGGAGAAAACTTCAACAGAATCATTTCATTTTGCATTTAACAATTTACAGTTAAATATTACCCTGATTTTTTGCGTTGCTGTTAAATATAAGTTCGTTTTTTTTTTTTCCAATGGACTAAAATCGAGCCCACTTCCACTTATGCTTGTTCACTTAATGTAAGTTTCAAATATTAGAAAAAACACAGTTAATGTGTTAATTTGAATTAAACTAATAAATGAGTTTCCAAAGTTGTGAATATTCTGCATATCTGTATCATTTACAGCGTAGGATTATTAGCAGATTCCTTCTTATCTTTTTTATAAACAATCATATATAATTAAATTCATCAAATTTCTTTACTCAGCTCTTCAATACACTAATCTCTTTTTTAACTTTATGAAATTATAAACAACACATCAACTATATGACTACTGGTAATCGTGTCCCACGCGTTGCGTATTTGACGCGCAGTGCAATTAAAATATAGAAAATTAGTGTAGTTATGATACAAATACGTGGATAATACAAAAAAAAATGGTATAAGATGATAAGATTTAAAAGAATGTTCGGTTGTTAAAAATATATAAATAGTGTTATTAATTATTACTTTTTATATTTTTTCATGTGAGTATGGTATTATTGTCATTAATAAAAAAAATATAGATGTATTTTTAAAAAAAAATGGCTAAATTGATCGGTTTCATTTGACTTATATTGATTTAAATTTCCAAAAACATCATGTGAGTAAAGTCAACCGTTAAAAAACAAGGTCCCGTGTGATACAAATTTGTATTCCATTTAAATTCAAATTTTAGAAACTCTATTTTCCATTTCTGTTCCACATAGTATAGTAAACATTTTTAAACATGGTTTATTGCTAATAAATCTTTTAATTATGTACCCAAAGAAGATTGTTTATTCAGTAAATTCTCTTATTTGACTAGAAAACCATAGATGCCAAATTTGGACCCAAAGTAATTGCAAATGATAAAAATTAAATTAATATACATGCACTTGTTAATTTTAAAATTTAATTATTTGAAGTTCAGTCCCTTTTTAAGTACAAAAACTGAATTAAATATCATTTACAACTATGGGTACCATTATTGAAATGCATGCATTCAAATTTCCGTAACATGCATAATATAGCTAGACTAACAAAGTGCACGTTTTAAAACAAAAATAATGTTGTTCACTTATTAATTATGGCAACATTTTAATTTATATCCATATATATGACACAAGTTACTACTATAAATTTGGTAAAAAAGCTGTCTAAAGACAATAAGCTCCATAATTTGTGGATATGTTTTGTCTAACAAGTATCACTTTCTTTTTTAACTTATTACTAATCATAACTAAACCATTCTTGTCAATTTCCATTGGGCTATAAGATAAATTTGATTCCTCTATTTTCCATTCCATTTAGTTGTAGAAATACTATGTCTTTATAATAATCAACCAAGAAAAGCAGTTTCAAAAAAGTTGATAACTCACCATGACATAGATTTTGTGATTTTCTTTTGAAATAATATTGTTCATTGGGTTAAATTTGTATTTGATATTTAAAAAAAAAATGTCGGTTAAAGAAATTATTGGGGGGAAATTAAAGGATGAGAATGATAAGTTTCCATTGGGTATGAGAGTGCTTGTTGTTGATGATGACAAAATTTGTTTAAAACTTTTGGAAAAACTACTACAGAAATGCCAATACCAAGGTCTGTTTCTATCTTTTAATGTAATTTTGTTGATTTTTTAATTTAAAGAATTACTCTTCTTGTCATACAATTTTTTAGTACATATTCCATATATACTATTTATTTATTTTGATATGTTATTGTCCCATATGTTTCTGACCTGATTTGTTACATAATTCCTCTTTTTGCTTTTTGGTAAACTCATACTCACAGTGTAGTTTTTTGATGACTATGAGTAATATTTTCCTTTCCCACTGTAAAATGGTTCGATCTCATGCCCCCATATACACTGGAATTCTTGTTATTTGGAATAATACTAAATGTGCTAATATTAGTGCTACTTAATTGGGTTTAATCTAGAGTTCTTCACTTCTCCTCTACTTTCTTTTACTCTATTTCTCAATTTAGAGTCTTTAAAATGTGCTCACCTTTGATTAATTGGTGCCTTCATTGGTTGCTTAGTTAACTTTTCTCAGAATATGCAAGTACTGGACAACCAAAATAACGAATTACGATGAATTAATTTTCTACAACTAGAGATGTGCGTGCTTCTTTAGTCTAAAAACGTGATAAAGCGTTTTAAAATGCGAAATATATGTTAACTATTCATTTTTAGTTTTTACTAGTGTTTGTTTTCTATTACTAGTCAAGTCTTTGTTGATAGAAACGGATGAGAGAGCGTTTTACTATGTTAACTGTTAATTTTTACAAGTGTTTTAAAATGTGAAATCTTACCGAAAGATTTTTTGCAAGAGCTAGGATAAAAGCTTGAAAGAGTAAGTTTTTTAGCGGCCTAAAATGCGGAAAAGCGAGATTTTTTTATCGATCTTTTTACAATGAAACACGCTTTTAAAGACAGTGATTTTTACTGCTTTACTAGTTTATTCATATCTGTTTTTGAATCCTGCAATTCAGTTGCAAAAATTGTGCCATTGGTTTTTTTCTTAAATTTATCAATATATAGGTTTTCAAAGGATGGAATCATCTTAAACCAATCTTGAAGTACCTAAGAAGATTTTATTTTGGGCTCCATTTATTGAGTTTATTCTATTTCATGAAATTATTTTTCGGAAATAGATGAATAGGTTAGATTATTACCACCTTTGTCTCCATGTATGAACTTCGAACTTGGCGCATTGACATTAAGTTATTGCATTTGCAGTCACAACTACTAATGAAGCTAAAGTAGCACTTGAAATGTTGAGGGAAAGCCGAAACAGATTCGATATAATTATAACTGATGTTCAAATGCCCGATATGGATGGTTTTAAGCTCCTCGAGCTTGTGGGTCTTGAGTTAGACCTTCCTGTTATAAGTAAGTAATGATCACTCTTTCTTCCATATCTTGTTTTAAAAAAAAAACTATTATCTCTTAATTGGTCTATGTAATCAATAATTCTCTCTGGAGAGCATGGGAAATAAGATAAAAGTATTGTTACGGGAAAGATTATCAGGCAAAACAAAACTAAAATTGACGATTAGTTTATATGAAAAGGAGAAGATTGTCAGGTTTTCAAACATCTCTACAAGTTTGCAGTCTGTGTTCTTGAAAAACCTAAGTCCTCCATAATTTAACAAACACCGAGGCCTTGTTTGATTGCAACTTTTGAGCTCAAATGTCTGTTTCTTTGCTTAAAATCTGAACTAACTTTGGTTCTTCACTTTAAAGGTTAAGCTTTTGTAGAATTTTTCCTCAAAAAGCTAAAAGCTTTAATCTGGATGAATCTATCCTTTTTCCGAACTAAAAATTTTCATCCATGTTCATCCATGTTCCATTATTTTACGCTATAAAAAAGAACACTAATTTCCCAACAGATAATCCAGCTTCTTGGCCTAGAAAACCTGTAGCTAAACTAGCCTTAGATAGACATGCACTTCTTAATCTAACCATTTTCTTTTCTTCTTCACAGTGTTATCGGTGGATAGTGACCCTAAGCTTGTGATGAAGGGTATAATACACGGTGCTTGTGATTATTTAGTGAAACCTGTTCGACTAGAGGAGCTAAAAATCATATGGCAACATGTTATTCGAAAGAAAAAAAGGAAGCCCGAACAACTGAACAAGCCTAGCTCTCAAAATAAAGACCAACAAGGAAATGGAAAAAGTAGAAACTCTGATGGTAGTTTCGATAATAGTAGTAAAAGTTTTAATAAGAAAAGAAAAGATGATGATAAACAACAACAACAAGAAGTTGAAGATGATGATGATTATGATTACGGGACAGATAGTGATGAACCAGGTACCAAAAAAAAGCGCAGGGTTGTTTGGGACACAGATCTACATAACAAGTTTGTTACAGCTGTTAACCAATTGGGCATTGGAAGTAAGTTATTCATTTCCACAAGTTTTAGTTCTTATTGAATATTTCTTCATGGTTTTCCATAGTAGTTTTTTTAATAATCGAAGCATCTAGTCTTGCTCGGAGATCAGTAAGGTTCCTCAGGTGTTAATAGTCTGTTTTTTTTCTTTCAAAACTAGTGTTGGTGAAAGTTGAAGAATGTTAGGACTTGTGTTGGTTGCAGCTTTTTGTCTTGAAAGCTAAATTATTCTGGTTGGTCTGCTTAAGTTAAGTTTTTCTTTTTCTTATTGTTTTGGCCTGAAGAAGTTAGAAGTTTGTTGAGTTGGATGGACTCAGCTTCTTTTTCAACTCAAAGAATTCTGCTTATTTTCTTTTCAAGGCATTTTATTCTGAAAAAGTATTGTTAGTTCAATGAAAACTCGTTTCAATAAATTGAAGGGAGAAAAAAAATCAATTTTAGTTTTTTGGCTTTTACAGAAGGAGCAGTTCCGAAAAGGATTCTTGAGCACATGAATGTTGAAGGGCTTACTAGGGAAAACGTGGCCAGTCATCTCCAGGTAAATTTTATGTGACTTTCTTATCTGTGTTTGCTATTCTTACACCGAAGCACAATGGTCCTGTTTGGTAGAGTTGTTATATTGAGTTTATGGCTTGAGAATGTTCCAAAAGTATATTTCGAAAGACTCTCGTTTTCTAGCTCAGTTTGCAATCCACCTAATAGTTTTCTGGGGTTCTCTTTTTGGTCTAGGAACCTGATAAAACAATTCAATATTTTCTGGAACTTGTAAAGTGAGGTCTTGCCTTTAGCTGCAAATAGTCATCTGTCAGCAAAATTTAGAAATATACAAAGCTCATTTTCAAGAATTTAATGAATTATTGTTTTTGGCTTTTTAATTAACACCATTTTAGCACGTGCTGCAGAAATATAGGCTCTACTTGAAACGAATACATTTGATGTCACCACACACAAACATAAAAGATCCTTACATGCGAGTAAATTCAATCGATCAGAAGTTTTGCAATTCCGCCTTGTCATTGTATCAAGGCGGTGGAGTTCTCAATAGACTTGATACATCTTCTGGCGGAAACTTCTTTTCGTCTTCTTCTCTTATCCAAGCCAATAATCCCACCCAAAATATAAGCAATTCCTTTTCTACCCTTAGCAAATTTGACTCGAGTAAAAACACTTTGTATCCAGGTAATATCAACTTGATTACTAGTTCAATCAATAATCTACATGGTGCTCAGAAAAACATTTTATACAGCACACAAACTGAGGCTATATTTAGCAATCAAAGTTCGGAGCCATTTAATGCTAGCTTAGGTCCAAATAATATAAATAATAGTGCATTTTCGAACTTTTCTTCGAATCATAGCTTGTTTTCCGGGGCTTTAAACCGTGGAACCTTGGTTCTTAATGGCTCTATTGAAAATAACTCTTCTCTTGGGGGTCATATTCTGAATAATCCACTTGATTCAAGAAGAGAGAGTTTGTTTTGTCATTTTGAAAGTGCTAACAATGTGGTACCGGTTAACGATATGAAAAGCCTGTTTAGCCACAGTTTTGATCAAATAAATGGAGTTTCCCACAGAAAGATGGATATTCCCCTGATAAATGTTCAGAATAGCGATTTGTCAACTTCTTATCAAGAAAGTGGAATGTGTATGGAACCGAAAACAAAATCAGACGGAGACTGTTTTTTGGAGCAATGGAGATCACAATATACTGGATATGATGGCTTGGATGGCCTTTTAATGAATTCAATGACAAAGGTATGCATGAGTTACGGGTACTTGAGTTAACGAGCTTCCCTTTTTCTTTCCAGTGGTTTTCACTTTTTCGGTTCTTACAGATGGTGTTTTATCATATAGGTTATAAATTTATAATGAGAAACATTTAATTGGTGTCTTTGGTTGATGCAGGATCAGGATGGGTATTTGATGATGGATGGAGAATTTGAAATTGATGCATACACTTTTTGATCATCCTTATTAGACTCTCTTTTAGTTGTTTTTTTCCGGTAGAGAAGTGGTTAAAAATTTAGCTTGTTTTTATCGGGATTATGTAAAGTCGTATAGATTCCCCCGTCTTCTTCCATTTTCTCGGATTCTTTTTGTTACTGCTAATGTCTGAATTCATCATGTTGGCAATTTGCTCGAATTCTTTGGTTTTGAGCCAGCTAAACTAATTTCGTAAAAGAATTAGTTGTTCAATCACTCGAACCAACATGCAAGTTTATGTTGTTCCTTTTCAGCACTGTGGTAGTTTTAACAAACGCAGACGAATCCTCTTAAACAATTTTGACGAAAGTAATCATATTTCATGATTTTCATCAATGTTTTAAAAGCCACCTTGCAGCTTTTAGGCAGAAATAGGTCACTTAGCGCCCAATTCCGCCTAATCCGCTAGGTGCATAGACTACGCCTAGTTTCCGCCTAGGCAGCTAGGCTTGCCTATCAGAACATTGTTTTTCATTATTTTAACAAATGTTAAAAGAGACAGTGATCATCAACACAAAGCATAAATTTGTCTGCGTAATTACAATACTCCGCTGTCGTGATTTTCCTAATCTCGTATTCGGTTTATTTGGTAACTTTGCATTTATCCGGTATAATGAAAACGAATAACAAATTAGTACTAAAAATCAAATAACATGTACTTCAACACAAAAGAAAAATAGAATTCAAACTCTCTATTATTAGGCAATATCAAACATAATTAAAAAAATAAGACTATACTGAAAAACTTTGTAATTTATCAGTTATAACAATTCAAATTACAAAATACTAAAAACAGAACAGCATGCACTTAGACCAAAAAATGGAAATTAAACTCTTAAGAGTATTAGAATAAATCAAACTTAATTGAAAAAATATGACAAATATACTGAAACTTTTATAATATAGAAATCCAGTATAAGGCTCAGATCTGTGTATGATCAAGGCTTTAAGAGATTAATTACTCTTTGGCTGCAACCACAGTTTCCCCATAAAAAGATAGATACATAAATAAATTACATATCATTTCTTTCAACAAGGCTAACCGCGTGCCCCGCCAAATCCGAGCCGTATCTCCAAAACCCGATTCATATGCTCAGACTTGTTTCTCATCACAGCCTCTTTAGGGGGTTATTTGCAAATGACCGATAGTTCATGGTGGTTAATTGCAAAGAATTGATAGTTCATGGAGGTTATTTGCATCTTACCATAAAAAATTTAGTCCCAGGGTACAAAATGGAATTTAACCCATAACTGTTTTTTAACAGCTATGTAAAAATTGTTATAAGATCAGCTTAAAAGTGCAGCCAAGCAAGGCTACCACGATAGATCACTGTTTTTAAAAAGCGCGCTTGGTAATAAAAAAGATCAACAATAGTTTGATTCAAAGGTTAAAAAAAGCTTTAAAAGTTCGCATTTCTGCTTTTTAAGCTACACTTCTAGTGCAACTCTTGCAGAAACGCTTTAGCTAAGATTTCGCTTCTTAAAACACTGAGACACACACACACACACACACACACACACACACACACACACATACACAAACACACACACACACACACACACACACACACACAAGGGCTGTTGATGTTGAAATAATTATAAGAAGAAAAAAAATCATGGGCTCATAAAATAAGATACATGAGAGGGTCAACCACCCTAGAAAAAAACCCAATCTCTCAATGCTATGAAGCCTCATTTTTTTCTGAGCATGAAAACCCTTTTTTCCATATAAGATGGTATTTATATTAGTGCACATTTTCCCAAAAAACCTTTTGTTGTGGTGTTATTACGGATTTTGGAACGGTCACCGTATTTAACTGTCTATGAAATACTCAGGTTAACCATCGTTATATTAAAAAAAAGATGGTTAAATAATATTTTTTAATAAATAATTTATTTTTTCTATTTTCAACAAATTAGAATTTAATAAATTAAAAACAAATTGTAAAACACACTAAAAACTCAAATAAAAATATAAAATCCTAGTTAGGTCTACCATAAACTTAAATATTAATCAAAATTTAATTTTTTTTTTTATGTATTTGACACATTTTTATGTTAAGAGTTGTGAACCAGTCATATAGGTTGACTGTTTCTTAGTAATTCCCCGTTATTACGTGTTGGGTTAGGTGTTAAAGAAGTGATAGCTTGAGGGCAATTTAGTCATTTACAGAATTAGGAGGGGCAAATTTGCAAATTGGGAGTACACTTTTTACTTGTTTTACTTTACACGTGTGGTAATTTGTATCTTTATCGGAGATTCCAAAGACTTGTAAATAGTAGAATATAATAAACAATAAAAGTATTGTGACACGTCTTTTATGTCGCATTGGCTTGTTTCACATAATTGTCAAGTTTAGTTTGAGATTAGGGGGGGGGGGGAAATACGAAAATGGTACATAACCTATCAGTTTTTAGTTTCGCTCTAATTTGTTACCCAACCTATACGTATACAGTCCAATTAAGGGACTCAATCCGTCTTCGATCATCGGTTTTTAACGCATAGGTTGGGTACCAAATTAGAAAAAATTGTTAGGTTGAGTACTAAATTAGAAAAAAGTGTTAGGTTGGTTACCAAATTAGAGCGAAATGTATAGGTTGAGTACCAATTTAGAAAGTGTGTTAGGCTGGGTACCAAATCACTAAAAGTTAATGTACCATTTTAAAAAAATTCCCGAGATAATAGGCCAACCTGTTTTGCTACTGTTGTTTCTATACCGAATTGTCATGTTCACGACTCGGCGAATTTCGCCGAAAAAGACCGATCCGGTTCGGTACAAAAAATAAAAAGACCGGAACCGAAAAATATGGTCGGTTTCGGTTTTGCTAAAAACGAACCAAGTCGGATCGAATCCAGCCTAGTCATGTTCATTCGCTGTGTGTCGCTGACATTTTAAAACTCTTTTTTGTTAGCACTATTCAAGTTACTATGACAGTGATCAAATATATTCCCCAGGTTTAGTTATTTCGACCAGATCATATTATTTTTTACAATTGATGTTAAATAAAAGAGTTGTTATATGTTAAATACGTGATGTACTATAGGCGGTTATGTCTTTTTTGGTGAAAACGGGACAAAAGAAAACGAAAGACTCAATAATATTATTAGAGTGATGCTATTGCCATCTTTAAAATCAACCTAAAATATCAACTCGTTGAGGTGAAGTTGTCCAACTCAGCCTAATTAATACTAATATCTCATTAATTAAAAAGAATTAAAATAATAAAAGAGGAAATGAACGATTATTACAACAATATTTAATTAGTGATTAAATTCTTTCCTTATTCATTCAATTTCCTTTGTTTAATAACATTTCAAGCAAATCAATCTTTTAAAAATATTTGTTGCTATTTTTTTTTCTAACATTACTAACCGAGTAATAATATACACACAACTTGCACACAACTCACACACTCGTCAAATAAAATACATATTTATCTCCACAAATATATATAAAATATAATGTATAATTTGATATACTCAAATATAAATATCCAACATAATAAAAACTCAACCTACTAAAAACTCAAATAAAAATATACTACAACCCTAGTTGAGTCTACCCTAAATTAAAATATTGATTTAAAAAAAAGAAAAATGGTTAAATCTAAAAACTTAACCTATTAAAAACTCAAATAAAAATATATTAGAACTCTAGATGAATCTACCCTAAATTTAAATATTAATTAAAAATAAAAGAATTTATTAAATGTAGTATTAATAATATATATTAAGAGTCTATGTTAATTAATGACTAGACATGCCATGTGTGTATGTCACTTAAACGGATAAAACTTTTAGGTAAATAAATATATGAGTAAAAACATTTCTCATATTATTAAGGGTTTAAAATTTCCTTCTCTTGGAAATGGGTAATATAATAGATTGATACTCTAAATCTTCTCACTTTTATTTTGTTGCAGAGGAGTAGAGTTCTAGTGGGTGAAATTTTTATACCGGTTTGTATTAATCGATTG
Source organism: Primula vulgaris (assembly GCA_963920805.1). Taxonomy (NCBI): domain Eukaryota; kingdom Viridiplantae; phylum Streptophyta; class Magnoliopsida; order Ericales; family Primulaceae; genus Primula; species Primula vulgaris. Next base: position 31,164,014 of record OY987220.1, read on the forward strand.
ATTTTCGAATCGAATCAAACTTTAAAAGTTGGTTCGGTTACGGTATCTATTTCGTATTTTTGGTATAATACAGAACTAAACCAAATATTAAAATTATAAAATATATAGAAATTTACACATAGTCATAACTTACAAATAAACTGTCTTATAGTTTAGTTTAATTTTCCTTAGGACTTATTTTCATATTTCGTGTTTCTCCATTTTTTTTCCTCATGTTTTAAAATAATTTTTATTTTATTAGTTTTTACTATTTTAATCAAGTTCACGATAAATGTAGCAAATATAAGAATAGTTGTACACATTTTATTTTTTATAAATTTTTTTGCTATTTTATTGTTACCAAGAATTGTATTTTCATAATAGTAATGTTTCGGTATAAAACGGAAAACCGAACCGCATTCGGTTCGGTTATGGTATAATTTTTTTCAACAAAGAAGCTCATGTATAATAGTTCACGATAAAGAAGCCCATGTATTATTATTTTTCACGAAAACAGTTTTTTTCACGAAAACAATTTTTTTCACGCTGTCTCCTCACTATCATGTAAAATGCAATAAAGACTGTCAAATTCATAAACATTCAAATTGTTAAATGCATTGCGATGTATTTCATACCGTGTTAGAGTAATTATCTCAAATCGTTTAGATAATAATCGAGTCTGTGGTTTATAAAAAGACATTCATCCTTACCATTACGAGGTCTTTTAATGGTAAAGAAATATGAATTTTAATATGGTATCAGAACGGGCCTACCGATATTGAACTCACCTCCACCCATTTAATATGTCCGTTCGTAGGACCCTTAAAATATCGGGTCACGAACGAGTGAGAGTGTTAGAGTAATTATATCACACCGTCTATATAATAATCGAGCATGTGGTTTATAAAGAGACATTCATCCTTACTATTACGACAACCTTTCTCTTCACCGTATAAATTCCATCTGAATATGTACAACTTATACAGAGTACAATTCTGATGATTGTAAATCGTGTTATCGCAAGAACCATATGTATACAGTATTTTGACGAATGAGACTCGTATGCACTATGAAGTTCTCTTTCGCTTCATTTCTCTTCTCAAGCTAAAAGTTTGCGTAAAGTTTCATCTACATACAAGGCTGTCTGTATAAACAAAATTGTTTTCTTCTGATAAAGTTTTTAGTTCCTCTTACGGGGAAATTATGAAGTTTGTTTGTGCTTACTATATAATATGGCGATAAAAAAAATGGAACTGCCTGTAACATGGTTTTGAAGAAATACGCCTGGTTATAAGTGGCAAATTTTCCATTGGTTCGAAACAAGAAGTGTACCCGATCGTGCTTTGCTCAACAGTGATCTGATCGATCATCATGTTTGCATGTAGGTGGCTGAGGTGCAACAACCTAAGAATGTTCAAGATATATATATCGTCTGATCGATGCTTATTATGCCTTCAAATAATTTCGCCTTTACAGATTTTAGCAGTTTTATTTCCGTGGGAATTTAAATGGACATATAGCTCACTACAAAAAAATATCCAAATAGCGACGGGATTAGTGACGGTATTTTTTGTTACGAGCTTATTAGCGATGGTTTTTGTGACGACTTTGTGACAGTTTAGTCAATTTGCGACAGATTTGTGACAGTTTTTTAAATTAGCGACATGCTTGTGACAGCTTTTGACTCTTACTAAATCAAACATTATTTTGTAGTCGGTGCAAGTTTGGTCCAGACAATTGTAGAAAGAAAGCAAGAAAATAGCAATATATTTCCCCAAGTCATTTTTCCATTTTGAGTCATTTTCTCAACATACATATGTTCGATAAAATATGTTTCATTATTCAATAGTAGATGTTAAATTAGTCTAAACAATTAAAGAAAGAAACCAAGAAAATATCAATATTGCCTAAACTTATTTACTCATCGAGTCATTTTTCCCCAACACTCATTTTGTTCAATACTATAATTAAATGTCCTATTATTCAGTAGTAATGGTTCTCTTCGAATCTTGAGACTTGTTGAAAGTCTTAAAAGTATTAAATAAACATCCAACTGACAATAAATCTAATTACTCCCTCCCTTTCCAATTAATTTTTCATTACGAAATTAGGTATAATTTTGATCGGTCAATAAATTATATTAAAATTTTTAAAAGTTAATCATATACTTTTTCCGTTCCCAATTAATTGTTATTTACGAAATTACGTGTAATTTTGACCGGATTATAACATGTATCAAAATTTCCATTCCGACAATTTTGATACAAGTTATTGCCCGGTCAAAATTGCACGTAGTTTCGTAGTGAACAATTAATTGGGAATGGAGAAAGTAGTACAAACATTAAATTATATAATTTAGTTTTAAAAAATATCATTTCGATAATTTTGATACATGTTATAAGTCGGTCAAAATTGTACGTAATTGTAATTTCGTAAATTACAGTTAATTAGGAACGAGTATAAAATAGGAATATATTTAGTTGTCCCACACGTTATAAGCTTGGGCAACACGTACAGACATTGACAAACTCAACTTCTCATCATCATCTCTTCTATATAAACCTATAAATAAATAAATAGCCATTCATATCAAACATTTCCATTTCAAGCCTTCAAGAAAACGAGAAAAATGAAGAGGGAGGGTTACCAGCACGGCATGGTACGGTGCCACCTCATCTTTCCAGACCCGTTAAACCCAAGACCCGAGACTAGGTACCTAAACCGGTTTGACTCGCCACCGACAGCTGGTTTGTTCACCAGGGTCTTGAAGAAGCCCACTAATCACTCAAAGTTTACCGGAAAATGTGGCAGGCCCAAATGCAGGGCCTGCCATGAAAGCCCGGCTTATAAGTCAAAGGGCAAGACTAAAGGAACCCAAAAACTCAAGTTCCGGCCCGGTTTGAACCAGGTAGGGTTTTCCGGAACCGGATTTTTGGCAGAAATGGATGGGGAGGAAGAATACTGTGTGGATGAGGTGTACGAGGAGTCGTGTGAGGTTGCATGTTTAGTCATTGATGTCAAGAATGGTGATGAGGTTTGTGATTGTGTGGATGAGGTGCATGATCATATCAAGAATATTGACGAGGTTCGTGATTGTGTGGATGAGGTGCATGATCATATTGACGAGGTTCGTGATTGTGTGGATGAGGTGCATGATCATATCAAGAATATTGATGAGGTTCATGATTGTGAAGTTGAATCTCTAGAAGTTGATATCAAGAGTGGTGATGAGAATAAAAATGATGAAATTTGTGATTTGGTGTTTGATGATGAAGATTATGAAGGTTGGTGTTTTGTTGAAGAAACTTTGTAGGAGTTTTTATTATTTGGGAAATTGATTTCTTGTATACTCAACAAGGCAAACAACTCTATTTTGTTGTTGGCTAGTTTGTGAATTATATATTACTGTACGTTTTTATGTTTATTTCGTTATCATGAATAAAAATAATATGATGAAATCATATATATTTTGTTGTTTGCTGTTTGTGAAGCCATATTTCAGATTACATAGAATTCTGGTTATACACGTTTGGGCTTTATTATACTTGACTACCGTGAAGTACGCTAGTCTGTTCGTTAACTACGTGAAGTACGCTAGTCTGTTCGTTAACTACCTTGAAGTATAAACTCTTCCTTTTACTAACTTCAAGTTTAGTCTCCGTTATTTTTTTGTAAAGAAAGACAATTCAAATTGACGAAAAAGTCAGCACGACCATTTTATAAACAGATTACTTATTTACACTTAAATTTAAAAGGAAAAAAATAGATTTCATGGCTCAAACTACCATACATTAACAAAATTGAGGTACCAAAATATATATATTTTCCTAAATTTGGAAATTACGTCAACTTAACTTCCGTACAATTAAATTGACGAATATCCCCAATTTAGAAAAATATATATTTCGTTACCTCAATTGTTAATGCCATAAGTTTAGTCCTGATTTTATTAATTTATAATTGTTGTAGTCATTAAACCTATTTTTTTCCCTTTAAATTTAAGTGTAAATAAGTACTCTGTTTGTAAAATGCTTACGTGCTGACTTTTCCGTCCATTTGAATTGTCTTTTTGTACAAAAAAATAACGGAAACTAAACTTGGTGGTAGTAAAAAGAGTTTATACTTCAGGCTAGTTAACGAAAACACTACTATAATAGTATAATAGTATAATTCAGGGTAGTCAAGTATAATAAACCCTCCACCTTTGTAAGCAGTTGTTTTCTGAATCTTATGCAAAACTTCTTAACAATCCAAAAATTACACCACAAAAAAATCAGTTTTCCCATCTTTCATCACTAGTTACTAATTATATCGTGAATGTGACTATTTTTTATTTTGTGTGTGTGTGATAAAAGGATCAATTTTATCTAGCACAGTCAGAAACAATGGCGGACAATAGATCGACGGACAAATATAAAAACTAAATCAGATTAAAAGCATACAAAAAGATGCAAACCATTTCTGTATACAACTTTTTATTTCTGATGTTTGAGGCTCAGATCTGTGGACGTAAGGAGAAAAAAAAGTGGCTGCAACATCAGTCGCGTCACCGTTACAAAAAAATTAATTCTCCAAACCAACTCAAATAGAAAGTTATCATCACGGCCTCTTCATATATGCATTATATATACACAAATAATGTGCGACAAATAACAGGACAAGGGGCTGTTGCTATGAAATCATCGGCTCCGGTATTTCTTATTTGTAGAGAGGGGGCAACCACCCTGAAAGCCCGTCTCTATCCTTTAAGCCTCATTCTGACATAAATTTCTTTTTATTGTTCTGAGGCAATTATCAAAAGGTTGGGGAATAGTTTTAGCCGTTTTAGCCTAAAATCAGATTTTTAGAAGCTAAAAAATCTGACAGTCCAAAAATTAACTAAAAAAATCTGTTGCCAAATGGACCCTAAGAGTGCAACCCAACAAATTCCCGTCTTCTTGGGGAAGACATGAAGATTAAGCTTCTGCATGTTTCAGGCCAAAATTCTCATAAAACACGATCTTGGACCTGGTTAACCAGGTGCAGTCCAAATTTAAAGCGAAAAACTAATCCAGCTTTCCCAAATTATGAGGCTAAGATCAGGAGAGAACAAAAGTTATCTTGCCATTAATACATTTCTAAACCTCCCAACGAACTGAAATAGAAACTTATCATCATAACCTCTCTTTAGATATACAACGATGATGACGACGATGATGATGGGCTGTTGATTTTAATCGGAGTGAAATCATTGGCTCAAATTATGGAAAGATATACAACCACCCTGAATTATCTTTTCTCTTTCGTTTGAGCCTCATTCTTGTGAAAATAATTCCTTTTTTAATTTTCAAAGTCGGAGGCTCAGATCTGTGAAGATACGAGACAGTAAGGGTGTGACTGCAACAACAATTGCCTAGTCAACAGAACTCAATAATATCAACTAGAAACATATCATCATCGCCTCTTACAAGCCATACACAATCCCTTAACCAAAGTGGCTATTGTCCTCACAACAATTTCTCAATCTCAACAAACTTAAATACAGCTTATCATCACAACCTCATATATGTACATATAAAAATATAGAGAGTTTCCTCAGAAAACCACCATCACCAGGGATGCCACAAATCAAAAACCATTTAGGGATTGTTTGGTTGCAGCTCTGAAAGTTGAGTTTTTGGGCTTCAGAAAAGACAAAAAGGTAGAAGCTACGATTTTGAGCTTCAACCTTATTCAGGCAAAATTTTTAAAGCACCAGTTTGAGCTGCTTAACCAACAGCATTTAACCGCAAAGCATTGAAGCAAAAAAACAGAGATAAGCTGCTGCAAGTAAATAAGGTCTTAGCTTTCCCAAATTATATGAGAGAAACTAAATGGCTGCAACAAAAGTCACCTTGCCATCTACAGCTTTTTTTGTCCAAAATCAGATTTAAAAAAATCTGTTTCAAGAATCCACTTGAACTCTAGATTTTTTATTTTTAGCTTTTTTAGCCTAAAAATCTGCTTTTTGAAAGCTAAATAACCTGACTGTCCAAACATCCACTCACGGATTTTTAAAATAAAAAAAACAGCTTTAAAAATCTGATAACAAACGGACCTAGTCACCCAACGTAATCTAATAGACACTAATCATCATAGCCTCTAATAAGTGTGTGTTGTGCGAGAGAGAAGAGGAGGAGGAAAGGGGGTGGCTAAAATACAACCACAAACCCGCCACCAGAGATTCTCCTGGGTTTTATCAAAAACCGCCACTGCCAAGTGTGTGTGTTGAAAGATAAACAAACTGGCTGCAACAAGGTTACCTTGCCATAACAAAATTTCTCAATCTCCACCTAAAAACTGAATTTTGTTGAGCTTTACAGAAAGCTCAGGTCATCCACCTAAAAACTTCTACCTTTTTCAGGCCAAAAAATTCCCAAAACCATAGCTCTAGACCTCGTAAAACCAAAGGTCTTGGCCGAAAATTACCCAACTTTCAAAATTTCGAAGCCTTTCTAAGATGAGGCTCAGATCTGTCAAAAATGAGGAGAAATAAAGCAGTTTTTCTTATTGCTTTTTAAAAGCAGCTTTTTGACCAAAATATCTGATACCAAACAGGCCATAAGGCTCCGATTTGTAAAATCAGGAGAGAGAAACAAAGTGGCTGCAACAAAACATGTCTCGCCATTAACAACATTTCTCAATCTCCTAATAAACCCAATTAAAATGTATCATCATAGCCTCTTGTAAATATATATATAGATAGATAGATAGATATAGAGAGGGTATTCTCACAAAAGCGTCACCACCAGCACCTCCACCGATCGAAATGCCATTAAGGGAATGTTTGGCTTCAGCTACGAAAAAAGCATGTACCTTTTTCATTTCCAGGTCAACAATGACCCAAAAAACACAGCTTTTCGAGCATATTAACCAAAATAAAGCAGCAAAAGAGGACGTAGCTTTATTGAAATTAAGAGAGAGAAACAAAGTGGCTGCAACAAAAGCTACCTCGCCATTACAACATTTCTCAAATCTCCCAACAAACTCAATAAGAAATATATCATCATAGCTAGGTTCATTTAACTTGAAGTTTCAAGCTTTTCAGGCAATTCATTCAGAAAAGCACACTCAAGTCTACAATTGCCATAATGATTGAAATTTCCCAACGGTATTATCCAACTTTTCCGAAATTGAGGCTCAGATCTGTAAAAAATTAGGAGAGATAAATAAATTGGCTACAACCAAAGTTACCTCGCCATTACTACATTTCTCAATCCCCTAACAAACTCAGACTTATCATCATAGCCTTCTATAAAGAGAGATGTATATATATATAATAGAGAGAGAGAGAGAGAGAGAGAGAGAGAGAATTTTCTCATAAAATGCCACCATCACCAACACGTCACAAACCGACACAAATCAAAAATCCATTTATGCCTGTTTAGTTGCTGCTATAAGCAAATAAGCTAGACTATTTTAGCTTTCAGAACAGGTTAGGGCTCAACTTTGAGCTGGTGAACCAAACACAGACAAGCTTTTAAAACAATAAAGCAATTAAGATGAACCCAAAAAAAGGCCCAAGTTTTTTTATTCAATGCTTCAATTGCAAATAGGGGTGCTAATGAACCGAACCCTTTCACGAACAAGCTCGATAAGAAACTTATCATAATAGCCTCTTATAGAGAGATTTATTCATCCACCTTACAGCTTCTACTTCTTTTAGTTTAATACTTTCAAAAAAGCTAAATAATTGTGCTGGTTAAATGTGAAATTAAGATAATGTAAAATCCTAAATGGAAATGAAAAAAAGTGTAACAGTTGAGGCTCAGATATATTTGATCAGTGAAGAAAACTTTTAACTCTCGCCATAGCTGCAAAACACGGTTGCTTTTTCAGAGAGAATATAATTTCTATCTCATAAGCCACCGGAATCGCCCCGCCATGTAGCGAGTCAAAATTTTCATCTGACCAAAATTCAGGTAACAGACTCCTACTATTAATTTACCGAGTATTCTTTTATAGAGGTTTTACTGTATATATATCGTGCAAAATGCAAATAACCCCAAGAACTATGGTTGTGTTGCAAATAAACACATTCCTTCGAATGATTTTGCATTTTTTTCTTTCTTTCTGGAAATCACAAACACACACACAAAAGGGTTGTTGGTCTTTTTGAGAGATTGTGAAATCATTGGCTTGTGAGAGAGGTAAACCACCCTTGTGAAAATCCCATCTCTTTCTCTCTATATATTGGAGAGAGAAATAGAAGCCTCATTCACTTATGGTATCTTTTGAAAAAGTTACCTGGAAAAGTAAACTTATCATCATAGCCTCATACAGAGAGTTGTATTCATCCACCTTTGAACAATTAAGGGTAAAATGCAAATAACCCACACAATCTATGGCTTATTAGCAAATAGTAAGTAAAATTACAGAACTGGCACTTTCAAAGCTTTTGCTTAACTAAGGCTAACAAAGTGGCTGCAACAAAACATACCTCGCCATTTACAACATTTCTCAATCTCCTAATGAACCCAATTAGAAGTTATCATCATAGCCTTTTGTAGATAGATACATAGATATATAGCTACAGAGAGAGAGTTCCCACAAAACCGCCACCATTACCACCACCACCAATCGAAAGCATATAAGCCATACATTGTTAAGCTGCAAAAAATGCTTCTACTTTTATTATTTCCAAGCACTATTTTAAAAAGCATGCATCGTAGAAAAAAAGCTCGATTCAGAGCTCGATATAACCTCAATTTAAGGCTAAAGAAAAGCTTAAAAAGCTCGCTTTTCTGCTTTTTAGGCCACTAAAAGCTTACGCTCTTCATGCTTTTAGCTCTTGCATAAACGCTTTAGCTAAGATTTCGCTTTTTAAAACACTGTTTCCAGGCCAATCATTTCCCAAAAAACACACTTTTTTGAGCTGATTAACCAAATGCAGTCCAGCCTTTAAGCAAGCTTAAGACTAGCAAAAGGGGCCTTTTATCGAAATTAGGAGAGAGAAACGAAGTGGCTGCAACAAAAGCTACCTTTGCCATAACAGCATTTCTCAAATCTCCCAACAAACTCGATAAGAAACTTATCATCATAGCTTCTTATAGACAGATGTATAAATAGAAATTCCCAAGAATCTCAGTTTTTGAGCTAGTTAATTAACCCAATGCAATCCAGCTTTTAAGAAAAAAACTTAAAAGCTGAAACCAAACAAGGCTTTAGTTATTCAAGGCTCAGATCAGTAAAGTTAAAAGAGAGAAACAAAAAGCGGCAACAAAAGTTACCTTGCCATTTACATTTTTTCTCAAATCTCCCAAAGAAAACTTGTCATCATAGCCTATTATACACAAAGGAAAAATATATATATAGAGAGAGAGATATAAAGAAAGACGGTTTCTTCCTTCTTAAAGCTTCTAACTTTTTTATTGCAGCCCAGATTTTTAACCAAAAAAGCAAAAAACTGATCCTAAAATTTAAAACAAAATTAAGCTTCTAAATGGTTTTCTCAATCTTTTGTCGTAACTCCTAAATGAGGCTCAGATCTGTCAAATAAAAGAAAGAAAAAACAGAAACTTAACATTACAGCCTCTTAAAGATAGATACATTAACTGTTTTGGGTATGACCCGAAAACCGCCATTGCAGGTTCACCACCATCACTTTATCATAACCTAATAAAGGCCTGTTTGGTAACAGCTTTAAAGCAAAAAAGCTGTAATTATTCAGCTTCCCAAAAAAAGCTTCCACCTTTTTTAGTCCCTGGCCAAACATTTCCCAAAAATTGAAGTCCATCTTTTAAGCAAAAAACTAAGCCGAACAGCTGAAACCAAACAAGCTCTTTTTTATGTTTTCTTTTCTCTACCAAACAAGCAAATTGGAATAAAATCACCAAAAGAAAAAAACTAAGCTTAACAGTTAAAACCAAACAAGCTCTTAATTTTTCAATATTAGCTTTTTTCTACCCAACAAGCAAACGGTAATAAAATTACCCAACTGTAAAATAAGGAGAGAAAATATTGCTATTTACAACATTTCTCAATCCCCTAATGAACTCAAATAGACAACTATCATCATAGTCGCTTACAAAAATGAACAAAATTTAAAACACATCTCAGAGTCACAAGTAACATCTATAGATTAAGATGCATGTATTTATATGACCCTTTAAATTAGAAATGTATTTTATTTCCACTAGCTAAGCAAAAAAACAAGAAGAAGAAAATAAATTAATAAATAAATAAAAACAAAAAAAAAATCCCCCTCTAAACCAGTAAACTAAACAAACTAGCTTTTACCAACATAAAAAGGCTCAGATCTGTTGATAATAATGGTTAAGAGAGCATATAAAGAGACTATGTTAATCGGCCGCAACACCGGTTTGCCTGCTAGAGAGAGAGAAACAACACTCCCTCCCTCTAAAAAGACCGTACCGCGTCGCCCAGCCCACAAGCAAGTCCGATCTCAACCGTTCCGATTCTAACCCAGATTTTATATCATCATAGCCTTGTAAAGATCACATATTTTATTGTAGTTTCCCTTTGGAAATTAAGTATGTTTTTATGTACAAATCAATGATTCTCCCTTGGTAATTTCCCAGTTTCATAATATGTACGTATATATATAGTACTAGTACTAGTACTGAACACCTCAATCTCTCTCTCTATCTATCTATTTACAAAGAAATAGAAGATACGCGCACGCACACACACACACACACCCAGAGGGTTGTTGGTTTTATTTTCATTTTTAAAAGAGAGATTAAAATCATAGGCTAATAAGAAATGGGTAACCACCTTCATGAAAATCCCAATCTTTCTTTCTTTCTCTCGTAAAAAGAGGAGATAGAGAGAGTTCAGCCTCAGTAACTCTCTTTCTGGGTTAGAATATTTTCCAAAAAGCTGACACCAGACAAGGCCTTAGTTTCTTACTCTCTAATAACACTATACCGCGTCTACAATTGCCATAATGATTGAAATTTCCCAACTTGAAATTATCGAACTTATCAGAAATTGGGGCTCACATCTGGAAAATATTAAGAGAAAGAAATATTTTGGCTGCAACCAAAGTTACCTCGCCATTACAACATTTCTCAATCCCCTAACTAACTCAGACTTATCATCATTAAAGAGAGATGTTTATATATTATAGCGAGAGAGAAAGAAGGAGAATTTTCTCCCAACAAACTCAATAAGAAACTTATCATCATAGCCTCTTATAGAAGGATATATTCACCCACCTTACAGCTTCCACTTCTTCCGGTAGAATACTTTCCAACAAGCTAAATAATTGTGCCGGTTCATTAAGAAATAAGACGATGTAAAATCCCACATGGCAATGGAAAAAATTTTAACAGTTGAGGCTCAGATATATTTAATCAGGGAAGAAAAGTGTTAATTCCCAACATAGCTGCAACACACAGTTGCTTTTTCAGAGAGAATATAAGTTCTTTCTCATAAGCCACCGGAGTCGCCCCGCCATGTAGCGAGTCAACTTTCATATCCTACCGAAACTCAGTTAAATTATAACATCACAGCCTTCGGCTTTTAATTTATTGAGTTTTTACTGTATATATCTGCTAAATCACTTATATCGTTTTAAGAAAATAGGAACACACACACACAAAGGTGCTGTTGGTCTTTTTTTGAGAGATGGTGAGATCATAGGCTTGTTAGAGAGGGGTAAACCACCCTTGAGAAAATCCCATCCCTCTCTTTCTATCTCCATACTGGATAGAGAAAGAGAAGCCTCATTCACTTAATCCCTAACTAACTCAAAATTATCATCATAGCCTCATTTAATAAAAAAATATGTATATATATATATTATATAGAAAGAAAAAGCACACGACTTTCCTCATAAAAATGCAACCATCTCCGACACGTCACCAACCAACACAGATCGAAAATCCATTTAGGGCCTGTTTGGTTGACGTTTTAAGGAAATTAGCCAGACTATTTTAGCTTTCAGAACAAGTTAAGAGTTTATCTTTCAGCTGGTTAACCAAACAAAGACAAACTTTAATACTACAACACAGCAAGTTGAACCAAAAAAAGGCCTAAGTTTTTATCCAAGTCTCCAATTGCAAATAGTTTTAGCATATCACCCGAAAACTGCCGCTGCCAGTTCAAAGCCATCACTATATCAAAACCTAATAAGGGCATCTTTGGTAACAGCTTTAAAGTATATAGGCTGTATTTTTTTTAGCTCTCCACCTGAAAGCTAAAAAAATACAGCCTGTTTGCTATCTACCTGAAAGCTTCTACACTATTCAGTATTCACTTTCTCGAATATTTGGCTTCTTGTTGTTGAACTAGTTGCATAACTTAATTCATAGTTACGAGAAAGGGAAAGGGAAGGGGGGAACGTGAAACAATGAAAAAACTTCAAGATTTACAAATAATGAGAAACGGGAAACATAATTTTTGAAAATGGAAACAAGATTCATGTTAACTATGGTCTAAATAGTTAACTTTTTCCCTCGAGAGAGGATTTTAATGACTATATGTAAATACGTTTCGCATTAGTTTTGCTTTTTACTACGTTCAATGTGTTCAAATCTAGAAGACTATCAGAATCTAGATATAAGATACGAATCTAAACTGTAAACGGAACTAGTCTAAACTTACATACAACAAGTTCGATGTGTTCAGATCTAGAAGACAATATCAGAATCTAGATATAAGATACTAATCTAAACTGTAAACGGAACTAGTTTAAACTTACATGCAACAAGCGAGCGCTTTACAGGTTTTTTTTTTTTTTTTTTGCAATCCTAGACCATTTACAGTTTAAATCATTAAGTCTTGGTGTTCACGTCGAATTGATATGCGGTCTCTTGATTGCAGTTTTATAAATCAAATCACTGAGGCAATTTCGCTCTTAAACCATGAACTTCTACTGTACCGAGTTGAAAACAAAAGCACTAGGAACAAATACAATGAAATCCAAATACAAAGGTTGGTTCATCAGCAGTTCAAATCATCTTGGGATTAGGCAAATGCTTTATACCAATTGCTTATTTGGTCCAGATGAATGATGTTTTTATCGACTTTTAGGAGACAAAGTGTAACTATGCGATCAACTAAACAAAGTTCAGCTTTTCAAGTAAAAAAACTCAGTTCAATAGAAACAACCAAAGCACAAGCAAAAAATTACTCTAAACCAGCAAAATAAATAAACATGCATTTTCACTACCCAAGGCAGAAAACAGCCAAAAAATACAACCACCAAAAAACTAAACCGGCAAATTAAACAAACATGCATTTTCACTATCTAAGCAGAATACAACCAAAGAAAATACAAAAAAAAAAAAACTAAACAAGAAAAATAAACAAACATGCATTTTCACTACCTAAGCAGAATACAACCAAAGAAATACAAAAAAAAAACATTAAACCAGCAAAATAAATAAACATGCATTTCGCCATAATATAGGCTCAGATCTGTTGATATTTATAAGAGAACATATAACGACTCCGCTAATCGGCTGCGACACCGGTTTGCATTCTAGAGAGAGAAACAACACATCCCCTCTCTCTAAAATACCGTACCGGGTCGCCTCGCCAACAAACAAGTCCGATCTCAACCATTCCGATTCTAACCCAGATTTTTATATCATCATAGCCCTTTAAAGATCACATCTTTTTAGTTTTTATGTACCAATTTCCCAAGTTCCATTAATTGATATAATGCCATGAATAACGATATCCCTCTCTATCTATATATATCTATCTATTTACAAATAAATAGAAGACACACACACACACCCAAAGGGTTGTTGGTTTTAATTTATTTTATTTTTTAATAAAATAAGTGAGTAAAATCATGGGCTAATAAGAAATGGGTAAACCACCCTCATGAAAATCCCATTTCAATAGCGACAACCAAATCACAAGCAAAAAATTACTCTAAACCAGCAAAATAAATAAAGATGTAATTTTTATAATATAGGCTCAGATCTATTGATATTTATAAGAGAACACATAACGACACTGTTAATCGGCTGCGACACCGGTTTGCCTTCTAGAGAGAAAGAGAAAGCATACTCCCTCTCTCTAAAATACCGTACCGGGTCGCCCCGCCAACAAACAGGTCTGTTCTCAACCGTTCCGATTCTAACCCACATTTTTATATCATCATAGCCTTTTAAAGATCACATCTTTTTAGTTTTTATGTACCAATTTCCCAAGTTTCATTAATTAATAAAATGTCATGAACAACAATATCTCTCTATATCTATATATATCTATCTATTTACAAAGAAATAGAAGACACACACACACACCCAAAGGGTTGTTGGTTTTAATTTATTTAATTTTTTAATAAAATAAGTGAGTAAAATCATGGGCTAATAAGAAATGGGTAAACCACCCTCATGAAAATCCCATTTCAATAGCGACAACCAAATCACAAGCAAAAAATTACTCTAAACCAGCAAAAAACAGCCAAAAAAATACAAAAAAAAAACTAAACCAGCAAAACAAACAAACATGCATTTTCACTACCTAAACAGAATACAACCAAAGAAAAAGAAAAAAAAAACATACAATTTCACTACCTTAGCTGAAAACAATCAAAGAAAAAAAAAACTCTAAACCTGCAAATTAAATAAACATGCATTTTCATTACCCTAAGCAGAAAACAGCCAAAAAATTAAAAAACTAAACCAGCAAAACAAACAAACATGCATTTTCACTACCTAAGCAGAATACAACCAAAGAAAATACAAAAAAAAAACATACAATTTCACTACCTTAGTCAAAAACAATCAAAGAAAAAAAAAACTCTAAACCTGCAAATTAAATAAACATGCATTTTCACTACATAAGCAGAAAATACCAAAAAAAATACCAAAAAAAAAACTCTAAACCAGCAAAATAAACAAAGATGTAATTTTTATAATATAGGCTCAGATCTATTGATATTTATAAGAGAACACATAACGACACTGTTAATCGGCTGCGACACCGGTTTGCCTTCTAGAGAGAAAGAAGAAACATACTCCCTCTCTCTAAAATACCATACCGGGTCGCCCCGCCAACAAACAAGTCAGTTCTCAACCGATTCCGATTCCGATTCTAACCCAGATTTTTATATCATCATAGCCTTTTAAAGATCACATCTTTTTTAGTTTTTATGTACCAATTTCCATTATATATATGTATGTATATGATACTGAATGTGATAATCAACTATATTTGTCTTTCTCTATCTCTCTCTCTATATATATATCTATATCTATCTATTTACAAATAAATAGATAATTACTTTTTGAACGTCGAAACAAATAAATTGCATTGGAAAAATCCATGCTCGATATAGATATATATATACACACACAAACACACACACCCAAAGGGTTGTTGGTTTTTAATTTTTTTTTAATAAAAAAAAAAGAGATTAAAATCATGGGCTAAAATAAGAAATGGGTAAACCACCCTCAAGAAAATCCCATTTCATTTTTCTCTTTCTCTCTCTAAAAAAGAGGAGAGAGAGAGAGAGTTTAGCCTCAGTTACTCTTTTTTTTTTTTCTGGGTTAGAAATATATTTTGGAAATTTTCTTAGGTTGAGTGGGTATTTATATATATTTTGAGTAAGTTGAAAAAGGAATTAAATCATTAATGTATTTATTTGGTTCATGCATTATTTATATGGAATATATTTAATTACTTATTATCTGTATAATAATATCTTGATAAAGGACAGACTTATTAAGAAAAAATTTAAGTATATTTTAACTTTTTTAGAGTAGGGTTTTTTGTTAAATTTATTGTCATGTAAATCAATTAAATTTTATGTTACAACACATGTATATATGTTAATTTTCAAATTTTATATTAGTTTGTTCTTTCCTTATTAAGAAAATTTTAGGTATATTTTAACTTTTTTAGAGTAGGGTTTTTTGTTAAATTTATTGTCATGTAAATCAATTAATATGTTACAACACATGTATATATGTTAATTTTCAAAATTTATATTAGTTTGTTCTTTCCTTATTAAGAAAAATTTAGGTATATTTTAACTTTTTTAGAGTAGGGTTTTTTGTTAAATTTATTGTCATGTAAATCAATTAATTTTTGTGCTACAACACACGTATATATGTTAATTTTAAAATTTTATATTAGTTTGTTCTTTCCTTATTAAGAAAATTTTAGGTATATTTTAACTTTTTTAGAGTAGGGTTTTTTGTTAAATTTATTGTCATGTAAATCAATTAATTTTTATGTTACAACACATGTATATATGTTAATTTTCAAATTTTATATTAGTTTGTTCTTTCCTTATTAAGAAAATTTTAGGTATATTTTAACTTTTTTGGAGTAGGGTTTTTTGTTAAATTTATTGTCATGTAAATCAATTAATTTTTATGTTACAACACATGTATATATGTTAATTTTCAAATTTTATATTAGTTTGTTCTTTCCTTATTAAGAAAATTTTAGGTATATTTTAACTTTTTTAGAGTAGGGTTTTTTGTTAAATTTATTGTCATGTAAATCAATTAATTTTTGTGTTACAACACATGTATATATGTTAATTTTCAAAATTTATATTAGTTTGTTCTTTCCTTATTAAGAAAAATTTAGGTATATTTTAACTTTTTTAGAGTAGGGTTTTTTGTTAAATTTATTGTCATGTAAATCAATTAATTTTTATGTTACAACACATGTATATATGTTAATTTTCAAATTTTATATTAGTTTGTTCTTTCCTTATTAAGAAAATTTTAGGTATATTTTAACTTTTTTAGAGTAGGGTTTTTTGTTAAATTTATTGTCATGTAAATCAATTAATTTTTATGTTACAACACATGTATATATGTTAATTTTCAAATTTTATATTAGTTTGTTCTTTCCTTATTAAGAAAATTTTAGGTATATTTTAACTTTTTTAGAGTAGGGTTTTTTGTTAAATTTATTGTCATGTAAATCAATTAATTTTTATGTTACAACACATGTATATATGTTAATTTTCAAATTTTATATTAGTTTGTTCTTTCCTTATTAAGAAAATTTTAGGTATATTTTAATTTTTTTAGAGTAGGGTTTTTTGTTAAATTTATTGTCATGTAAATCAATTAATTTTTATGTTACAACACATGTATATATGTTAATTTTCAAAATTTATATTAGTTTGTTCTTTCCTTATTAAGAAAAATTTAGGTATATTTTAACTTTTTTAGAGTAGGGTTTTTTGTTAAATTTATTGTCATGTAAATCAATTAATTTTTATGTTACAACACATGTATATATGTTAATTTTCAAATTTTATATTAGTTTGTTCTTTCCTTATTAAGAAAAATTTAGGTATATTTTAACTTTTTTAGAGTAGGGTTTTTTGTTAAATTTATTGTCATGTAAATCAATTAATTTTTGTGATACAACACATGTATATATGTTAATTTTCAAAATTTATATTAGTTTGTTCTTTCCTTATTAAGAAAAATTTAGGTATATTTTAACTTTTTTAGAGTAGGGTTTTTTGTTAAATTTATTGTCATGTAAATCAATTAATTTTTGTGTTACAACACATGTATATATGTTAATTTTCAAAATTTATATTAGTTTGTTCTTTCCTTATTAAGAAAAATTTAGGTATATTTTAACTTTTTTAGAGTAGGGTTTTTTGTTAAATTTATTGTCATGTAAATCAATTAATTTTTATGTTACAACACATGTATATATGTTAATTTTCAAATTTTATATTAGTTTGTTCTTTCCTTATTAAGAAAATTTTAGGTATATTTTAACTTTTTTAGAGTAGGGTTTTTTGTTAAATTTATTGTCATGTAAATCAATTAATTTTTATGTTACAACACATGTATATATGTTAATTTTCAAATTTTATATTAGTTTGTTCTTTCCTTATTAAGAAAATTTTAGGTATATTTTAACTTTTTTAGAGTAGGGTTTTTTGTTAAATTTATTGTCATGTAAATCAATTAATTTTTGTGATACAACACATGTATATATGTTAATTTTCAAAATTTATATTAGTTTGTTCTTTCCTTATTAAGAAAAATTTAGGTATATTTTAACTTTTTTAGAGTAGGGTTTTTTGTTAAATTTATTGTCATGTAAATCAATTAATTTTTGTGTTACAACACATGTATATATGTTAATTTTCAAATTTTATATTAGTTTGTTCTTTCCTTATTAAGAAAATTTTAGGTATATTTTAACTTTTTTAGAGTAGGGTTTTTTGTTAAATTTATTGTCATGTAAATCAATTAATTTTTATGTTACAACACATGTATATATGTTAATTTTCAAATTTTATATTAGTTTGTTCTTTCCTTATTAAGAAAATTTTAGGTATATTTTAACTTTTTTAGAGTAGGGTTTTTTGTTAAATTTATTGTCATGTAAATCAATTAATTTTTGTGATACAACACATGTATATATGTTAATTTTCAAAATTTATATTAGTTTGTTCTTTCCTTATTAAGAAAAATTTAGGTATATTTTAACTTTTTTAGAGTAGGGTTTTTTGTTAAATTTATTGTCATGTAAATCAATTAATTTTTGTGTTACAACACATGTATATATGTTAATTTTCAAAATTTATATTAGTTTGTTCTTTCCTTATTAAGAAAAATTTAGGTATATTTTAACTTTTTTAGAGTAGGGTTTTTTGTTAAATTTATTGTCATGTAAATCAATTAATTTTTATGTTACAACACATGTATATATGTTAATTTTCAAATTTTATATTAGTTTGTTCTTTCCTTATTAAGAAAATTTTAGGTATATTTTAACTTTTTTAGAGTAGGGTTTTTTGTTAAATTTATTGTCATGTAAATCAATTAATTTTTGTGATACAACATATGTATATATGTTAATTTTCAAAATTTATATTAGTTTGTTCTTTCCTTATTAAGAAAAATTTAGGTATATTTTAAGTTTTTTAGAGTAGGGTTTTTTGTTAAATTTATTGTCATGTAAATCAATTAATTTTTGTGTTACAACACATGTATATATATTAATTTTCAAAATTTATATTAGTTTGTTCTTTCCTTATTAAGAAAAATTTAGGTATATTTTAACTTTTTTAGAGTAGGGTTTTTTGTTAAATTTATTGTCATGTAAATCAATTAATTTTTGTGCTACAACACACGTATATATGTTAATTTTAAAATTTTATAGTAGTTTGTTCTTATAACAAGGTTATCTATCACTTGTTTTTTATATAGAAAATCGTGTAATTATGATAACGAGTCAACTTATTTTACACATCATCCTCTTAAATCTATTAAAATTTTAACAAAATATTTAATAATCTTAAATTAACGGCTATTATATAGAAAATCGTGTAATTATGATATCGTGAACGATCTTAGTGTTCCCTTTAATTTAAAATCTAGAAGTGTGGATATTTATCATCATTGTAAATAAATTAAACTAACTAATGCGGCATTTAGTATGGGCGGTATGTATGTAGTGATGCAAATAAGCTGAATTCAGCTATGTTCAAACTCGACTTGCTTATTAAACGAGACTCGAAAACTTTTCCAATCTCGGATCGTCTATTTAGGAGAATTCGAGCCTAAACACGCTTGTTTACGAACGAGTCAAAGTATGAACACGAATTTAGACTTGTTTAGTATCATTTTGTTCATAAGTTTGCGTTAGTCATCTAGAAACACAAGCTAAGATAACTAATACTGTAATTTAAAACTATATAGATTGCCATAAATGAAAGGGTGTTTTTATTGATTGCGTGGATAGTATTTTACCATCACGTACCATATAAGGATAATATAAATATTAAAATAATTAAACGACTCTTAGTCTAAACACGAGTTATATATTTTCTTTCAGATTCGGTTCATCAACAGGTGAACGAACACGAGTCGAGATTATAACGAGCTAACATGAACTTGTATACGAATGGCTCATCTCACTTGCACAAGATGTATGGCTATCTTGGCATAACAAGACTAAACGTGATTTCCGATGTGAAAACTATGGAAATAACATGTAATACAATAAAACTATAGGAGCCAAAAGCAATGGAACCATTTCTGTTGGTTTAATTAACCCTTTTAAAAGAGTCCATTTTTATTTTCTCATTTCTACAAATTACTCCACTTATTTTAGTTTAACAAACATTACCACTTTCATTCATAAACCACATTACTTGCTGAACCTTTTCTTAGATATTGATCAAACGTAACAAATTTGATCATTAAAAAACGCGAGATGATGTAGTCCTCCGAAAGTTCTTCTGGAGATTCATACAATTCTTTAACTTAATGCATACAATTCTTCAATCTTCATACATTCAATTTCACATAACGTCGACAATGAAAAGAAAGGAAAACCAAGTAAAATAAGATCAATGAACTGTCTAGTCATGCCGAAAAGAAGGGAGAATAATAACAAACCAAAAACTAGCAACAAAGACAAATGAATATTTTAATTTGCTAACATATTTTACATGGCTTCTCGTCCTAAATGTCGGATTGGTATCGTATACACAACTTCCCCTGCCAAAGTTACAAAGTGCACGACCTGCGACAGACAAACATATAAACCTAAACTTTAGTTTTAAAAAATTAGTTTCTACAAAAATATTGCCAATAAAATGGAAGTTTATGTAACGACCCGGCCCCACGGACCGAACCATTACGCCCGTATCAACAATATTGTCCGCTTTGGCACAACTTCCCAGGGGGGTCACCCATCCTGGTACTACTCCAAGCTAAGCACGCTTAACTGTGGAGTTCCGTCCTCGCTATTGTGCCGCACGGCTTTAAAAGGCCTTGTTGATAGGAAATAGATCTTTAAGCTCATATACCATACGAGTACTCTCATATCTGGGCGATGTGGGACTGACGCACAACACCGCACCACAGAATTTCCTTCCGGGAAATCTGGGTCGTCACAGTTTATGATACTTAGCACTTACCATCTCTAAGGGGCTAACTCTGTGAAGAAGGAAATCATGTTCTTCATACATGCTAGCAAATGTAGCAAAATAGGGTCAGCAAAAAGTACTATCTTAAGGTTAGGAATATTAAATATTTGAAATGAATATAGAAACTGTACTCACTTATTGAAACTTAATCTTTGATTTGCAGCTGTAAAATACGGCCCTTTAGCCATTGTACCCTTAATATTTGCTTGATCACCTTCTCGCGAGCCGTTATTACAAGCTTGCCCACTTATGTATGCATTCTGAAGATGAAATAAATAGATTCTTACCATAAATTCTTACTTTTACTTGCTGAAGCAAAATTCGTGTTTGATTGGATACAATCTTTTAAGAGTAAAACTAATTTTTCCAGACTGGAGAAAAATTAGTTTAATCCAACATAAGCTTTCAGCTTATTCTGGATATAAATACAGAAAAACTCATTAAACTCATCAAAAACTTAATTGCATAAAAGAAGTCAAGCTTATAAGCCGCATCCAAGTAAACCTTGGCCATATCTAGATATACTTTCAATTCGGATGGTTCAAGATAAGATAATTTATTGTTACTCCACTTACCACTCTATGTTTTAGGAAAATGTGACGAAGTCTCCGAAGTTGTTTTGCTTGATCATTATGATTGCATGCTACGATAGGGTGAAAACTTGCGATAATACGCCTGCACATACGGAAACAAAAACTGAGGTAATTAAGAGAACTTTGCTACTCCGTATACAATTTTGTGTGTAGATATGAATAAGGAGCAAGAAACGTAGTTCATTAAGATGGTCTGAAAAGGTCATAACATAAACAGATGAAGTTGTGATTCCAAATGTTTCTCCGATTTGGCCACTTATATGCATACAAGGTTTTAGATTTTGGAGTACATTTTAGGACCAAACAGTAGTTCAGAAATCAGAATCAATTTGATTGGAACAATAATCATTGGCCAATATGCAATGTTACTTCGCAAGTGAGAAACTAGTAAATTCTTTCGTCAAGAGATTTAGGCCTTGTTTGGTTGCAACTTGAGTAACTAAGCTGGATTTTTTTAGTTTGAGATAAAAACTGGGCTTATCCGGGCTAAAAATCACAAAGAGCTCCGCTTATATGTTGATCAACAAAAGTAAAGTCCAACGACTAAGCAAAAAAAGCCAGAACCTGAGTTTAAAACCTGCATATGAACAAGGCCTCACGAAGTATGAATTTGCTAATATACGAGTGCTTAACTTACCAGTTAGCATCACTTGTTTCGAGTACCTTCTCAAGCCAGTTTATCTTATCGTTTGTGCTTGCATATGAATTATCCTGAAGTGTTAAAGAACTACAGTCAAACATACATCAATTCAAACAAATTATGTACACATAAAAAGGAGAAGCAGAAAAGAAATTCTAAAGTAGGAAGTTGTTTATTTACTTATAACATAGGAATATAGGCAGTACAAAAGAATGGTAGAGATTTACACCTGTAACAAGTCAGTGTTGACAAAAATAACATCTAAGTAGTTCCCATCGGTCCCTTTCATCTTCTTAAAACAGTAATCAGCTCCATCAATTTCCGAAGATTTTGTTGCATACCTATAGATAGTGAGTCTAAAGATGTTAAAATTTAAGAAGGAAAAAATTCTACATCTATAACCGCAAGGGAATAATTTCCGTCCCGTCATTTTTTTTTTGATAAACCAAAGAGCTTGTTGAGGAAGATATTATATGTACCAAAATGATGACAACTTTTTCAGAGAGGATTGTGTACCATGGGACGTTGAAAGACCGAAAATGCTCTGTGGCCTGTTAGAAAACATCTGTCAGATCCCGAGAAGTGATATAACCAATTGTTATTTAAAACCGATAAATTCTTTAGCTTATGAAGTAATATTAAGATATAAAGAAAAAAGCAAACCCCATCATGACTTCATAAACATTACAAACGTAGAAAATGACCTCAGCAGCCTCTTGAGCATATCGATTTATTGTTGTGTTTGTAAGTTATTTTCATTTAACGATGGTCACTCTCGAGTACTAGAATGGTGCTACAAAGAAATCACCGTCATTCTCAACGGGACCAAGTAATTCAAAACAGCGTACTTACTGATTGAAGTAAACCTTTGAGTTACGAAAATGAAACATTAAAATTTATAAATCTGAAAGAGCATAAAATACTTCTCTTCTGTACCCGAAAGAATTAAAGATCAAAAGAGTCAAAAGACTGTACTTGAGTGAGTTAATCGAATCCGTCAATCAGTACTGTGAACTCAAACAACATACAGAAAACAAACCTAAACTCGCATTCTATTAAAAGTTAAATTTGAGGTCTTACATTCTGACTGAGTGGATCATATTCTCCAAGTTCACTAATGTTGATGACGAATCTCGCCTTGTAAGCTTTGATCACCTTCTCTATCTTCATTTACAAAAAAGTTTCCAATTTTACACACAGAAACAAAAAGAAAAACGAGATAAAATAAATAAATACAGTTATATGGCTAAAATGAAGTAGCAAATCGATTTGGATAGACTATGATAATTAATGTTGTGTCTGTTTCGGTGTAAAACATTGAATAGAATGTTTCAATCTACCAGCCTTCTTTATTTACATTCCTTAATGCATATTTTAGAGTAAACTTAGAATTGTACGAGAACAGCAGTAATACAGTATAAACAATAGCTATGGAAATTGGAAAGGGCTAAAAAGGTTCAAAAATTATACTAATTTGAATTTGAGAACAGAATGGTTTTCTCGATTTACATACAAAATGTGTAAAAAGATAACCAAATAAGGGATTTCTTAAAAAGTTCAGCCCCAGTCCCTCGTCTAACTAAACTTTTCATAGAGAAATTGAAAACTAGTAAGTGGAACTAAAGTACAGACCTTGGAAGTTAATAGATAATACTAGCATCTGCTAAACAAGCAGGTCCAAGATCACATATTATATATACACTGTTAAACTTCTGGAGACACACATACATTATTTACAAGAAGAAGATGGGAACTAGTAGATAAATAGAGATTCAAAACCAGAATTGCTCAAGTATAAGAAAAAATGAACAAAATCATAGTCTTATAGGTATGAGCTAAACATATCTACAAGCTAATCAAAGCTAGATTGGTACTTGACAATGACTTTATTGATATATTCCCATCAATTTATAAATCAAGGTAGCTGCCCTTAGCGCTCTGATCTACGGTCGATAAGTATAACTGCAACAAAAATTTGAGTATGTTCCAAAAAATAATTATACTAAATTTCTACTTAATGGCCTTTGGGATGCATCTTTAAGCAAATGAGCTGACTACTATTAGTTTATCCATCTTTAAATCTAGTTATTTCAGATGCTAAACTCCTAAAAAGAGTAATGTTAAAATGACTAACCAGATGCACAAATATATTTAGGAAGCAAATAAAGTAATAAACCAGGCTTATAAGTTTCAACCAAATAAGCCCCTCTTCAAGTACAAAAGCTGCCAACCCTTAAGGCTTGTTTGGCTTAAGTTTTGAGCAAATCAGCCTCCTTATTTGAATAAAAAAGAACAGGTTTACCCAGCTTTCAGTTTTTTCAGTCAACAAATGGAAAAAAACATAAAAAAAATTCACTGAAGTATCAAATCCACTGCAACTTATCATAATAGACTAAACATGACAAAGCATAAAATGATGCAACCAAACAAACCAACACTCATCAAATGTATAGGAAACACAAACAACTGCACATAAAATAATAGGAAGCGGGAAACAAGTAACATGTTTATTGAAAGAAGAAACCAGTTTCATGGCGTAACTATGCTAGAGACCAGAATGTATTAATGCAGTAATAAACAAATTTCGTTTTTTTATGATAAAAAGGCTAACCTGATTGAGAAGATGTGATTGTTCTTGAAGGGGTCGAATCCCACCTCTAACGCTTATAAAGTAAAGATCATTACCATTTCTCTTTACTTTGCCATGGTAAATATGTTTCTGAGTGTGCCCAATTTGAAGAACAAGAAATAGAGAGAAACACAGACATAACTGAATGATTACAGTACAAACCCATGAATTTTTCTTCATGTTTTTGGTATAAGAAATTGATAAAATTCAACTACTGTACCATTATTGATTATTTTACAAGCTATGGTTGCAGATAGAGATCATGAAGTCCATACAAAACGGTTTTTTTATATTATTTTTATTATGTTTTTTTGGGATTGGTGTGGACCATGTGCTGCATTTTGTTAATGAAGAATATAAGTTTTCCTTGTATCTTGAAGGAGTAATTATATCGTGAAGTTACAGTTGCACCTATAAATCAAATTTGATGATAACATTTTCTCTTTTTCGAGAATATTTACACAATTTGACATAAGATAACGCAGAATAGCCAAACCATAATTTTTTTCTTCTAATAATCAATAACATCATTTTAGATGCAACTTATTTAGTGGGCGTCATGACTCGAATTGTGGCGTTCAACATGGTATATCTATATCGGGTCAAGTCTCAGCCACTTGCACCAACCACATTCCTCAAATTACACAATCGTCTTGATACTTATTTTATCCTTTTAGAATATTTCGAGGCTTCAAGTAATCATTGGAAGTATTGAATTTGACTGCATATAATGATGATGTCACGCGCACACAAAAAATCAGAATTTATTTTTCGATTAGCGTAAAATACGGTACAACTAAATATAACATCTCCAAGTTTTAACCAGAGCGTCATCATCCTACAATTATTATCAAGATTATAAGTTCATATTTTTAATTTTCTGATGGATATATTGATAGATTTAATGAATGGATGTAAATGACTAGATTAAAAGTTCATGATATCCTAAAGGATTGCAGCGGGTGAAATTATCGATCTCAGTCGTTGAATCAAAGATTCAACAACCAAGATGCGTTGTCTTTTAGGAAAAAATAAAATCATCTCATTCTTAACTGCAGCATATGTCGATCATGAATCTTGATCCGACAACAGAGGTCTACATTTCAGTCAGCTGCGATCCCAACTGAGCATATGATTAAACCTCAACAACCAAGAAAAGTGACTGAAATATCACTTTGTCAATCAATAACTGTTACCACACTAAAAAAGAGTTAACAACAGCATTGCCCTGTTATACCAACACAAACACCTTCCATATATATATAACCGGCACACAAAAATTAGATGTTTTTTACAGTTATAAAATACAGTTCCAAGTAAATTAAAGAAAATATATGTCGCCATGCAAGTAATTGGTACGTTATACCAACTGATAAGGCACCTTCGGAGACTAAAGCCCGAGTTTCGTAATTTAGTAGTAATTCTGTAAATTCCATTCTATTTTTATCAGATCTACAAAACAGACTTCAAGTGTATGCATCCAATACATTTCACCAAAGATCCAAAACTAAAACATTACCTAATTAAAACCCTTCAGATAGTAAAGACTGAAATTCGTAATTTTAAAAATCGTACCACCCATCAGTAAAGTTCACAAAACTAGCACTAAGCGCCTCGATCAAGCATGTCTACCAAGGTCATCCTTCTAGGGAACCTCGGAGGCAACCTCAGAATCATAGCATCTTCAATCTCAATTGGTAAATGTGTTGCCACAATGACGATTCCGCCCTTTTTCCGATGCTCTGCGATAATATACTCCAATAATTTCACCCCTTCATCATCTAACGCCACTGAGGGTTCATCAAGTAACCAAATAGGCCGATCAATTGCCAACAACCGTGCCAGTTGTACTCTTTTTCTTTGACCCATCGATAGCATTCTAGCTTTATCCTTTACCAATCTCCCAAGACCCATCAACTCTAGCGCGGGGAGTGAATTACCTATAATATTATTTCAAAAAAGGTTAACA
Source organism: Primula vulgaris (assembly GCA_963920805.1). Classification (NCBI taxonomy): domain Eukaryota; kingdom Viridiplantae; phylum Streptophyta; class Magnoliopsida; order Ericales; family Primulaceae; genus Primula; species Primula vulgaris. The sequence goes on from OY987220.1 coordinate 31,190,705, forward strand.
ATTTGATATTAGTTTAAGGTATGCTAACATTATAAATAACGTGTAGCTGATAAGGATTTTTTGGTGGAGTACACCTGAAATTATTAGAGTTGAGTTTTCCCACTTCCGCTATGCATACAACTGAAACTATAATATTTGGCGAAAGACAAAGAGCTTCATTGTTTGCAGCTTTTATGCAAATAAACTGAAACTTTTGAGTTTTGAGAAAAACCGCTAGGTTCTTACCACTTGACACTTCTATATTGTCAACATAAAAAAAAACAGAAAAGCTCAGTTTTTACTTTTAGGTGGTTCAGGAAATGCAGTCCAGAGTCACAACAAAAAAATTAAAAAAATGAGCTTATAAGCTGCAAGCAAACAAGGTCAAAGTGATGAACTTGTGCCTATATACAGGAAGGAAGAGGACCCAGCCTCAATATGTCAATCTCAATCATCCAGGGAAAAAATACATTTACTACCCCAACCTATCTGCGGTTAACGATTTGGGTACTCACCTTTCAAATTTACCAATTTAGGTACCACACTAAATAAATTTCCAATTTAGGTACCACCGTCTTAATAAATCACGAAATCATGTCACGTGACATTTGACAAACATTAATTTGAGAGCCTAATTTGACAATTTTGCACAAAAATATGTCATCCTAGAAAAACTTTTACCTCAATTTCACACATAAAAAAATTTAGCATATAATCCAATTTTTTGTTATGTGTGAAATTAGGAAAAATATTTTTATAGGATGACGTATTTTTATGCAAAATTATCAAATTAGCCTCTCAAATTAATGTTTGTCAAATGTCACGTGATTTCGTGATTTATTAAGACGGTGGTACCTAAATTGGAAATTTATTATATAGTGTGGTACCTAAATTGGAAAATTTGAAAGGTGGGTACCCAAATCGTTAAAAGTAGATAGGTTGGTGTACTAAACCTATAAAACCCCCAATCATCCATTACGCGAGAAACATGAATTCATGTTCAATAAGTCAGAAAAGAAGCATAACTTATGTATTATGGTTTATGAATAAATTAAACATAACTCATGTAGTTATATAGAGTATATTACGATTGACATTATGTAAAGGATAAAAGGTAATTCTGACATTACCCATTTTACTCTCGAGGACTTCGAACCACTGAACATTATCAAGGACAGTAAACTTGTCTTGAATAGCGTCTTTGAGAGACAACCAATTGAGTTGGAGCTTGTACTGGTGAAAAACCCCAGATTCTGTTATGTCATGACCGTTCCATAATATTTCACCACCCGAGGGTTTGGAAAAACCAGCTAACATTCGTAAAAAAGTAGATTTCCCAGAGCCGTTTGTACCAGTGAGGATAAGAGCACCACCATCGTGGAGGGATACATTGACGTGGCGAAGGATTTGTTGGGCGTTTCTCATACATGAGACGTTGTTGAGGAGGAGACGAGGGAGTGGTGGTCTTCGGAGAGACATTTTAGTAAAAATTGTTTATGGGAAGTGGATAATAAAACTCTTGTACCGGAATTATAAAAGGGTTTCAGAGTTAAGTAGAATTTATGTTTGAATAATTTGTCAACAAAAAGTTATTAGAAAAGTGGTCGAGAAATTGCTTAGACAATAATGAGCATAAGCGTGTAGCTGTTTCTGATAAGCTGAATAATGATTTCCCTAGTAGGAGCTTAGATTCGGGGTTCTTTTTATTGGATTAGACGTCACCTTGGCAATAGGCGTCCGAATCTACCTGGTCGAGAAGGAAGGAAATATAGATTGTTAAAATTCGTAAGACATAATCAATTCTCAGGAAAAAAAACATACATAGTTGAAAAAACAAAATATTTGAATCTTACATTCAAAAGCATAACATGCAATATAATATCATATATCTTTCAATAAAAGATTAGACTTTAAGATGGAAAGTAAACATACAAGTAGAACCCAAGAGGCCATAGAAAAGAATTACGAGATATATTAACAGGTGAGAGGTTGCTCAAATTAATCTTCTTAAGGGGTACACACTTCGCAAACACCCTAGGGTTGTAATTGTGAAGGTAGACATATGGGGCTAAATAGGAAACAAGTTCACATAAAAGGGCAAACCTAAAAGCATTTCTCTAAATGTGAAGAACAGGTGAGTAGCTAAAAAAATAGTTTTACAAAAATACAGATAAAAAATAGTTTAATTTCTTGGATGCAAACGTCATTACGATACGTGAATGTGAAGCAACATATTTGCAACATATGTTATGTATCAGACATTTGAAATTAAAGTTCAGTTTCCCTTATAAGAATTCTGACACACTGACACACTGTTATAGCTCTTATCGGCAAAGCAACAGCATGATTTTGCCTTATGAAGTAAACTGCACCTAATGGACATTCTAGTTGTCTTAGTACATAGCCCTGGTTTTCAATGACAAGAGCAAAGCTAAATGGTCCTGCAGCAAACACACTTTTAAAAGCCAAAGGAATGCCAGAGCTCTAGGTTCATAAGAAAGACCAAAAGTTTTAATGTGGCACTGGTAACCTCATCCATCTGGGTATCTTAGAGAAATATTTAACCAGTAGGAAGATTTGGAAAGGAAATTGCTGAAGTATCAAAAAGAATTCAGTCTAGTTTAACCAAAATGTGTCAAAACCTTTTCGGATTATTTTATATGTTAACAGCATATAATATCTGAATTATGAACATCTGGATTAGGTAAAGTTACAACACTACAACTACACAGAATAACTGATTCTGTAATACTTTAGTAATTCAACAATTCCAAACCTAACCACTGGCCCAACCCCAGGGGCAATCGAGAATTCATCGGAAAAACAAGAAAGTAAAGAGTTTTCTAAAAAGAGCAGAAGGGCTTTTTTTGTAATTACTCCAGCAATTTTCTATAGCATATTGCCCATTCTAAAGATGCAAACTTTACACATGTGGCAGTAAGCAAAATAAGGAATTCATCGGAAAATTATGTTAGTCTATACTCTATTGGCCAGTGTCTTCTAACAAATAAAACTGAGCATTTTCTGTTGCACACTGTAAAAATTGGTTTTAAATTTCAATTCATGTCCCAAGGTGAGAAGTGAGAACAATGGAAAGCGAACTAGGAAATTCATCTGAAAATCTAGACAGTAAAAACGAGGTATTTTCTCTAAATAACAGTAGCCTTTCTCTTTGCACATTCTAAAGTATGAGTTTTTAATTTTTAATGTGCCAAAGAGAGATTTGATGACAAATTGTTAGCGCGATAATGAGGTAGCTATTTCCATTGCAAATCGGAAATCGTAAAAACGTGAACTTTATACGTATATATCGTTGCCAATGAGTAGAACAAGTAACCCAATACGAAATTCATCAGAAAAGCTAGAAATTGAAAACAGGTAATATTCCTAAGCAGACTAGCTATTTTTTATGGCAGAGTGCAGTCAATAAACGTGAACTTTACATTATAAGGTGTGCCCACACATACTTTTTCTAATAAAACTACCACTTTCTATCGCGCATCGGCAAAACACGAGCTTTAAACTAGAAGTAAACAGGTTTGTCCAGATAGACCTTTATACTAATAAAACTAGCCACTTTCTGCACAACATAAAAACGCGAATATTAAACCAGAAGTAAACGGGTTTGCTCAGACAGTCCTTTAACCAAATAACTAGCCACTTTCTATTGCGCAACATAAAAACGCAAACTTTAAACTAGAAGTAAACGGGTTTGCCCAAACTGACCTTTTCTCTAATTAAACTAGCCACTTTCTATTGCGCAACATAAAAACGCGAACTTTGAACTAGAAGTAACGGGTTTGCCCAAATCGACCTTTATCCTAATAAAACTAGCCACTTTCAATTGCCTAACATAAAAATGCAAACTTTAAACTATACACAGGTTTGCCCAGACAAACCTAACTAACCACTTTCTATTGCACAACATAAAAACGCAAACTTTAAACAATATATATATATAGGAGTTTACCCACACAGAACTTTATCCGAATAAAACTAGCCACTTTCTATTCCACAACATAAAAACGCAAAATTTAAACTAGAAACGAATTTTCCCAGATATACCTTTATCTTAATAAAACTAGCGTTTTTCTATAGCGCAACATAAAAACACGAACATAAAACTACAAGTATACGAGTCTGTGATTTTCCATAAATTTGCAGCTCCCATTTTGATAAATATTGATCAGAAAGTAAATTTTTTTCCTAGGTTTTTTGATTAAAATCTTCAAATATTAGCAATTCAACCCCCCATATCATGAAAAAAAAACGCGTACAAAACAGAAATCACACATGACATAAAGTTCCTTGTTCCGTCCCTGATCATATACAAACTAGGGAAAGTTATTGTCTAATACATACTTTCAGTCTTAATTATCAAAAAACCCAATTTGTGGTTTTTGTTTAATATTTGGTACATATCTATGTAACAGCAATAAGCATCAAAATTAAAAACAAAATAGTAAAAAAAAAGTAGCATCATTGATAATTAAGACTCAAAATATATACTAAATGATATTTTTCCTAAAAACAAGTTGACAAAAAAAACTAAAATAGGTAACTCATTGGAAATAAACTATATATTAACAAAAATACAAAGTGAAATAACTCAATTGAGGACTTTCATCGAACAGTTGATGATCAATAAATAAAGGGTCATTAATAAAATGGTGAAAAAAGGGTTAATGAGTTAAATTAAATGAGAAATAATTGATACCCATTAACAATAATCAGACAGTTATTGTTGCTGACGTGGCTTAAACCCCATTGATGACAGGGATTTGGAGCTGTAAGAATTTAGTTATTAAAAAAATAAAAAAAAAAAAAAAAAAGATGTAAAGTAAAATAGAATTGGTTTTCTTTTATACTCCTATTATACTATAATAACTATTTGGTCCCTATAGTTGTGATTGAATTTATTTAAGACATAAGATACAAATACATTACATTTTGACTTGGAGCATATAAGAGTGTAGTTATAAATGAGAATTACTATGAAACAGTCACACTATATAACCGTTCACAACCCATTTGTATAAAAAAATGTGTCAAATGGATAAAAAAATATTAAATTTTGATTAATATTTTAAGTTTAGGATTGCCCCTTCTGGGGTTCTATATTTTTATTTGAGTTTTTAGTGTCTTGTACAATTTGTTTTTAATTTATCAAATTCTAATTTGTTGAAAATAGAAAAAATAAATTAGTTATTGAAAAATATTATCTAACTATCAATTTTTTAATCTAACGGTGGTTAATATGACTTTACAATAAACAGTCAAATAATGTGACCGTTTCAAAGAGTCATCTTAAAGTAAAATGATTGGTTTTGTTTTATACTGTAACTATTTGGTCCTTACTGTTGTAAGTGAGTTTATTTAGGACATAAGATACAAATACATTACATTTTTGGTCCCATGTTTATAAAAAAATAGAAAAAAGGTGTAAAATAAAATAGTAACTGGTTTTGTTTTTAATTATAACTACTTGGTCCCTTTAGTTGTGATTGAATTGATTTAGGCCATAAGATACAAGTATAAATTAGTTAATTAAAGGTCTAAGTAAAAAAATGGTTTTTTAAATTGTAACTATTTGATCCCTATAGTTGTAATTGAGTCTATTGAGGATATCAGATACAAATACATTACACTTTTGGTCCACGTTTATTTTAAGAATGTTAGTAATGAATGAAGCTTTAAGCAGTGGTTTAAAAAGCGAAATATTAGCTAAAGTGGTTTTACAAAAGCTACGCTAAAAGCTTAGCGAGCTAAAAAACGGGAAAGTGAGTTTGTTGAAGTTTTTTTAAGATCTGAATCGAGCTTTTAATACTAAACCTGCTTTTTAAAATAGTGATTTCAAGTGCTTAGGGTTATAGTTTTGATAAACACACGTACTTTTTGGTCATCATAATTATAGTTGATTTGTTGAAACTTATATATATATATATATATTGTAATTAAAGTAGTCGTTTTTTTTACATGAGCATGCTCCTAATAATTATGAAAAATAATATGCGCCTAATTACATTTCTGAGTTCGCATAGTGTTGAAATGATCTCACGATTGCAAATTTCATTTATCATTTAGTCGGCTCCATACCAATGATGGACTTCTACATGACAAAACTAAAGTGTTTATGTTGGTTGACATGAGAGTTTTGATTAGGCAAAGAATGAATATTATAGAATTAATGCAAAAGCTAAGCCGAGTTGATACATTTTTATAACTGATGGGAAAAACGCACATTTTTATTTATAGATTATAAAAACGTGAGGGGAAAACCCAACAAAATAAAAAGAGTATCAAATGTAGTAAAAGATAATTATGAATATTAGTAGATAGATAGTCCCGGCGGGGCTCGAACCCGCGACCTTCGGCTCATAAGACCAACTGAGCTACGGGACTAGCTACCTGTCAAAACATGTATAAAGGCCAACAAGAAACAATTAACATAAAAATTAAGAAATTAAATGTAATAATTTTGTGTAAATTATTACATTTAATTTACACAAAATCATTACATTTAATTTCTTAATTTTTATGAGTATTTGACGGAACCGGTGTCTTTTATTCACCATACCTAGATTAGACTATTTAATTACATGTAAAGTTATATGAGTCTTTTGACACTTCAATTTTTATTTTTGTCTTATTTAGAAGACAAGTTATGATTTAGTAAAAACCTAAATAAAAATGAAGAATCATGTATATTTGGAGCCACCCTTAACATAAATATTAATTAAAATAAAATAGTCTCACGTCAAAAGTAAAAAAAAAAACGGAAAACTACTTTTATAAGATTGAAATTAAATAAACGGATTTAACAATTTATGCGAATAACAAGGGAGTGGGATGTTTACATTTGACTAAGTTTTGTTATACTACAAGTTAAATGAAATGGTCCCTATTTTTATAATCTGATCAATTTTAATTTTCTGATTCAATAAGAGTGAAAGTTTGGTATGTTGCTCTTAATTTCAAATCTACAATATTTTTAAATTAGAACATACAACCAATGATATATTATTAGTGATAACAAAATTGTTTTTTCTTCTTCAAAGCAAAAAACTCGCCTTCGGAAAAATCTTTTGAAGAACTCATCTTAGCTTCGTACGTACAACTAAGCCGTGTATGAATTAAGAAATAAATCACATTGAACCAATTTGTTGTAATTCTAATTCTATTATAATATAGCTACTTGATTTTTTCCCCAAAAAACTACTTCTGGATCCATAAAATAAATCTTTGGATATACATAATTTCTTTCTTTATATAATTTATTAGGAAATTTCAAATAATTTCAGATTATTACTGATTCATTTTTCTCAAGAAATTACTCCTGCTTATTTATCTTTAAGGTGGCCTTTTACCACTTTTGCAACGTAAATTCCTTCATCTTTAAGAAAATTGACAAGAAATTGCAATGGATATAGTTTCTAATTTAGTTAATAGTAAAATAAGTTATTTTATCCTAATTAAAGAGTGTAGAAACTTTGGAAAGATGGAATACTAAAGTAAAAACTGAAACAATAAAAATATATATAATTAAGATTGAAAAATTAGGACCATTAACTTAAATAAAAATCCTTTAAAACAAGTCATTTGAAGTTTCAATTTCATAACAGCTTCTAATTAAACCCCGGATTTAAGGTACGCAATATTCAACATTCAACTGCTAATCATATCCAATTGTCATATATAATTACAAGTACATTTAAGTTTTAGTATATATGGTACTAATATTTTTTTCTCTCATTGTTGTAAAAGAGGAAAATCCAAGAATGCATGAGATGAACTCGATCTTGAATCAAGAATTTGACTCCTCCAACGAAGATTTCATCGACCAGTTGCTCTTGTCAATGCCGCCAACATGGCCAGAACTCACAGAGGTGATCGGTGAAGAAATGCAATTTCCGGTTGGTGGTGGTGGCTGCGGAAATAACTGTTCGGTAATTTCTGCCAGCTATTTTAACCGTTCCTATAGATATTTTCTGTATCGGTATTTTTCAATTTTCAATTTTCAATTAGAACATCAGTAGAACTGTAGAAGTCTCCATGTTTGCAATAACATATAATGGTTCTTGTTAAGAACATAAGGACCAAATTTATTGTAATATTGCACTAAGATGAAATTCATATTCCATGCTCAACAAGTTTTACTTTTAAGGATAAATTGATTTATTTATGATTTATGTTGGTAGTAGTCTTACTTTCAGCACTATAAGATTTTGGTAGGGTCTTTATACAGTCAAATATTTCTTCAAAAAACAAAGTCGTTGTTAGCAAAACAGACTCAAAATCGTACTTTCAAAGCACGAACCTTGATTTTTGACTAATTTTAAATTATCCTATGCTACCTGAGATTTATTTTGCTTCTCGAAAAAATTGAACTTTCACACAAAAAGTTGGGAGTAACTGGCTCGAAAACCCTAACATAAAAGATACATAATTTCTACATGCATATCGGTAACCTTGTAAAGACATAAGTAAGAAGTTTAGTGAAACAAGATGCATCACAAGGTGTGTAAAACAAATTGATATCTAACAGAAATATTCAAAGCACATTAATAGTTTTTCGAGTTTCGGCACATATACAATGGTGTGTTCTTCCTTCTTCTCAGATGTTAAAAACACTACACATAAAATTAGACGTGAAGTAATTAAGGGACCTCAGGTAGCATATATAGGAATTTTTTTTAAAAGTTAAAAGTGCAGGTTCGTGCTTTAGAAGCACGACTTTGTTTTCTGAAACACGATCTGTTTTGCTAACAACGACTTTGTTTTTTGTATTATTAGGCTTGTGCTGGATCAAGAAATCTTCAACTGTATAAAGACGCTACCTAAGCTTTTTAATATAATTTTTTTGTAAAAGTGGCCGAAAATTTTATTTTGGAGACGATTTTTAAAGTTGGTTATTGTAAAGGACCGTCTCTAATTATGTCTCTTAGAGGATAAACATGTGATTATAAGAGGGGCATAACTCATTTGAGAATAGTGAGCCGTAATAATTATATTGTATTTATATGTCATGATAATATTTTTTGGTTATTGCACGTACCGATTATATATATGTAGGAAGTAGATAATTCGGTTCAAGCATTATACAATGTATTGGCCGGAACTATGCAATCTGGCCAAGTATCTAATCCCGCGGCTCAGCATCTTCATATTCCTCAGGTCAGTTTTACAACTATATATAAAGGTATAACTTCACCAATGATTCTCATAGTTTCAGTAAAATAATGACAATAAAAAAAAGATGTTTTTTCCTTATACCTATAAAAAGTGATAGATTTTAGTTCATTTCATAGTATTTTCGGAAATGAAAGATGGAACTCTAGGCCAGTCATAATGGTAAAAGTATATTCTATACGTTATATATTGGGATCTCATCCTAAGATTTGAAAGTAATTAGAAAGAAAAAAGAGCAATTTTTCCGTGTGAAATATGCGAGTTTCTCTCGTATTTCCTTCCCAATGTAAGACGATGTCTGTGACACTTGCTTTTTATTTCATTGTCTCAACTGTAAAAAAGAACCTAACTAATTCCGTTAATGAAAACTTATAACATTAGTGTCTACTTTTAAAGAAACAATTCATGTGAGGTACTAGATTGTTAATAGTTATACAATAGTAATAATGTCATAAAACGTTAGATACATGACATATAACACATTAAATTATAAATCAGAAAGGCTGTTATAAAGTTTTTCACAGCATAGGCTGGACCAATGCAAACACAAAGTTTCGGAGGAGGTGACGGAGGGGCAAAGCCGAGGCAAAGAGTGAGAGCAAAGAGAGGACAGGCAACTGATCCGCACAGCATTGCCGAGAGAGTGAGTTCACAACTTTAATCATAGTTCTTTTTATTTGTTGGTTTTAGTTTTCGTGTTTTTGCTATGTACTTCTTGAGATTTAAATTTTGTTAATGTATTATGTCGCAGTTACGAAGAGAGAGGATCGCCGAGAGAATGAAATCTCTGCAAGAACTTGTTCCCAATTCCAATAAGGTAAGTTTTTGCTTATTTAATATTTACGGCTCCCGTTGTCGCCCCAAAAAGCATATATATGATTAAACAAGTAGCATCTTCAGGACACTGTTTCAAAAAAAACGTGTTTCGTAGTAAAAAAACTCGATTCCAAATTCGATAAAAGCTTGATTCAAAGCATAGAAAAAACTTCAAAAATTGCTTCTTCGCTGTTTAGGTGGCTAAAATCTTAGGCTTTACATGTTTTTTTAGCGTAACTCTTGCAAAAATGCTTTAGCTAAGATTTCACTTTTTTAAAACACCGGATAAAACACTAAAAAGCTTCACTTGTCAAAATTATGTAACCAAATGTCAGAGATCATACACCGCTCCATAAGAAAGCAACTGAGCTTAGCCGAGAAGCGGTACTAAACAAACATTATTTGCATACAAATGAACTTCACCTAACCTGTGTTTTTGTTTTTGTTTAATTTGATGGATTACATTTTGGTTGAGAAGACAGATAAAGCATCAATGCTAGAGGAGATCATCGCTTATGTCAAATTTCTGCAGCTCCAAGTCAAAGTATGATCATTTTTGTGGCACAATTTAATAAATGGGCAATAAACATTACATTAGATTTGTTACATGGATGTTTTAAAATATATTGCTGCATGATCATAATTCATATACATTAGGTACTAAGCATGAGTAAAATGGGAAGGACTTGTGTTGTTGCTTCCCTTGTTGTTGATTTGGCTTCTGAGGTATAAACAAAAACAGTACTAAGTGGTGATAACTATATATTATACATATAGTTTTGACTTATGCACATATATAAATATATAGACTCAGACTAAATGAAGAATGCACTACATAATATGTTTCATGAACTAATAACATTTTGGTAATTATTTAAGTTATTTTGTCATATAATCTTATCTCATCTTAAGCACTTTATGGTTTGTAACGTGATACCAAAACTATAGGATGATTCTCCTCTTCAAATCTCAGAGACTATCTATTGCAATTGAAAATATGGAACCATATAGAATTCCAGTTTAGATTAACTAACCAATTGTATAATTTTCCCATTTTTTTGCTTAGATTAATAATTTGATTGTATACAGTTTTCACAATAAACACATGAAACAGAAGAAAAACCCCGAATTTTAAGGTGAGGCCCGCTAAATTTAGCAGGTATGGCGACGAAATCTGTTGGTATTTAATTTGGCTACACTCGCTTTACCATTAACACAAGTTACATAACAACATGTTGTCTCTAATTTTCGTCTAGACATTTCTTTAAGTATTTTATTTCTTCATACTATATTTTTTCTAGCAGCAAACAAGTAATCCTGGTGGGGTAGGAACTGAGAGACCGGCTAACAACGATAATGCGAAGGTGACAGAGAGTCGGGTGGTGAAATTGATGGAGGAGGATATGGGATCAGCTATGCAGTATTTACGAGGGAAAGGCCTTTGTCTCATGCCTATTTCTCTTGCCACCGCCATCGCTCCCCTCACGCAGGCAAACATGAACAACGACGACGACGAAAAGATATAAAAAAAATGGTTCATGAATTGTCTATGTTACTATTATTATTTTCGATTTAAAGAAAAATGTTGGCATTTAATTGAAGTATGAGATGCGTTTTTGACGTATTCTTAAGCTGTCACGATAATTTTGAATTAAGCTATGACATCTTTTTGTTTGTCTATTGTACTAATTGTCATTGCCTCATTGGCCCCATTATTGTTGACTACTATTATTACTTTTCACTTTATTTCTTTTACTTCACAAAGTGAAGGTTGTGACTTATGACTTCATGTCTTCATACAAGCAACCAACCTTTTTCTTTGGGTAAGCACATGCCAGCAAGAGTAACCAATAAAGTTATTACTCCTATTCTAGGAAAGTAGGGTATCTAAATCAGAGTCATGGTGACTCGAACTCTTTATATACATTATATAAAGTCAAAATAATTCAATCGTTCATTTAAAACTCAACTAATAAAAAATAAACATATAGAACTTTCAAAATAAATAAATAAACAAAGCGGTAGGTAAAGTATATTGATGTATATAAAGATTTTTTTTGAAAATTATGTATATGGAGATTTTTTTTGAAAATTATATTTATAAAGATGTATTCGAGTCACCATGACTCTGAGTTAGGTACCCCACTTCCCTATTTTAGAGCATCCGTATCTGTTTCTTCAAAACATATTTTTTCCTAAAATTTGATAATTATGGTATAAAAATTGATATGCATCAGGAACCCTATAAATTTCCTAAATTTAATAAAACACAAAATTCCCATCATATATGATGAATGTATATGATTCTCTAGATTAATACTCCCTCCGTCCCTAAACAAATGTCCTCTACGAAAATACATACAATTTTGACTGATAATTTTTTCATATTTAGATTGCCGGAAAAAAATATTTTAAAAGTTAATCAGGTAGTTTATGGTTAAAACTATATGACGAAATTTTTAATTTTTTAATTTTGGTAATTTTGATATAAAAATTTTGATGGTCAAAATTGCATGCATTTTCGTAGGGTATATTTGTTTAGGAACGGAGAGAGTATAATAGTAATAAACTATCATGTGATCCATATTTTTGTGGTTGTAATATTGTTATGATTATTAAAATATAATAAACAAATAAAAAAAATGTAGGGTTATTATAAGGAAATTAATAATAAAGCTGGAATTTTATGTAAATGTAAACGGTTACTTAAAAATGTATAAAATGTGTTAGGTTTAAAAAAATTGTTGAGATAGCTGGTGGGGATGGTTTTAGTACTTTGGGGTCAATTCATGTTTAAAACCTATTTAGTACTTACACCTATTTAGTACATGTTTTCACTTATTTTTTATGAGACTGTCCTATATAGTAGTACTTGCATCTTTTCTAAACCTCGCATCTAGTTAGGGACACATCAACCTTAACTACACATCAATGAAAACGATTTTAAAACTTTTGTATTCCAGTATATATACTATGAAAAATATATTCTAATAGATTAGTACTGATGAAGCTTTTACTTTCATTGCGGTCTCTTGCATATAGGGGGTTTATAAAAAGGTGAAATAAGACGAAAATGGCCTTGTTTGTTTTTGTTTTGTTTAGCTTTTCGGCCTGTTCGTTTTTGTTTTCGTGACAAACTAACAAAATGATGTTCGTTTTCGTCTCGTGAAAAAGTAGAAAACTTCATCTCGTTTTCGTCTCATCAACCAAATATTGATGTTCGTTTTGGAGATCGTTTTCGCATCGTTTGCAATCAAGTAGTCACAAATAAAAAGAAAATTTTAATTAATTGTTTGAATAATGTAGATATACAAAACGTCTTAATGGTTGAATAACACAGTTAAACGATCATGAAGCCATACATATCTACAAATTTTACTGATTGTATACACAAATTTTTACAACTTCTCGCTTCGTTATCACCCCTTGCTTGCAGAGCCTTCTCTAGCGTTTTAAAGAGCTAACATAGACTAAATGTTGAGGTCATTTTGCACCAAATAGGGGTATTTTAGTAAATTAAAAAAAATGCTCAGGACCAATAAAATTCGGAGGGCCGGCACTCCGATTCGTATTGCAGGTGTTTGCAGTCGGGTATAGTCTCTTGTGTTGTGTGGCGTGGACTAATAAAGATGGTGTCCATTGTCTTTCTGTTCCAATAAATTTGTTATATATAGGAAAGTTACGTGCAATTTTGACTAAATAAGAACTTTTTTTCAAATCGTCGAAATGAGAACATTAAAAATAATTATTTTATGAATTAACATTTGAAATATTTGATTAAATCTAAAATTTTAATTTTCGATAATTTTAGTCCATAGTTTATTATCAGTCATTACACAATGAAAAAGAAAGACAGATAGTAATTACTACAGGTATCAGGGTGCCTTCGCTACGGTACCAATTTTTTTAACCATATACTAATACCGAACCGAACTTGTTTGGTTTGAAAAAAATTATACAACCGACTTTTTCGGTTCGTACGGTTTGGTTTTCCGTTTTATACCGAAACATTACTATTATTAAAAGATAATTCTTGGTAACAATAAAATAGCAAAAAAGTTTATAAAAAATAAAATATGTACAACTATTCTTATATTTGCTACATTTATCGTTAACTTAATTAAAATAGTAAATACTAATAAAATAAGAATTATTTGAAAACATGAGACAAGAAAATTGAGAAACACGAAATTATTGTATTTGACTTCGTAAATATGAAAATAAGTCGTAAGTAAAATTAAACTAAACTATAGGACAATGTATTTGTAAGTTATGACTATGCATAAATTTCTATATATTTTATAATTTTAATGTTTGGTTCGGTTCGGTATTATACCAAACATACATACGAAATGAATACCGAAACCGAACCAACTTTTAAAGTTTGGTTCGGTTGTACCGTACCGAAAAGTCGGTATACCAAACTTTCAATACCAACTTGCTTGATTCGGTTCGAAAATCGATCGGTTGGTACAAATCGGTAAAAAAATCCACCCTAGCTACTAAGTATGATCCTAATAACTATCTTTTTCTTTATTTTGGTAAGGTATGATATTAATTTCAAATCCCTAGAAATTACTTTATTTGGTAGTATGTCCAATCAAATAGGCATTTCAATTCAATATTATGGAATAATTGGGTGATAATTAGTGATTGTACCATCACTAAGGGGTTTGTTAAGTTCAAGTACTGGAAATACTAGTAGTTGTTAATGAGTAAAGAAATGATGAGAATACCGATTTAGGGTCAATTAATGTTGTCCTCTTTTGCTACTTTGAGTAGGCCATTGATACTTTATTGACCGTATAAAACGCACCATGCACATATAGGTGTGTCTCTCTCTCATAAATATTTGGAATCTAAAAATAAGTCTCAACCACAAGAATACTGCACTAACATAACCCACTTGATCTAGTTGAACTGTGGTTGTTATAACTACTAGTACTTGTTTGTTTACTTAATTAATTGCTGTGATTTTTTTTATTAAAAAACTAGTACTTTTTTTGATCAGCAATCAAAAACATATCATATAAGATATTGAGACCTAACTCATATATACAATGAATGACATAAAATAAAACATCCAAGATAACAATATGATCGGATCTACAAACATTTACAAAGGCATCAGCCTGATAATAAATAAAACAGACAATCTAATTTGTATCATGTCTAAACTAGTCTCGTCAAGTAAAGGACACCATCAGCTCAACCTATCGTAATCAGTGTCCATCTAACGAAAACCCGTACTAGGAGTTGACTAACCGTCAGGCTCATGAAGATCCAGGGCTCAAGCTCTGTAGCATAACCCATAATTAGTCATCACCGTCTATGATATTCCATCGTGATGGAGCCGTGTCCATGTTTTCCAAGCCTACGAAACAACCCTAACTCTCTAACAGGGATTCATCCAAAAAGATCTCTCACTAAAAATCAAGAAACTATTTGACCACCTAAAAGTCTCATGAAAAACCCATACCTCAATCTCTATAGCATAACCGAAAGGTGGTCTAGCAGTCCCTCTTATCTGAGCAAGAAAAAAGTAGATAAGACCATGTACACAATAACTAAGCCTATAGAAATTCGAGCCCTCTAAACTAGGTGCCACCCAAACAGGACATATGTCAAATATCAATCACTAACTACGAGCCTCTTGAAAGAACCAGGTCTAAGCCTCTCACTACACCAAAATGGCAATTTTGGAACTCTTGGTCAGGAACGCTTTATTTCCGTACCTTGACTTTGGAACGCATAATAATGGTTCCAAAAGAAAATAGCGTTCCAAATATTTAATTTATTAATTTTTATGTGAAAAATATTTAACTTATACCGTGTGCATTAGGGGTGGACTTTTTGTACCGATTTGTACCAATCGACCGATTTTCGAATCGAAACAAACAAGTTGTACCGAAACTTCGGTATACCGACTTTTCGGTACAGTACAACTAAACATTAAAATTATAAAAAATATATAAATTACACATAGTCATAACTTACAAATAAATTGTCTTATAGTTTAGCTTAATTTTACTTACAATTTAATTTTCTATTTACGAAGTCAAATACAATAATTTCGTGTTTCTCCATTTTTCTTGTCTAATGTTATAAAAGAATTCTTATTTTATAAGTGTTTACTATTTTAATCAAATTCACGATAAATGTAGCAAATATAAGAATAGTTGTACACATTTTATTTTTTACAAACTTTTTTGCTATTTTATTGGTATCAAGAATTGTCTTTTAATAATAATAATATTTCGGTATAAAACGAAAAACCGAACCATATTATATCGATTTTTTCGGTTCGGTTATGGTATAATTTTTTCCAAACCAAACAAGTTCGGTTCGGTATTGATATATGGTAAAAAAAAATCAAAACCGTACCAAAGTCACAGTGCATCTCACGTGATACTTTAGTAAACAAGCAAAACCTTCTCTCTCCCCCCTTAGTTCTGCCCTAAAATAATTTACATAATATAATTTTACTCTCTCTCTCTCTCTCTGGTCTTTTGATCTGATTTTCCCTAAATATTCAACACTTCAACTCAAAGTTTATGTTATCCTCTAAATCTTTTTATATATGGGACAAGCTTAATCGATTGTGTGTGGGAGTTATGGGCTGTGGCAACATATATGTATAAATCAGTGTTCCTTAAAAAAATACTCCAATTGAAGCCTCGCAATCGGGTACAATTTTCGATTTATACTTTATATTTTGGCTTTTAAGTTATTTTCAAATAATTAGGGTTCATAGATACAGTTTAAGCTGAATTTGTAAACTTTTTTCTAGGTATGGAAAAGCTAGATTTACCTAATATCTGGCTGTTTTTGTTTAGGGGATTGTTTGGTTACTGTGTAATAAGAAAAAATACTGATTTTTTTGGAGCTTAGAATTAAAACTGGAGCTTAGAAAAAATACTGGAGCTTAGAATTAAAACTGGAGCTTAGAAAAAATACTGATTTTTTTGGAGCTTAGAAAAAATACTGTGTAATAAAATGATGTAATTTTTGTCTTTGCATCTGGTAGCCTTAAATACATCTTTGATAATATCGTTTTTGACCGGATTATTGATTGGTTGGGTTTGTCAAATTATTGTGTTTGTTAGTTGTTTTACCTAAAGAAGTAAATTGAAGCTTTGGAAGTTTATTTATTTAATTTTTTGTGTGTCATGGCACTCTTTTGGGTTAAAAAAGAAAGCTATTTTTGTTGAGCAGTTTATTTTTGTTGCATGATGTCTTCGAGTGTTGGCGACATTTCTAATCATCATGAGCAAGATGACTTGTCACCTGACGTTAACCAAGTAGAAGAGGATAGGGTTATTGTCCAATTTAATCCTTTTGGAGAAGCTGTTGGACCCAATGCTACTCATTTTAAGAACGTAATTGGTGATTTGGTGAGAACATTTGTGCCTATTCGTTATATAAGTTGGTTAAAGGTACCTCAAACTCACAAGGATGACGTATGGCATGGATTATTGGTGAGAATAACTATGTACTTTGTTATATATTTCTATTTTGGTTTATCTTGGATGTTCTTAGCAATTCATTAAGTTTATCGAAACATTATTTAAAACGCAGGCAAAATTTAATATCCCAGCTGGTATTAGAAAACAAATCGAAAAATCAATGTCTGAAGTTTTCAGAAAGCAAAAGAATACTCTTAGAAAAAACTTTTTGGACAAACATCCCAATTTGAAGGCAAAAATATTGGTTGTTCCTCCCAAGATCAGACAAGAATATTGGGAGCAATTTGGTATCAATGAGTCCAGTGATAAAAAAATACAAATGAGAGCTAAAAGTGTTGAAAATAGAAAGCGTAGGATGTATGGTCACACCGGAGGACGAAAGAGTGCTGCGATGGTAGAGTATGAAATGGTAATTGTTCCGTACAAATTATGTAATTTGCAATAAACTTTGTATATAATTTAAAGTTGAGTGTTAAAATGTATGATGTAGGCTGAAAAGCGAAAAGGTGATGTATCACGAACTGAGGTGTGGATAGAAACCCATAAAAGCAAGGACGGAAGCATACTGCCAAATGTAAGCCGTTTATGGTAATACCATTAGTGTAAAATCTCATATTTTTTTATTATCATTTACTACGTTCTAGCAAATATTCTTATTGTAATTATACATGTTCGAGTGGGTAAGTATACATGTTCTAGTGGCTTATAAGTTCTAAAATTAAGTTATACTATTATGATAGGAAGCTGCTTCTAAGTGTTTAAATCATTGGGAAAGCAATTACTGTCTCAAAAGCATAGCTTTTGACCCGATTTTTTAATATTACCACTGTCCTTGGAGTTTCAAATAGAGGTTAGATATATGTTATCACTCTAATGAATCTATGCAGACCTATCATTGCCTATATTATCATTTAATTCAATTTCGCCCTTATTTTGTTTTTTTAGTTCGGTCTGATCTATTTCCGATGGATATATGTCATATAACTGCAGCTTTTCATCTCTAAACTAATCCATCTGAAATTGGCAAAACACATATGCAGGGGAGTTATTGAATTGATATTAGGTGATTTTGGGTTTTGGGTTTGAAAACAAATACTATTCATCTACTGTTTGCACTGTTTTTTTCTTTTATTATTTTTTTTTATTCTTGTGTACATCAATTAGTTTGTTATTCAACAAAAAGTTGAAAAAAAAGATGGTTCTTGTTCAGTTGTTCATAGCCTTAGATGACGCCATGGGAGATGAGATATAAAGTTTTGGATTTTTGTTTTGGGTGAGTGAAACATTAGGTAAAAAGGTGCACATTGTTTTTAGTAATTGCATATACACATCTATTGTATGCAATGTTTTTATCGCCAATCATCTCATTATCTTTTCGAAATGCCTTTCATTCATTAATAGATCTCGTTAAAGTTTTATTTGCCTTAACAAATCTGTTCACACTGAAGTAACATGATGTCCTTGTATAGTTTGTATTTTCTCAACAAAGAGCTTTCTTCTGTCAATAGGGATTTGTAAAAAAATCAATATCATACCATTAAACTTGCATAATGGAACAAACTAAGTGACAATATTTTGTAACTCTATTTTAATTCATCAGTATCATCTACTTCGTCGTGGCTAGAGACACTGAAATCTTGTTTAGTATAACTCCTGGTGTGAATGCAGGATAAAGTCGAAGATAAACTACGTGAATCGAAAAAAAACAAAGGCAGTGGTGTTCATCCCCTATCAATTGAAAATGATCCATTGTCTCAAGTTTTTGGCAAAAAAGCTAAATGTCTTCCTGGTGTTGGGAGTTCAATTTCTAAGAGTATGTATGAAGCTACATTGCGTTCTCGTATTATGTACTCCGAAGAAAAAAATAAGAGCAAGAGTTTGGAAGCCAAGATTGATAACATGGGTACACAACTTGACCTTGTTTACGGACATTATAAGGTAAGATAACAATATATTTATATTACTGAACTAGTTGTTCATATGTACTTCATACTATCATAAAGATTTATACATGTTTTTACTTGTTTTTATATGGCATAGAAACAAATGTTGGCCGTGTCATCAACGTCCGTGCACCCGTATGAGGTTGCATCTGAGCCCATGCCTAAGGTGTCTTGTACGTCCATGCCAAGGGTGTCCCGTATGCCTATTCCTTGGATGACACCTTTACCCATACCCAATCTTGCACCCCATCCTAGCGCTCAGGAAACTAATAGGTCATCAAGGTCGTCACATCAAAAAATGATGAACAATGCACCTACCTCACCCTTGGTTGAAGGAGACTCCGCGACTTCAGCACGCAATGAACCAAATGTTATACCGAGGTGGTGCGAACTTCTTGATGGTAATAACATATGTGTTGCAATTGCAAGAGAAGTAATTGATCCAAATCATAAAAGTATGTGTCATAATTACTTTCTGAAAGAGCATGAAATGAAGGTGAGTGTTCATGTGCGAAAGATCTATCCGGCAAAACTCTATAAAGAAACTCCGGATGCAAAAACTTTTCAAGAAGTAGGGGCTGGAGATTTTATTGTATGTCCCAAGTCATGCATTAGATTCACTGATAAACCAGTAAGAATATTTATCATCACTGATAAACTTAAGATTGTGTAAGAATATTTACAGCTCAACGAGAATAATGCACGTTTTACTCGATTTTACAGGTTGTATAGTTGGATAGAAATTTCCGGAGGGAGCTGAATATAGAAGGTACAAGCTCTAATTTTCTACAAATACTAAAATGTTTTCTTAGTTTGTTTTCTGTTTTGTATTTTTGATGATTCACCCTTTTATCGTAATTTTTAAGCGACTGTCTTCTTTTCTTTCTAGTTTTGATGTATGATTCTGTTGGGGTTGTTTGTTGGATAGAAATTTCCAGTTGGGGTTGTTTGTTGGATAGAAATTTCCCATTTTGATGTAGTGTCTGGGAATCGAGCAGTTGAGCTTCTAAAAAAATCACCAGTTCTTTTCTTGAAACCAATGTAAAACAAGAACACCAACTGAAATTGAAAATAGTACTACAACTAGAGATATATATACCTTACACTTTGAGGGGAAGGAAAATATTATGTACACTTTAATCCACTTATAAAGACAAGACTACAAATATGTCCCTTCACTGGATCCAAGTTCAATAGTTCTTGCCCTTAACCTTTAAAAATGAGTACAACAATTAGATCATAGACCGTAAGTTTCTGAATTTATTTTCAATTGCTGATATCTTTCTATTTGTTCTTTTTTTTATGATACAGATTTGTGAACTTCATAAACGAAATTGAATAATGTGCGGCAAGGCAAAACCAGCAACCACCGTTTTTTGGACAAATCTAGCATATCGATTTTGCGTAGATCAATTGAAGTTAATACTAACTTTTGATTTGGATGTTTTGCATCGTAGCAGTATCTTTTGCGCTATTCAAGTGAAAAATCTGATGTGTAAACTAATGGATAATATGTCGGTTTTAATTATTGCGTTGTTATGGAACTAATTAGATATTTTATGGAAGATTATGCAATATATTTGGATTAATTATTTTTGTTAGCTTTTTTTTATGAATTTGTGTTTGTTTGGAATAAATTAGTGATATACTAAAAACTTTTGAATGTGGCAATTTCTTTTTAGTAGAATGCAAATAGTTGTGGATAACAAAATTAAAAAAATTAATTTTAGTCCCCTATTTGGAACACGTAAATGTCATTCCAAATAGAACTTTGGAACGCCAAAATTCCGTTCCAAATTGATACCATTTGAAACGCATATTATCCGTTCCAAATTGTATTTTCAGGAACGCATATTTTCCGTTTCAAATGACTGGAAGGCCATTATTAGAAACGCTTAAAATGCGTTCCTGAAATGTATTGTAATGCCATTTTACCCTTCCAAATTGTCCATTTTTGTGTAGTGCCTATAGCATAACTCATAGTCATTCTCGTATCTAACAAAATCTATTAGAGTAAACACAGTCCACGCTAAACCGAGCCTATGTAAAGTGATCAGATTTATTTCCAGTATATAAGATCGTATGAACGCACATAACTAAAAAGGACCGCCATACTGGTTCATCTACCCATCACCTATAAAATGGAAAGCTCAACTAGGCTCAACTAATACGACAATCTAAAAATCAGACATCCATATCCAAATGATCTAATAAGCTCCAACAGATAGAAGCAGTCCATGCTAAACCGAGCATACGAATAGCGACTAGATCTCTCCTAAAAAAAAAAAAAAACTAGTACTTGTTTATTTGTTTGCAGAGTACTTGCTAAAATAACAAACCAATATAAGATTTAAAATTAGTATACATGCACATGTCTCGCTTAACACTAAATTAGTTGATCATGTCACAACATTTTTAAGTTGTTAAAACTAACAACACCATGATTGATACTCTTACGGCTCAAAATTAGTACTGAATATCATTATGTTTCTTATCTAAGTTCCGTCTAATAGAAATGGTTCATTTCTATTTATAAAGTATATAGTTCATCAACACTTTCTTTAATATGGCAGCGCCCTACCCATTGGAAGGTTATGAATACAAATTCACTGCAAGAAAAAGTTCATTTAAAATTATAAAACTTTTTGAGTTATATTGGTAAAATGGTTGTGACTAATTTTAGCTACAATTTAGCAACATAATTTGTTGCTAAAATTTAGCCACAGCCAATTTAGCAACATAACCGAAAACAATTATGATGCTAAATGAACTTTTTCTTTTAGTTAAACAGATTCTACACGAGTTGATTGTTTCAAGAATCATCTTTGACATTCAGTTATGTACTCGAGGTCGTGGTCGGTTTCCGTCCATTGACAGGTCCTCCTCCCTAAATTCACTTCACATATATTACTTTTGCACCCACCCTCACGGTCCTCCTCCCTAAAGTACATTCCATTTGTTTAGTCTCATAAATTGGACCCACTCTAGAAAGGTTCAAGCTAAACGTTGACAATGATACACGGGAAACTCGAGATTATCAGCTACATGAGGCCTTATTTGGGATCACGATAACATTATTTTAATTTTAGGGGCATTTGGCGAATTTTTAGGTCAAAACCTGATTATATTTGCAGAGCGGAGGTTCTTTTAGGTATTCGGATGGCGAATTTTTGGTTTTCAGCTTATCGATGTGGATACAGACTCGATGACGGTCTCATCATGGATTGGTTCTGCAACTCTTGATCCTTGGAAGCATAGCTACACTATCTCGTACATTCTTCATTTGTGGGTATCCCATATTATATTGGTTTGCCGTCCACATTCTCAAAGAGGTGAACCATGCTGATTTATAGCACGTACATTAGGCAGGCGTTCATATGGCTTCGGAGATTTTCACTCATAGACGATATTTACAATATGACATTAGATAGGTCGGGTTTCCCTATACTGACAATTTTGTTACATTGTATTGTTATTATTTAAGCATTTTACTTTTTCTCACATTTAATTTATTTTCATAGGTTTTGGTTTTTTGTCCACACCTAGCTCCTAGTATTGTACTCTCTTTTTAAATTCTATAAACAGTAATGGCTCAATGCCTCAACCCGTAAGAGGTTTGTTCATGGACATTTTTTTTTTCTTCGTGTATGGTATTATAGGATTAGGTCACCTAATGGGAGAAAAGGCCCATCTATCCCGTTCGATAAAGTGGCCTCTATATATATATATTGCTCACTTTGATTTCTTTTGTTGATTATGGTTTACTTATTGTCCGATATAAGA
The DNA here is from genome assembly GCA_963920805.1 of Primula vulgaris. NCBI lineage: Eukaryota > Viridiplantae > Streptophyta > Magnoliopsida > Ericales > Primulaceae > Primula > Primula vulgaris. The sequence continues at coordinate 31,213,881 of OY987220.1, forward strand.
TGAATCAGTTAATTGCTTACCCTAAATAAAATTTAAGATGTAAAAAAATAGAATTTGGAAGGATTAAAATAAAATAAAAATAAAAATTGGAGGCTTAAACCCTAGTTGAGCATACACTAGATTTAAATATTAATTAATTTTTTTATTAAATCTAGTATTATTAATAATAAAAAACTATTGATGAGGTGAATATGACATATAATGTAGGTTGATTTTTTGGCTAAGAAAAATGGGTGAGGAAAAATATTTTCTTATATTCTAAGTTGGTATGTGGTAACTGTAGTGAATTTCATCTAAAAAAAAAAAAGGGAGACTTGAAAACTTCTTTTTAAATTATAACCTTGAACTGTTATATTGGAGGTTCTATCCACATGTATATGTGTATGTGGGTTTGTATCATGGAAATTGTAAATATTGTTGGTACTCGGGAGTCGGGACATAGGGTACTATTTCCCTACTTTATTTTTACTGCATTTTTTTTTACCATATTTGTTTTATTAAAGGAAGCGCATAAATTTTTTCCCAGCAATACTTTTTACTTCAAAACTTGTTTCCATCAACATGGGACTAGAAAACATAAAGTTAAGGTAATTAATTCATCTTAATTGTTTCTAAAGTCGTATCAAATCTGACAAATTAATTATAATATCAGCTGAACTTTTGTGGAAATTAGAAATTGCACATGACACTGTTCATAATTTTAAATCAAACCCCCACTATAAATCCATACCCAACAGATCCCTAAAACTTTAATAGTAGTTGAAACAACATGATATATATCTCAATAAAAGTCAAGGTTTTAATTAAAAACAAAAGCATTGAATGAAGTCCTACAAAATCCAGTACAATATTTTGCAAGAAACTACTCATTTCAGATGGAACTTCCTTTTATTACCTACTTCCAGCATCAGTAAGACGGTCAATATAATAAGTAACTTACTGAAAAAGGAAAGACAGGTAAACATTTCGAAACAGATGGAGTATTTTTATTACCGTGACTGCTTCAACGAAGACAGTCACGGTAATAAATATAATAAGGAAACCTACTTCCTATGACTATAGAACCAAGACAGGTAATAAATATAATAAGGATCCCTAAAACTTAATTTTTTTACGATACTATATATGTCACAATGTTTTGCACCCGCAACACATCGGCTACGATCACTTGTATTGAATAAATGAAAGAGACTTACAGAGTCTGTTTGGTATCAGCTTTTTCACTTTCAGAAATCAGTAGAAAAAAAAGTTTTTTTTCCAAAATATACACGAGTGTTGACATTAGCTAATAACTTTTTGCTTGTCAATTAAAATAACTTAATAAGACATTTTTTTGATAAATTTTTATAATATCATATTTAAACGAACAAGTAACACGTCAAGTATACAAATAAAATTTTAGTTGATATAAGATCAATGTTTATTTAAATTCTTAAAATGCTAGCGAGAAATCTACCAAAATCTCCAAAACATGCGACTTTTTTGTTTTTAGCGTTATATTTCTATAAAATCTAGATTTTTAAAAATTAAAAAAAACGGTGATACCTACCTGCTTTTTTTTTTAAAAAAAAGTTAAAAACAAAGCAGTCAACAGTACACTGACAACAGTTATCTCTTTCTGTATCGCATGCCCTCCAATTATATAAGGCGTCATTTTTATCTTTTTATTCCATTATTAATCTCACCCTTTCCACCCCCTTTCCTTGCTTGTTCTCTCTTTTTATACACCCCAAATATATACACCTACATATATAAATAAAAATATATATATATATATATATATAGAGAGAGAGAGAGAGAGTTTGTGTACAGTGTACACACAAAAAACTTTACCCTAAGTTGAAGCTAGGGTTCTTGAGACTTACATCTTTTAACAGATCTAATAAAAGTTCATATATATATATATATGTGTGTTTGTGTGTGTTTTAATATGTGTGTGTGTTTTACTATGTGTGTATATATAAGTAATATATAGGGGAGATTGAGATTGAGATTGAGATTGAGATGAGAGTGACAGAAGAGAGTGAGCACACGAGATGTAATTGTAATAAAAGAGAAATAAAATTATTATGCAGTTGTGTCTTCGTTTGCTCACTACTTTTCTGTCTTTCTCTCTCAAATATTTTACTTAAATATAGTGTTAGTAAATACATTCAATAAGATAAGTATTTACTGTATTAGTATATACTTATAATACAGTAAATGTTTTGTATGCATGGTGGGGTAAATATTTAGGATAGCTGTACATGACAGCCCTTATATCAAGCCTTCCTACCTTTGCCACTTCTTATTTATCTCTCTCTCTATATCTCTATGTGTATATGTTTGTGTTTTAAAAATCGAAAACTTAGCTAGAGCGTTTTTGCAATGGCTAAGCTAAAAATTGCAAAAAATCACAAGATTTTAACGGGCTAAAAAGCGGAAAAAACGAGTTTTTTAAGCATTTTATTATAAGTTTTGGATAGGGCTATTTTAGTAGGAATCCAGTTTTTTAAAACATGTATATATGTACCCTATATATATTTATTTATTTATTAGGAGTAGTGGTATTTTTATTTATTTATTGGGGAACATGATAAGGCGGTGCAGTTGCAGGGGGGGAAATCCAAGACATGGAAGAAATCAAATCAAATCAAATGAGATGGTTTTTATCTCTTCCTTATTACTAGTATCTATCTACACATGTGCTGATTACCAAAAAAAATTAAGTACATGGTACTTATTTGTCTACTATTTGTACTGCTAATGTGTTTTGAGGTACACCTGATTACTGTTACCTTTTTACAATTTTACTTGTGTTACACTAGTTTCTTAGGTTTCCAATATGATCATTTGTTTGTACTTTTTTTCCCTTTTTATCTTTGGTTTCTCAGTTTTGAAGAGGACATTGCTTCTCCCAATTTTGGTGGTAAAAATTAATAAATATTATTCTCTTGCTCCAAATACTTCTATTTTAGCTGTGGAAAAAACATTCTGTGTATAAAGATTGACTATAATTCATAAAAAAAGATTTTTAGTTTGTACATTTTTTACCCTTTATCTTTGGTTTCAAAGTTTTTGAACAGGCTATAACATGAGGATGTTGCTTCTCCCAAATTTGAAGGTAAAAATTAATGAATATTATTCTCTTGTTCCAAGTACTTCTATTTTATCATGCATTTTATCAGTGGCAGAACCATTTTGAGTATTGAGATTGACTAAAATTACATCTGTCTTCTATCAAAATTACATGTGATAATAAGTTGTTTGATGTATTTGTGAGGTTATCATCGGTGGCGGAACCAGGTTTTGTTATGGACCGAAATTCATGTATCAAGTTTTTTCTTATCATGCGTAGGATTTAGGAACAAAGTGTTATTAACAAAGAACTGATTTTGCCTCGGCCTTGTCCCTCCATTAGTTGTCACATTCGCACGTTGCTACTTACCACCTAGTTTCTCCCTTGCACTTATTCAATATTAATTTTCAGTCCAACTAAATCTGTTGAGTTCCCTACTCGATATATGTTCATTTTCCACTTCTTGACAGTCAACTTGCCCGTGAAATATACCGTGTTATGTAGGTTAGAATTACATCTGTCTATTCTTGTCCTTTCAAGTGGCAATCTATATTATAGTTGAAGCCTTATCACAGAAATATTCTATAGGAGCTTGGAGATGTGATTCTGCAACAGCTCGCAATTAGGGACAAGGTATTAGCTACTGGAAATTTGTTACTTTATGCTTAAATATCTTCAAATCCTATTTCTTTTGTAGATACATGCTCTTGCGTTTCTGGTATTGTTGAAAAAAAAGTAACTTGTGTGGTAATTTTACTGGAATCCTGTTACTGTACATACTTCACATTTTCATGTTCTTTTTCTTTTATACATACATACATACTCTTGCATTTCTTGAATGACCATCATCTCCAATTGACCTTTACTTTTTGGGTGATTATATGATTAGATAGTCATTTAAATTGGTGAACAAAAGGTCTTAATATATTCCCTTATTTATCAATTTCCGTATGTTCTCAAATTTTACCGGATAATTGGTTCAATATGACTCACATATTAGTTCTATAAGCTGTTTGCATGTCAAGCACTTTAACTTCCTTTTTGTTATTATGCTAATCTATCTCCAAACTGTGATATTTGATTTTCTCTTAGTTTGGTTAGTTGAACTTTTTGTGCAAAAATACATTTTATTTTTGTTTCAACATGCAATTGAGGCAATATCATCTCTTATTTGTGGGACACATCAAAGTTTGATCTTTTGAATTCATAAAGTTGCTTACCTGGCCTTAATATTGTTGTAGATATACGACTTAAGTAAATCCTAAAAACATGACACTTTATGGTTGAGGAAAAATAAGGTAAACAACCATGTACCAAATGGTTGTCCTTGTCACCTGAGAATAAAGTTTTAGTGCTTTGACATTACAAAGTAAGAACATGAAAGAACATGAATCTTAAGCTTCTTTGTTCATCAAATTTATTGTTTGGGTAAAAAGGATAAATCTAAACCAAAGCTTTTTGTGAATGTAAAGGTTTCATGTTCATTTGCCATGAAAGTACATAAATTTAATCTGCTGTAAACTTAGTAGGGTGTTGGTTAACACTGCATGCCCCATATTATTTTTTAATCTTTAATTGTATAGGCATGTCAAATAAGCTTGTTTTTGTTTCGCTAGTTTGTTAATTTTATTGTTAACTGCGATGCATGAGCTTCTTTTAGTAATTTACTTTCTAGTGCATGTGATCTTTTGGAAATAAATATGAACATTGTTGGCTTCTACATTCAATTAGTGATTGTTTTCTCATAAAAAAGTACTTTAAGTATGTGATTTGTTTATTATTAGTTTTTGCTTATCATTTGTTGACAGTATTTGCTTATCTGGCCATAATGCTTTGATCCTATGGCTTGATGCAAAATGTTAAAACTGACACCCTAAGATTAAGAGAAAATAAGGTATAACAAGCTCTTAGTGGTCCTAGGCATCTGAAATAATTTTATTGCAATCTTTTCCAAAGAGAGAATTTGACTATGTTTATGTAGATGAGGGGACGATACAGTTGTTAATACACGCAACATCTAGCTTCTTGATGAAGAAGAGTATGTTAAATCTGTCGTAGTAACGGTGATTACTTAACTAGTTGTTGTTCAAGTCCAAGTCCCCATTTGTTAGACCCTAACTATTGATTGTAACTTACCAAACGTTTACCGTAATGTATTTGTTAACCCTAGCAGTCAAACTTCATTGATATATGTAATAGAGCCTTGCTGGAGTAGTGTTTATCAATCCTTGATTTGGATTTGATTTTCAATAGAATATTATATTGCTGAACTCACAGGACTCAGTTCACCTTTGATAGCTAATTTTATTTTTTCACTGTAGTTGCATATCGAATTTTCATCTCTCTTAGTATTTGTTACTTGTTAGTATTACTAAAAGTTGGTTGCTGTCTTCGTTTTGTTTGTTCATATAATTTTTTGCTCAGACCAAAAAAGTACAGCTTAAAAGTTATAACAACATTCTATTGAGGTTGTTTATATTTAGTATACTGTTTTTTGTTTATAACACTACTGATTATTTGTCGGTATCATCTTATAATTGCGGGACACTTGATTGTTGATACTTTAGATTCCATAAAGTTGCTTATCTGGCCTTATCGCTTAGATCCCACGACTTAAGAAAAGTGTTTGACTATAACACTATATGGTTGGAAAACAATATGGAAACAACCAGCACATGGTGGTCCTTACTACCATGTTATGCAAATGAAAGGACGCTATAAGGGATAATGTACCTAACTTATGCTAATCCAAAGAGTAATTGTGTTATAATTTGTGGCATGAGTAACTTCTAGATGCAGGAGAGCTAAACCATGTAAGCTTACTTAGTATATGTATTCACTAAAGAAACTCGAGGCTGCATTTAATAGACCATATCTTATCAAAACAGTTGAGGTATATATTCTGACCAAAATATGAAGCACTGAAATAGATTACAGTTGGGGTGGTTTTTTTTATCATATAGTTGGAGTTGATCTAAAATAGGATGTCAATTTCTCCATTTCTCTTTCAAATAGTAAAACTATTATAGAGTGAAACAAAACGAATTGTATACTTTATTACAGTTCAAAAAATCCTTCTGTGTTCTAAAGTCTATAAGCTCCTATGATGTGGATGTGCTTGGAATTAGGCTTCTTGCAGAAGAATTTTTCACCTATTTAAGAGATTAGGGTTGGTGGGAGTAATAAAATTCTGAATGAAGTAATGAAAATAGCTTTTAAGATTAACTTTAAGATGAATAGATAACTTATTTTCTAACCATATCAATCACTGTTAAACAACAAAAAATTGCTACTTTAATGAATGAGAATTGCTTTGATGAATGTGGTTAACTTATACTGAATGAGATGTACAGTAAAATGTTTTCCGATGATTGATTATGTAAATATGTAATTGTGTAAGTGAATGAGGAGTCGCTCGAAGGAATAAAGAGTTTTTTGCTTGCTAGGAAAGCTCATAATTCTGGAGATGAACTTATGAAGTAGAGTGGAAGTGCATGATGTATTTTAAGTCTACATTTAGTACTCTTTTCCTTGTATTGCTGGATGAGAATACAAGAAATAGATTATTTCAGCTGAAGTGAGATATAAGAAAGTGGTTTTAGTACATTAATGACCAGTGAGCGATAAACATAGTTAAATTGAAAGTTTATTAGTGCATCTTTCAGGGTCATTAAGGGAAATCATTTTTGTAGGCGGTAAAGAAAAATCTTCTCTGGATATTTGTGAATATTTGCAATTTTCTTAGATGTTGTTTGCCTTGTTCTCAACTTGTCATGTTTTGAATTTTTAGGCATATGACAGTGGATCCAGTACTAATATTCTTATGCTAATCATTGAAATATTTTTTCTTTCCAAAATAGTTAGTGTATCTGGATGTATGTGCTACAATTCCGAGGAGCAATGAATCTCTACAAACTGGGATATGTACCATTGGAGTTCGAAATACTAAATTTCTTGTGTTTAAAGACTATGATATGATACGATGGTTATTCCTTTACTTTTCATACTCTCTGTGAGAGAGAATGGATACTGTGTGGAAAGACACACATACCCTCATGATTTTCTCGCATGATTATGGCAATGGTCTAGCTTGAAGTTGGTTTGGGACTGGATATTTTATGCCCGAATGAACTTAATCCATATCAATATGTTCTCAAGGTAAAGTAATCTGCTTCCGTGTAACTAGTTTAGAAAATGAGCTTTTATGGATCTCTATATCTTTGCTTTTTCTTTCACATTTACAAGATCTTTAGGACAGTACTTTTTAGACAATTTATACATGCTTTTGTTTCCGAGCTCATGACTATAACTATTTATTAAAAATCTCAGTTGCAATGATTAGATACCAATCTTAGTCATATTTTATGCGTCTTTAAGGGAGAAAAATGATTCCTATGGAAAAACTCTTATTCACAATAGTGCGTATTAAATTATTTCTTCTAAGCTTTGGAGGACTTTCTTTTTGTGCTTCCGGATCTATGCATTTCTTAAATTATTTTCCTTGTAGCCGATTAAACACTGTGCTAAATCACCCATCTGAATGTGTCCCCGCAAAGGATTGTCTGCATGCTAATTTTTACAATACTTACTAGTTGTTGTTATATATACCATCTGCATTTAGTAATTTCTTATGTCTATAATATATTAATATATATATATATATATACATATACTTAGCAGCTGATTAAACATTTTGTTTGTTGCTTATATAATATCTTTACAGGTTATGTTATTCTCTGGAACCGAAGTCTCGTGATGTACACCCATGCCAATTTTATAGAATCTGGCATACTTGGATGTTTCAGGCAGCATGATGATCTTAATTCGTTCATTGCTGCTTTCTTTTAGTTAATTGTCCTTTTTGGGTAACATTAAGCAGTTCATTTTTTTTTGTGAATGTCAATGTGGAGTCGATCAAGATGCATTTGGTAATGATGATTAACAGTGTCTGAACAAGTTTATAAAGAAATCATCCCTACTTGTATAACAGCCATTGCTCAAGTAAGGCCTTTTCCCCCGTGTTTTTGTTATATCCCTGTTTACGAACAGATTTTTTAAGCTAAAAGAAAAGAAGGCCGGTGAGGGTCTGAATTTAACAAATACCCAAATGTTAGTTATCATTTGGCTATTTGTTAAATTCAGTAAGGTGGAAAGCTGTAGGATACAAGAAAGGTTACTTAATTGGCTGGTGTAGTTAACAGCTAATTTTTTTTACAAGACTAAATTAAATAAACCTTTATAATTTGAGTAAATCAAAGGTTTTGATAAGAGACAGTGAAAGTGACATTATCATGCATAATCTGAAAAGGTGAAACAGTATCATTGGAGCTGAATTGGAATAAAGATTTAACTTTATGAAATGATGTACCCAAAATACAAAACTTGATGAAACCAAAATATAATGTAATATGCTATAATTTCCACTTCTTTCTTTTTGTTTGCATAGTTTGTTAATTTTCTGGTGGGATAAATGTGCAAAGGAGATTTTATTTGTAATGTTTTTATTCTGCATTCTGGGACTCAGAAAGTAATACATTGTTACAGTGTTACTAAGCTTATACATATGTTAAATTTCATGGCATTACTATCTGAATCGTATGCAGATTGACAACTCTTCAGTATAGTACTACTAATCATTATCGCTACCGTAGCGTTTTTTTGAGAGAAACGCTAAAAGCGCAAATAGCGTTGCTACATAGCGCTTTGCGGTGTATTTTTTTTTTGCCAAAATACATATAAATATAGCATTAAATTCAAAACATCTAATAAAAATTAACTAAATATATATAAAAAATTGTAACTAATAATCACAAAATGATTATACTTGAGATGCCAGAGTATTTACTTTGTTTGCAAGAGTTTTGGGGTTTGATTCTATTTAAGCTCCAATAATTTCATTAAAATTTTGACCAAAAATTAAAAAAAAATTAAATTTTTTTTTTGACTGCACCCGCTATAGCGTTAATAGCGTTCATATAGCGCGAATTTAGCGTTTTTCCATCCAAATAGCGTTTTAGCGTTGCGTTTTTCTTTCAAAAACCACTATATCGCACAACGTTGCGCAACGTTGCGAGATTTTTAAAACAGTGCTACTAATCGAGAAAAGCAAAATAATTGAAGATCCCCTATTGGGATATAGCGTTCTTTTTCTTGATATATGTAGGATGCACCAAGTACAATATAAGTTTAATATAGAGAATATGAAACAACCTAACAAAATTATGTTGCATATGTGATGTACTTTTCAACTGTTTCATTATACTAGTACTTTCTTCTTATTGTATCTCTACTGTACTTGAGCTGTTTTACTATCGACTTAATTGTAGTAAATTCTTAAGCCGAATGAATCTAGATAGTACTGCTACCTGTTCTTCATTGGGTCTGTCTGATGGGGTCCCTCGTCCGATTCATCTGAAGAGGTGAGTCCTTATCCAAAACACCCTATCATGGAGTGTTAGAGGGCGAGCCTTGGTGCCATGGTAAAGTTGATGTCATGTGACCTGGAGGTCACGGGTTCGAGCCATGAAAGTAGCCTCTTCTAGAATTATAAAGGAAGGTTTTTTTTTAATAATTGCTGGGGAAAATCCACATTTTTTTTTATTAATGAAGTGGAAAAATAAAAATATTCCATGTGGAAAACCCAATTCTCTGAATTCTAACATTTTATTCCAAGTGCCATTGGTAATAGACTTTTTTGCAATGTTAGGATGTACTTTCTTACAATACTCGTCTTTCATGAACTTTACCCATAAAGATTGTTGCTTTCTAAATTTCCACCGGATTTTAATAGCAAAAGTATTAGCAATGTCTTGCAAGTCTCTTATACCCGGTCCACCATCTTCAATTGGATAAGTAATTTTAGACCAGGAAACCCAATGTAACTTATTTCTGTCTCGTTTTTGTCCCCAAAGAAAATTAACAAATTTTTTTTCAATAGCAGAAATAATCATTTTAGGAGGAAGTATTGCATTAATAGTGTATATAGGAATAGACGGAAGCACATGTCTAATCAAAATAAAGACAAGCATTTATATTATCTCTGATTTTAGTAACCAAGGAATGAAGATAGATGCATTTTTTCCTTCCAGAGAAAAGAGTACACCCCAAATAAGTAAAAGGGGTTTTCTTTAGAGCAATACCTACATTTTCTTCAAAAGCCTTGCTTTGAGCATTAAAGACATGTTTAGAGCAGTATAAAAAACTTTTGCTATAATTAACTTCCTGACCAGAGTCCCTTTCATATTGTTTAATAATTTTATGCACTTCTGTAATAGATCTTTTAGTTGTTGCTGAGAAAATAATAATGCCATCTGCATAGGCTAAATGAGGGATACTAGGGCAAACAAGAGAAACTTTGAAAGGTTGATATCTTCCATTGTAAATAAGAACATTTAAATTTCTAGAAAAAACCTCTTAGCAAATAATAAAAAGTCAAGAAGAAAGGGGATCTCACTGTGTGAGACTTTGTGTAGATTTTAAAAAATTAGAGGCCACACAATTCACAATCACACTAAAATGAATATTTGAAATAAGTCTTCATAAGCTATCATAATTGCCACCCGATCCCGAAGTTTGTCGGATTGGGACAAAAACCGATGTTTTCGGGTCAGAACACAGCTCGGGTCAGGATTTTGGGAATTTTCCCCACCCCTAGATAATATACTGGAGGTATTGTAGAGAAGAATATGAAGTTTTGGCAATGAAATCCAAACAGACAAATAGTAGATTCAAAATCAGTATCAAAATCATAAGTCTATTTAAAGGTTCTCATAGGTTTTCCTTCAATGAACACCGATATTGTAAGCCGCTAGAAGATCAAACGTAATAAAAACTTTTCTTATAGTTGCAATATATGGCTTACCATGCGAAAATTTTCCGATCACGGTGTATTTAAAAGGTTCTGATAAAAAATCGGGTCGGGTGTCCCGACGTTTTTGGGTCAGGAAATTTCTGGTCGAGTGCGGGTTGGGACGCGGGTCGGGTCGGGATTTCGGGAATTTTTTCTAGCCCTAGATAATATACTGGAGGTATTGTAGAGATGAATAGCAAGTTTTGGCAACGAAATCCAAACGGACAAATAGTAGATTCAAAATCAGTATCAAAATCATAAGTCCATTTAAAGGTTCTCATAGGTTTTCCTTCGATAACCCAATTTTCGCTTAAAAACAAACGCAAGTAATCATCCTCATGAAAACAACGTACTATAATATGCTTATGATCTAGAACACCGATATTGTAAGCCGCTAGAAGATCAAAAGTATTAAAAACTTTTCTTATAGTTGCAATATCTGGCTTACCATGCGAAAATTTTCCGATCACGTTGTATTTAAAAGGTTCTGATAAAATTTTGACATCGTAAAATGGATGAGAGGCTCGCCTCTATAAGACTGGATCTCTTTTAAATCAATTTTAGCTTTCTGGTTTTGCGTACCTACGACTGACGCAAAGGTTTTTTTTGGTGTGGCATCTGGGTTTATGAGTTGGGCGTTTTTAGGGGGATTTTTATCTCTCTTCGGTAACGTATTGTCACCCATCTCACGGCAGCTAGAGTTATTCACCCTAATCGTCTCTCTCTCTAGGGTTTCCTTTACCAGCAGTTGGTGTAAAGTTCTTTAATTGTAAAGGAAGGTTGTCTACATGTGAAACAAGGCGGTCCGACCCCTCCCTAGACCTGCAGAGAGCTGGAGCTTTAACATTAAGTATGTCTTTTTATCTATACCGCGTTAGGTGCAATGGAATTTCTTGAAAAAAGGGGGTAAGTGCCAGAAAACTAGAAAATTGTAGTATGCAGTGTTTTATTAAGTATACATAGCCATATCACAAAACTGAATTGTAATCAACTTCCACACGTATACTAAATGTACACCTAATGTTCTTCAAATAAAGTAGAAATAGCATTGTCTGTTTCATGTATTTTACGATTAGAAGACACAAGATTACAAAAAAAAAATTATACAATTAGAAGACACTCGAAGATGGGTATTAAAAGCTATCATTAAACTTGAAGGAAGTAATTAATTTTTTTTATTTTTTTATTCGTAAAGTCGTGGAACAAACACATTGCTCGTTTTACATTTATTAGACACAGTAGGCAGAAGGCAAGATCAACTTCCTGTGCTTTTTTACAAACTTAGAAAAAATCAATATCACAACAACTGGAAGCTGATATATACAGAAACAATTGAAAACTGAAAATATCAAGAAAATAAATGATGTAGTCGACTAAGACGATGGAAGAGTCCCTTTCTTCACGAGCATATCATAGACCATCTCGACTTTGCTTGGCTCAACTTTTCAAATATGCCATGTGCATATGATTTCTTAGCATCTTCGTATCATATTCAGTTGAAAACCCCATCTCATGACACAGTTGTTTCTCGATTTCCTGGAGTTCAGCACTATCTTTGTGTTCATCGGTTTCTTAGAACTGGAACCGTCTTTGACCTCAATAATCTCAGATCTTCTGCTAGTAGAACTTGTTCCTGCTTCGCCTCTGGCCATAACAATGATCTTATCTGCCTCTTTCATTTCCGGAATGAAGTTTGGTGCGCTCAAGTAGTAAGTGTTGTAATGTTCAGCGCATTATTGCTCGCTCTTCGTCCTCACATGCTCAGCAACCTTTGCCCAGTTACAAAGCCCGAAAATATCAAGACCCTCCAAAAGCAGCAGTTCTTGATCAGCACTCTGATCCCGGCTGATAATCGGGAAAAGATAGGTGGAAGTGAGATACAATATGTAGAGAAAGTGTAGAAGCGATATAAATATTTATTTATTTGTATATTTAATCTTTATGTACAAATCCAAGGAAATAAGTAAACTAAAGAACTAGAAAGATTAATACAATGAGACCGTTGGTAGCACATAAAACAGATGACGCTGATATGGCTAAAAAATGACAGAAGATGGTATTAGACGGTTTTTTGTTTATGTTTTTTTCAAGAAGGAAAATGTATGACAAATAATCGGAAGTTGAGTTTCAAATATTTGTGACAATATTCTTAAGATAGCACGAAATCAAAGCCTTGCATGCGGATCCTCCTCGCACTGACCACTTCTCCCCCACCAGAAGATAAATGGTTTTGTTTCATGGTGCCCTTTTTCCACGAGACCCAAGATGCTGTCATCGTCTCCCCCATAATATAGAACTCGTTTCTATATTGTTTTTCATGATCAATAAATTTATTCACGATTCATATATATATGCAACTCCACCTTATAAAAAAGATTGTAGCGTCTCGAGACTTGGCGAAGCTAAATAGGGTGTTATATTAACACAAGACTTAAGAGGGGTCACATGAAAAACCTCTTCAAGTTTTCGTACTTACAAGTGTTATAATAAACTCGTATTCGTAGTCAGTTAACCTGTGTCGTTTATAATTTTTGGATTAATGGATAAACTCCAAGTTTTTATGGTTTTTTGTACAATTATTGTACTAACGAAAAAAAAAATCAACAACCCCCAAGAATTTAATACTGGTTCCGCCACGGCTTCTACCGCATTGAAATCATTAGCTCTCACCACATAAATCGCGAATTTGCAAGGTTCAACCAACTGAAAAATCATAACATCATACTCGAGCAATTTCTAATCAATAATAAATTTTCTTCAACCCGCACTCAATCCCATCTTTTCAGCAAGGTAGTTCAATTGAAATTCTATCCCATTTTCATCCACCAGAGTCTACAATTACTCCGGTCGATAAAAATGGGACAAAGTTTCAACTGAAATGTCTTGCTGTAAAGATGGGGATGAGTGCGGGTTGGAGAAAATTTACCATTGATAAGAAATTGCTTGAGGATGATGTTATGATTTTTTCAGTGGGTTGAACCTTGCAAATTCAAGATTTATATGGTGAGAGCTAATGATTTCAATGAGGTAGAAGGTGCTCTTAGTCTTCTAAACTTGGATACTCAAAGAAAACATAATGAGAAAGAAAGGGATCATAAAGAAGGCAAGTCGAAAGTGCTATGGGTAAGAACATACAAACTAGGCGTCCGGATTCTCTTCAATCCATCCCGAACAGGAAGACAAGGCCATGAAAATATGTTTCGAAAACTTTACAATTGGCAATAACTTGCACAAACGGCTATAAATCATCTGATCAATATTCTTATTGCTCAGCAAATTTCAAAAACCTAGAATTTTTTTAGGAATTTGGTATTATGATTGACCGGTTGTGCGCTAACTCAGAGCTACCAGAAGATATATGGATCAAATACTACGATAGATGCTCCTCAAGAAATTAAGTTCTCCATGCTAGTTTAGTTGAAGGTCTCAAATCTAAACCAATTGCGGGTATTATTTGTGAAACAATCAACGTATCCAACGCTATCAAACAATGCTCTCTGATGACTACATGACTACTGTATACGAGTTTGCGAATTGGGATAGGACTAACTACTGAATTTCTCAAACTCGTCTTTAGTAGTCATTAGATATCATTGATTGATAGCATTGGATACATCGATGGTTTAAAAAATTATAACCGCAATTAGTTTAAAGTTGCGACCTTCACCAACTAAATTAGCATGGAGAAATTCATTTCTTGAGGAGCATAAATCGTAGTACTTGATCCAATGCTATCAAACTTTGTAATCATTTGAACTATTGGGATTGACTGTTGGGTTTTTCGTAATAGAGTGAAAAGGCTAGTTAGGTTAGCTTTTGAATCAGAAGGTGCCCTTGAGACGAGGAAATATGTGGAGGCTAAAATGGGAAAGGTTCGAGCCGAGGACGAGATAGTAAATTTGGAGACTAAGATTGTCGAATTGAAAGAGGTGAGTGAGAAGTATAATTAGGGGTGAGAATGAGGGGAAATTTTCGTGAAAAATTTCGTGTTTGTTTCGTGAATAGCTCGCCTCAGTTTTGTTCATTACTAAATGAAGTGATAAAGAACGACAATATATATTTCGTTTAGTAAACGAGATGATAATGATCATAGCCCTATTCGTTTCGTGAAATTTCGTTTTCGTTTAACATATATATATTTGTATCTAATATGTATAGATATAAATATATATATGTTTGTAATAATAAATATATAATATATTATATTCGATATATGAATTAATAAAACTCGCATAGTATAAAAATTGGTTCATGACCCGAAACGAAATTTTCATATCCTTAACGTAACACAAAGGATACAAAATTTTCTGCTTTGTCACGAAAGCAAAATGATGATGAAAAACCTCAAAACTAAACGAAACAAAAACGAATTAGACCGTTTTTGTCTCGTTTGAAGTTCAAGACTGAGAGTTATGAACTGAAGTTCCAGGAGGAGGTCGATGATCCATGGGGAACAACCAACTGAGACCTAGACTTTCGATATGGGTTGCATTAAAGGGGAAACGATGTGGCAAACAGTTGAAAGGAAAGGACTTCATTGTCCTAGAAAGTTCTCTTAAAAAGCCAACGACTTATATTCTGAACTCCATGAAATCCTACAGACATTGACCTCACTTGAGGTGGAAAGAAACATATCGTGGAAACCTATTGGTATCTGATCCTTTAATGTAATTAGACTCAATTTTTTTTAACCCGAAAATAGCTAAAAACTTTAAGGTGGAAGAACCTAACTTGTTTCTGTTACAGTTAAAACCATCTTATATGGTTCGAAGATGCAACGAATGCAATAATGTTTTGCAAAAAAAAGAATGCAAGACTGTAGAGTTTAAAGGCGAAGACTTAATGGTTACTCTTGTCTTTTCTTAACAGGTTGCTAGGCGGATTTACATTCTAAGTGGTTCAGATAACAACCATTCGGGTAAATTTTATGATCCTATAAGAGTTTCTTTTTTAGTACTCCATGATAGTAACTGCAGAAAATATTATACCCTGAACAATTGAAAGAACAAATGTAATGCTTCATAGTTACCTTGCCAGTAGCCTTTAAATGAAATGAAATGAACAATGATCTTTTCCGTTTATCTTCAGGTTCCTCATTGTAACATTTGACCATCAATGCTGAAGACACAAAGTTAAAAAGTATTTAAGCAAAAAGGAGATATTAATATCTACAGACCACCGTTGCTCGTTATCAAATGAAGCAGCAACTTAGCACATAAAACCATACAAAGATAACGAAAAAACCATCTACTTGTACGCTTTTAACCTTTAAAAATTAGTACAGTGAGTACCATAGTGATACATTAGTTGTTCCGTTGTTTACAAGGAGTTTTGCCCATTTTGGGGTACCTAAGGGTCATATACTTTTTAAGCTCATAGGAAATGAAGAAGAAATTGTTGGTTTCCGTGTACGAAATAACAATTAACAATAATAAAAGGACTGAACAAGAATTGAACAAAAACCAGTGTAATCTTTATTAATTTCCAAATGGAATACAATAAACTGATTACAACATGTAGGTACCGAAAAGTAATTAAAACAAACGTTATCAGATTATTATTAATTAATAATCTGATGTACTGATTTGTAATTAAAAGAAACTGCCGGACTGGAAAGTATAAACTTAACAGCCGGACTGTTCTGTTTTAAATTGAAAGTACAGGACTGAATTGAAACTAGTCTAATTACAGAATTAAATTACATAATAGTAATTACAGCAAAAAAAACAGAACTTTAAAGAAATTACAGAAAGGTACAAACAGAATTAAAAGATACAGCTAAGTACAGCAAATTAAAATACTGAAATAAAAATACAGAAATGTAAATTGCTGAATTTTAAATAACATACTTGAAATGGACATAATTAAAAGACGTAAATGAAATGGACAGAATAGAAACAAAATTAGACGAGGCTACTGTTAACAGTATGCCCTTAACCGATATTCGCCCAACCACCTTGATGTGAAATTCGAAACTGCAGTATTAACTTTGCAATGAATTCATATTTATTGCAACAGTTACAGCTTTGCTGGAAGCTTTTCCCGAACAGGAACATTTTTTCCGAACAGACGCGCTTTCCCGAACAGGAACACTTTTCCTGAACAAGAACAGGCGCACTTTTTTCCGTCGAGCTGAAAACCCGACGAGCAAGCCTGCCCGACGAGCAAGCCCGCCCATGTGTGGTACACAATACACACATGTGTATATGGACACACTACTTAATATCCACATGGGATACCTTAGTATATATATTGTAAAAATCACTCATGATTTTCCAATGTGGGATAACCCTCATGGGTTAAATCCCATTTCTTTTCTCATTTTCCAGCATTGACTTTATTGCCTCTTTCGAGTACCAAACTTCGAGTCCAATTATCATTCACACCCTTCCTCCGAATAGGTCATGCGATATACCGTTACGAAGCTCGTCGTACGAGCTACTCAAACGCTTTGAGTATGGCCTCAGAAAAACTGAGTAGTCGCATCGAAAATTGACTCAAAGATGGTCCCTGACCAGTTGGAACAACCATGTTTAAAAACATGTTTTCCTATAATTTTTCCAACAATCCCCCACATGAATGCAATTGGCTCGAAAGTTCATGTCCTAAATGCAAATCAAGAGAACCGCAAAAGTTCACTGTCTAAGGTCAGGTAGCGCGCGCCTTGAACCTGCCGTAGCGGAATACCACCCATAATACTGCTATTAGGTAGCTGTAAAGCTTTGAACCATCAAGCTTTGTGTATCCCAGAATGGCACCCGCACAGTGCCCTCTCTACCCACGTACTAGGCCCTTTAGTTGTTGTCCATATTTGGCCTGGACTGCCTTGGCAACTTCAACTGAGTGCTCTAGTGAATTAGCCCAAGCTCATCACATGATACCGACCTTACACACTCGTTATAGGTGTTCCAAGTCGAAAGTGTCCTGACTCACTTTACTCGACCGTCGAGTTACTTGGATCTTTAAGAGCCTCAAGCTCACCCTTACAATGGTACAGGTCTATCACTCTGTCATCGCGGAAATGGGCTAGGAACTCCAGGTTCCCGAGTGCTTTGTTCGGTTGCCCCCACAGTTCAGTTTCCCTTTGAACCTATCAGGAAAGATTCCGTTTAGGTTGGGTTGCCTATGGGGGGGGCACCAATTTAATGGGTTTTAATCCCATTCCGTTCGATGACGTCTCGACTCCCACTTGAGTCAAGCCTTTTGTTAATGGATCCGCTATGTTTTCCTTTGATCTCACAAAATCTAAGGATACCACACCGTTGGATAACAATTCCCTTACGGATTTATGTCTCCGACATATATGTCGAGACTTTCCATTATACATATGATCCTGAGCCCGCGCAATAGCTGATTGAGTATCACAATGCATGCTTATTGCGGGAACATGTTTTGGCCACATTGGAATTCCTTCCAAAAGACTTCTCAGCCAGTCTGCCTCTTCGGTTGCTAAGTACAACGCTATGAATTCAGATTCCATAGTTGACCTTGCAATACATGTTTGTTTGGAGGATCTCCAAGACACAGCAGCTCGTAATCGGCATCTGATATCCAGTTGGCATCTGAATACCCTTCCAGTACCGCTGGATATCTGGTATAGTGCAGCCCGTAATCGGATAAAAACCTCATATACCTGAGAAGTTTCATTATGACCTTCAAGTGTTCCTCATTCGGATTGCTGGTGTACCTGCTCAGTCTACTCACTGAGTTTGCTATGTCTGGTCTAGTGCAATTCATTATATACATGAGACTGCCTATGACTCGAGAGAACTCCAATTGATTTACACTTTTACCGAAATTCTTTTTCAGGTTACAGTTGAACTCAATTGGGGTTCTAGACATAGCCTTACTGCCCTTGTCAAACTTGTCTAATACTTGTTTAACATAGTGACCTTGGGACAAGGCATATCCTTCTGATGTTTTGGTAATCTTTATACCAAGTATTACATCAGCTATACCCAGATCCTTCATATCGAAGTGTTGCGATAACATTTTCTTTGTGGAGCTGATTCTATCATTACTCCCAATTATGATCATGTCATCCACATAGAGACAGACTACAACACAGTCTCTTCCACTTCCTTTAGAGTAGACACATTTATCGCACTCATTAATGCGAAAACCGTTTGATAGCATAATTCTATCAAACTTCTCATGCCATTGCGTTGGCGCTTGTTTGAGTCCATATAGAGACTTTACAAGTTTGCACACTTGGTGCTCTTTACCAGAAACTACAAATCCTTCCGGTTGTTCCATGTAAATCTCTTCTTCCAGTTCTCCATTTAGAAACACCGTCTTTACATCCATTTGATGTATTTCCATATCAAACAAAGCTGCGAGAGCAATGACGATTCGGATAGACGTTTTCCTGGAGACAGGGGCATACATGTCAAAATAATCGACACCTTCTGTTTGCCTGAAGCCTTTTACTACAAGTCTCAATCGTGCCGTCAACCTTTAACTTCCTCTTGAAGATCCACTTGTGACCTAGGGGCTTGCATCCTTTCGAAAGATCCACTAGTTCCCAAGTGTGGTTTTGCATGATTGATTCAATTTCATTTTGAATAGCTTCTTCCCAATATTGGGAATCCGGTGTTGACATAGCTTGTTTATATGTCACCGGTTCGCCTTCAACCATGAAGGTTAGGAAATCAGGTCCAAAGTAAGTTTCCTTCCTTGCCCTTTTGCTGCGCCGAGGCTCTTCCTCTTTCTCTGTCGGTTCACTTGCCCCCACATTTCCTTCACTGTTCAACTCTTTAGTTGATACAGATGTAGGTAATTTCTGGGGAAAGATATCCTCAAATAAAGAGGCCTCTCGGCTTTCCATATACGTATCTACGTGCACATCGGGATTGTCCGACTTGTGTACGAGAAACCGATATGCACTACTATTATGTGCATATCCGATGAACACACAGTCCACCGTTTTAGGACCAATTCTCATCCTCTTAGGAGTGGGAACTAGGACCTTCGCGAGACAACCCCAAACCCGCAGGTTCTTATAACTGGGTTGATGACCTTTCTATAATTCATATGGAGTCTTTTCTCGCTTCTTATGTGGTAACTTGTTTAAAACATAGTTTGCGGAAAGTATCGCTTCCCCCCACATGTTCTGGGGTAACCCAGAACTGATTAGCATAGCATTCATCATTTCCTTTAGCGTTCTATTTTTACGCTCAGCAACCCCATTTTGCTCGGGAGTGTATGGGGCTGTGGTTTGATGTATAATGCCGCTTTCAGCGCATATCTGCTCAAACGGTGATTCAAATTCACCGCCTCTATCACTTCTCAATGTTTTAATTTTCCTATTGAGTTGATTTTCAACTTCGCTCTTATAAAGAGCGAATTTCTCAACTGCTTCGTCTTTACTTCTCATTAAGTAAACGTAGCCGTATCTAGTACAATCATCTATAAAGGTGATAAATTACTTTTTCCCTCCTCGCGTTTGTATAAACTTTAAGTCGCATACATCCGTGTGTATTAGACCGAGAGCTTCACTTTCTCGTTCAACATGTTGAAACGATGATTTCGTTAATTTTGCCTCTACACAAATCTCACATTTGTGTTTCCTATAAAAAACGAAATTTGGTATTAGTTTCAGTGAAATTAATTTCTTTAAAGAATTATAATTCACGTGACCTAATCTACCATGCCACAAATGAAATGACTCAAATAAATAATCAAAATTAGAATCTTTATTGGCTCTTGGGCAACAGTCATTACATCGCTAGTGCTAGCCTCAGCTTTAGCACCTTTATTGGGAGCAGGTGTCCCTATGTTTAACTTAAACATGTCGTTGGTCATATAGCCACGGCCTATATAGACACCATTTTTGGTGATTACAATTTTATCGGATTCTAAGACTAGCTTGAACCCGTTTGTTGAACTTAGAGTTCAATAATAGATTTTGATTATAACTTTGATTATGTTTCTAATGATTTTATGATATCTCTATTTCGTTGATATAATGCTTGTCTTTTCCAAAAAGAGAATTTGTAAATTTCAGAACGCCAGAAAGGTAGAGCATTCGAAAACGAAGCTGACGGTTCAAGCGGAACCAAAATCGGAGCTAAAACAAAGGAGTTATGAGCATTCGAAGAATAGCGGGAATACTGAAGAAACGACCGATCGACTGGACAAAAACGACCGATCGTTTCTGGTCAAAATTCTTCCAGAGAGATCGCTATAAAAACGATCGATCGAATCTATAAAACGACCGATCGACTGATGAAAAACGACAGATCGACTGTAGAAAACGACCGATCGTTTTCTGCAGAATTCGAAAACAGCTTTTCAGCTTATTCTCGGGAATTGCTTAAAACCTGTGGATAAAAGCCTCAACCACTTCCAACGGTCATATACAGAAAAACAGACATCTTGGTCCATATAAACCACCCCAAATCTTTCTCCAAAGACATCCATTCACAACTTATTATCATTCTTCAACCTCTCTAAATTCAAAACCCTAAATATCACCATTTTGGTGTATATATTCGAAAAAGAGGGAAATTAAGGAGAAAACGTTTCAAGCTCAACCAACATCAAATACTCACCAATTAGCTTATTTAGAAGCAATAAAATAGTGAGTGTAGTTACATTATTGTAACAAAATTGTAACGAGTGTTTTATAAACTCATTTGTGAGCGAGTGATCGGGTAGAGGCTTTGTAAGCAAGTGAAGCTTAAAAGCTCTAGGTCTTTTCATTCGGGACACTCATAAAGTGAGGGGGAGCTTAATCGGTTGATTAGCTCGATAGGATTGTAATATCCGAAAGAAGATTTTTTAGTGAAATACTCGGTAGTACCGAGGAGAGGACGTAGGCCGTTTGCCGAACCTCTATAAATCTTGGTGTCATCTTCTTTCCCTACCTTTTACTTTCCGCAAATATTTATTATTGCTTATTTTCTTGCTTGCGTTTAGTAATTCTAGCAATTCATTAACTCTTGTTAAAACGCTTAAGCTTAGAATTGCATAATTAGTAGTTGCGCTTAGATTTTAATTAGGCGAAAAGCGCCAAAAACCTTATTCACCCCCCCTTTAAGGTTTAGCCACACGGGCCAACACCGTTCTTCACCATCACTGATCCGGATACCAGATTCTTACGGATATCCGGAACATGGAGCACATTGATCAACCTCAGCTCTTTTCCCGAGGTCATCTTCATCACCACCATTCCTTTTCCTTCCACCTTGGAAGTAGCAGAATTTCCCATGAAGCAGCTTTCTCCCTCTACCGCTTCGTAGGTCTTAAACATCCACCTTGTTGAGCATATGTGGCTCGTGGCGTCGGTATCCAGCCACCACTCTCTGGGGTTGCTCCACACGAGATTCACTTCAGAGACCACAGCAGTAAAGTGGTCATCATCTCGTCCTCCCTCGACCAGATGTGCATGAGCTAGAGCTCTCCTTTTCCCTTTGCCCTTTGTTGGCCCGGGTGCGGCTAAACCTGAGAGGGGGTGAATAAGGTTTCTAGGCGTTTTTGGCCTAATTAAACTTAAGTGCAACTAATCACCCAACTATCGCAATTCTAATCTTATGCGTTTAACAAAAGTTAATATAATACTAAAAGTTCTAAACGCATGCATGAAATAAGCAATAATTAAGTTGCGGAAAGTAAAAGGAATGGAAAGAAAATGACACCGTGATTTTATAGAGGTTCGGCAAACGGCCTACGTCCTCTCCTCGGTACTACCGAGTATTTCACTATAATTTTTCTTCCCGATTTTACAAATCCTTATCGAGCTCAATCGACCGATTGGCTCACCCTCTACCCGATGTTCCTACTCTTGATTCAAGTGCAAGCGTACACGTCTAATGAGTCAATGACTCCCCATCAATCTATGAGTAACCAAGTGTTTAACCTAGAACTTTTAACCAACACTTTGGCTTAAAAGCTTCTACCTAAACACTCACTCACAAATGAGCTTATAATATGCTCTTTACAATTTTATCGAAATTGAAACAACACTCACAATCTAATTGCTTCTTAATAAGCTAATTTGTGATGTTTGATGATGTTTGATCTTTGTTGGAGCTTGTATCGATTTATCTTCAATTTCTCTCTTTTCGAAATCTTTCACCAAAATGGTGATTTTGGGTTTTTGTATATGAGAGAGGTTGAAGGATTGATTATGGGAGCAATGGATGTAATTGGTGACTTTGGAAAGTGAATTGGGTTGGTTTATATAATCACCAAAGTCTGTTTTTCTGTATATGACCGTTGGCAGTGGTTGAGGCTTTTATTCAGAGGTTTTAAGCAACTTTCCAGAATAAGTTGAAAAGCTGTTTTCGAAATCTGCAGAAAACGATCGGTCGTTTTCTACAGTCGATCGGTCGTTTCTGAAAATGATCGGTCGTTTTTCTTGTGAACTCTCTGGAAGAAATTGGTACAAAAACGATTGGTCGTTTTTGTACAGACGATCGGTCGTTTCTTCAGTTTTCTCTGTTTTCTCGTTAATCTTCAAAAGCCCGTAACTCATTCGTTTTAGCTCCGATTTTGGTTCCGCTTGAACCTGTGGCTTCGTTTTTCTGTGCTCTATCTTTCTGGCATTCTGAAATTTTAATTTTCTACTTTTGGAAAAGACAAGCATTATATCATCGAAAATAGAGAAATCATAAAATCATTAAAAACATAATCAACGTTATAATCAAAATCAATTATTGAACTCTAAGTTCAACACCCTTGAAGTTTCTCGGGGGGGGGGGGGCTTAGGCTTAGCAGCGTCTTTATTGTCATAACAGTCCGCGGCACGATGGCCGGTCCTGTTACACACAAAATAGGTTCCCGCAAATTTCTTTGCGACAACAGCACTGCCTCCGGTGTCAAAACATTTCCGTTTGACGTTGGAGCTTTCAACCACATTGGTCTTTGCCATCGGGATGACAGCACCACCGACTCTCCTCACGGAGCGACGGTTGCTCACCTCGATGTTGAGCTTCTCAATGAGCCCCTCCAACCTCATTTCCTTCCGCTTGTTCAGGTAGTTTTGAAAGTCTTTCCATGACGGCGGCAATTTCTCAATCATGAGTGCCACCTGTAAAGGCTCATTAATAACTAGCCCCTCAGCCTCAAGGCGGTGATAAATCAGTTGGAGCTCCTCAACTTGCTCCATGACACCCCTGCTGTCAGTCATACGGTACTCGTGAAAGTCTATGACAACAAATCTTTTTGTGCCAGCGTTATTCACTTTATACTTATTTTCGAGAGTCTCCCACAGCTCCTTTGCAGTAGCTTTGGGCTCGAAAACACTGAACAACGTGTCATCTAGAGAACACAGGATATAGTTCTTGCATAGGTAGTCGGCATGTCTCCATGCCTCAACCACAGAGAACGACTGCTCGTCCAGATCGTCCTCGCTTAGGACGGGAGCAGTCTCCTTAAGAAACCGGTCAGATTCAGGGTCGTGAGATAAAACATCTTTTGCTGCCAATGTTTAAAGTTGTCTCCCCTGAATTTTTCCGGTTTCTCCAGATGAGAAGTCGGCAAAATAGGCACAGCCGAATACATCGGTGCCTTGCCCTTGGCCGCAGCCTTGGCTCTTGTCGCAGCCTTAGCTGCGGCCTTGGCCGTGGCCGCTGCTTCGGCCGCAGCCTCAGCTTTGGCCGTAGCATCCGCCATGGCCTCAGCCGCAACGGCCTCAGCCGCAACGGCCTCAGCCGCTACAGCCACGTCATCGGCGGTAACCCCCACATTCGCATCTCCCCCAATGTTATGGACATCTCCACCAACCATTGGGTCATGCTCACTTCCGATAGGCAACTGAATAGGCGATGTGTTTGTCATCTGAAACGACAACACAAAACGTATGAGATACGTGTACAAAAATTCTATAAACAAACACCAAAACTGATATTTGGGTTTGTAAAACAATTAACAAACAAATAATAAAACTAAACTTTTTATCCTTTTAAATATCAATACGGTTGATATTAAGAGGATTGAATGATTCTTATCGAATACCAATACGGTTGGTATCAACAAGATTCAAAAACAAAAATTAAAACTGTTTGGAATTTTTCTTTGTACTTCAATTTCTAATATAATTTAGAATTGAAAACAAAAAAACATTATTCCTTATATAAAAAATAAATAATTGTATTAATTAATACACGAAAGAAACAACAGGGTATCGGTTAAGATTGTTGGTTTCCGTGTACGAAATAACAATTAACAATAATAAAAGGACTGAACAAGAATTCAACAAAAACCAGTCTAATCTTTATTAATTTCCAAATGGAATACAATAAACTGATTACAACATGTAGGTACTGAAAAGTAATTAAAACAAACGTTATCAAATTATTATTAATTAATAATCTGATGTATTGATTTGTAATTAAAAGAAACTGCCGGACTGGAAAGTATAAACTTAACAGCCGGACTGTTCTGTTTTAAATTGAAAGTACAGGACTGAATTGAAACTAGTCTAATTACAGAATTAAATTACATAATAGTAATTACAGCAAAAAAAACAGAACTTTAAAGAAATTACAGAAAGGTACAAACAGAATTAAAAACTACAGCTAAGGACAACAAATTAAAATACTGAAATAAAAATACATAAATGTAAATTGCTGAATTTTAAATAACATAATTGAAATGGACATAATTAAAAGACGTAAATGAAATGGACAGAATAGAAACAAAATTAGACGAGGCTACTGTAAACAGTATGCCCTTAACCGATATTCGCTCAACCACCTTGATGTTTCTGGTTGCGTTGGCGCTTCGATCCCAAGGTACAACCTCTCGGATGACTCGCCGGAAACTGGCGACGAGTCAAGGTCGAGCTGTTGGTGGGTGGCTCTCTTTGACTAAAATGTAATGCTAATTTTTGGAGAGATGATGTATGCTACTGGTGTTTTCTTTCAGAATGTTGTGTTTTTGACATGTGGGGGGTCTGCCTATTTATAGGCTTGCTGAGTATCTCAACCATTAAAGATTTTCGAAATTCGAAACTGCAGTATTAACTTTGCAATGAATTCATATTTATTGCAACAGTTACAGATTTGCTGGAAGCTTTTCCCGAACAGAAACACTATTTCCGAACAGGAACAGACGCGCTTTTTCCCGACGAGCAAGCCCGCCCGACGAGCAAGCCCGCCCATGTGTGGGACACAATACACACATGTGTATATGAACACACTACTTAATATCCACATGGGATACCTTAGTATATATATTGTAAAAATCATTCATGATTTTCCAATGTGGGATAACCCTCATGGGTTAAATCTCATTTCTTTTCTCATTTTCCAGCATTGGCTTTATTGCCTCTTTCGAGTACCAACCTTCGAGTCCAATTATCATTCACACCCTTCCTCCGAATAGGTCATGCGATATACCGTTACGAAGCTCGTCGTACGAGCTACTCAAACGCTTTGAGTATGGCCTCAGAAAAACTGAGTAGTCGCATCGAAAATTGACTTAAAGATGGTCCCTGACCACTTGGAACAACCATGTTTAAAAACATGTTTTTCTACAATTTTTGCAACAGAAATTGGTTTACACAGACCATAAACAGACGTTATACTAATTTGTTTAAACTACCTATTAAAGTAAATTATATTACAGATCCTCCCTTTCACATAAGACTTATGCTATAAACGACTATATGTATTTATACTATAAAGTTTGGTGTTTTGATCACACAACGGTAAGGAATCCCAAGATCGTTGGTGGATTAAACTAAATCAAAAACAGAAATTAAAAATAGTGATGCAAGAAAATCAGGCTTAGGTTATTTATGCAAATCAAGTTTAAGACTGAGGCAATCCATATCTAGGCAAATCACGATTATACCACAATTCACGTCAACTAAGGCAGCAAATAATTTATTTAACAATTAAAATACAGTAAAAGTTAATCTAATCAAATGTTGAATCTACAGCTTTTTTTTCTTTTTGCAGTAAGTCTATGGAAAGACATTATCAGATCAAAAGAAAAGTTCAGCTTACCCTCAAGAAGATGATTACAAAGTCTTATGCTGGGATTGGGAGAAAATTCAAACAAGATCTTCATGGGTGATGAAATTGAAAGCCTCTGATATCTTTTTTTTGGAGGGTAGAAGGCGAAAGAATAGTTCTCTTTGTGCTTAATATCTTGCTTATATATAGTAACAGGTCTAGGTTAAGGTTTCAAAGTGGATTCTGCAATTCAATCTACGGCCAAGAATGATCCTCGTCGGATCCAATGGCTCCAAATGAAAGTTCTAAAAGCTCTTTGAGTCGGTAAGAAAGTATGCGCCGCACAGCACAAGTGTCGGCAGTATAATCAGTTAGGGTTTAGAAGATTTTTTTAAAGACTATCAATAGTCGAAAATAACCTTCTCTTAAATAATTTCAAATGTGGAAGTTATTTGCTGAATGTACCGTCAAAACATATCATCGCACCATCCAATGGCTCCAAATCAAGGTTCAAGAATGCGAAAAAGAAAATAAAGTTGCACCGTGACTAGACTAAAGCACCTGCAATGTAGTACTAAATTAGCCTTGAGAACCTGATACGAAGATATAGAGTGAAATATAATTCCTTTGCTTTCCCAAACAGGACATCGCTGTAGTGTTTTTTTCTTTTTACTTCAACTACGTCATCTATTGTACGTGATTGTAATTAGAGTATGTAGTACTCTAGTTAGTATTTTACTATTCATGTTTACCGAATTAGTACTAAACCTGAATGTATCTACGCTTCTTTATCAGAAAATTTATTTTCTTCTAAAGATTCGTGGTAAAAACAGGACCATTACAAAGCTCTAGTAAAGACTAATTATCTCATTTCCTTCCTACATATTGTAAATTAAACATATTGGTGATATACAACAACGATAAGAGCTCCTTCAATAATAAAAAGGGGAAACATCAGTCTATATTTTTTATATTTTGACATGTTTAATGTCCTTAGATGACTTAGCAGTAGACCCAAAGAGACATTGATTACTATATATATATATATATATATCTGATAAGGAAATAACCAAATAGAAAGAGTACTCAATAGTCTAGGCTTAGTGCCAAAGTGCAAATAACCAAATATGGCAGACCAACAAGAAATAACAAATAGTTTAACTAGAATAAAAAGGGAATGAACATATAAAATAGCCAAGCAAATCTCATTTGCCCTAAACAATTAGAGTGGGAAGAAGAATGTGATTTCTCCTAATTCAATACAGGATGTGTTTTATATATATTATATATATGTGTTTGTGTGTGTGTGTTTTACTATGTGTATATATTAGTAATATATAGGGGAGATTGAGATGAGAGTGACAGAAGAGAGTGAGCACACGAGATGTAATTGTAATAAAAGAGAAATAAAATTATTATGCAGTTGTGTCTTCGTTTGCTCACTACTTTTCTGTCTTTCTTTCTCAAATATTTTACTTAAATATATAGTTAGTAAATACATTCAATAAGATAAGTATTTACTGTATTAGTATATACTTATAATACAGTAAATGTTTTGTATGCATATATATATATATATATATGCATGGTGAAGTAAATATATAGGACAGCTGGACTGACAGCCCTTATATTAGGCCTTCCTATTTCTATCTCTCTATATTTATTTGTATATTTATGTATATACTACTATGTGTATATATTTGTGTTTTAAAAATGGAAAACTTAGCTAGAGTGTTTTTAAAAATGCAAAAAAAATCACAATACGGAAAAACGAGTTTTTAAAGCTTTTTATTATAAGTTTTGAATAGGGCTATTTTAGTAGGAATCCAGTTTTTTAAAAACATGTATATATCTACCCTATATATATATTTATTTATTAGGAGCAGTGGATTTTTATGTATTTATTGGGGAACATGATAAGGCGGTGCAGTTGCAGGGGGGGAAATCCAAGACATGGAAGAAATCAAATCAAATGTAATGAGATGGTTTTTATCTCTTCCTAATTACTAGCCCCTATCTACACATGTGCTGATTACCAAGAAAAATTAAGTACATGTACTTGCTTGTCTACTATTTGTAATGCTAATGTGTTTTGAGGTACACCTGATTACTGTTTCGATACACCTTTTTACAATTTTACTTGTGTTACACTAGTTTCTTAGGTTTCCAATATGATCATTTGTTTGTACTTTTTTACCCTTTTTATCTTTGGTTTCTCAGTTTTGAAGAGGACATTGCTTCTCCCAATTTTGGAGGTAAAAATTAATAAATATTATTCTCTTGTTCCAAATACTTCTATTTTATCTGTGGAAAAAACATTCTGTGTATAAAGATTGACTATAATTCATAAAAAAGATTTTTAGTTTGTACATTTTTTACCCTTTATCTTTGGTTTCAAAGTTTTTGAACAGGTTATAACATGAGGATGTTGCTTCTCCCAAATCTGAAGGTAAAAATTAATGAATATTATTCTCTTGTTCCAAGTACTTCTATTTTATCATGCATTTTATCAGTGGCAGAACCATTTTGAGTATTGAGATTGACTAAAATTCATTAAAAATATATATCTTTTATCAAAATTACATGTGATAATAAGTTGTTTGATGTATTTGTGAGGTTATCATCGGTGGCGGAACCAGGTTTTGTTATGGACCGAAATTCATGTATCAAGTTTTTTCTTATCATGCGTAGGATTTAGGAACAAAGTGTTATTAACAAAGAACTGATTTTGCCTCGGCCTTGTCCCTCCATTAGTTGTCACATTCGCGCGTTGCTACTTACCACCTAGTTTCTCCCTTGCACTTATTCAATATTAATTTTCAGTCCAACTAAATCTGTTGAGTTCCCTACTCGATATATGTTCATTTTCCACTTCTTGACAGTCAACTTGCCCGTGAAATATACCGTGTTATGTAGGTTAGAATTACATCTGTCCATTCTTGTTTCCTTTCAAGTGGCAATCTATATTATAGTTGAAGCCTTATCACAGAAATATTCTATAGGAGCTTGAAGATGTGGTTCTGCAACAACTCGCAATTAGGGACAAGGTATTAGCTACTGGAAGTTTGTTACTTTATGCTTAAATATCTTCAAATTCTATTTCTTTTGTAGATACATGCTCCTGCGTTTCTGGTATGACCATCATCTTCAATTGACCTTTACTTTCATGGCGATTGGATGATTAGTTAGTCAATTTGTAGGTAAGTAAATTTTTTATTATATTCCTTTATTTACCTTTTCCTTTTTTTCTTAGAAATTTATAGAATCATTGGTTCAATATGCCTTGAATATTCGAGCTTGAAGCTACTGACATGTCAACTCATATTTCCTTTTCGTTTATTATGCTAATCTGACTGTAAACTGCGACATATGTGTTTCAATTAGTTTGCTTAAGTTTTTCGTATGGAAAAATCCGTCGTTTAAAACGCGAAAGCGTTTTTGTAAGAGTCTTACTAAAGCTTTTTGTTGAGTGTAAAAAGTTTTTAACCTTTTTAGTGTATAAGCATTTAATTTCTGAGCTTTTTATTTTAGCAAAGTTTTATTCTGCCCTACGACCAATAGAGATATTTAAAAAAAGTTCTTTGAAGCTAGCTTTTTAAAACAGTGCAGGAAATACATGCATTGTTTGATTTAAAATGAAATCGTTGTTACAGAACTCACGGAATATGACATACTTTACAATTTTTGTCAATATCACTTTCTTTGGTAAGTAATTATATAAAGTCAATATCATCTTATATTTGTGGGAAACATCAAAGGTTGATTTTTAGATTCATAACAAGGTTTATTATCTGGCCTTATCGCTTAGATCCTATGACTTGAGAAAAAGAGTAGAAACATAAAACGTAGCGTTTGTAAACGAATGAGGTAACAACCCAATCTAATAATTTGTGTTCATTTGCATAGAAAACATGAATCTAATGCTTTCGGGGGAAAGTTGAGGAATCACGATGCCCCTTTTATATTTTTCTTGTATCATTAGTTGATTATTTTATGTATTAGAATCAACTGCTACACTAACTTATTTCTTAAATTTGTTTTCTTGTCTATCGTTTGATTCGTTTCTCACCCTATGTTAGTCTATTTTTTCTTTTCTTTGTCTTCACAAATCTAGAGCTGGTTCTAATTTGAGTTTCTTTTTGTAATTGAAACCAAGTGATATATTGACATGCCGATGCCGTAAAATTTAAAAGTTTACGCGATGGCTAGTAGTGATAACAAGGAGTATTAAGACTTCATCAAAGGAAGTGCGGGCCTAATCTCCAAAAAATGAAAATATGAACAATTGTACTCTACTTAGTATATTTGAGAATCTATTCAAATTTGAATTAATTAATCACTCTATTTGAATTAATTAATCACTCTATTTCCTTTATGAGAATCTAACATCAGGATTCAGGATGTTCTTTTTTTCAGTTTGGAGGTAAAAATTATTGAGTAAAACTAACTCGGTTTTTTTTATCATACAATTGATCAGTGGCAGAACCATTGTTTGTGTTTATATAACTAAAAAAAATTAGAAGATCATTTAATCATGAAAGAGAATTTGCTCTATTTCCAATTTTAACTACAATTAAACTCAAATTGATACTATATTTTAGTAAGGAGGTGAGGTAATCAGCAGTGAACCAGGATTGGTTTATAGAGGGGCCAAAATTCATGAGCAAAAATTTTCTTGTTACGTGTGGGAATCAAAGTGCTTAACAAGGGTTTTGAATAATACACATGGCAAAAAAAAAATGTCACCACTGAATTCCTCCACTTGCCGCCACTCGCCACCCAGTTCCTCCCTTGCACTTTATTCAAATTTAAATATTCGGTCCAGTCTGTTGAATTTCCCTATTTTTGTTATATGTTCGTTTTCCACTTCTTGACCTAGCCTCTTTCATGACAATTCATATTGAAATATTATTCACAGAAATATTCTATAAGAGCTTAGAGATGTGTAAGTGTTCTGCAACATAAGAGCTTAGAGATGTGAAAGTGCTCTACACCAACTCACATGCCGGTAATTTTACTGGAATCCTGTTACTGTACATACTTCACATTTTCATGTTCTTTTTCTTTTATACATACATACGTACTCTTGCATTTCTTGAATGACCATCATCTCCAATTGGTGAACAAAAGGTCTTAATATATTCCCTTATTTATCAATTTCCGTATGTTCTCAAATTTTACCGGATAATTGGTTCAATATGACTCACATATTAGTTCTATAAGCTGTTTGCATGTCAAACACTTTAACTTCCTTTTTGTTATTATGCTAATCTATCTCCAAACTGTGATATTTGATTTTCTCTTAGTTTGGTTAGTTGAACTTTTTGTGCAAAAATACATTTTATTTTTGTTTCAACATGCAATTGAGGCTGTATATGTGTAGAAGAGCCTTAGGAAATATGACATGCTTCACATTCAGTTTGCTACTAGTTTGTCAATATCATCTCTTATTTGTGGGACACATCAAAGTTTGATCTTTTGAATTCATAAAGTTGCTTACCTGGCCTTAATATTGTTGTAGATATACGACTTAAGTAAAATCCTAAAAACATGACACTTTATGGTTGAGGAAAAATAAGGTAAACAACCATGTACCAAATGGTTGTCCTTGTCACCTGAGAATAAAGTTTTAGTGCTTTGACATTACAAAGTAAGAACATGAATCTTGAGCTTCTTTGTTCATCAAATTTATTGTTTGGGTAAAAAGGATAAATCTAAACCAAAGCTTTTTGTGAATGTAAAGGTTTCATGTTCATTTGCCATGAAAGTACATAAATTTAATCTGCTGTAAACTTAGTAGGGTGTTGGTTAACACTGCATGCCCCATATTATTTTTTAATCTTTAATTGTATAGGCATGTCAAATACGCTTGTTTTTGTTTCGCTAGTTTGTTAATTTTATTGTTAACTGCGATGCATGAGCTTCTTTTAGTAATTTACTTTCTAGTGCATGGGATCTTTTGGAATAAATATGAACATTATTGGCTTCTACATTCAATTAGTATTGTTTTCTCATAAAAAAGTACTTTAAGTATGTGATTTTTTTATTATTAGTTTTTGCTTATCATTTGTTGACAGTATTTGCTTATCTGGCCATAATGCTTTGATCCTATGGCTTGATGCAAAATGTTAAAACTGACACCCTAAGATTAAGAGAGAATAAGGTATAACAAGCTCTTAGTGGTCCTAGGCATCTGAAATAATTTTATTGCAATCTTTTCCAAAGAGAGAAATTGACTATGTTTATGTAGATGAGGGGACGATACAGTTGTTAATACACGTAACATCTAGCTTCTTGATGAATAAGAGTATGTTAAATCTGTCGTAGTAACGGTGATTACTTAACTAGTTGTTGTTCAAGTCCAAGTCCCCATTTGTTAGACCCTAACTATTGATTGTAACTTACCAAACGTTTACCGTAATGTATTTGTTAACCCTAGCAGTCAAACTTCATTGATATATGTAATAGAGCCTTGCTGGAGTGGTGTTTATCAATCCTTGATTTGGATTTGATTTTCAATAGAATATTATATTGCTGAACTCACAGGACTCAGTTTTATTTTTTCACTGTAGTTGCATATCGAATTTTCATCTCTCCTAGTGTTTGTTACTTGTTAGTATTACTAAAAGTTGGTTGCTGTCTTCGTTTTGTTTGTTCATATAATTTTTTGCTCAGACCAAAAAAGTACAGCTTAAAAGTTATAAAAACATTCTATTGAGGTTGTTTATTTTTAGTATACTGTTTTTTGTTTATAACACTACTGATTATTTGTCGGTATCATCTTATAATTGTGGGACACTTGATTGTTGATACTTTAGATTCCATAAAGTTGCTTATCTGGCCTTATCGCTTAGATCCCACGACTTAAGAGAAATGTTTGACTATAACACTATATGGTTGGAAAACAATATGGAAACAACCAGCACATGGTGGTCCTTACTACCATGTTATGCAAATGAAAGGACGCTATAAGGGATAATGTACCTAGCTTATGCTAATCCAAAGAGTAATTGTGTTATAATTTGTGGCATGAGTAACTTCTAGATGTAGAAGAGCTAAACCATGTAAGCTTACTTAGTATATGTATTCACTAAAGAAACTCGAGGCTGCATTTAATAGACCATATCTTATCAAAACAGTTGAGGTATATATTCTGACCAAAATATGAAGCACTGAAATAGATTACAGTTGGGGTGTTTTTTTTTATCATACAGTTGGAGTTGATCTAAAATAGGATGTCAATTTCTCCATTTCTCTTTCAAATAGTAAAACTATTATAGAGTGAAACAAAACGAATTGTATACTTTATTACGGTTCAAAAAATCCTTCTGTGTTCTAAAGTCTGTAAGCTCCTATGATGTGGATGTGCTCGGAATTAGGCGTCTTGCAGAAGAATTTTTCACCTATTTAAGAGATTAGGGTTGGTGGGAGTAATAAAATTCTGAATGAAGTAATGAAAATAGCTTTTAAGATTAACTTTAAGATGAATAGATAACTAATTTTCTAATCATATCAATCACTGTTAAACAACAAAAAATTGCTACTTTAATGAATGAGAATTGCTTTGATGAATGTGGTTAACTTACACTGAATGAGATGTGCAGTAAAATGTTTTCCGATGATTGATTATGTAAATATGTAATTGTGTAAGTGAATGAGGAGTCGCTCGAGGGAATAAAGAGTTCTTTGCTTGCTAGGAAAGCTCATAATTCTCGAGATGAACTTATGAAGTAGAGTGGAGGTGCATGCTGTATTTTAAGTCTACATTTAGTACTCTTTTCCTTGTATTGCTGGATGAGAATACAAGAAATAGATTATTTCAGCTGAAGTGAGATATAAGAAAGTGGTTTTAGTACATTAATGACCAGTGAGCGATAAACATAGTTAAATTGAAAGTTGGTTAGTGCATCTTTCAGGGTCATTAAGAGAAATCATTTTTGTACGCGGTAAAGAAAAATCTTCTCTGGATATTTGTGAATAATTGCAATTTTCTTAGATGTTGTTTGCCTTGTTCTCAACTTGTCATGTTTTGAATTTTTAGGCATATGATAGTGGATCCAGTACTAATATTCCTATGCTAATCATTGAAATATTTTTTCTTTCCAAAATTGTTAGTGTATCTGCATGTATGTGCTACAATTCCGAGGAGGAGCAATGAATCTCTACAAACTGGGATATGTACCATTGGAGTTCGTAATACTAAATTTCTTGTGTTTAAAGACTATGATATGATACGATCGCTATTGCTTTGCTTGATGCAAGGGTTCAATGCCAAGTTCAAACCAGGTTTGCCAAGTATATAGTTTAAATACTCCTTTACGAACCTTTCATACTCTCTGTGAGAGAAAGAATGGATACTATGTGGAAAGACACACATACCCTCATGTTTTTCTCACATGATTATGGCAATGGACTAGCTTGGAGTTGGTTTGGGACTGGATATTTTATGCCCGAATGAACTTAATCCATATCAATATGTTCTCAAGGTAAAGTAATCTGCTTCCGTGTAACTAGTTTAGAAAATGAGCTTTTATGGATCTCTATATCTTTGCTTTTTCTTTCACATTTACAAGATCTTTAGGACAGTACTTTTTAGACAATTTATACATGCTTTTGTTTCCGAGCTCATGATTATAACTATTTATTAAAAATCTCAGTTGCAATGATTGGATACCAATCTCAGTCATATTTTATGCGTCTTCAAGGGAGAAAAATCATTCCTATGGAAAAACTCTTATTCACAATAGTGCGTATTAAATTATTTCTTCTGAGCTTTGGAGGACTTTCTTTTTGTGCTTCCGGATCTATGCATTACTTAAATTATTTTCCTTGTAGCCGATTAAACACTGTGCTAAATCACCATCTGAATGTGTCCCCGCAAATGACTGTCTGCATGCTAATTTTTACAATACTTACTAGTTGTTGTTATATATACCATCTGCATTTAGTAATTTCTTATGTCTATAATATATTAATATATATATATATATATATATATACTTAGCAGCTGATTAAACATTTTGTTTGTTGCTTATATAATATCTTTACAGGTTATGTTATTCTCTGGAAGAATCCGAAGTCTCGTGGTGTACACCCGTGCCAATTTTATAGAATCTGGCATACTTGGATGTTTCAGGCAGCATGCTGATCTTAATTCGTTCATTGCTGCTTTCTTTTAGTTAATTGTCTTTTTTGGGTAACATTAAGCAGTTCATTTTTTTTGTGAATGTCAATGTGGAGTCGATCAAGATGCATTTGGTAATGATGATTAACAGTGTCTTAACAAGTTTATAAAGAAATCATCCCTACTTGTATAACAGCCATTGCTCAAGTAAAGCCTTTTCCCCCGTGTTTTTGTTATATCCCTGTTTACGAACAGATTTTTTAAGCTAAAAGAAAAGAAGGCCGGTGAGGGTCTGAATTTAACAAATACCCAAATGTTAGTTATCATTTGGCTATTTGTTAAATTCAGTAAGGTGGAAAGCTGTAGGATACAAGAAAGGTTACTTAATTGGCTGGTGTAGTTAACAGCTAATTTTTTTTACAAGACTAAATTAAATAAACCTTTATAATCTGAGTAAATCAAAGGTTTTGATAAGAGACAGTGAAAGTGACATTATCATGCATAATCTGAAAAGGTGAAACAGTATCATTGTTGCTGAATTGGAATAAAGATTTAACTTTATGAAATGATGTACCCAAAAAACAAAACTTGATGAAACCAAAATATAATGTAATATGCTATAATTTCCACTTCTTTCTTTTTGCTTGCATAGTTTGTTTTCTGGTGGGATAAATGTGCAAAGGAGATTTTATTTGTAATGTTTTTATTCTGCATTCTGGGACTCAGAAAGTAATACACTGTTACAGTGTTACTAGGCTTATACATATGTTAAATGTCATGACATTACTATCTGAATCGTATGCAGATTGACAACTCTTCAGTATAGTATTACTAATTGTTAGGACCATATTTCTAGTCTAAATATTATTTGTTGTCTATTGGTTTTCACTAAATAAACCTAACTGTTTGTTAAGAACTAAGACAGTGTTGATAGGTTTCAAGCAATGTTGCAACCTCAGTTACAACCTACTAAGTCAGTGTTGATAGGTTTCAAGCAATGTTGCAACCTCAGTTACAATCTGTTTAAGATAGAGTTGGAGGTTTCAAGTAATGTTGCAACCTTAGTTGCAACCACAGTTCCAACCTGTTGTTCTGCAGAATTCTGTCTAGTTCTGTAAATCTGCATAACTATTCTTTAATGGTAATTATTTGTTTTAAAATGTGCAGGATATATTCTCATATGCTCTTAAAGGTTTAATTCGTTTATAATGAGAATATCAAAGTGGTATGGAAAGATTTCCTAAAAGATATAAAGAGATTAGTTTATAAAGTTATGTTTTCTTTTAAAATGTAAATCTATATCTCTATTCTTATGCAAATCCTTATCACTTGTTTCAATCTTTGTTCCTTATCAAAATCAGTATGATTTGTTTAAGATTGAATGTAATAAGGAGTTTAATGTTTCATATATAGATGAAAAGATATTATCCTAAAATATATTGTCTTTATATGTTTCCATGTTATAGGAAAAGACTAACTCCTATTTTCAAGCTTGCTATTAAACAGGTATCAACCAATGATGATTGGAGTCAATCCACGCTGAAGAATCACGTAATATTTGGAAAGATTGAAGTCAATCAATAAAGTCAAAAGCAATCACAAAAGACATTGAAGATAGAAGATTGTTTTTACCTACTTATATAGTTGATAACTTAACTTGTAAAAAGTGTGTTCTAAATTATAAAGAACTCATTCTTGAGAGAATACACAGTGAACTTCAAAAGAAAACAATGGTGGGATGCCATTGATTTATAATTTATAGTTATAAGGTAGGAGCAATATAGAGATAGGCAGAAAAACCTAAAGGGAGTCTGAGTGTTTTTCAATAAGACTTGAATCCTATATTGTAAACTTTTATAATATCATAAACTGGGTGAGTGCCCCGAAGACGTAGCCTAGTTAGGTGAACTCCGTTGTTAAATATGCGTGCGATTTATTTCAAGTACGTTTAACTATATTCAGTTCTGTCTATTATTATTACTTAGGTTCCAACTGTGGTTGCAACTTCACTTAGAACCTAACTGCAAAACTGCAACTAGAACAGCGGATAGAAATTTCACTAATCGAGAAAAGCAAAATAATTGAAAATCCCCTATTGGGATATAGTGTTCTTTTTATTGATATATGTAGGATGCACCAAGTACAATATAAGTTTAATATAGAGAATATGAAACAACCTAACAAAATTATGTTACATATGTGATGTACTTTTCAACTGTTTCATTATACTAGTACTTTCTTCTTATTGTATCTCTACTGTACTTTAGCTGTTTTACTGTCGACTTAATTGTAGTAAATTCTTAAGCCGAATGAATCTAGATAGTACTGCTACCTGTTCTTCATTGGGTCTGTCTGATGGAGTCCCTCGTCGGATTCATCTGAAGGGGTGAGTCCTTATCCAAAACACCCTATCATGGAGTGTTAGAGGGCGAGCCTTGGTGCCATGGTAAAGTTGATGTCATGTGAGCTGGAGGTCACGGGTTCGAGCCATGAAAGTATACTCTTCTAGAATTGTAAAGGAAGTTTTTTTTTTTTTAATAATTGCTGGGAAAAACCCACATTTTTTTATTAATGAAGTGGAAAAATAAAAATATTTCAAGTGGAAAACCCAATTCTTTGAATTCTAACATTTTATTCCGAGTGCCATTAGTAATAGACTTTTTTGCAATGTTAGGATGTACTTTCTTACAATACTTCTTTCATGAACTTTACCCATAAAGATTGTTGCTTTCTAAATTTTCACCGGATTTTAATAGCAAAAGCATTAGCAATGTCTTGCAAATTTCTTATACCAAGTCCACCGTCTTCAATTGGATAAGTAATTTTAGACCAGGAAACCCAATGCAACTTATTTCTGTCTCGTTTTTGTCCCCAAAGAAAATTATCAAAAAAAATTTCAATAGCAGAAATAATCATTTTTGGAGGAAGAATTGCAATAATAGTGTATATAGGAATAGACGGAAGCACATGTCTAATCAAAATAAAGACAAGCATTTAGATTTCATAGCACTTATATTATCTCTGATTTTAGTAACCAAGGAATGAAGATAGATGCATTTTTTCCTTTCAGAGAAAAGAGTACACCCCAAATAAGTAAAAGGGGTTTTCTTTAGAGCACTAGCTACCTTTTCTTCAAAAGCCTTGCTTTGAGTATTCAAGACATGTTTAGAGCAGTATAGAAAAACTTTTGCTATAATTAACTTCTTGACCAGAGTCACTTTCATATTGTTTAATAATTTTATGCACTTCTGTAATAGATTTTTTAGTTGCTGCTGAGAAAATAATAATGTCATCTGCATAGGCTAAATGAGTGATACTAGGGCAAACAAGAGAAACTTTGAAATGTTGATATCTTCCATTGTAAATAAGACCATTTAAATTTCTAGAGATAACCTCTTAGCAAATAATAAAAAGTCCATAAGAAAGCGGATCTCCCTGTCTAGACTTTGTGTAGATTTAAAAAAATTAAAGGCCACACAATTCACAATTACACTAAAATGAATATTTGAAATAAGTCTTCATACGCTATCATAATTGCCACCCGATCCCGAAGTTTGTCAGGTTGGGACAAAACCCAATGTTTTCGGGTCGGGACACGGGTCGGTTCAGGATTTTGGGAATTTTTCCCAGCCCTAGATAATATACTAGAGGTATTGTAGAGATGAATAGGAAGTTTTGCCAATGAAATCCAAACAGACAAATAGTAGAATCAGTATCAAAATCATAAGTCTATTTAAAGGTTCTCATAGGTTTTCCTTCGATGAACACCGATATTGTAAGCCGCTAGAAGATCAAACGTAAACTTTTCTTATAGTTGCAATATATGGCTTACCATGCAAAGATTTTCCGATCATTCTAATAAAAAATCAGGTCGGGTCGGGACACCCGACGAAATCAAAATTGCCATCTGATCGCGAAGTTTGTCTGGTCGGGACAAACCCCGACGTTTTTGGGTCAGGAAATTTCTGGTTGAGTGCGGGTTGGGACGCGAGTCGGGTCGGGATTTCGGAAATTTTTCCCAGCCCTAGATAATATACCGGAGGTATTGTAGAGATGAATAACAAGTTTTGGCAACGAAATCCAAACAGACAAATAGTAGATTCAAAATCAGTATCAAAATCATAAGTCCATTTAAAGGTTCTCATAGGTTTTCCTTTGATAACCCAATTTTGGCTTAAAAACAAACGCAAGCAATCATCCTCATGAAAACAACGTACTATAATATGCTTATGATCTAGAACACCGGTATTGTAAGCCGCTAGAAGATCAAAAGTATTATAAACTTTCTTATAGTTGCAATATCTGTCTTACCATGTGAAAATTTTCCGATCACGTTTCAAAGGTTCTGATAAAATTTTGACATCGTAAAATGGAATAGAGGCTCGCCTCTATAAGACTGGATCTCTTTTAAATCAATTTTAGCTTTCTGGTTTTGCGTACCTACGACTGACGCAAAGGTTTTTTTTGGTGTGGCATCTGGGTTTATGAGTTGGGCGTTTTTAGGGGGATTTTTATCTCTCTTCGGTAACGTATTGTCACCCATCTCACGGCAGCTAGAGTTATTCACCCTAATCGTCTCTCTCTCTAGGGTTTCCTTTACCAGCAATTGGTGTAAAGTTCTTTAATTGTAAAGGAAGGTTGTCGACATGTGAAACAAGGCGGTCCGACCCCTCCCTAGACCTGCGGAGAGCTGGAGCTTTAACATTAAGTTTGTCTTTTTATCTATACCGCGTTAGGTGCAATGGAATTTCTTGAAAAAAGGGGGTAAGTGCCAGAAAACTAGAAAATTGTAGTATGTAGTGTTTTATTAAGTATACATAGCCATATCACAAAACTGAATTGTAATCAACTTCCACACGTATACTAAATGTACACCTAATGTTCTTCAAATAAAGTAGAAATAGCATTGTCTGTTTCATGTATTTTACGATTAGAAGACACAAGATTACAAAAAAAAAAAATTATACAAACACATTGCTCGTTTTACATTTATTAGACACAGTAGGCAGAAGGCAAGATCAACTTCCTGTGCTTTTTTACAAACTTAGAAAAAATCAATATCACAACAACTGGAAGCTGATATATACAGAAACAATTGAAAACTGAAAATATCAAGAAAATAAATGATGTAGTCGACTAAGACGATGGAACAGTCCCTTTCTTCACGAGCATATCATAGACCATCTCGACTTTGCTTGGCTCAACTTTTCAAATATGCCTTGTGCATTTGATTTCTTAGCATCCTCGTATCATATTCAGTTGAAAACCCCATCTCATGACACAGTTGTTTCTCGATTTCCTGGAGTTCAGCACTATCTTTGTGTTCATCGGTTTCTTAGAACTGGAACCGTCTTTGACCTCAATAATCTCAGATCTTCTGCTAGTAGAACTTGTTCCTGCTTCGCCTCTGGCCATAACAATGATCTTATCTGCCTCTTTCATTTCCGGAATGAAGTTTGGTGCGCTCAAGTAGTAAGTGTTGTAATGTTCAGCGCATTATTGCTCGCTCTTCGTCCTCACATGCTCAGCAACCTTTGCCCAGTTACAAAGCCCGAAAATATCAAGACCCTCCAAAAGCAGCAGTTCTTGATCAGCACTCTGATCCCGGCTGATAATCGGGAAAAGATAGGTGGAAGTGAGATACAATATGTAGAGAAAGTGTAGAAGCGATATAAATATTTATTTATTTGTATAT
This sequence comes from Primula vulgaris, assembly GCA_963920805.1. Lineage (NCBI taxonomy): Eukaryota > Viridiplantae > Streptophyta > Magnoliopsida > Ericales > Primulaceae > Primula > Primula vulgaris. The sequence continues at coordinate 31,255,512 of OY987220.1, forward strand.
TTAATCTTTATGTACAAATCCAAGGAAATAAGTAAACTAAAGAACTAGAAAGATTAATACAATGAGACCGTTGGTAGCACATAAAACAGATACGCTGATATGGCTAAAAAATGACAGAAGATGGTATTAGACGGTTTTTTGTTTATGTTTTTTTCAAGAAGGAAAATGTATGACAAATAATCGGAAGTTGAGTTTCAAATATTTGTGACAATATTCTTAAGATAGAACGAAATCAAAGCCTTGCATGCGGATCCTCCTCGCACTGACCACTTCTCCCCCACCAGAAGATAAATGGTTTTGTTTCATGGTGCCCTTTTTCCACGAGACCCAAGATGCTGTCATCGTCTCCCCCATAATATAGAACTCGTTTCTATATTGTTTTTCATGATCAATAAATTTATTCACGATTCATATATATATGCAACTCCACCTTATAAAAAAGATTGTAGCGTCTCGAGACTTGGCGAAGCCAAATAGGGTGTTATATTAACACAAGACTTAAGAGGGGTCACATGAAAAACCTCTTCAAGTTTTCGTACTTTCAAGTGTTATAATAAACTCGTATTCGTAGTCAGTTAACCTGTGTCGTTTATAATTTTTGGATTAATGGATAAACTCCAAGTTTTTATGTTTTTTTGTACAATTATTGTACTAACGAAAAAAAAAATCAACAACCCCCAAGAATTTAATCCTGGTTCCGCCACGGCTTCTACCGCATTGAAATCATTAGCTCTCACCACATAAATCGCGAATTTGCAAGGTTCAACCAACTGAAAAATCATAACATCATACTCGAGCAATTTCTAATCAATAATAAATTTTCTTCAACCCGCACTTAATCCCATCTTTTCAGCAAGGTAGTTCAATTGAAATCCTATCCCATTTTCATCCACCAGAGTCTACAATTACTCCGGTCGATAAAAATGGGACAAAGTTTCAACTGAAATGTCTTGCTGTAAAGATGGGGATGAGTGCGGGTTGGAGAAAATTTACCATTGATAAGAAATTGCTTGAGGATGATGTTATGATTTTTTCAGTGGGTTGAACCTTGCAAATTCAAGATTTATATGGTGAGAGCTAATGATTTCAATGAGGTAGAAGGTGCTCTTAGTCTTCTAAACTTGGATACTCAAACAAAACATAATGATAAAGAAAGGGATCATAAAGAAGGCAAGTCGAAAGTGCTATGGGTAAGAACATACAAACTAGGCGTCCGGATTCTCTTCAATCCATCCCGAACAAGAAGACAAGGCCATGAAAATATGTTTCGAAAACTTTACAATTGGCAATAACTTGCACAAACGGCTATAAATCATCTGATCAATGTTCTTATTGCTCAGCAAATTTCAAAAACCTAGAATTTTTTTAGGAATTTGGTATTATAATTGACCGGTTGTGCGCTAACTCAGAGCTACCAGAAGATATATGGATCAAATACTACGATAGATGCTCCTCAAGAAATTAAGTTCTCCATGCTAGTTTAGTTGAAGGTCTCAAATCTAAACCAATTGCGGGTATTATTTGTGAAACAATCAACGTATCCAACGCTATCAAACAATGCTCTCTGATGACTACATGACTACTGTATACGAGTTTGCGAATTGGGATAGGACTAACTACTGAATTTCTCAAACTCGTCTTCAGTAGTCATTAGGTATCATTGATTGATAGCATTGGATACATCGATGGTTTAAAAAATTATAACCGCAATTAGTTTAGAGTTGCGACCTTCACCAACTAAATTAGCATGGAGAAATTCATTTCTTGAGGAGCATAAATCGTAGTACTTGATCCAATGCTATCAAACTTTGTAATCATTTGAACTATTGGGATTGACTGTTGGGTTTTTTGTAATAGAGTGAAAAGGCTAGTTAGGTTAGCTTTTGAATCAGAAGGTGCCCTTGAGACGAGGAAATATGTGGAGGCTAAAATGGGAAAGGTTCGAGCCGAGGACGAGATAGTAAATTTGGAGACTAAGATTGTCGAATTGAAAGAGGTGAGTGAGAAGTATAATTAGGGGTGAGAATGAGGGGAAATTTTCGTGAAAAATTTCGTGTTTGTTTCGTGAATAGCTCGCCTCAGTTTTGTTCATTACTAAATGAAGTGATAAAGAACGACAATATATATTTCGTTTAGTAAACGAGATGATAATGATCATAGCCGTATTCGTTTCGTGAAATTTCGTTTTCGTTTAACATATATATATTTGTATCTAATATGTATAGATATAAATATATATATGTTTGTAATAATAAATATATAATATATTATATTCGATATATGAATTAATAAAACTCGCATAGTATAAAAATTGGTTCATGACCCGAAACGAAATTTTCATATCCTTAACGTAACACAAAGGATACAAAATTTTCTGCTTTGTCACGAAAGCAAAATGATGATGAAAAACCTCAAAACTAAACGAAACAAAAACGAATTAGACCGTTTTTGTCTCGTTTGAAGTTCAAGACTGAGAGTTATGAACTGAAGTTCCAGGAGGAGGTCGATGATCCATGGGGAACAACCAACTGAGACCTAGACTTTCGATATGGGTTGCATTAAAGGGGAAACGATGTGGCAAACAGTTCAAAGGAAAGGACTTCATTGTCCTAGAAAGTTCTCTTAAAAAGCCAACGACTTATATTCTGAACTCCATGAAATCCTACAGACATTGACCTCACTTGAGGTGGAAAGAAACATATCGTGGAAACCTATTGGTATCTGATCCTTTAATGTAATTAGACTCAATTTTTTTTAACCCGAAAATAGCTAAAAACTTTAAGGTGGAAGAACCTAACTTGTTTCTGTTACAGTTAAAACCATCTTATATGGTTCGAAGATGCAACGAATGCAATAATGTTTTGCAAAAAAAAGAATGCAAGACTGTAGAGTTTAAAGGCGAAGACTTAATGGTTACTCTTGTCTTTTCTTAACAGGTTGCTAGGCGGATTTACATTCTAAGTGGTTCAGATAACAACCATTTGGGTAAATTTTATGATCCTATCAGAGTTTCTTTTTTAGTACTCCATGATAGTAACTGCAGAAAATATTATACCCTGAACAATTGAAAGAACAAATGTAATGCTTCATAGTTACCTTGCCAGTAGCCTTTAAATGAAATGAAATGAACAATGATCTTTTCCGTTTATCTTCAGGTTCCTCATTGTAACATTTGACCATCAATGCTGAAGACACAAAGTTAAAAAGTATTTAAGCAAAAAGGAGATATTAATATCTACAGACCACCGTTGCTCGTTATCACATGAAGCAGCAACTTAACACATAAAACCTTACAAAGAGAACAAAAAAACCATCTACTTGTACGCTTTTAACCTTTAAATAATAGTACAGTGTATACCGTAGTGATACATTAGTTGTTCCGTTGTTTACAAGGAGTTTTGCCCATTTTGGGGTACCTAAGGGTCATATACTTTTTAAGTTCATAGGAAATGAAGCAGAAATTGGTTTACACAGACCATAAACAGACGTACAATGTATACTAATTTGTTGAAACAACCTATTAAAGTAAATTATATTACAGATCCTCCCTTTCACATAAGACTTATGCTATAAACGACTATATGTATTTATACTAGAAAGTTTGGTGTTTTCATCACACAACGGTAAGGAATCCCAGGATCGTTAGTGGACTAAACTAAATCAAAAACAGAAATTAAAACAAATAGTGATGCAAGAAAATCAGGCTTAGCTCATTTATGCAAATCAAGTTTAAGACTGAGGCAATCCATATCTAGGCAAATTACGCTTATAGCACAATTCATGTCAACTAAGGCAGCAAATAATTTATTTAACAATTAAAATACAGTAAAAGTTAATCTAATCAAATGTTGAATCTACAGTTTTTTTTTCCTTTTTGCAATATGTCTATGGAAAGACATTATCAGATCAAAAGAAAAGTTCAGCTTACCCTCAAGAAGATGATTACAAAGTCTTATGCTGGGATTGGGCAAAAATTCAAACAAGATCTTCATGGGTGATGAAACTGAACGCCTCTGATATCTTTTTTTTGGAGGGTAGAAGGCGAAAGAATAGTTCTCTCTGTGCTTAATATCTTGCTTATATATAGTAACAGGTCTAGGTTAAGGTTTCAAAGTGGATGCTGCAATTCAATCTGCGGCCAAGAATGATCCTCGTCGGATCCAATGGCTCCAAATGAAAGTTCTAAAAGCACTTTGAGTCGGTAAGAAAGTATGCGCCGCCACAGCACAAGTGTCGGCAGTATAATTAGTTAGGGTTTAGAATTTTTTTTTTAAAGACTATCAATAGTCGAAAATAACCTTCTCTTAAATAATTTCAAATGTGGAAGTTATTTGCTTAATCTACCGTCAAAACATATTATCGCACCATTCAATGGCTCCAAATCAAGGTTCAAGAATGCAAAAAAGAAAATAAAGTTGCACCGTGACTAGACTAAATCACCTGCAATGTAGTACTAAATTAGCCTTGAGAACCTGATCATACGAAGATATAGAGTGAAATATAATTCCTTTGCTTTCCCAAACAGGACATCATCGTAGTGTTTTTTTATTTTTACTTCAACTACGTCACCTATTGTACGTGATTGTAATTAGAGTATGTAGTACTCTAGTTAGTATTTTACTATTTATGTTTACCGAATTAGTACTAAACCTGAATGTTACTACGCTTCTTTACCAGAAAATTTATGTTTCTTCTAAAGATTCGTGGTAAAAACACGACCATTACAAAGCTCTAGTAAAAACCGATTATCTCATTTCCTTCCTACATATTGTAAATTAAGCATATTGGTGATATACAACAACGATAAGAGCTCCTTCAATAATAAAAAGGGGAAACATCAGTCTATATTTTTATATTTTGACATGTTTAATGTCCTTAAACGACTTAGAAGTAGACCCAAAGGGACATTGATTACTATATATATATCTCTGATAAGGAAATGAATTCATCGCTTTTCTGCAGATTCAATGTATGAAGTTAACTTATTTCTCCGTCTGCAAATGATACACTGGGATCATTAGACGGAGTTGATTGCAAACTGCACAGTGAATGCTAATTGAAATATGACACATAGCATATGCTAATTCATTACTATATATATATCTCTAGTATGTCTCTTATTTGTGACATTTATTCTGTTAAAATGTTTTACGCCCATAAGAAAATTACCTACTTCCACCCGGAGGAGAATTAGATCTACTGCATCTTTGCAGCTTACGGTGTCTATTATCCATATCCAGAATTTTTAATGGAAAAATTCCATTCAGCCGGAGTACTTTTCTTTCTTGCCTTTTTTTCACACTGATGTTTTGGCCAAACAGCAGTGCATTTATGTATTTCTTTAAGTCTGGACCCTTGGTTTATCAAAGTGAAAGTACATTGCCTTTTGAACAGATCTTTAAATGATTTTACGACTTGTGCAATAACTTCATACACCAACGTTTGTGAAAAAAAATTCATATGAAAGTTTATTAACTGAAATAGCTAATTTAGGCTTCAGAATATGCTCGACTTTTCGACAAAGTTAAGATTTTTATATCGATTAATCTACAGGTATAGCACGGCAAAATGGAAGGATTAGTTGATGGAGACCAAAACTTGTAGACAAAATATATAGAAAAACACAAGAAAATATAGAGAATTTAGGTGGGAATAGAAGGATATTTCATGTAATCAAGGGAAAAGAGATGAGAAAATAAGAAGAATAACTAGAATAAATGGGAGAACCAAGAGGGTGAGTAAAAGAGAGGCCAAACCACTTTGTTCATAGTCTAGGCTTAGTGCCAAAGTGCAAATAACCAAATATGGCAAACCAACAAGAAATAACAAATAGTTTAACTAGAATAAAAAGGGAATGAACATATAAAATAGCCAAGCAAATCTCATTTGCCCTAAACAATTAGAGTGGGAAGGAGAATGTGATTTCTCCTAATTCAATACAGGATGTGTTTTATATATATTATATATATGTGTTTGTGTGTGTGTTTTTGTCACTGTGTGTGTGTTTTACTATGTGTGTATATATTAGTAATATATAGGGGAGATTGAAATGAGAGTGACAGAAGAGAGTGAGCACACGAGATGTAATTGTAATAAAAGAGAAATAAAATTATTATGCAGTTGTGTCTTCGTTTGCTCACTACTTTTCTGTCTTTCTTTCTCAAATATTTTACTTAAATATATAGTTAGTAAATACATTCAATAAGATAAGTATTTACTGTATTAGTATATACTTATAATACAGTAAATGTTTTGTATATATATATATATAATAATCTAATCAAATGTTGAATCTACAGCTTTTTTTTCTTTTTGCAGTAAGTCTATGGAAAGACATTATCAGATCAAAAGAAAAGTTCAGCTTACCCTCAAGAAGATGATTACAAAGTCTTATGCTGGGATTGGGAGAAAATTCAAACAAGATCTTCATGGGTGATGAAATTGAAAGCCTCTGATATCTTTTTTTTGGAGGGTAGAAGGCGAAAGAATAGTTCTCTTTGTGCTTAATATCTTGCTTATATATAGTAACAGGTCTAGGTTAAGGTTTCAAAGTGGATTCTGCAATTCAATCTACGGCCAAGAATGATCCTCGTCGGATCCAATGGCTCCAAATGAAAGTTCTAAAAGCTCTTTGAGTCGGTAAGAAAGTATGCGCCGCACAGCACAAGTGTCGGCAGTATAATCAGTTAGGGTTTAGAAGATTTTTTTAAAGACTATCAATAGTCGAAAATAACCTTCTCTTAAATAATTTCAAATGTGGAAGTTATTTGCTGAATGTACCGTCAAAACATATCATCGCACCATCCAATGGCTCCAAATCAAGGTTCAAGAATGCGAAAAAGAAAATAAAGTTGCACCGTGACTAGACTAAAGCACCTGCAATGTAGTACTAAATTAGCCTTGAGAACCTGATACGAAGATATAGAGTGAAATATAATTCCTTTGCTTTCCCAAACAGGACATCGCTGTAGTGTTTTTTTCTTTTTACTTCAACTACGTCATCTATTGTACGTGATTGTAATTAGAGTATGTAGTACTCTAGTTAGTATTTTACTATTCATGTTTACCGAATTAGTACTAAACCTGAATGTATCTACGCTTCTTTATCAGAAAATTTATTTTCTTCTAAAGATTCGTGGTAAAAACAGGACCATTACAAAGCTCTAGTAAAGACTAATTATCTCATTTCCTTCCTACATATTGTAAATTAAACATATTGGTGATATACAACAACGATAAGAGCTCCTTCAATAATAAAAAGGGGAAACATCAGTCTATATTTTTTATATTTTGACATGTTTAATGTCCTTAGATGACTTAGCAGTAGACCCAAAGAGACATTGATTACTATATATATATATATATCTGATAAGGAAATAACCAAATAGAAAGAGTACTCAATAGTCTAGGCTTAGTGCCAAAGTGCAAATAACCAAATATGGCAGACCAACAAGAAATAACAAATAGTTTAACTAGAATAAAAAGGGAATGAACATATAAAATAGCCAAGCAAATCTCATTTGCCCTAAACAATTAGAGTGGGAAGGAGAATGTGATTTCTCCTAATTCAATACAGGATGTGTTTTATATATATTATATATATGTGTTTGTGTGTGTGTTTGTGTCACTGTGTGTGTGTTTTACTATGTGTATATATTAGTAATATATAGGGGAGATTGAGATGAGAGTGACAGAAGAGAGTGAGCACACGAGATGTAATTGTAATAAAAGAGAAATAAAATTATTATGCAGTTGTGTCTTCGTTTGCTCACTACTTTTCTGTCTTTCTTTCTCAAATATTTTACTTAAATATATAGTTAGTAAATACATTCAATAAGATAAGTATTTACTGTATTAGTATATACTTATAATACAGTAAATGTTTTGTATATATATATATATATATATGCATGGTGGAGTAAATATATAGGACAGCTGGACTGACAGCCCTTATATCAATCAGGCCTTCCTACCTTTGCCCTTATTTATTAGGAGCAGTGGTTTTTTATTTATTTATTGGGGAACATGATAAGGCGGTGCAGTTGCAGGGGGGGAAATCCAAGACATGGAAGAAATCAAATCAAATGAAATGAGAGAGGGGGAGACAGACTATACCTTTGGTATAGTCTGTAAAACTCTCTCCTGTGGAGCCATTGGATTAATAGTGGGATCCACACACTGTAAGATCCAATGGTGCCACAGGGAGTGTTTTCCAGACTATACCAAAGGTATAGTCTGGCACCCCTTATCCCAATGAAATGAGTTGGTTTTTATCTCTTCCTAATTACTAGTGTCTATCTACACATGTGCTGATTACCAAAAAAAATTAAGTACATGTACTTGCTTGTCTACTATTTGTACTGCTAATGTGTTTTAAGGTACACCTGATTACTGTTCCGATACACCTTTTTACAATTTTACTTGTGTTACACTAGTTTCTTAGGTTTCCAATATGATCATTTGTTTGTACTTTTTCCCCCTTTTTATCTTTGGTTTCTCAGTTTTGAAGAGGACATTGCTTCTCCCAATTTTGGAGGTAAAAATTAATAAATATTATTCTCTTGTTCCAAATACTTCTATTTTATCTGTGGAAAAAAGCATTCTGTGTATAAAGATTGACTATAATTCATAAAAAAGATTTTTAGTTTGTACATTTTTTTACCCTTTATCTTTGGTTTCAAAGTTTTTGAACAGGTTATAACATGAGGATGTTGCTTCTCCCAAATTTGAAGGTAAAAATTAATGAATATTATTCTCTTGTTCCAAGTACTTCTATTTTATCATGCATTTTATCAGTGGCAGAACCATTTTGAGTATTGAGATTGACTCAAATTCATTAAAAAAATATATATTTTATCAAAATTACATGTGATAATAAGTTGTTTGATGTATTTGTGAGGTTATCATCGGTGGCGGAACCAGGTTTTGTTATGGACCGAAATTCATGTATCAAGTTTTTTCTTATCATGCGTAGGATTTAGGAACAAAGTGCTATTAACAAAGAACTGATTTTGCCTCGGCCTTGTCCCTCCATTAGTTGTCACATTCGCGCGTTGCTACTTACCACCTTGTTTCTCCCTTGCACTTATTCAATATTAATTTTCAGTCCAACTAAATCTGTTGAGTTCCCTACTCGATATATGTTCATTTTCCACTTCTTGACAGTCAACTTGCCCGTGAAATATACCGTGTTATGTAGGTTAGAATTACATCTGTCCATTCTTGTTTCCTTTCAAGTGACAATCTATATTATAGTTGAAGCCTTATCACAGAAATATTCTATAGGAGCTTGAAGATGTGATTCTGCAACAACTCGCAATTAGGGACAAGGTATTAGCTACTGGAAGTTTGTTACTTTATGCTTAAATATCTTCAAATTCTATTTCTTTTGTAGATACATGCTCTTGTGTTTCTGGTATGACCATCATCTTCAATTGACCTTTACTTTCTTGGCGATTGGATGATTAGTTAGTCAATTTGTAGGTAAGTAAATTTTTTATTATATTCCTTTATTTACCTTTTCCTTTTTTTCTTAGAAATTTATAGAATCATTGGTTCAATATGCCTTGAATATTCGAGCTTGAAGCTACTGACATGTCAACTCATATTTCCTTTTCGTTTATTATGCTAATCTGACTGTAAACTGCGACATATGTGTTTCAATTAGTTTGCTTAAGTTTTTCGTATGGAAAAATCCGTCGTTTAAAACGCGAAAGCGTTTTTGTTGAGTGTAAAAAGTTTTTAACCTTTTTAGTGTATAAGCATTTAATTTCTGAGCTTTTTATTTTAGCAAAGTTTTATTCTGCCCTACGACCAATAGAGATATTTAAAAAAAGTGCTTTGAAGCTAGCTTTTTAAAACAGTGCAGGAAATACATGCATTGTTTGAGTTTCTCTTAGTTTGGTTAGTTGAACTTTTTGTGCAAAAATACATTTTATTTTTGTTTCAACATGCAATTGAGGCTGTATATGTGTAGAAGAGCCTTAGGAAATATGACATGCTTCCCATTCAGTTTGCTACTAGTTTGTCAATATCATCTCTTATTTGTGGGACACATCAAAGTTTGATCTTTTGAATTCATAAAGTTGCTTACCTGGCCTTAATATTGTTGTAGATATACGACTTAAGTAAATCCTAAAAACATGACACTTTATGGTTGAGGAAAAATAAGGTAATCAACCATCTACCACATGGTGGTCCTTGTCACCTGAAAATAATGTTTTAGTGCTTTGACATTACAAAGTAAGAACATGAATCTTAAGCTTCTTTGTTCATCAAATTTATTGTTTGGGTAAAAAGGATAAATCTAAACCAAAGCTTTTTTGTGAATGTAAAGGTTTCATGTTCATTTGCCATGAAAGTACATAAATTTAATCTGCTATAAACTTAGTAGGGTGTTGGTTAACACTACATGCCCCATATTATTTTTTAATCTTTAATTGTATAGGCATGTCAAATACGCTTGTTTTTGTTTCGCTAGTTTGTTAATTTTATTGTTAACTGCGATGCATGAGCTTCTTTTAGTAATTTACTTTCTAGTGCATGGGATCTTTTGGAAATAAATATGAACATTGTTGGCTTCTACATTCAATTAGTGATTGTTTTCTCATAAAAAAGTACTTTAAGTATGTGATTTGTTTATTATTAGTTTTTGCTTATCATTTGTTGACAGTATTTGCTTATCTGGCCATAATGCTTTGATCCTATGGCTTGATGCAAAATGTTAAAACTGACACCCTAAGATTAAGAGAAAATAAGGTATAACAAGCTCTTAGTGGTCCTAGGCATCTGAAATAATTTTATTGCAATCTTTTCCAAAGAGAGAATTTGACTATGTTTATGTAGATGAGGGGACGATACAGTGTTAATACACGTAACATCTAGCTTCTTGATGAAGAAGAGTATGTTAAATCTCTCTTAGTAACGGTGATTACTTAACTAGTTGTTGTTCAAGTCCGAGTCCCCATTTGTTAGACCCTAACTATTGATTGTAACTTACCAAACGTTCTTTTTTGTAATGATGCATCATGCGTAGAAGTACCGTAATGTATTTGTTCACCCTAGCAGTCAAACTTCATTGATAAATGTAATAGAGCCTTGTTGGAGTGGTGTTTATCAATCCTTGATTTGGATTTGATCTTCAATAGAATATTATATTGCTGAACTCACAGGACTCGGTTCACCTTTGATAGCAAATTTTTTCACTGTACTTGCATATCAAATTTTCATCTCTCTTAGTATTTGTTATTTGTTAGTATTACTAAAAGTTGGTTGCTGTCTTCGTTTTGTTTGTTCATATAAATTTTTGCTCCGACCAATAAAGTACAGCTTAAAAGTTTTAAAAACATTCTATAGAGGTTGTTTATATTTAGTATACTGTTTTTTGTTTATAACACTACTGATTATTCGTCGGTATCATCTTATAATTGTGGGACACTTGATTGTTGATACTTTAGATTCCATAAAGTTGCTTATCTGGCCTTATCGCTTAGATCCCCACGACTTTAGCGAAGTGTTTGACTATGACACTATATGATTGGAAAACAATATGGAAACAACCAGCACATGGTGGTCCTTACTACCATGTTATGCAAATGAAAGGACACTATAAGGGATAATGTACGTAAATTATGCTAATCCAAAGAGTAATTGTTTTATAATTTGTGGCATGAGTAACTTCTAGATAAAGGAGAGCTAAACCATGTACGCTTACTTAGTATATGTATTCACTAAAGATGAAGTAATGAAAATAGCTTTTAAGATTAACTTTAAGATGAAGAGATAACTTATTTCCTTACCATATCAATCACTGTTAAACAAAAAAAAATTGCTACTTTAATGAATGAGAATTGCTTTGATGAATGTGGTTGACTTACACTGAATGAGATGTGCAGTAAAATGCTTTCCGATGATTGATTATGTAATTGTGTAAGTGAATGAGGAGTCGCTCGGGGGAATAGAGAGTTTTTTGGTTGCTAGGAAAGCTCATAATTCTGGAGATGAACTTATGAAGTAGAGTGGAGGTGCATGGTGTATTTTAAGTCTACATTTAGTATTCTTTTCCTTGTATTGCTGGATGAGAATACAAGAAATAGATTATTTCAGCTGAAGTGAGATATAAGAAAGTGGTTTTAGTACATTAATGACCAATGAGTGATAAACATAGTTAAATTGAAAATTGGTTAGTGCATCTTTCAGTGTCATTAAGAGAAATCATTTTTGAGGGCGGTAAAGAAAATTCTTCTCCGGATATTTGTGAATATTTGCAATTTTCTTAGATATTATTTGCCTTGTTCTGAACTTGTCATGTTTTGAATTTTTAGGCATATAATAGTGGATCCAGTACTTATATTCTTATGCTAATCATTGAAATATCTTTTCTTTCCAAAATAGTTAGTGTATGTGCTACAATTCCAAGGAGGAGCAATGAATCTCTACAAACTGGGATATGTACCATTGGAGTTCGAAATACTTTTCTTGTGTTTAAAGACTATGATATGATACGATTGCTATTGCTTTACTTGATGCAAGGGTTCAACGCCAAGTTCCAACCAGGTTTGCCAAGTATATAGTTTAAATACTCCTTTACGAACCTTTCATACTCTCTGTGAGAGAAAGAATGGATACTATGTGGAAAGACACACATACTCTCATGTTTTTCTCACATGATTGGAGTTGGTTTGGAACTGGATATTTTATACCCGAATGAACTTAATCCATATCAATATGGTCTCAAGGTAAAGTAATCTGCTTCCGTGTAACTAGTTTAGAAATTGAGCTTTTTTGATATCTATATCTTTGCTTTTTCTTTCACATTTACAAGATCTTTAGGACAGTACTTTTTAGACAATTTATACATGCTTTTGTTTCCGAGCTCATGATAAATCTTAGTTGCAATGATTGGATACCAATCTCAGTCATATTTTATGCGTCTTGAGAGGAGAAAAATCATTCCTATGGAAAAACTCTTATTCACAATAGTGCTTATTAAATTATTTCTTTTGAGCTTTGGAGGACTTTCTTTTTGTGCTTCCGGATCTATGCATTACTTAAATTATTTTCCTTGTAGCCGATTAAACACTGTGCTAAATCACCCATCTGAAAGTGTCCCTGCAAATGACTTTCTGCATGCTAATTTTTACAATACTTACTAGTCGTCGTTATATATACCATCTGCATTTAGTAATTTCTTATGTCTATAATATATTAATATATATATACTTAACAGCTGATTAAACATTTTGTTTGTTGCTTATATGAATATCTTTACAGGTTATGTTATTCTCTGGAAGAATCCGAAGTCTCGTGATGTACACCGTGCTAATTTTATAGAATCTGGCACACTTGGATGTTTAAGGTAGAATCTGGCCCTTTCTTCCTGTGCTTTTTTACAAACTTGGAAAAAATCAATATCACAACAACAGGAAGCTGATGTATACAGAAACAATTGAAAACTGAATATATCAAGAAAATAAATGGTGTAGTCGACTAAGACGATGGAACAGTCCCTTTCTTCACGAGCATATCATAGACCATCTCGACTTTGCTTGGCTCAACTTTTCAAATATGCCATGTGCATATGATTTCTTAGCATCCTCGTATCATATTCAGTTGAAAACCCCATCTCATGACACACTTGTTTCTCGATTTCCTGGAGTTCAGCACTATCTTTGTGTTCATCGGTTTCTTAGAACTGGAACCGTCTTTGACCTCAATAATCTCAGATCTTCTGCTAGTAGAACTTGTTCCTGCTTCGCCTCTGGCCATAACAATGATCTTATCTGTCTCTTTCATTTCCGGAATGATGTTTGGTGCGCTCAAGTAGTAAGTGTTGTAATGTTCAGCGCATTATTGCTCGCTCTTCGTCCTCACATGCTCAGCAACCTTTGCCCAGTTACAAAGCCCGAAAATATCAAGACCCTCCAAAAGCAGCAGTTCTTGATCAGCACTCTGATCCCGGCTGATAATCGGGAAAAGATAGGTGGAAGTGAGATACAATACGTACGTAGAGAAAGTGTAGAAGCGATATAAATATTTATTTATTTGTATATTTAATCTTTATGTACAAATCCAAGGAAATAAGTAAATTGAAGAACTAGAAAGATTAATACAATGATACCGTTGGTAGCACATAAAAAAGATGACGCTGATGTATGTGGCTCAAAAATGAGAGAAGATGGTATTAGACGGTTTTTTGTTTATGTTTTTTTCAAGAAGGAAAATGTATGACAAATAATCGGAAGTTGAGTTTCAAATATTTGTGACAATATTCTTCAAATAGCATGAAATCAAAACCTTGCATGCGGATCCTCCTCGCAGCTGACCTTTTCTCCTCCAGGGTGATGAAGGCCTCCCCCACCGGAAGATAAATGGTTTTGTTTCATGGTGCCCTTTTTGCGCGAAACCCAAGATGCTGTATCATCTCCCCCATAATATAGAACTAGTTTTTATATTATTTTTCATGATCAATAAATTTGTTCATGATTCATATAGGGGCGGAGCCACAATTTCGGTTGAGCGGTGGCACAATATAATGGATATATATCTTCTTTTTTTTTAGATATGATAAGCGTTTTGCAAATGATGTTTCCAATTCTCCAATATTCTCCCCTGATTGGTTAAATTGAACGATGACAATAAATAATCAATTGTATTATAATAAATTCAGACCATGTAGTTTATTTATATTTAGTACAACTACAAAGATGTACTAGTTGTTTTAAATTTCAATATTTATGAAGATTTTGAAAAAGTCTACAATGTTTATAGACTATTTTTTTTTAAAATGAAACACAAAAAATGTTCTTATCACAACATATAATAAATAGATAATGGTACTAATATAATATTTTTACAAAAAACCAAAATATGATAATTTCTCATGTGCAGATTCGAACCAACAAACAAACACCACATCAAAGATTTTGGTTTTAACATTGAACCATTATGCTACATTAGACTTTGATTAACAAATACATATAAAATAATAATTTTTCAAATTCCAGCGGAAGCTACAGCTCTCACTGGGCGTACACTGGCTCTGTCCCTGGATTCATATATATACGCAACTCCACCTTATAAAAAAGATTGTAGCCTCTCTGAGACTTGGCGAAGCCAAATAGGGTGTTATATCAACACAAGACTTAGAGGGGTCACATGAAAAACCTCTTCAAGTTTTCGTACTTTCAAGTGTTATAATAAACTCGTATTCGTAGTCAGTTAATCTGTGTCGTTTATAATTTTTGGATTAATGGATAAACTCCAAGTTTTTATGGTTTTTTGTACGATTATTGTACTAACGAAAAAAAATTCAACAGCCCCCAATAATTTAATCTTGGTTCCACCACGGCTTCTACCGCATTGAAATCATTAGCTCTCACCACATAAATCGCGAATTTGCAAGGTTCAACCAACCGAAAAATCATAACATCATCTTCAAACAATTTCTAATCAATAATAAATTTTCTTCAACCCGCACTCAATTCCATCTTTTCAGCAAGGTAGTTCAATTGAAATCCTATCCCATTTTCATCCATCAGAGTCTACAATTACTCCGGTCGATAAAAATGGGACAAAGTCTCAACTGAAATGTCTTGCTGTAAAAATGGGGATGAGTGCGGGTTGGAGAAAATTTACCATTGATAAGAAATTTCTTGAGGATGATGTTATGATTTTTTCAGTGGGTTGAACCTTGCAAATTCAAGATTTATATGGTGAGAGCTAATGATTTCAATGAGGTAGAAGGTGCTCTTAGTCTTCTAAACTTGGATACTCAAACAAAACATAATGATAAAGAAAGGGATCATAAAGAAGGCAAGTCGAAAGTGCTATGGGTAAGCACATACAAACTAGGCGTCCGGATTCTCTTCAATCCATCCCGAACAAGAAGACAAGGCCATGAAAATCTGTTTCGAAAACTTTACAATTGACAATAACTTGCACAAACGGTTATAAATCATCTGATCAATGTTCTTATTGCTCAGCAAATTTCAAAAACCTAGAATAGGGTGTTATACTTGTATTAACACGGCTTAGAGGGGTCACAACAAAAACCTCTTCAAGTATTCGTACTTTCAAGTGTTTCTAAACAAACATACACTGCACACAATAGTAATAATAATAAGGAAGAATAGGCAACGATGAAGATGAAGATCAAGTTTACAAGCTCATCTGTACCTGCCATGTCATCACAAATGGACGGTCACGATCATGAGATGATGATGAACAATGAGTTGCAGCAATATTCTTGACCTGGCCAATCAGTCCCCTTCCTCCATGGTGAATATGTCAGCAACCCGAGAAAGAGAATGAAGAAGTCGTTCTCAAAACCAGACAATGAGGAATCTAATCATGGACCCAAATCATCAAGGGGCCGGAAGATAAGTAATCCTGATGAAGAAACAACACCAGCTATGATACAAGCAGCGGAGTTCCAAGCCACTTAAAATTCTGAATGAGGATTCCTGGGCATTTCAGCAGGGAACATCTACCAAAATGGATGCTAACATGGGCAGAGACAAGGGGGTGCCAGGCTGGCGACCACCACCCTATAAATTAAAAAAAAATTATATAGAAAAATTCTGACATTTAAGGTTTTATATATTAATAGTCTCACAAATGGACAAACAACAACTTTGTTCATCTGGTAAACATCGAGTATTTGTATCTCCAAAGTTCTAGTTCGAATCATGTGGTTATTTGTTACTCTCTATTTAATTAGTATTTATTTAATATTTTCCATTAATTGCACTCAAATTGCATCCTTTAGATACTATACAAAATTTTATATATAAAAAAAGGTTTAAATTATAATAAATTTGTATTCGCAGTCATTTAATCTGTGTCATTTATAATTTTTGGATTAATGGACAAGTCAATTGAGTTTTTAAGTTTCAGGTTTTTATGGTTTTTTGTATGATTATTGTGCTAAAAAAAAATCAACAGCCCCCAAGAATTTAATTCTGGCTTATTGAAATCATTAGCTCTCACCACATAAATCATTAATTTGCAAGTTTCAACCAACTGAAAAATCATAACATCATACTCAAGCAATTTCTAATCAATAATAAATTGTCTTCAACCTGCACTCAACCCCATCTTTTCAGCATGGTAGTTCAATTAAAATCATGTCCCATTTTCGTCAACGAGAGTCAACAATTACTCCGGTGGATAAAAATGGGACAAAGTTTCAACTGAAATGTCTTGCTGTAAAGATAGGGATGAGTGCGGGTTGGAGAAAATTTACTATTGATAAGAATTTGCTTGAGTATGATGTTATGATTTTTTCAGTTGGTAGAACCTTGCAAATTCAAGATTTATATGGTGAGAGCTAATGATTTCAATGAGGTAGAAGGTCTTCTAAACTTGGATACTCAAACAAAACAGAATGATTTATATGGTGAGAGCTAATGATTTCAATGAGCTAGAAGGTCTTCTAAACTTGGATACTCAAACAAAACAGAATGATAAAGAAAGGGATCGTGAAGAAGGCAAGTTGAAAGCGCTATGGATAATCACATACAAACTAGGCGTCCGGATTCTCTTGAATCCATCCCGATCAAGAAGACAAGGTCATGAAAATCTGTACAATTGGCAATAACTTGCGCAAACGGTTATAAATCATCTTATCAATGTTCTTATTGCTCAGCAAATTTCAAAAACCTAGAAAAATTTCAGGAATTTGGTATTATGATTGACCGGTTGTGAGCTAACTCAGAGCTACCAGAAGATATACGGATCAAATACTACGATAGATGCTCCTCAAGAAATTAATTTCTCCATGCTAGTTTAGTTGAAGGTCTCAAATCTAAACTAATTGCGGGTATTATTTGTTAAACTATCAACGTATCCAATGCTACCAAACAATGCTCTGTGATGACTACATGACTACTGTATACGATTTTGCGAACTGGGATAGGACCAAGTACTGAATTTCTCAAACTCGTCTTCAGTAGTCATTAGAGATCATTGTTTGATAGCATTGGATACATTGATGGTTTAAAAAAGTATACCCGCAATTAGTTTAGAATTGAGACCTTCATCAATTAAATTAGCATGGAGAAATTCATTTCTTGAGGAGCATAAATCGTAGTAGTTGATCCAATGCTATTAAAGTTTGAAATCGTGTGAGCTATTGGGATAGACTGTTGGGTTTTTACGTAATAGAGTGAAAAAGCTAGTTAGGTTAGGTTTTGAATCAGAAGGTGCCCTTGAGACGAGGAAATATGTGGAGGCTAAAATGGAAAAGGTTCGAGCCGAGGACGAGATAGTAAATTTGGAGACTAAGATTGTCGAATTGAAAGAAGTGAGTGAGAAGTATAATTAGGGGTGAGAATGAAGGGAAATTTTTGTGAAAAAATTCGTGTTCGTTTCGTGAAGAGCTCGCCTCAGTTTCGTTCATTACTAAATGAACTTGATAATGAACGAATGTTGACACACAAATTTTATGTCCACTAAAAATCTGAAGAGCGTCAAAATCATCAACGAAATCAACAAAACTGCAAAGTTTTTCATCAAATCCGAAGAATTCTACTCAAGTTCAGCAAACTCAACAAAATCCATCATAAAGTCTACAACAACATTTCGAGCCATAACAAATTGTTTGAAGAGGAGAATCAAATGACTTTCATTTCTATATTTTCTTTTAGAAATTATCAGAAATTGTACCCGCAAAATAATTGATAAATAAAAATTTACTTTCCTTCGCATTCATTTTCCCTGTCTTCAGCGCTTAGTGAAAATTTGCGTGAAATAACGACAATATATATTTAGTTTATTAAACGAGATGATAATTATCATAGCCCTATTCATTTCGTGAAATTTCGTTTTCGTTTAACATATATAATATATGTGTTTGGAATAATAAATATATAGTATATTATATTAGATATATGAATTAATAAAACTCATGTAGTATAAAAATTGGTTCATGACACGAAACGAAATTTTCATATCCTTAACGAAAACGAAATGATGATGAAAAACCTCAAAACTAAACGAAACAAAAACGAATTAGACCGTTTTTGTCTCGTTTCGCCTAATTATCAGCCCTAAGTATCATACGGATACTGAGGCTTTGAAGTTCAAGACTGAGAGTTATGAACTTAAGTTCCAGGAGAAGGTTGATGCTCCATGGGGAACAACCAACTGAGACCTGGACTTTCGATATGGGTTGCATTAAAGAGGAAACCATGTGGCAAACAGTTCAAAGGAAAGGACTTCATTGGCTTAGAAAGTTCTCTTAAAAAGCCAACGACTTACATACTGAACTCCAGGAAATCCTACAGATATTGACCTCACTTGAGGTGGAAAGAAACATATCGTGGAAACCTATTGGTATCTGATCCTTTGATGTAATTAGACTCAAATTTTTTTAACCCGAAAATAGCTAAAAGCTTTAAGGTGGAAGAACCTAACTTGTTTCTGTTACAGTTAAAACCATCTTATCTGGTTCGAAGATGCAGCGAAATGCGATCATGTTTTGCAAAAAAAAGAACGCAAGACTGTAGAGTTTAAAGGCGAAGACTTAATGGTTACTCTTGTGTTTTCTTAACAGGTTGCTAGGCGGATTTACCGTGTAAGTGGCTCAGATAATTAATAACCATTCGGGTAAGTTTTATGATCCTATCAGACTATCTTTTTTAGTACTCCATAATAGTAACTGCAGAAAATATTCTACCCTGAACAATTGAAATAACAAATGTAATGCTTCATAGTTACCTTGTCAGTAGCCTTTAAATGAAATGAAATGAACAATGATCTTTTCCGTTTATCTTCAGGTTCCTCATTATAACATTTGACCATCAATACTGAAGACACAAAGTTAAAAAGTATTTAAGCAAAAAGGAGATATTAATATATATCTACAGATTACCATTACTCGGTACCATATGAAGCAGCAACTTAACACATAAAACCTTACAAAGAGAACAAAAAAACCATCTACTTGTACGCTTTTAACCTTTAAATAATAGTACAGTGTATACCGTAGTGATACATTAGTTGTTCTGTTGGGGTACCTAAGGGTCATATACTTTTTAAGTTCATAGGAAATAAAGCAGAAATTGGTTTACACAGACCATAAACAGGTGTACAATGTATACTAATTTGTTTAAACTACCTATTAAAGTAAATTATATTACAGATCCTCCCTTTCACATAAGACTTATGCTATAAACGACTATATGTATTTGATCACACAACGGTAAGGAATCCCAGGATCGTTGGTGGACTAAACTAAATCAAAAACAGAAATTAAAACAAATAGTGATGCAAGAAAATCAGGCTTAGGTTATTTATGCAAATCAAGTTTAAGACTGAGGCAATCCAAATCTAGGCAAATCACGCTTATAGCGCAATTCATGTCAACTAAGGCAGCAAATAATTTATTTAACAATAAAATACAGTAAAAGTTAATCTAATCAAATGTTGAATCTACAGTTTTTTTTTCTTTTTGCAGTAAGTCTATGGAAAGACATTATCAGATCAAAAGAAAAGTTCAGCTTACCCTCAAGAAGATGATTACAAAGTCTTATGCTGGGATTGGGCGAAAATTCAAACAAGATCTTCATGGGTGATGAAACTGAAAGCCTCTGATATCTTTTTTTTGGAGGGTAGAAGGCGAAAGAATAGTTCTCTCTGTGCTTAATATCTTGCTTATATATAGTAACAGGTCTAGGTTAAGGTTTCAAAGTGGATGCTGCAATTCAATCTACGGCCAAGAATGATCCTCGTCGGATCCAATGGATCCAAATGAAAGTTTTAAAAGCTCTTTGAGTCGGTAAGAAAGTATGCGCCGCCACAGCACAAGCGTCGGCAGTATAATCAGTTAGGGTTTAGAAGATTTTTTTAAAGACTATCAATAGTCGAAAATAACCTTCTCTTAAATAATTTCAAATGTGGAAGTTATTTGCTGAATACCGTAAAAACATATCATCGCACCATCCAATGGCTCCAAATCAAGGTTCAAGAATGCGAAAAAGAAAATAAAGTTGCACCGTGACTAGACTAAAGCACCTGCAATGTAGTACTAAATTAGCCTTGAGAACCTGATACGAAGATATAGAGTGAAATATAATTCCTTTGCTTTCCCAAACAGGACATCTCCGTAGTGTTTTTTTCTTTTTACTTCAACTACGTCACCTATTGTACGTGATTGTAATTAGAGTACTACATACTCTAGTTTGTATTTTACTATTCATGTTTACCGAATTAGTACTAAACCTGAATGTATCTACGCTTCTTTACCAGAAAATTTATATTTCTTCTAAAGATTCGTGGTAAAAACACGACCATTACAAAGCTCTAGTAAAAACCGATTATCTCATTTCCTTCCTACATATTGTAAATTAAGCATATTGGTGATCTACAACAATGATAAGAGCTCCTTCAATAATAAAAAGGGGATCAGTCTATATTTTTTATATTTTGACATGTTTAATGTCCTTAAACGACTTAGCAGTAGACCCAAAGAGACATTGATTACTATATAATATATATATCTCTTATAAGGAATTGAATTCATCGCTTTTCTGCAGATTCAATGTATGAAGTTAACTTATTTCTCCGTCTGCAAATGATACACTGTGATCATTAGACGGAGTTGATTGCAAATTGCACAGTGAATGCTAATTGAAATATGACACATACCATATGCTAATTCATTACTATATATATATATATATCTAGTATGTCTCTTATTTGTGACATTTATTCTGTTAAAATGTTTTACGCCCATAAGAAAATTACCTACTTCCATCCGGAGGAGAATTAGATCTACTGCATCTTTGCAGCTTACGGTGTCTATTATCCAGATCCAGATCTTTTAATGGAAAATTTCCATTCAGCCGGAGTACTTTTCTTTCTTGCCTTTTGAACAAATCTTTAAATGATTTTACGACTTGTACAATAACCTCATACACCAACGTTTGTGAAATTTTTTCACATGAAAGTTTATTGACTGAAATAGCTAATTTAGGCTTGAGAATATTCTCGACTTTTCGACTAAGGTAAGATTTTTATATTGATTAATCTACAGGTATTGCACAACAAAATGGAAGGATTAGTGACAGTTTCTAATGAAGCAAATCTCATTTGCTCTTAACAATTGGAGTGTGAAGAAGCATGTGATTTCTCCTAATTCAATACAGGCTGTACTTGTCATCTTCTGTTGCACTTGGTTTCCAATCAAATTTATTCAATTTATACTCGAGGATATTCCTTCCGCTATGTGATTTCTCCTAATTCAATACAGATTACAGACTGTACTTGTCTATTCATGTTTGCAATTGTGTAAAACTTTTTATTTTCTTGAAGACATGTTCCAGCTTATGAAATACGGAGTATATCTTTTATGATTCTATGAATCTGTATTTCCAAAGATAGCAAAAATCAAGGGGTACTTGAACTATAAAACCCCAACTTTGGTTTTGCCAAAGGCCAAACTAATATAAGTTTAGTACATTGAAAGAAAAGGTGATTCGACATTTTTCATTCTGGGTAAGATGCTGGAGATTTATTAACTTGAGTAGGCACAGACGCTCATAAGTTAATCAGAGAGGCAGCAAACCAGAAAATTTCTGAATAAGTTAATTTCTGAATACTCTAACGGGTCCTGAATGTCGAAAAGGCTGTTAACATGTATAAAGTGAAGAACGATAAATAGCGAAACAATCAGGATTGAGAGTCCCTGATAACCTCAAGCAAGTAAGAACCTAAAAATGTCGCCCTACAAGAATGTCTGTAATCACAAAATCCATAATGCCCGTGAGAGAATTTCCAAACCAAACCATTTTATCAGTTAGCAATTAGCATCCCTTCCAAACCAAACCAAATAATTTTCTTGCCTTTTGCTTTAGGTATCAAAAATGAAATGCCGTGCATCTTATGAATTTGGTGTCGCCAAACAATTTAACTCAAAAAGCATCGACGAAAGGTAATAAAGATAAAGTCGTTTCAAGTTTTCAAGTGTGATACTTGTTATTGCTCTTATAGTTTAAAGGCAGTTAGGCAAAGATGAAACTCTTACGTAATTATTGAATTTTGTGCTTGATTATGAGTAATGAATCTGTAATTGAGCATAGATAATGCAGTGAAATTTGTGAGATTGTAACGAATATTTCTTATCTTCAATTCTCATCAAGGAAAGAAAACTAAATAAATGTAAAACATTATAGAGAAATTTACAACTCTTCTTGGGCAGTTCCTTTCTGGCATGAGTTACTCTCCAAATAGCTAATAAGATGTCACGTTGGTTGATAACGTGATATTATTTCTTATTTGGTGCAAGACAAGATTCAATAATTCAGATTCCCTTTTTAACTTGTAGGACAATATTCTTGCCCAAAAAATTATAGGATAATATATAAATTGTAGGATAATATATCAGACAGTCTGGTTTTGTGTTTAAGTGCTTTTTTGCATACAACTTTTGCCTGCCACAGTGTTATAATGTTTCCCAATCAAACTTTGATTATGAGAATATTTATTTTCCATAATTCTATCCACACTTGTAGAAAGTTGTATGAATTATGAATCTATGATACAGGAAAAATATTGAGGTGGTGTTTATGCTTTTACTGCTGAAAATTGAACAAAATTATAAATTTTGCTTTGTTTGGCAATCAAAGTTTAGCTGATATTTGTCCACTTAACCAACGAGCAAGGTGGTTCGATCGATCACTGGCGTCTGGTGTCTGCAGAGCAAGTTAACTCCAAAGTCCAAAGTGAGGGTTATTAATTTTTAAAAAAACATAAAAGAAATTTAGATTGTTAGTTTGGCCTTTGCTAAAGCGGAAAAGACTGTTAAACATAATATAATTAATAGACATGATAAATAGGCACGTTAATTTGAAGAGCTGATTAAAATAAAAGTTTCTCAAATCTAAGATCTGACTCTTGAGTGTTGAGATTCAAAATACTAATATTTGTATATCCCAACACTCTAATCAAAATTGAAATATTTACATATACCTCGATTGGAATAGCCTAATACATTTAGTTGTGACATGGACAATGTAATAGCCTAATACATTTTGACTACCTAATTAAATTGCTTAAAGTACAAATTTTGGACTACTTACGTTAGCAAGTAACTATAGTCTCTGGAAACTCTTAGAAAATATTTCTCCCTTAAATTACGTACGTTACAAATTATTTGAAATAGAAAAATAAATTTCAATTGAATACAGCTATTAATCATGATCAATGGATATTCTAGTCCACACACAGTGTGTCATTTTCCACTCAAACACACAAGAATACATCACATTATACCAACCGGTACACTGAACTTAGCAAGTACAACAATCAAACAAACAACATGTAACATCACATGAAAAATTCAATTTAAAATAGAAAGTTGAAATTATTACCTGAATTCACTAATTTATGCCATAATCAAATCCCAAACGACAATCTAAACTATCAAAATGAACTAACATGAAATAAATAATAACTCTAAAAAAATATAATCATGTCGGTTTCGGGCAGCCTGTTGGGATAATCGATCAATCGAATAATTTGATATAGGAAAAGTATTAGCTAAACCATCGCAATCAAAAACTAAATTTTTGGTCTCTTATAGCTTAAGATTACCAATCTAGAGACCTAATTACCAATATCAATCAACATTCTAATCCCTCGTAATCAACAACTAACAAATAATTAACAAACACGATTTAAAATATAACTGGAAAAAAACAACATATATATAACATCACATGAAAATTTTAATACAATCCATGAACTTGAGATTACTAATCGGACCCCAAATTTTATCCTAAGATAAACCACAATAATCATTCTCATTAAAGCCTCATAATCAAGAAATAATTACAGTTCACAAATGAAAACTAAATAATATTTTCATAATTTTCAGGCAGCCGCAGGATTATCTGCACAAGTCCATAATATATCCTTTAGCCCCGGTCTCAACTCCCTGTTGCAAAACTGATTATACTCGAGTGTATCGCCGCTCGATTTATTCACCTCAACTACGGAAAAAGAGGGTGCTAATTCGAAAACATCCGCACTTATCGCAAGTTTCCCCTTGCGTCCCGCCACCTCACCCTGCAGCCTGACTCTGTCACCGCTCCTCTTGATGCTAAACTTTCCGGCCTTCGCCACCACCTCCTCTAGCTTCGTGATCACACTGCTAGCTGGCCTGGCAGTCGCAAACCGTATCTCTCGTGTATCTACCTCCGCATCCCTTTTCTTCTCCTCGAACAAGGGCGAAAGGTCGAACCCTTGAGACAAGGAGATGATGTGGAATGCGTTCATGGTCATCTCCTTTTTCTCGGCTATCATGGTTTCATCATTGTCCTTTACTTTCAAGGCCTTTGGCATGGATTTCTTGAACCAAGATGATTGGATAATCTTGACAACGGTGATACGAGTGCTAGGGTTAGGGTCGAGCATTTTCGTGATTAACCTTCTTGCTTCAGAAGAAAACCAGGGAGGGCACTTGAAGTCACCCCGGTAAATCTTCTGGTACATGGCAACTAAATTCTCATCCTGCAAAAATGCAAACAATTTTTCATTATTAATAAGCTCAATTAGTTTTACAATAGAAAATTGTAAGGGTGTTGGAATAAATAGTTAGAACTATACATAAGTCTACCTTATTATCAACTCAGCATAAAAGATGCAACCAAACATAAAGCTATTTAGCCAGTATACCAGGCACTTGTTAAAAGTGTTCAACAAACATTTTCTAAACTTATTTCCTAAAAGAAGCAACCAAACAACCCTTACATAAAAAGTTAGTTAGACAGCAGACTAGAAAAATGATACGAGTATTGAATAAAAATTCTGAACCTCTTTATGTCAAACTTGTTTGCTTTAAAGATGCAACCAAGCAGTCCCTATATAAAAGTTATTTACGCAGCAAACTCGAAAACTGTAAAAATAATTCAGTCTTTTCAAAAGCGAAAACTAGGCTAAATTGCGTTTGTGCAAGAGCTAACAAATAAAAATATCGAGCGGTAAAAAATGTATACCTGGAAAGGTAAAAAGCCAGCCAACAACACATATAGGATCACTCCACATGACCAAATATCAGCCTTAGCCCCATCATACCCTTTCTTCCTCAACACCTCGGGAGCCACGTATGCCGGCGTCCCACACGTAGTATGCAACAACCCGTCGGGCTTTAGGCTGTCTGCAAGGGCAGAGAGCCCGAAGTCGGCAACCTTCAGGTTGCCACCCTCGTCGAGCATGAGGTTCTCGGGCTTCAGGTCACGGTGATAAACACCCCGACTATGGCAAAAATCAACTGCTGAGATCAGCTGGTGGAAGTACTTACCAGCAGCTGACTCTGATAGCTTTCCTTTTGCCACCTTCGCGAAGAGCTCGCCCCCACGGACGAGCTCCATCGCAAAGTATATCTTGGTCTTGCTAGCGAGAACCTCGTGAAGCTCCACAATATTCGGATGGTTGACCATTTTCATGACGGATATCTCGCGCTTCACTTGCTCCGTCATGCCAACCTTTATCACCTTCTCTTTCGTTATGACCTTTATCGCGACGCTCTTTCCTGAAGGTATTTCACGTGCATGGTAGACCTTTGCGAACGTACCATGACCTAGAACACGACCTAGCTCGTATTTTCCGTTAAGTACACCGTTACCGTTACGATTTTCTCCCATTTCTTGATTCTTTTTGGAATTTTGGTAAGTTTATTTGAATAAATTTACGTGTTTTCTATGGCAAGTTCGGTCACCGGAAGGGTTAATGGCTCTATCGCCGGATTTTGGTTTAGTATACAGTTTTCCGATCATAGCTGTGCATTCCCTAAGTTGGTCTAGAAAGAAGAAAAAATCAAGAAATGGAATTTTTGGTATTTTTTGAGGAATTAAATGTGTGTCTATCTCTTTAAATGTGAGGTCTAGCTAGTGGTTATATAGAGGTTTATAGTTACACTAGTAGCACCTATTGTTTGGACTATAAGGCTATGATATCTTTGTAGTTACCATGATAAGAGTATTAGCTTAGCCCTCTCATGATTTGTAACTTTGCTTCGTCCGTTTCAATTTACTTAATTAATGTTTTGCTCTAAATTGTACTGAAATAGATGGAAATATGCTAATTTGGTAAATAGATTTAATAAACGTATGTCTTGGACCTTCATTTGAGATGAATAAAATACCCAAATGACGCATGAAAATTGAATATAACCAAAAATAAAATTTATCCATTTTAGAGGAATATTTTCGGTATATTAAATGTTACAAAATTCAAAGCTTCCGATCACCATAAATCTACATCCATTTTAGAGGTTTTTCTTGTTATTTTAAATGTTAAAAAATTCAACTAACTTGGTCCGGAGGAAGTACTTATTACAAGATTTTCTTAGGAATGAAAAAGACTTGGTCATTTTAAGTATCTTTAGATTTTATACTTGTCTTTAATTAAGGAGATGTGATAATGGTTGATTATATAAACAAAACATTTGATATTAAAATTGCTACTTTGTTAGAAATTAAGAATAAAAACATACATAAGTCATGTTTGATTCAGGTTTTACTTCCCGATAAAAAGTATAGTAAAAAAGTTCGATTCAAATTTCAATAGAAGCTTAAAAATATCTTCAAAGCTCATTTTTGTAATTGTTAGGCCGTTAGAAATTTGCATTTTTATTACACTTTTAGCATTATTCTTAAAAAAAAGCACTTGAGCTTAGATTATGCTTTTTTTAAAAGACTCATAAAAACCCAAATGTTACTTATTTAACTATTGAGCTCTTCCCAATCTAACATAAAGTATAGGTACCAACAAGACAATTATGAATTAAGAACATTATAAGAAACATTACATTACTTTTACATAGGCGGTTGATTATCAAAAAAATACTTTACATAAGGCGGTTTCGTGGAATAAAATAGAAATAAATGATTTTGTCTATGGTGTGCTGTTAATAAATTATAAATCAACGGTTGTGGTGAGTTAATAATGGAAATGTGTCACTATTTAGTTGTGGTGTAACAACTGACTTATTTTGGGAGCTTCTCAATATTTTTATGAGGTGGAAAACATGGCCTCGTGACCGAAGTAGAGTTTCTGACTCTCGGTTAGGGTTACTCTGCTTTCCACGGCCATTATATCTGTTATTTTATTAATACTGTAGCAGATCCAATGGCTGTGAAAAGCAGAGTAACCCTAACTCAGAGTCAGGTACTCTGCTTCCCCTGGTGACACACTAAATTACTGTGGCATTTAGTGTTACGGTGAAAAAACGAAAAAACCGAACCGACCGATAATCGAACCGATCGAAAAAAATCATGATCGAAAAAACTCGGTCCGATTCGGTTCAAAAAATAAAAAAACCGAAAGCAAAAAAAATCGAATCAAAAAATATACTCGGTTTCGGTTTCGGTTTTGCTAAAAACCAAAACGAACTAGACCGAAACCAACCCTATTAATCTTCACTGTGTGACAGATATTTTGCTTGCACCATGAAGTTATATTTTATTTTATTTGATTGTTTTGTCCTTTAGATCATCTAATGGTCGTTTTATTACTATAGTGATGAATGATAATTTTTTGTATTTAGAATGAATATGTTAGCACATACGTACAATATCACCAACTTTTATAATGTCGTGTGTTAAAGTTATTGTTAAAATTAGCAAGAAAGATAGCAATTTGATATCAAACGCTTTAGCAATATAATGTCGTGTGTTAAAGTTATTGTTAAAATTAGCAAGAAAGATAGCAATTTGATATCAAACGCTTTAGCAAGAACATATAATTTTTTTAATGAAATAATTTAAAATATGTCTATTGAAGCTCATACCCTTACACATTAAGAGCCCTTATAGCAAGCAAGGTGAGCAACACATTTTAAATGTGTGTCACGATCTATCACTTGCACAAATGATGTGGGATAATAATACTCAACAATGTCAACAATGTCTTTGAATAAAAACTTAGTTTCTTTTGTAAAAGCCAGCTAAATGTTGAAGTTCAAATCTATAGTTGAATTTTAAGTGAAATTGTTTTAAATACTCAGGTCACACAAATTTTAAAAACAATACCTTATTAAGGCATATAAAACGTTTATTGTTCAGGGTGAAGTTGGTATAGATTTTTGGTTAATAAAATGTATGATTATAAAAATTAATTTTCTTTACAATATCATATGGTGTGTGATTCCGTCTAGGGATGGGCACGGATTATAACGGATTGACATCAATCCTAACCAATCCGTAAAATAAATCGCGGGACAGATTAAGTTGTATTGATAAAATTTAAATCTCAAATCAATTCAACATGTTATAATTAAAACTTCAACCCAACACAATCCAACCCGGAAAAAAAAATGCGGATTTGGGCGGGTTGATTCTTAAATTTTCATTTTAATCATTTATTTTTCATAGTTTGTACAATCAACTTAAATTTTAAAATAAATTGCATGTTTAAAAAAAATAAAATTAAAACCAATTATATTAGGTTTATAACATTCACAAACAAATAAGAAAACTAAAATATAATAATGTCGGCAGGTTGTTATCTTTAAACACATACAATGTCGTTTATAACATTTCATAGTTATCTTTAAACCGGACGGATTAACCCGCGGTTTGGTAACCCCAACCCTAACCCAATCCGCGGTTTGGTAACCCAAACCCTAACTCAACCCGCAAAATATATAACGGATTGGGACGGAACAGATTGATTTTTTTTAACGCTTAACCCGTCCCAACCCCATCCACACGGATTGAGTTACGGATTGGGTTACGGGTTTAGTCCACCCCTAATTCAGTCCACTTTAGCCTACTTCTTATCTCGTTACTTTGAGACGGAACGGATTGATTTTTTTTAACGCTTAATCCGTCTCAACCCCATCCACACGGATTGAGTTACGGGTTTAGCGCACCCCTAATTCAGTCCACTTTAGCCTACTTCTTATCTGGTTACTAGCAAAGCTGATAGGTCAAAATATATTTTCTATAATATCAAAAAAAAGACAAAAATCTCTACATTTAATACCCCTTAGTGGCCGACTTTTGAATCGAAATAAATTCTGACTAACCCAAGTGCAATAACGCACGTTCTTAAGTAGCCCGATATTAATTAATTAGATATACTAGTATTATAAGAACAAAAATTAATTACAAGAAACCAATAAATCAAATGCAATTTGTACCAAATGCAATGCATAAGGAAGATGGCCACCAAAGATGGTGATTTTATTTTACAAATCAAAGTTGGTTTCTAAGTACTTTCCAATTTTTGCTTTGTACCTTTTGGTCACTCTCTCTGGCTTATTTCTTAGTCTTTCTATTTGACTTTTGTTATTTTTTTCAATCAGAACTTATCACACTATTAATATAAGTCAATACAAAGATAAATGATTCTGTCAGTTTTTTTTTTCGTTTTTTTTCAAAAATACTCATATTCTAATTTACTAATTGCTCATATATATTAATGCAATTCAAATATATAAATAATTAAAAAAAAATATTACTTCTCACACATACTTTTATTACTCCTTATATACGATTATTAATTTACTATATTCATTCTATCATTTTTTTTATTTTTTTGAAAATTTTAAATTTATTTATCCGGAATCATATTTATATACGTATCGCACGATACACGTAACGGGTAGGGTTCGATTACTAGTGAATATATATAGATGAAGTGTATTTGACTATTTTACCGGCATCAAACTTAACTTTGATAAATATAAAGGCCAATCAGAACACTTTTAAAAAATTATGTCATTTTTAGATTTTGTTTTTTCACTAATTATATAGATATTATTTTGAAAAAGAAAAAAATTGTTAAATTTTCTTCCAAATATTATCTATCTATAGAATTAAAAGAGGTCTCCAAACACTTCATACGATATTCGAAACTCGTCCAACCATAGTTTCCGTGTAAATGCACGGAAGCGTGAAGCAAAAATAGTAATGAGAATGTGAAACGTAAAAAAAGGAAAAGAAAAAAAAAATCTAAGTTTATAAGTGAAATAACGGAAAACGAGAAACAAAAAAGCACGATTAATTTTGAAAGCCGACACGAGTTTTGTTACGACAATATATCTAACTATAGTTAGCAGACGACATCAAATGAACCAAAATTTCACATGGCTGCAAAGCGAGAAAGCGAGTAAGACGACATTGATCCAAAAATCTACTTAGTATTCTTACCTAAACCTAGCTGTATCGAGAAAGCGAGTAAAGAAAGGGATTGCATAAAGTTTTATTTATAAGGGTCCATTTTTTCACAATTATGTATATATGTACTATATATATTTCTATCTGATTTAATTTGCTAGCCATACATTTGGCTTGGTGCTCAAATGCATTCATAACCAGGGATATTAAACGAGACATTGATGTATCATATATGTACATAATCCATTTAATTCTCCAAAAACTTTATCGTGGCACTTTTTCTCAATAGTATATGTATTTTGCAATTAATACAACATTCACTAAAGAAGACAATCCGGATAACTTACATTCTCTTGTTATTTTATGGTAAAGTGGGTATCGTTAAAATTATGGTTATAAACAATGTATCAACACACGGTTTGTTATTGTTATATTGATATTATTATGCTAATTTATCTTCTACTTTCTTTTGCAACATACATTACGGTGATATTGTAACGTTTTCTTGCAGTGATTATCAATATCATGTATACAATATATTTTATTTTGAGAGATAATTTTTGCATATAAAACACAAGCCTAGTACCCCATCATTGGTAAATTAATACTTTCTTGTACATAACAACAATAAGAAGACAATTTTCATGTTTTAAATGAACCAATAAACGATCGAGACGCAAACTTGGTCTACCACATTATTTACGATCAAATTATCAATAATATTTTAAGAAATATGAAATGACATGTAGGTTAATTTACGTTATATTATTATTCCTATTAATCATAATCATTCGTAATTCACATGAAGAACAACGATCATTTTTGTCTTGGGCGTGCTCAATGACGTCACTCAATAATCATATGAAAAAGAAAAGTATTTATACATACAAAAAAAATAGATATAATAAAGTACA
The DNA here is from genome assembly GCA_963920805.1 of Primula vulgaris. Classification (NCBI taxonomy): domain Eukaryota; kingdom Viridiplantae; phylum Streptophyta; class Magnoliopsida; order Ericales; family Primulaceae; genus Primula; species Primula vulgaris. The sequence goes on from OY987220.1 coordinate 31,287,550, forward strand.
TTATTTTAATTATTTCGTCCGTATCTAAATAAATATTTCTTACGAAAATACGTATAATTTTCATCATTAAATTTCTTACATTAAAATTTCTGAAATGAAAAAATTAAAAATTCCATCATATAGTTTTTTCCACGAACTATTTAGTTAACTTTTGAAAATATTTTTTTAATAATTTAAATATGAAAAAACTATACATATTATTTTTCATACTATATATTTATTTAGTAAATGCGGGAATATAAATTAGTTGGGGTTGGTAGGTAGATCTCTTTGGACACTAGCTATGTTATCTTTTGGCCCCATTTAAAACCAGAAAAGTATACTCAATAATGCAAAACACTCCTACTACTATAAGAAAATTTTAGAACGAGAGTACCTGATTCTGAGTGGGTTGACTATAAAATAATGTTTGATTTAGTGAGAGTCAAAAGTTGTCATAAGTCTGTCGCTAATTTAAAAATCTGTCACAAATCTGTCGCAAATTGACTAAACTGTCACAAAACCATCACAAAAACCGTCGCTAATAAGCTCGTAAAAAAAAATACCGTCACTAATCCTGTCGCTATTTGAGTATTTTTTTTGTAGTGGTTACTCTCATTCCCACAACCATTGGATCTGCTACAGTTTAAATTTAATAACAGATCCAATGACTGTGGAAACAGAGTAACCCTGACTCAGAGTCAGGTACTCTGCTTCCGAAAATTTTCATCCAATAAAAACGATAAGTGAAATTTATGCTAATTAAGGCACTTAAGTACACTATAGGAAACGATCTATATTACCAGATTAATATCTCCATTCTATACACACTCTTTTTGTTATCAATATTTTGTCCAGTAAACACCTTTAAACTACAAGTGCCCAAAATAATGATTCTCTCAAAAGAGAAGTATATATAAAATAAATGGAAAATATCTTAAATTGTGTGTACAAATGATGCATGCACGTAAGATATCAATAATGCTAGAGTTACTTTCCAGAAGAAATTTCATATACTTAAAATTTTAGTTTTTTTCTGGTATCTTAATGTAATACCTGTTATTTTAACATTAAGAAAATATCTTCTTTTTAGTAGTTAATCAATCAATCTTTTGACGCAAATCTTGTTTGTTATACTGATATATACTTATAATGACATATCACCATATCATCTAAAAGATTAACTATTTTAAGAGAGACGCATTGCATTATTCAATAAACAATAATAGTGAAAGATAAATTTTAAAAAAAGTTTTGTTCCTTATTTTTCGGTTAGTTTAATAGTCGAGAAAATAGTGTTCGGAGAAAGTTAAATGGAAATTATGTAAAGTTACAGCTAACAGATGATACACAACTTAACGCAATATGCACTATCACTACAAAAAATATAAGGATGTCACCAGCTAATCAGGAACACTTTGTATGATACTATATGAGTTGATGCCGTAAAACAATAAAAAAAAAATATGAGTTTGTTGCTGAAATTTAGCAATAATATATCAACTAAAACCGTTGCTAACTTTGTTTTATTGATGCTAAATATTTAGTAACAACTGGAATAGTAACATTGTTGCAAACTTGCTGTCTTTGTAATTTTATTGTAATGTATAGAGTATCGATCTTTTTTAGGGAAAGTATAATTTAGTTGAAAGATGTGTTAAATTTACCAACTCTCTTGGTGTCGACCAACAATATTATATAACAAGTAGATGTCAATAAAAGCTATTAAGAAAAAAAATAATACCCACAAAGTTGAGATTGAGAGAATCAAATGAACGAACCATAACCTCTCAAATATCACCCTCTTCAACTTTAGTATTGTATTATTTTGTATCATTTTAACATTCTGATATTTACAGAGCACAATAGTGACTTGTTAATTAATTATTTGTCTCGAATCTAGCTTAGATACACTTTTTTTTTTAATTAAATGTGGGGATCCCCCACAATTTTATTGATTTTTTAGTTTAATTTAGTCCTCCGACCTTATTACATCAAAAAAATACCAAATAATAAATAAATAAATAATTTCAGCTCTCTTTTCTTTTTACTATTTTCTAAATAACATTGGAAGATTTAAGCTGACTTATTGTAGTCTTGTAGAGGTTTTCTCAATGTGAAAAAACTAGATTTCCTTTGCTCAAAGTGTGCCAAAAAAAAATGCAGGAATACTGTTTTTCTTTTTCTTTTTTATGTATATTTGATGCCGTGAGTGTCCATCATATACATATATGATTATTTATTATTTAAATTTTAGTATATAAAGTACTTCATATGTGTGTAATATCCTGAGATTATTTATTTATTATTTGGTATGTTTTTAATTTTTTGTGTGCAATTACTGTCCTTGCAGCTACAATAAAATGATCATATATGTACCAACTAAAAATTCTAACTTATTTGGTAGTTAGTAAATACTAATTGATTTACTAACTAAATTTCATATTTTTAATATTTACTAACTAATTTGTAACTATAATAATTTCAGTTGCTATATAGTATTGTTAAATACTAACCGATCACTAACTAACAATTTTTAGTTGCTAAATACTAACTGATTACTAACAAACAATTTTTAATTGGTAAATACCAAGCGGATTAACAATGTTTGCTCTTTTAGTTAGTATATTACCAACTAATTTTTTGTTACTAAATAATAATTTAATATCCAATATCAATATATGTTTATCCTTATATCCACAAACTAACACAACCACGTATATATGTCTTTCCTATGTATTCAATTAATTATGTCAATAAACCCTCAGATAACCAAAAAAATATTGAGAACCTGTTTATTAATAATCTCGATAAGGGATCACTAAATAAGTTGGTAAATATTTGAAATCAATCAAATTTTGCACCATAAAAAATAGAGCAATTATTGAAGTGCTATCGATAATTGATAGTACTACTGCTGAATAATATGTTGCGTTCAAATATACTGAATAAATTATGAATAAACATATTATCTGCGTATAGGAATAAATTACGTGCAAATTATCTGGCAAATCACTATTGTCAGTGACACCATTACATACATTAATTACTCGTATACAAATGATTAAACAAAAATGCGACCAAAATATTTAAACGTACGTAATGGCCACATCATCTCTGGATGTGATATCATTTTGAATTTTAAAAACGCATGTTTATTTTGTAAATTTATTAATTTGAAAGGTTTTATGTAAATATTTGTTTCACGACCTCGTAATCTTCTAAACATAAAATATTAGTATAGATATACATCTGGAAAAAACTTACCCGCGAATGTAGCGGGTTAAATGTACAAATTATTTCTGTTTCGCTATTAAAATCATATTTCAATTAATCCGTAATTGGTGCATCTAATCCGTCACGTCAATGGATAAAAAATTTAGGTAAGATTTTTAAGTGGTTATAACAATATTACTCGTATGCTAATTATGATTATAAATGAAACAATAAACTGTTCCAGTGATTATGTGGAAATGTAAGAAGGTTTTTTTTATGTACTAATCAATTATTTTCCTGTTAAACTCCTCTAATTTCTATAGGTCATCGTAAAAAAAAAAAAAAATACGTACTTTATACTATTATACTCTTTTCGTCTCACTCTTCGTACCAAATTAAGTGTATTGTTTTGAAAATCGTGTTATTTAAGTATTTGAAACAATTTCGGTAAAAACTAAAAAAAAAAAATTCAAAAATCAAAATTTTCAAAAAAAAACTAGTTTTTAATTAATATGTGAGGTTTTGAGTATGATTTTGTTATGTTTAAACTAACAAAAACTTAATTTAAAAAAAAATCTAAAAATGGAAAACGGACACTTATTTTAGTACGTCACAAAAAGAAATACTCCCTCCGTTCCCATTTAATTGTCTACTACGAAAATACGTGCAATTTTAAACGGCTTATAACTTATATCAAAATTATCGAAATAATTTTTTTTTAAATCTAATCATAAAATTTAACATTTGAAGTATACAATCTACTTTTGAAAATTTTCATTCCGACATTTTTAATACAAGTTCTTGACCGGTCAAAATTGCACGTAGTTTCGTAATTGATAATTAAATAGGAACGGATGGAATACAAGACACTTGTTTCGGAACTGAATGACTATAAGTTTGAGTTATAAATAGTTTTTGGAAGGTGAAAAATACATCTGTCTCGCTAATACTTCAACTTATTACATAATCATATTTGTGTTTTGTACAAAGAAAAATTGCTTATATTTTAAGTTCTGTAACTTTAGTGTGTAGTCTACTTTTATAGTTAAGGTAGATTCATTATTATTTTATTGAAAATGTGGACTGTTTTTTTTAAACATAGAATCTGTCACTTTATTAAACCGAAAAGTAAAGTATTCATTTAAACCTTAGCAGCTATTCCAATAAAACCAAAGAAGAGATTCCATAAAATAAACACGATAGCATTAGTAGAGCCTAGCTATTTTGCTGTCAGTCTGTCTCAATCAGACTAATTATCAGACGATTTTTCATGTAATTTTTAGAATTCTTTTTACATACCAATCAAAACAAAAATAAAAACTCAAATATAATACTTACGGAACCCTAGTTGAAAATATCCTAAAATTAAATATCAATAAAAAATATTTAAATTTTTTAATGATTTTAATATATTTTATTTGAGTATTCAACAAAATAAAAGCTCAAATATAATATTATAGAACACTATTTGAGATTACTATAAAGTTAAATATTAATTAAAAATATTAAATATATAGCCGAATAGCAGACTCTTGAATTTCGGAATGAAAATGAAATTCTAATTTACATTAAGCACTGTTATGTTACGAGTCTGCCTGAACTTATCTGGCTCATTAGTATTATTGTATTTTGCTAAGTGAGAAGAGAAAGAAAAAGAGTGAAAAATTATAAAAGCTTCATTTGTGATTTTAATTAATCTTCTAAGATCCAGCTCAGAATCAGTTTATGTTAAACTATGAACTCAGTATTAAGATACAACACATATAGTCTTAATCATAATCTTTTAAGAATTTGTGGAAGTGACTATTTGAAACGGTCACTTTATTTGATTGTTTATGAAGCAGGCATCTTAACCACCGTTATATTACAAAATAGATAGTTAGATAATGTTTTTCAATAACTAATTTATTTTTTCTATTTTCAACAAATTAGAATTTGATAAATTAAAAACAAATTGTACAACACACTAAAAACCTAAATAAAAATATAGAAGTCTAGGGAGGCCTACCCTAAACTTAAATATTAATCAAATTTTAATTTTTTTAATGCCTTTGACACTTTTTTATGCTAACGGGTTGTGAACCAGTCATATAGGCTGATTGTTCCCTCGTAATTCCCATTTGAGTATTTCAGGGTTTTTTTTGCACTTTTATACACCATGTTGACTTTTTACAATTTTGTACATCATACTAGCAGATTATTAATTTAGTACATCATACTACCACTTTTCGGTGATTTTATACACTTTCGTATAATAATTTTCGTCTGCTCGACTTTCACATATTACATCCATGTTTTTTCTTCCGTAATATCAGTTGCATATCTTGATCCATGTAGCCGACTGATCTCAAATTTATCATTCTCATTTCATAGCTCATATTAATTATATACAAACCCGTTTAAATTTTCAAAGTCTAACTCGGACTTTAAAGCAAATTATGAAATATTTTCTTACGATATATTATTTTGGACGGAATTTTTAATTTTATTGAACATAAATGTATAAAATCACCAAAAAGTGGTAGTATGATGCACTAATTAAATAATTTTGTAGTATGGTGTATAAAATCACAAAAATGCAAAAAACCGGGTGTTTGGTAATAGAAGAACCTCAAACAAGCGAGTCCAAATATTCTACCCCTATTCTCTACCCCGTTCCGTGCCTCATTGCTTATTTTCACTCAAATTTTAAATTTTCACAACTTTCCGCAAGCTTATAAACTTTTATGTTATATTGTATTCAAATTTTTAAACATTTGGACATAATAATGTTTTAGACAATTTTTTTAAAATTTAATGTTTAATTTAGACTAATTTATATATTTATTCCAAAATAAATTGCGTGTGAGTTTTCTTTTAAAAATAATTATTAAAATGTACTGATACATGTGTTATAGTAATTGTATACTTTTTTTTAAAAAAAAATGTAATAAATTTTTGTATAAAATAAGTAATGAAATACGGAAGTGGATAGAAAATAGGGATAGAAGATTCGTACTCCAAACAATCTTCTAATTTGATAAGGTTTCATGTAAATTACAATTAAATAGCGTACTTTAATTTCCCATAGATCACTAGCCTACTATCTTAAATTTTCAATTTATTTGCTTAAATGCATGTCATTGATTCAGATAAATAGTTTATAAGTTATTAAGTCCACAACTACATTTATGAGTCACGTTTATTTTTATCCACATGAAGCCTAGTCCTTGGTCAAATTGGCTTGAATATTATTAGTCAATTTTTATTGCCAATATATATGGTTAGTTTGACACTTGTCCACCTATTGCATGTTATATGTATACGTGTTAATTATTTTTGGTATTTTTACACATTTGCTATAAAACTCGTCAAAACTCTACACCAATAATTTGCACATTTCATGGACTTTTTAGTCCTATTTGATAATGATATGTAACGGGTTCTACTACGTGTATAAGTACTAGAATTTTCGAAAATCCAGCTAATCCGTTAATACTCTAAATAGCGCTAGACAAAACCCGAAAAAATCAAACCGAACCGATAAACGGACCGAAAAAGATTGAAACCGAAAAACCGTAACTTTTTTCGGGTCGGTTTCTGTTTATAATAAAACTAGACCAAAAAAAACCGAAAACCGAAAAAGCCCGGAAAAGACCGAAAAATCGAAAAAAAACTGAAAGACCGAAACCGGACCAAAATAAACAGGTTCGGTTCGGTCTAAAAAATAAAAAGACCGAAACCGAAAAAAATCGAACCGAAAAATCTGTTCGGTTTCGGTTTTACCAAAATCCGAACCGAACTGGATCGAACCCCGCCCTACTCCTAAAGATACTACTCTTTCTGTCCTTTTTCATGGTTCCATATAAATTGCTATTTTTCAAGTGTGTTAAGTTTTGGACATAAATTAAATTATTAATATTGCTTTTATAAATAGCATAATTAAAGTTAATGCGGATAATCATTTCCTAAAAATTATTGATGTTGTAGCCATGAATAGTAATTATACCAAGTTTTTATATTTATTTCCTTATATGTTGTTTTTTCTTTTGAAATTATATAAAGTGTAAGAGATTATATAAATGGTAAGTGAATAAATTTGTTACTATGTAATTAACGATTTCGAAAAACGAACACTTGTTTTGGAACAATCGAATGACACGACAAATAATAGAGTACAAAATAATTCAACTATAGCAAGTGACAACTAAACCAATTAGAAATTCAATTATTCCTTATTGAATATTCTCGTAACTTGTATACGAATGGTCAGTTATGGCAATAATGCATTTTTCTAAGGATTTCCTAGCCAACTTAAAACCTAATTTCAGTACTTGCAAGTGTGACAAGTCCCAACATTTGGAATACAAAAAAGCACCATCATGAATTATTGGTCGGCCGAATCATTTACCAAATAAGTTGGTTTGCTTGAGACTAAAAAAAAAAAAATTAATCAAATAGCGACGGGATAAGTGACGGTATTTTTTGGTACGAGCTTATTAGCGACAGTTTTTGTGATGGGTTTGTGACAGTTTAGTCAATTTGCAACAGATTTGTAACAACTTTTTAAATTAGTGACAGACTTGTGACAGCTTTTAACTCTCATTAAATTAAATATTATTTTGTAATAAGCTCATTAAGCTTCAAATTTCTACTAATTTTCTCAGAATATCAAACCAAATACTCCTATCACTATTTCAATGTAATCTTATCATCAAATACACTACACAACTTTAAAGTTAAACAAACAATAGAAAATTAGAAAAATGAAATATGGCCAAGGCCGGATTTTGGGCTAGGCTCAAAATACACGGACCTAAAGCCCCTAAAAACGTATAATTTCAAAGCCCTCGTTTGGCAAAATATTAAATATATATATATATATATATATAATTTATTTAATTTTTCTAATCAATATTTGTATGTGTCCGAATGGTTGGTTTACTTACTAAAAAGTCTAATCAACCCGTGTTCTTCAAATCTTTGTGGACACAAAATTTTGTTTTTTTTTATTTCATTATAGAATTTAGTATATGTTGTAGGATATTATTGGACTATTGGGCCTTACTCATAGTGGGCCTATCTTGGGCTTTCCTAGCATATGTAACCCTACCTTCTATTATATAAAGAGGGTTAGGGGGTCTCTTGATGTAACTTCCCCACACTTATCAATGAATAAAAGACGACTCTTTTATCTCTCTATACTTGTATCTCCATATCTATATATCTAGCTAATATGTCACACAACACGTTATCGGCACTTTGCTCACGGAGACTAGGATATACGCTCGTGGGTATTGGAGATTTTGGATAAACGCACGGATATTGAGTATCTATAAACCTTGAGGTTTAACCGGGTTTTTAGGGTTTTGCTATATCGACCTTCACCAACATACCGTGCCTAAGGTACCCGGATATAAATTTTTTTTATACCGTACACGTTACATATTACATGTTTGTATGCTACTGTATTGCATGATTACAACGCATGTTTGTATGTTTACTGTATCTACATGAATTGATTTAGAACCGAAGTGGTTGTCTTTAGATAATTAGCATACTGTGTTTACTGTATATATGTATAATCATCATATATATTATCATGTTAAAACAAAATCATATGCTATGCCATTTGAATGGATTTTTAACAGAACCTACTATTAATTCCATGAATAACGAGAATTATGTATACCGACAACCATGTTATGTTATTAACACCATGTTAGAACTACATGTTAATATGTGTATGATAAGATACAATATTCGGTCAATATACACACACATGCATATAAATTTTTTTTATTAAAAGGCAAGCGAATAAAAATTGCATGTTAATTGAATAAATTGATATGTTTCCATGTAAATTTAACCTTTTGCATGTTAAAATATTTTTTTTACCATATATAGAATTGATTGGTAATTAAAAATATATTGTTTGCTTGCATGTTATAACTACCATGTATAGAATTACTTATATGGCAATAAACCGTAGATAATTGATTGATATCTTATTAGTATAATCAACATATCTTTTGATATTACCATAGATATAAATATACCATATGACAGTTAATTGATTTGATTTGATTTGGTATGATATAATTTGTGTGATTGATAATCCTGAATTGATTTAGTTTATCACCAAATCTACTGCATGATTAGATATATATCATGAATATATTTTATACTGCCTTGTATATATGTGGTTATCTAGAAAAGATATACCTGTTATTTATTGCCATGAATGGTAGAATTGCGAAATCATATATTTTCACATTTAAGTTGGAAAAATTATGAACCTTCCCTAAATAGGCTCACCTATTTGGATACGATGTCTAGGAAAGATATAGGCGGAAGTCGATATCCTAATGAGGTCGGGTTTTAAGTGGCATTCGTGCCCTCCACCCTCACCGTCTTTCCTGGTCGTTTTTCAAGTAGAGCTACCGAAAGGGGTTGACTAAATAATAATTTCCCCGAATGTGTTTATATAGTGATGTATGTTTCGCCGAATTGGTGTCTCAGTATCGACCCGTCGTTCGATCAATGAGAACCAATTCACATTAAAAGCAAAACTATTTTCGAACCTGTCGTTTCGAAATTAAAGTTTATGCTTGTGCAAACCATAAACATATAAACCAGTCGTTTTATATGAAAAATAATCCAGAACTCCCAACACATGTTGGATGCCATCTATGATGAGAAAAATCGCAAAACATACTTGCGAAATGACTGTTTAGACGTTGATGTTATTCCGTCACCACATGTTAGTCACCCTGATGTGTGAGCATGTGATACCCAAATTATTTGGATGTCATCTTTGATGAGTAAAACACGAGTTTGTTGTTACCCTCGAGATGAATGCTAAGGCGTTGATTTTATTCCGCCGCCACATTTGAGACGTGATGACGTCTATGGTGAACAAATGTCTGAAATTGACATATTGGAGCAATCCTTCACCAAAATACTAGCTTGGAAATTGCATTCCATAAGCAGTATCGTGAATTTATATTCACCATGTTCCTTTATCGCCCATCTGTTATTGGATAAGAAAATTACCCCGGTGAGTAGTTTTAATCCTATTGGGTCAATGGCGAATTGTTTGCCTGATATTAATGCTCTTCGTGTACATTTTTTTCCACGAATCGAGAACCGAGACAAGTGTTATTTGTCTCGAACTGTCGCGATCCCGATGAATCGCCTAGCCAAGCAAGATTTTAGACAATCGTTAAAATCGAAAACCTGTGGCTCCAAGACAGTAATTGAAAGGAACAATATGGCCCGTTGTCACAAAGCAAGAGATAATGCTCAATGAGGCAACTCTATGCTATAAAGACAAAGGTCATGCACGGTTACTCCTTAAATAGTTCAAAACTATTACAAAGGTGAAAAAACCGATGCTAATGTGGTTAAAGCTAACTGAAAGGAAACTCTTGAGACCCCCAGTTTTGTGGCTCAAATGAGTTTGATACCTTTCTTTATTGATTTTGATAAATCATTGAGCCATTTTTCGCTCATCTGGATTATGTTTTTCCATTTGGAATATGATTTTTCCATTTGGACATACTTTTGGATTATGGTTTGCCTGTTTACGAAATTTCTCGAAATAATTTAAAGTGTTTTGAGCAAATTCCTTTGACAAATGTGACCAAACTTTAAATTATGAAATTTTAGGCAATACTTATGGGATAGTTGTTTTTTTTGGAAATAGTGGGTAACAGTGTACCACATAATTTCACCAACTACTTGCCTAAAAGAGTCCTTTGTGACAATGATTATGGACCTGTCGTTCCAAAATCGAAATCTTTGGTAAAACCAAATTGATTTGTCAAATATGAGGTCTTATACTCATGTAGGTCCTGCCGTACCTTGTTGAGTTATAAAATATTCGAGAAAACTAGTGTTATCTGGTAATAGCTCATGAAAGAATTGAAATTTCTTTACATAGCCTCCATTCAATACGACCAAAAGCGTATTTTAGAGGAGTTGAAATGTCTTTCAAGTGGTTGCTACCACATTCTTTAAAGCATTTAAAGTTACCTTATCATTTCGCCTGTCGTCGAATGATAAATGATTTAGATGCTAAGACATGATTGTCTATACTCTCATTCGCCTGTCGTCGATTGATTAGAGCATTTTGATATTGTGGCATTGACTGGATGAGATATTCCCGGGTCAAAAGACGATGCTTGATTTATAATCGCATCGCATTTGGATTCTCTATGAGAATATATTTCGCGATTAATCCGAAATTCATGCCATTAATGCTCACTTTGAAAGACTAGTATGTGTAAAGATCACGAAATGAACTCGTAGAATTCTTGTAAAGAATTGAAGGAGTTATTGTGGACTTATCCAACCATAAGACGGACCATAAATATAAATGGTTATGGTTGATGCATCGACAATTTGGTCACATTTTAATGTTGTCCACATAAATGCAGCACTTTCCAAATTTTTAGCCCTATCATTAAGTTGATGGCTCATGATCCGGATTATCCTGAAAAGTCTAGTCGACTTGATAATTCCGAAGAGTAATAATCGAAATTTCGATTTGAATTACTTGAGTTTGGAAATTGAAATTGAACATCATGTTGATTATGTTCAGACCCAAATGGACTCACGGAAAGTTTGATGATGCGACTGCAAATGATTGCACGCATTTCTTGGTCTTGCGCACCAAGATTTATATTTCCGTGTGGGGTTATGCTATTTTGCTGCATTGGTCCGTCATGAGGCCCATAGACACTCAAACACCACATGCGTACCATTTGGTTACTGGTTATGAGCCAGAAGTCTCATATTAACGCGTGTTTAGAGTGATTAATTAATATTTTGATTGAGCCGCTCCAGCGTTCAAAATATGGACCTCTGAAGGGGAGATAAGTCGATTATGAATCTCCTGCCTATCATTTGATAGAGTAACCTTGACAAGCGATCTCTTTACCGCATGATATGCGAAAGTGACATCGCTAAGACTGTTCTCCCCGTCGTTAGGGGGAGATTTGCACGTTACCGTTGATAAGGAACGACGTGAAGTAACGTGGCATAACCCACTCAGTCTTAGCTTGATCCCCAAAACTGCACTTAGTGATAAGTAAGTGCATAGACTCCCTCAAGTCTAACTAAATGCCAGACGCATTTAATGACTTTATGAGATGTCACGAGATCATTTATACCAGCTGCAAAATGCTTGCAAGGATAGACGTCCCTGTCGGACGCCGTGTTCCTGTCGTAACACGTTGCTTTGGCCGAACCCACCAAGCAAAGGACGCTGCCGTCGGCCGTCAGTCTGTCGTCCTTCCTAAGATATGAGGAAGTTGACCGGTTCTTAATTCGTTCAGCCCCAGAGGTGGTGAACTGAAACTCGTTTGTCGCACGAGATTATAAAGGATCAAGGAGATGTGTGATTTCCTCCTCATCCTAAGAATCTCGAAATATCTGTCGATCATGATATCTTAGACGATATTGAAGCGAAACGAGACTGTCATTGATTACTTGTTCATATATTCGGTGACGACTGATAATATGAGCAAATTATGACAGGGAACCATGTACCGTTGCCTGAAGTCAACGTAGAATAGACTGACCTAATGGAAACTTGCAATCCAAGTAGACTCCTTAGCGAAAGTGTGTTCGGACCTGTAGCTCCAACACCACCAATGTTAAACGAGTTCGTTTATTTGGTTATTCGTAAGGAAAAGTGATGAGAATAATGAGATTGTAGAATGCTCGCCTAGTAGCGCATGGCTTCTCTCACACCTTGGAATTGATTACGAGATGGTTGATTTCCTTGTAATGGACATTATAACAGTCCCCTACTTTACCAGTTTAGTAGTTTCCGAAAAACTGAGTATGCAGCCATGAATGTGGTCACGGTTTTATCTCTATAGGGATTTAGACAAAGCGATATAGATGAAGGTCCCTGTGTGACTTCATAATGCTTAAATCAAGTAGTTCCTGACCACGGAACACGATCTCAATTAACTGAGACGTTCACTATATGGATTAATATAATCCGAGCGGATGTGGTATACCGCCTAAGTGAGTACTTGATTAGCTTGGGATACTTGAACAAGTATTATGCCCTTGCGTGTTTTATTACGCGATCCATTTTTGGATTTGCCTTCGAGATGAAGGATCTTGGGAAGAAACGGTAGTGACTCGGCCTGATGATCGACTCCCGTAAAGATTGAATCTAAGTCCATGATTCAGACTACACCCAGAAGGTGTTATGACGTTGTATTCATCATGACGCTAAGTCGTCAGATTCTCCCATGATCGTTCGATCACTAGACATTGATATAGACCCATTCCGTCCCTGATGTGACGATGAAGAGATATTGAACCATGATGTTCATATCTAAGTACAATAAGCGCATTATTGTACTTGGTCTAATGTGCTAGGATGAACATCTCGTCTGCTGTGAATGGTATAGCTCGACACAGCATCGCGCTAACACGCTGCCATCGAAATGGCATAAAAGACATTTTCCCATTACCTTAAGGTAACTGTGGATGAGGGCTTGTCTTATCCCATTTGCGTCATCGAGTGTACCTACCCCCTTCGGTACTCGAATTAACGCAACCTTTTTTCGGTTATACCGATGCTGGTTACTTATCAGACCCGCATAAGGGATATTCCTAACATGGTATGTCTTTACCATTAGGAATAAGGCGACATCTTGGAGGTCTTGGAATGACTCCAAGTAAATCACTCTGATCTATTCGTGCTCTATGAGACGACTAGAGAGTGTATATGACTTCGAGCTAGTATTAGTCATATTTGAATTACATATGTTCTGTCTCACGATCCAGATAAAACACTTGTCATAGAAGACAACTTGTTGTTATTGATCAAGAGAGACATGACTACATTATGCTATTTAGCGTTTCTCGCCGAAATTAATCTTCACAAATGAAGTTTAAGAGCATCCAGTTGAATGCTCGTTCTATTCCATGTTAGATTTTCTTGCATCCAGTCATATGTAAGTAAATGAGGCATCCAGTCGAATGCTCGTTTTCTTTCTTGAAATATGAAATCTTTGCACCCAGTCGTGTGCAAGTGAGGGGGAGCATCCAGGTGAATGCTTATTGCACTAATTACTACTTAGTCGAAATCCTCGCACCCTGTCGTGTGCAAGTGAGGGGGAGCATCCAGTCGTATGCTCGTGTACTCTTTTTGTCCTTAGACCAAGGTTTTTTTCCCACTGGGTTTTCCTTGGCAAGGTTTTTTAGCGAGACACGTTCCCATCATATCTCACTTAAGATTGCCGAAATTAGGGGGAGTATCCGGTTGTATACTTCTTACCACTGTGTACTCTTTTGTCCTTCGACTAGAGGTTTTTCCCACTGGGTTTACTCTAGCAAGGTTTTGATGAGGCACCTGTTTTGTGGTTGATCCCCTACTACTACCACTGTTGCACTCTTTTTCCTTCGATCAGAGATTTTCCCATTGGGTTTGCTCTGTCAAGGTTTTGATGAGGCACACTGTTTTGTGGTTAGTTACTTACATGATATTTCGGCCTATATCATTCGGCTACACAGTTTCTCCTAGGTACCGGTTTTGTCCCACATTGGGTTTTCCGTCCCTAAGGTTTTTATGTGTTTAGCACTGCGAATGAACTCGACTCAGATCGACTGCATGAAGACGAAGAATTCAAGACGTCCAAAGGGGGAGTGTTGTAGGATATTATTGGACTATTGGGCCTTACTCATAGTGGGCCTATCTTGGGCTTTCCTAGCATATGTAACCCTACCTTCTATTATATAAAGAGGGTTAGGGGGTCTCTTGATGTAACTTCCCCACACTTATCAATGAATAAAAGACGACTCTTTTATCTCTCTATACTTGTATCTCCATATCTATATATCTAGCTAATATGTCACACAACAGTATATTAATTAACCATTTAATTTTATGTAACTTTCTATGTGGTCTCATATATTAAATAAAGCAGGAAATGGCCTGATTTGTTAAATAGATAACAGATTTGGTCCCTTAATTTCTTTTTAAAAAATCGTAAAAAATAATAGGATAATTTTAGGACGAATGTGAAATTTGTAAAAAATTTGCTTTGTATCATTGATTTTTTTTGTTAGATGTGCTCAAATTATTGCATTTAATATTTTCTAGCTTAATAGTTTACCATTGTATCTTATATGTTTTATTTAAATACCTTCTTTTTGTTTAAGGAGAAAAAAATCATCATTTTAAAAATGGTCTAAGGCCTCAAAAACTCTGAAAACGCGCTCGGATCAAATGAAAAAAATCATCATTTTAAAAATGGTCTAAGGCCTCGAAAACTTTGAAAACGCGCTCGGATCAAATGAGTTAGGCAGTCGACATATGATGATTTTGATTTCTGATTTCTGCATATATGCCACATTATGACAAATCAACTGTCTTTCAACAACTACTATTTTATCTTATTGACCATTAGGTTTAAAGTTTTTGTTCTAAGTTAGTTACAAGTGTTCGATTAAACTATACAACCATAATGTTGGAATGTAACGTCACTATAAAAAAAAAGATATCCAAATTGCGATGGGATTAATGACGTTATTTTTTGTTATGAGCTTATTAGCGATGGTTTTTATGATGGTTTTGTGACAGTTTAGTCAATTTGCGACAGATTTGTGACAAATTTTTAAATTAGTGACAGTTTTTTGACAGTTTTTGACTCACACTAAATCAAATGTGTTGGTTTTTGTGGCAGGTGAACTAATAATAATTGCATCTTTAACCTATACTATCCAACTTAAATTCCATCATAATGTGTATGTAGAAGAGCATGTGGGTGACAAATTTGGAAATTGTGTGGGCAAAAGCAACTGTCTAAAGACCATGCATATTTCTATTTAATGTTTGAAAGTTGTGGTCGAGAAAATATCAACAAATTGAACTGTTAAGTGATAACACATAAATAAGTTTTGAATGTAACAATTTTGTCCTACATTACAATGTTAACCATCACCAATCTGTATTTATGTGAGATAAACTTGTAATTTGGGCATAAGTTGTATCAGATGATAGAGTTTCAACAACCTAACTCCTAACTCAAAATACTTGTAATCTAGGCATAACTCATAAGCCTGTTTTTCTGCTTGTACTTTGACAAATTTTCAATTAAATAAAATTATTTTTCGAAACATACTTTGTAAATACCACTTTAGACGGTTTAACCTTTAACCATTTAAACAATTGTTTTAAAAAGCGCGCTATAATGCGTTATTGTTCGCAAAACCGAAAAACGCTATGATAAACCGCTATTTAGATGGAAAAGCGCTAAATTCGCGATATAGGGACGATATAGCGTAAATAGCGTGCTATATTGGACGCTATTTACGATATAGCGGGTGTAGTATTTTTTATTTTATTTTTGTCAAAATTTTAATGAAATTATTAGAGCTAAAGAGAATCAAACCTCAAACCACTCGCAAACAAAGTAAATGCTCTGACATCTCAACTACAATCATTTTGTGATTATTAGTTACAACTTTTTATATATATTTAGTTAATTTTTATTAGATGTTCTGAATTTAATGCTATATTTATATGTATTTAGGCAAAAAAAAAATACACCGCAAAGCGCTAGTAGCAACGATATTTGCGCTTTTAGCGTTTTTCTCGAAAAAACGATACGTTAGCGATAACGCTATTTAAAACATTGATTTAAACCAAGTGCTAATTTGGAGAGGTAAAAGCATTTGGCTTTAAACACATTGCAAACTTATCAACTAATTAAAAAGAAGCAAAAAGGAAAAAAACGAGCCTTATAATTTGGAGTAGCTACTACTGCAAAGAAATGTTTTAAATAACGTTATCGCTAGCGTAGCGTTTTTTCGAGAGAAACGCTAAAAGCGCAAATAGCGTTGTTATATAACGCTTTGCGGTGTATTTTTTTTTTTTTTTGCCTAAATATGCACTAAATTTTAGAATACATAACAAAAGTCATACATGAGAAGGAAACAAATGACTTGAAATTACATAATAAAACGAGGTTTAAAAGAACTTCAAATCCAGATAACTCGAAAGCGAGCCAAAAATCAGCCATTTACAATTTCGCGAATTGTTCAGCTTTAACTTACAATCCCTTTTCGAGACCAGTCAGTAAACGATCGAGTTGCATATTAGTGCCCACATGGACAACAAAAATGAGCCTACATGGACAATCCCTTTTCCAAAAGAAATTGCTAGCCTCTAACCACCTCGGATTAACCAAAATTTTCTAATTTCCGGTGTCCCATCGACCTATTTCATCCTAGTGAACCCGCATATCCTGAGAAACAAACCAAGTAATCTGAAGTTATGGACCATATCAAACTGTTGAATATGATAAGACAAGTGCCAAGAGAAAAGGAGAGTAAGAGAGACATCTAGGTGCCGTCCACTCCCACGGCCACCACACCCCAGCCAAATTCATATAAAGTTGGTTCTCAGGAGGCAAACCTTGTGCATGTATCTCAAAGGCACATCAGAACCATTTATCATGAATACCTCCTTCCCGCACATCGGACAAAGTTTTCTATAAACCATAGGATGAGTACATTCGACCTCACATGTAGATATATAAAAATAAGGGGAGGCAGTAATGTAAAAGAAAAAAGGTGCCTCAAAGGCACTCTGAGCCTATTTCCCCTCGATTGTCAGAAAAATTAGAATTAACCATTTTGCCATAACAATACATGTATATTTTGAGATTCATTCTATAATATATCAGATTTAAGTATGAAAAGTGTTAATTGAGCAGTCCAGCGGCAGAGTTTTACAACAAGATCCAGCAGGAATTACATTCGAAAATCGAAACTAAGCAATTCCTTCCAACCCTATATACTGTCAAGAATATCTTCACTGATCATGCATATCCTTCATAATAAGATTGCAATCATCTATATTTAGATAGCCTATAATTGTGTTATTTGATTCTTTATCTAAGTAATTGCAATCTTGTATAATCGGCAATAATCACTTGTAATTAGCTGCCATATCTTTGTAACTTTATCAATTGTCTAGATTCATTCTTGTATAGTAGCACTATATATTGTAAACGTTAATCCTCAATAAACATCAACCATTCAATCATTTACATGGTATCAGAGCTAATCAAAGATCCAATCTTTTTTTCTCTCGTCCTCCGACATCTCGATCACCCGACAATCACCATGTCTCTCGACCAACTCGCTAACTCCGGTGAACCATCCAAACCCATCACCCTCGTCCACTTCGTCAACTGTATCCAACTCAAGGATACGCCGACATTCCGTCAATGGCGCTTTCAGGTCCAATCGTTCCTCAATGGCCTAGAGCTATTCGGCTACCTCGATGGCAGCATACTCGCCCCCTCCCCCACTGTTCAAACACCCCCGACCCCCCCTATCACTACCCCAACCACCACCCCGAATCCTGCTTACTCCACTTGGTATAGAAAAGACCAACTCATTTTAGGAGCCCTTGTTGGTACACTCTCTTCTAGCGTTGCGTCCCTTATCGTTCACGTTCATACCTCTCACGAATCATGGACCACCCTTTCCCAAACATTTGCCAACCCTTCCCGCGGTCACATCTTACAAATAAAAGATCGCCTTGCATCCATTACCCATTCTGACAATACCATTACCGACTACATGAACTCCATAAAATCGTGCACCGACGATCTTGCCCAATTCGGTAAGGCTATGGACCCGGAGGACATTATCTCCACGGTCCTTAGAGGACTCAACTATGAGTCCTACAAATCCGTCATCGATGTCGTACACGCACGTGACACCATTGTTGAACATAGAGTTCAATAATGATTTTGATTATTACTTTGATTATGCGTTTAATGATTTTACGATTTCGATGATATAACTCTTGTCTTGTCCAAAAATAGAAAACGTATATTTCAGGTCTTCAAATGATAGAGCATTCGATAACGAAGCCACAGGTTCAGACGGAACCAAAATCGGAGCTAAAACGAAGGCGTTATGAGCATTCGAAGATTTACGGGACCAGGATTACAGTCGACCGATCGACTGTACAAAAACGACCGATCGTTTTTGATCCAATTTCTTCCAGTGAGTCCAGTATAAAAACGACCGATCGTTTTCAGAAAACGACCGATCGTCTGTCTGAAAACGACCGATCGTCTGTAGAAAACGACCGATCGTTTTCTGCAGTTTTCGAAAACAGCTTTTCAGCAATTTCTGGAAAATAGCTGTTAAAACCTTTCAACGGTCATAACCCAGAAAAAACTGACTTTGCTGTTATAAACCAGCCCAATCATCTCTCCAAAGTCACCAATAACATTCCAATCAACTTCCTTCTAACCTTTCATTAAAAATCCAAATATCACCAATTTGGTGTATATATATATTCGAGGAAGAGGAAAATCAAAGAGAAAGAGATTCAAGCTCGATCATCATCAACTCACCAATTAGCTTTTTAAGAAGCAATTAGAATAGTGAGCGAAGTTACATTTTTGTAACTAAATTTGTATCGAGTGTTTTATAAACTCAATTTTTGTGAGCGAGTGAACGGGTAGAGGCTTTGTAAGCAAGTGAAGCTTAAAAGCTCTAGGTTTTTCATTCGGGCACTCATAAATTGAGGGGGAGTCATAGACTCGTAGTCGTGTCCTCTTGCACTTGTATCAAGAGTAGGAACCCCGGGTAGAGGGTGAGCCAATCGGTCGATTGAGCTCGATAGGGTTTGTAAAATCCGAAAGAAGAATTATAGTGAATTACTCGGTAGTACCGAGGAGAGGACGTAGGCGCGTTTGCCGAACCTCTATAAATCTTGGTGTCATCTTCTTTCCCTAAACTTTACTTTCCGCAACTTTATTATTGCTTATATTCTTGCTTGCGTTTATGATTTCTAGCATTTCATTAAAGTTTATTAAACGCTTAAGTTTAGAATTTGCATAAGTTGGGTGTTAGTTGTTTAGATTTTTTAATTAGGCGAAAATCGCCAAGACCTTATTCACCCCCCCCCCCCCCTCTAAGGTTAGCACGCGGGCCAACAATTGGTATCAGAGCCGAGGCTCTTGCATATAGGAATCTAACGATTCTAGAGTTAAGATCCCGATGGCTAACATACTAAATTTCGCATCCGGCATGGCTTCATCACCCAATACACCACCATATTTTGATGGAATAAATTTCTCATATTGGAAGGATAGGATGAGCATGTTTTTACAAAGCTCTAATGTTAGGCTTTGGATGACCATTAAAGTAGGATATTCCGCACCTACATCCGAAAATAGCGAGAACCCAATCCCCGTAGAGGACCTAGATAACGCTCAACTAGAAGCCTACTCTACAAATGCCAAAGCAATGTATGCTATTGTTTGTGCCGTTTCTCCTAACGAGTACAACAAGATTTCCGCTTGTAAAACCGCTAAGGGTATGTGGGATAAGTTAGTAGTTATGCACGAGGGAACTAACCAAGTTAAGGATTGCAAACTCCAACTTCTAGTTCATGACTACGAACTCTTTAAGATGAGCGAGGGAGAAACTATTTCCGATATGCTTGCTAGATTTACAACTATTACTAATGGATTAACATCTCTTGGTAAGTGTTTGTCATGTAAGGAAATGGTTTCTAAGGTGATTCGGAGCTTACCGAAGGAATGGGAACCAAAAGTCACCGCAATTCAAGAGGCGCACGACATGAATACTTACACTCTTGATGCATTGACGGGTTCACTTATTACTCACGAGATCACCCTCAATAGTCACAAGCCAATCTCAAAAAGGAGGGAGATACCTTTCAAAGGAACGACTTGTGACGAAAGCAATGAGCTATCCGAGGACGACGAAAATTCAATGGAAATCATTCGAATCGTCAAGGAAATACTAAAGCTTAAAGGCCAATGCAAACATAAAGGTAAATCGTCAAATAATTTAATTTATTCTAACGATTTTGTTTGCTATACTTGTGGCAAGGAAGGACACTTGGCGAGAGATTGCCTAAAGAATCGCAAGAGCAAGGCAAAGAAGAAGATATCCGCTTCAAGCTCTAGCGATAGCTCCGACCAAGATGAAGTCGCGCATCTTGGTTGCTATATGGCCATGGAAGAAAGCCATGAACAAAACCTCTCTTCTTCAAGCGAAAGTGAAAGCGAAGCCGATGAGGTAAATGATCTTTCTTATGATGAATTACTTCATATGTGCGATGTTTATTCTAAAAAATTTCCTAAGCTTGTCGAAAAGGTCGACTCTCTTAAAAGGATAAATTCTTCTCTCAATGAAGAAATAAGATCCTTAAAAAGAGATAAAATTGAAAATGAGTCTATTCCGACTTCGTCATTTTCTCTTCATGATGTAGATGACGAAAAGGAAGACTTAAAGGATAAAAACGAGTTTTTGAAAACCGAGAATGACTCTTTGAAAAAGAAAAACGATGAGCTTGTCATTACGGTCGAAAAACTCGAGTTAACAATCTCAAGGTTTTCCAAAGGGAAAACCGTGTTGGACGAAATTTTGAGTTGTCAAAAAGATGTCAATGACAAAAGCGGTTTGGGTTTCGTTTCCAACTCTATTGGATCAAGCACAACCCGCTATGTCAAATCTTCTAGCGTGTCTACAACTCCTATTACGCCTATACAAAAGGTTGTTTTTAAACAAGGGAGCACTTCAAGAGTTTTGCCGAACTCTTGTAATAATAGAAGAGGTTTAGGTTTTCAAACCAAAACCGCTCATCATACTTCTAAAACTTCCTACAAAAAGTCGCATAGTTCTCGTTATTCGAAAAAATCTATGCATTGCATTCATTGTAGTAGAAGTGAGCATAATTCTTCTAAATGCCCAAATCGCTTTCATGTTAGTAGAAGCGATTTGAAATGGGTAGTAAAGACCCGAGCCACTAACAATGTCGGACCCAAAAGAAATTGGGTACAAAAAGACAAATCTTGTGTTGTAGGTATCTCCATCCAAAAGGAGAAAATCGACAAATGGTTGGCAACGCCGACAAAAGCCGTGGAAGTCAAGAAGATCGACTCCACCATCAAAGATGAAGTGCCATTAATCGACAAAGGTGGAAGGCATACCAACAAGTGGTACCACCTATTAGGAATCGGCAACGCTCAATGCAAATGCCATTAGCGAGCGGACTCGACTCCACATCACATATTCGGTATACTCTAATCTATAATATCTACATATATGTGATTAGTTGGGTCGGGTATATGCATCATAATTTCATTTTTCATGTTTGGTTTTTTCTTTAAAAACCCTTCACATAACCCCATCTTTTATTTTTTGATTGCATTTTGATAATGCCAAAGGGGGAGAAAAATGATATATTTTGGTGTAAATGCGTTTTGTTAAAATGGAGGAGATATTTTTCTTGTATCTTGTAAAATCATCATTAGTTTGTCATAATCAAAATGGGGGAGATTGTTGAACATAGAGTTCAATAATGATTTTGATTATTACTTTGATTATGCGTTTAATGATTTTACGATTTCGATGATATAACTCTTGTCTTGTCCAAAAATAGAAAACGTATATTTCAGGTCTTCAAATGATAGAGCATTCGATAACGAAGCCACAGGTTCAGACGGAACCAAAATCGGAGCTAAAACGAAGGCGTTATGAGCATTCGAAGATTTACGGGACCAGGATTACAGTCGACCGATCGACTGTACAAAAACGACCGATCGTTTTTGATCCAATTTCTTCCAGTGAGTCCAGTATAAAAACGACCGATCGTTTTCAGAAAACGACCGATCGTCTGTCTGAAAACGACCGATCGTCTGTAGAAAACGACCGATCGTTTTCTGCAGTTTTCGAAAACAGCTTTTCAGCAATTTCTGGAAAATAGCTGTTAAAACCTTTCAACGGTCATAACCCAGAAAAAACTGACTTTGCTGTTATAAACCAGCCCAATCATCTCTCCAAAGTCACCAATAACATTCCAATCAACTTCCTTCTAACCTTTCATTAAAAATCCAAATATCACCAATTTGGTGTATATATATATTCGAGGAAGAGGAAAATCAAAGAGAAAGAGATTCAAGCTCGATCATCATCAACTCACCAATTAGCTTTTTAAGAAGCAATTAGAATAGTGAGCGAAGTTACATTTTTGTAACTAAATTTGTATCGAGTGTTTTATAAACTCAATTTTTGTGAGCGAGTGAACGGGTAGAGGCTTTGTAAGCAAGTGAAGCTTAAAAGCTCTAGGTTTTTCATTCGGGCACTCATAAATTGAGGGGGAGTCATAGACTCGTAGTCGTGTCCTCTTGCACTTGTATCAAGAGTAGGAACCCCGGGTAGAGGGTGAGCCAATCGGTCGATTGAGCTCGATAGGGTTTGTAAAATCCGAAAGAAGAATTATAGTGAATTACTCGGTAGTACCGAGGAGAGGACGTAGGCGCGTTTGCCGAACCTCTATAAATCTTGGTGTCATCTTCTTTCCCTAAACTTTACTTTCCGCAACTTTATTATTGCTTATATTCTTGCTTGCGTTTATGATTTCTAGCATTTCATTAAAGTTTATTAAACGCTTAAGTTTAGAATTTGCATAAGTTGGGTGTTAGTTGTTTAGATTTTTTAATTAGGCGAAAATCGCCAAGACCTTATTCACCCCCCCTCTAAGGTTAGCACGCGGGCCAACAACCATCATATCCTTCGATGCCCTACACGAAAAATTAATCAACCACGAACTAAGCCTCAAGCAATCGACCAACAACCCTGCTTTCCAGCCATCCGCGCATGCTGCTCAAAATCGAACCTACACCCGTTCCAACTACACTCCCCGACAATCTAACTACATGCCCAAAAATACCAACCCCGATGTCCCTAAACTCGAATACAAATCTGCACCCTACAAGGGTCGTTGTCATTATTGTGAGATTGTCGGCCATGTCGCCTCTGATTGCCGTAAACTCAAGGCCCAATACCCAAACGTAGTCTTCCCTACTCGGCAGTCCTCCACTCGTCAGCCCTACTCCCGCCCTCATGCTAATACCGCTTCTCATCCTTCCTCCCACAATCCAAATTCTTGGCTCCTTGATAGTGGTGCATCGCACCATATCACGGACGACCTAAACAATCTTTCTCTTCACGCCCCGTATGAGGGCCCCGACGATTTAGTAATTGGTGATGGCTCCTCTCTATCCATTACTCACACTGGTTGTTTTTCTATCACCTCTTCCTCTCAAGTTATTCAATTTAAAAATGTTTTATGTGTACCACCCAACATCTCTCGTAAATTAATTTCCGTATCTCAACTATGTCGTGATAATAATGCTATTGCAATTTTCTCACCCGATTCCTTCTGTATTAAGGTCCTCTCGACGGGAAAAGCCCTTCTTCAAGGTGAACTCGTCAACGGCACCTATGAATGGCGCCCTCCTCCGCCTCACGCACACCATGTCATAGCCCCCGCTCAGTCCTCATGGCATCACCGCCTAGGTCACCCATCTGACAAGACTCTCCGCTTTATTAATTCAAAATTTAATTTATGCATATCTCAATTTGATCAATGTATTTCCTGTCATCTCAATAAAAGTCACAAACTATCTTTTAGTGTGTCTAGCCTTCAGTCGAATGCCCCGCTTGATCTAATATTTTCTGATGTTTGGACCGCCCCCGTCCTTTCTCATGATTCGTACAAATATTATATTATTTTTGTTGATCATTTCACACATTTTATATGGCTTTATCCACTTAAAAAGAAATCCGACACTTCCATTACATTCCAACGTTTTAAAGCTGTTATTGAAAAATATTTTAATCGTCCCATCCGTCAATTCTACTCCGACAATGGTGGCGAATACGTCAAACTTACACCTCAACTCCTTGATAATGGTATAACACATTTAACGTCTCCTCCACACACACCCGAGCATAATGGTTTTGCGGAGCGTCGCCATCGCCACATCGTCGAGTCCGGACTCTCACTCCTCACACACGCACAACTTCCTCTCTCCCTTTGGCCCTATGCCTTCTCCACCGCCACTTACCTCATCAATCGACTCCCGACTCCGACTCTCAAAAATGAATCCCCTTATTTCACACTTCACCACAAACAACCTAATTATGATAAACTCCATAACTTTGGATGCTTATGTTTCCCTTGGCTTCGGCCTTATACGACTCACAAACTTCAAAACCGCTCCATTCAATGCATTTTTATCGGCTATTCCATGACCCAAAGTGCTTATCTCTGTCTCGACCTGCTTACTTCGAGAGTCTTATACTTCCAGACATGTTCGCTTCATTAACCATGTCTTCCCTTACACCACTCTCCTAAATCGACCTCCACCAGCCTCGACAATGACACTCGGTGACTGGTGCCCCCTTACTCTCCCTCTCCTCCAACCCATCAACCACCCACCTTCACCCTTGACCACTGCCCAGACCCCCCTCCCGTTGATCCACCTCCAAACACCCCCACTCAAAACCTGTCCACCCGTGATTCTCACGAAACCAGCCCTGCTTCCCCTGTTTTCCCGTCGACTGCTCAGCCCACCATCGACTCTCCTACGTCTACCCCACCACCACCTCCCCCACCTCCTCCTCGCCCCACCACTCGTCTATCCAACAACATCCGTAAACCGGACCCGAAATATGCCACATCTAACCCAAAAACAGCCCACCTTAGTACTCTTCCAACCAAATATATCACCCCGTCCACTGTCAAACAAGCCTTAGTTGACCCTCTCTGGCGGGCTGCCATGCTCGAAGAATACGAAGCCTTACTCCGTAACAATACCTGGACACTTGTCCCTTTCGAGTCTTCTCAAAACATCATTGGGTGTAAATGGGTATACCGAATAAAATATAATCCACTA
The DNA here is from genome assembly GCA_963920805.1 of Primula vulgaris. Taxonomy (NCBI): domain Eukaryota; kingdom Viridiplantae; phylum Streptophyta; class Magnoliopsida; order Ericales; family Primulaceae; genus Primula; species Primula vulgaris. The sequence continues at coordinate 31,313,502 of OY987220.1, forward strand.
CGACCGACCGTCTTGCGGGAGCGTGTCAAGAATATCTTCACTGATCATGCATATCCTTCATAATAAGATTGCAATCATCTATATTTAGATAGCCTATAATTATGTTATTTGATTCTTTATTTAAGTAATTGCAATCTTGTTTAATCGGCAATAATCTCTTGTAATCAGCTGCCATATCTTTGTAACTTTAGCAATTGTCTAAATTCATTCTTGTATAGTATCACTATATATTGTAAACGTTAATCCTCAATAAACATCAACCATTCAATCATTTACATATACTAAGTATCTTTCTTCTTTTCATAGAATTATAGATGGCCACACAGTTTCTTTCAGGAAGGTATTACCAATGTCCACACATGGTGCGCTGCTACTTTCATTTATTATTATATACCCCATCTACAACTTTCGCAAATTCTATACTGATTACGAAATACTATGATTTGGTTCATCTTACTTTCGTTTACTATAAATTTAAGAGTGGTCTGAAGCTTTGAAGTCTTTACAATGTTAGCTTTAGTAATATAACTACACTGGTTTTGGCCATTCTTGGAAAAAAATCACAACATTTTTTTTCATTTTCATACTAAGTAGTTCTATGATTACCTGAAAATTAGGCCATATCCGTTAAGAAATAAGAAATAAGCAATGAGAAATTTGATGAGTTGCAATAAGAAATAAGTTCTCAGGAGTTGAAGATTTAAATTTTAACATTCATGCATAAGTTACAGTTCCAGGTTCCACCACTGGCCTCAAATCCGTTACCGCTAATATAACATTACATATATTTATCATGTAACCTACTCCTCGATAAGTGTCTATAAGTTTGTAATCTCCATTCTCCCTAGGTCTCTCACACTTATCATAATGAGAACCAAAACCCGCTGCAAATACGTTAATATAAACTAGTCTCAGAATCAGAGAGTAGAAAAAAAAAAACTATAAACTGCAAAATACAGTTATAAAACTTCACCACAGACGCACCTAGCTCTAGCACTAAGCATCTATAAAATTTAATGATTGGCGTCTAATACTATATTTACTTTAACTAAGTCAAGCAAGATAATATGGATGAAAGACACCAGTTTGTCAACAACCAAAAACCAACTAAACATTTATCAATGAAACTATGGTATAATGAAAGATCTGTTAAGCAATAAACTTCTCGACGAACCAAGTAAATCATATCAGTTACATAAGCATAAAGCTATCAAATAATCAGTCCCACAGTCACGATGACCACCCTGAAGACATCAGGTTAGTCGACATGGCTAAAAAAAATGGATTTAGTTACCAAGAAAGTTTTGTTCTGCATCACAGTTGAAAGTGGAACCATCATTGTCTCTGGTGCTTTCTATAACCGCCAATTTTTGCCTTTTAATCCTACAATTTATAAAAGCAAAGGGTAATTCTCAGTACCGGAAAGTTATTACTAATGTATGATAGGTTCAGCAAGTTGGTTGGTTTAAGTGGCTAAGACCTTAGACCCTATACCATGCTCACCATCGGGGTTAGAGTTACGATGCCTAAAAAGTGGGTTACCATCAAAGTGAGGGTTACAGCAACTATGCAACAAGATTTCATGGTTCTCGTGCACACTACTTCAGCCCAGAGGCCATTTGTTCAAGATGGCACAATATTTAATACACAAGAAATTTGAGCTCGGATACTCATACAACAACGAGATTTATTCTGCTACTATTTACAGTTGTGTATATCTCCAAAAACTACAGTAAAAGGAACACCAAGTACAGTAAAGAGAACCAAAAGAATTAACGAATATCAGCTTAAATTACAGATTCCACCCTAAACAAGATGTTGGAAAGAAATACATGACGACAATAAGATTAAGAGAGAGGTTTATCATGCCCAAAGGTAAATGCTTGTTAATACTAGCCTCTATTTGGCCAGTTATCTCACCCTTCTGACCTCGACAGCGACATCCTTCAGCAGTTTGCACTTTGCAGTGGTGCAACATGAGGAAATTCATGATAATCCAGTGGTGCAAGATTTCGGATCCTGCAACGAGTTGGATGCTATTTTCCAGAACTTTCAGAACAAACACATAGTTAGCGGTATCTCTATGAAAACCCTTTTCAATACAATGAATTCAAACTAGCCGATTTCGGGAACAAATATTTTTATTACTATGTTTTATTTTCAAGATGCAAGTGCCCATGGATTATGCAACATTTGAACTACTTTTTTTCACTCTTTTTCTCCCGTTTAAAGATTCAATGTCGAATTTATTTGCATGAGTAATTAAGGCTTAAAGAGAGAGCACAAAATTGCCCCTTATCGCAACACCTATACTCCTCCAATGCGTCTTAATTAGTAGTTGAAGTATTTTGATTTGAATTTAGCTAATTTGGTTGTAAAAAGCTGGGTTTGGTCCCATGGTTTCATATGGAATGAAGAAGTTTGTTTGCTTAAAAAAAAATACTCCTCCAATGCATTGTTATATCTCGAAAACACCTCATTATTTCCAAATACTTCTTGATTACGCATGATTATGACTTTGTATTCTTTTTCAGAAGTTATTAGTCAACATTTAGAGATGTTAAGTTTGTACATTGAACCATCATAATTTTTTTGATAAAGTGACAGAAAAAATTATGTGCAAGAAGTGAAATTTAGCTGATAAGCACTTGACACACACGTAACACGCACGCGGCATTTTTATCATGGTTTCACTACGGGTGGGATATTTTCCCAAAAAATCGTCAAACCAAGAACCAAACCGTTCAGGTTCCAACTACGTTTGCGTTCTTCGTTATTTAGAATTGCTAAGTTGGGTATAGAAGCTTAAACCAAACTTGTACTAAGCCAATGCGGATTTTAACCACTATGCAGATTCTGAAATGGCCTCTTAAAACCAAAAGTCAAGAACTAATAAATAAAACCTTTAAGAAACGAACACCAAATATAAAAATAAATAAAGATTCCTCAAGAAACTGGTTCGAGATCCTTAAGGAGCCCGACTACTTGTTGCATACTTGGCCTCTTTAAGGGAATATCAGCGGTGCAAAGATACCCGATTTTCAAAGCTTCCACCATTTGTTTTTCGAAACCAATTTCATAAATTTTTGAATCAATAGCTCTAGAAGCTTGGTTCTTTTTTACTAGCCCTCTCACCCAAGTGACCAAGTTTGCATCTGTTTCATCTGGATACTCGTCTTCAATCGCCCTTTTACCAGTTAAAAGCTCGAATAAGATAACGCCAAATCCATAAATATCAGATTTTGGTGTTTGTATCATTTCGGGTTGAAAATACTCGGGTGGCATATAGCCGGATGATCCTGAAACAAGCTCATTGTCAATTGTGTAACCAAATATTCTGGCTAGTCCAAAATCAGATAACCTAGTTTCGAAATCGCAATCAAGATAAATGCTACTAGCTTTAACATCTCGATGAATAATCGGGGGAGAACAACCGTGGTGAAGAAACGCTAAGGCACGAGCGGTGCCTAGAGCAATCTTATGCCTAAATTGCCAACTCGTGATCAAATTATCTTCGTTAAGGACATTTCGTATACCATTATTCGAATTAGTATCGTCTATTTCCCACGTATCCGTGCTCCAATCATCCGGTTTTTGAACTCCTAAAGGCAAATCATGTAACAAATTTTGCAGGTTCCCATTTTCCATATACTCGTAAATCGCAATTCTTTGCTCACCCGCTAAGCAATAGCCCGTTAAAGGTACTAGATTTGGGTGTTTAATTGTACCAAGGTGTTCAAACTCTTGTCTAGCTTCTTGATCGGTCATGGTAGAACCGTGGACTAAAACTTTGAGAGCTACTTGAATATTACCTGGTAAAAAACCTCGATAAACGGGTCCAAATCTACCCTCAGCCAATAAAGTACCCCTATCGAAATGTGACGTGGCAGATAAAAGGTCTGTGAATGTGAAATTTAACAAGGGTTTTTCGAAAATTATAACTGGAACAGAATTTGCTTGCTTAATATCGGCTACCCAAGTAGTAGAATCAGTTTGGAACGAAAATGGACCCGATATATTTCCTTCGGGCATTGAAGGATTTTTTTCTACGACCCACAGTTTTCTTTTTCTTCGACAACCAAATGCTAAGAGCATCAATCCGATGATCAAACAAGTTAATGAGATAGCCAAAGCTAACACCAACTTAAACCCATGATGATGTGCCGATTTTCTTCTGAAAAGAACGGGATTTGCAGCGATTGGGCAGTTGTTTACAGAACCAATGAAAGAGGTTTCGAGTGTTTTCGTGGAAATTTCTGAACCACAAAAGGATAAGTTGTTATAAGAAAAATTGAGCCTTTCCATATATCGGAGTTTTTGCAAGACCATTAAGGGTACACTTCCACTTAAATTGTTGTAGGAAAGATCGAGAACTTTGAGATTTTGGGTAACAAAATTAGGAATTCGACCACTAAGGTGGTTCTTCGAAATATCAAGGGTTTTTAAACTATCCAATAGCGAAATGTTATTGGGGATGTGACCAAAAATATTTGTTTGAGACAAATTAAGATACTCTAACATGAAAAGCCTATTAATTTCTGGAAATTTTTGTTTCGAGAATCGATTATTCGCCAAACTAAGGTGTGTTAGGCTATGGGCATCATTTAGATTACTAAAAATCTCCCCACTAAGTTTATTTTCAGATAAGTCTAAGTACACCAAATCGAAATTCACTTGAGAAATGTGACCTTGAAATTGGTTTTTGCTCAAATCGATCACTTGTAATGAATTCTGAAAAAGACCAACCACGGAACTTTGAAATTGATTCTGAGAAATGTTTAAATAAGTTAACGATACCAACCCCGAAATATCCGAAGCTCGACCATGAACTTTGTTCTCGGCTAAATTCAAATACTTGAGCTTAGGAAATGCAACCCCAAATCCGTCTGGAAGAATCCCATTCAACTGATTCGATGAAAAATCAATGTGAATCAAAGATTGACAGTTCAATAACCCTAGAGGAATGTTTGAGTTGAACTGATTTCGATCAAGTTTAAGCACTTTGAGACTATTAAGAGAACCGAAAGTCCCCGGAATACTACCAGAAAAGTTGTTTTGGGAAAGGTCTAAAGTTTCAAGGTTACCAAAATTACCTATATTGCTTGGAAGACTATTAGAGATTTTGTTAAGTGATAGATTTAGAAGCTTGAGAGAACCTAAGCTCCAAAAATCTGAGGGTAAACTAGTGATTTTGTTCTCACTTAGATCCAAATACTCAAGGTTTTTAAGCTTACCAATAGTGTTATCTGGTATGGAACCAGATAAGCCTAGATTAGAAGCCACAAATTTGACTAGATTTCCACTATCTTGCTCACAAAACACACCTTTCCAAGAACAAACATGGGTTGAGAAATTGTATCCTTGAGATGATTTTAATCCCATTTTATGAAAAAAATCAGATATGAAGTACTCATCTGTATTAAGTTCTTGAGAAATCACAGAGTTGGATACTAAAGCTACTAAAATGAAGGAGCTAAAAAGGGTAATTATAATGCCCATTTGCAAGATAAGAAAAAGGTACCAAAAACCCTTACCTATATTTTGCTTTAGCTCCTCAAAGATGGCATGTTTATCAAGAATGGTTTTAAAGGTTGATAGGGGATAAATGTTTCACTTCTAAACTACACATATCTTTGTCATAAATGGCTTTGGCGGTTTGTTTGCAGCTTTCATTTAATATATAGCAATTAACTCAAGAAAGGTGAACAGTGAACTTGAGCATTTTTAAAATAAACATGTAAAAACTAAGGTGAAAATCTCAACCTTGGGCTATATACTAAACATGTAACAAAATAGATGTGGTAAAATTTGGAAGATAGAAAGAGTTTGTTAAGAGAATGAATATGAGTGTGAGGATACCTTACAGTTGCAGACACTAAAAAACAATTAACAACAGAACAAAATTTATAATTGTTGTCTTTGTTGGAATGCGGTGCTCACTGCTCAGTCTGCAATATTTTAATTGGCATTATGAGTCCTGTGTTTCTAATGTCAGTTTTGATTTTTATTGTTGTTTTTTTCTTCTAAAATTTGTGGACTAGTGTTTTAGAACAAATTTGTGTACATGCATGTAACTATCATGATGCAGCACTAGTCAAATGAATGAGAGTAGGACAACATGTGACAAAATTTAAATAGGAAAAATACTGGCTGGAGATTTTAAAATTAATAACACATTTCAATCATAGCTCATTATTCTATTTCCATATTTTGGAAAAACTGAAGATTATTTCACATTTTAAAGTTAAAAAATGTAAATAATTTTTAAGAATATCAACCAGAAAACTTGTTATTTTCTTCTTTAGCTATATTTCATCCTCATCTTTCACCTAGTTCACTTTAAACCCCTCTAATCTACCATAATATTGATGTCTTTAACTTTGAGTGCTTTTGCAGTTAAAACTTGAGAGATATTGCTAGTTGGTAGGTGACAAAGTGGTTGTTAAATCTCAAATAAATTGGCTTCTGTATTTTTCTTTTTACAAATAATGATTTGATTGGAATTATTTTCAATAGTTATAGTAGTTGGTTGGTGATAGTAGACTTGGTACTTATATGTTGCGGTGGTAGTGTGAAAAAAAGGTGAGAAATTAAAATGTAAAGGGAATTAAGTAACTAATTAATGAAATTGGTGTAGCACCATCCAATGTTTTTCCTCCACTTCCTTATGGAGTCAAATAAAGCAGGTGAGTGATGATCAATATGAATGAGAATAGGAGTGTGGGTAACAATAATAGCACATAGATTTCATGTGTTATGATTGTTTGAACTTTGAACTATATATCTTATCATGTTCTTACTATACATATGATGTGTTCAGTGACCTAACTAGAAGTTTTATTTTCCCCTTAATTATGGGAGAGCTGAAATGCTAAAACATATATAAAAAAAAAAAATAAGGATACGTAGAATCAGTCTTTTTCTTGATATGTGGGGTGTTCGAGTCCATTTTAGTCTGTTACTAGTTATTTCTTTGGGTAGGTTTGCTTGATTTGTTACTTAATTAGATACCTGGATTTAATAGGCGTCTTATCACTTTTATAGAAGCCTTAAAGCTTTTTAAGATGGAAGATGGGAGTAACGCGATATGCACCCTCTTCTTATACGTTTTTTACCGGATAATCTACATTGGAAGACCAAAAGTCCCTACAAAGAGCGGGACGCCACCTATATACACAGCGGCCTTTGGTCTTTTGCCGCGGGATGCAGAAAAAGTTTGTATTATAAATGTGTAAGTAGACATTATTTATCCATGAAATGTGGAAACAATCATACAAATACTTGTTAAGCATAATAGGATAAGAGACATCAGATAAGGGAAACAAAAATGTTGTAACTTGTACATCATCTATTTTAGCCACACTATGAAGAAATTATATTATCATGCCAAGTCTTTTTTTTCTTCCCGTGCTAAGTTGCAGTACACTTGATGTGACAAAAGTTGGATACATTATTTGGTATTCACATGTTACTAGTAAATAAAATTGAGAATTTTGTTTCTAACCCCACTTTCTCCCTTTCTCACTCTCTAAATAGGGCTCAAGACAATTTGAGTTCTCATCATGACTTGAAATAATGTCACCATACACTAGAAAAATCGAAAGGATATAACAAAAAAAAAAAACAGTTCTTACACTTCCTTGTTTAAGGATTCCCATGTAAAAGAATTTCAGTAATTTTTTGAGTTTAGGCCAGAATTATGCACACTTGAATATCTACAAATGGGAAATAAAAAAATAGATGTACATTACTTGTAGTACGAACGTAAATACAGGCTGCTGCGTCACAATGGTTTAAGAAGATTTTACGAAAAGCCCCCAAGAAAATCATAAATTAAAATAAACGAGAGAAAGAAAAAATGAATATAAACAAATCAAAAAGAAATATCAGGATAAATATTTAATTTCTTATGGCCAATACAACGTTTCTACAAATAACAATTACATCAATAAAAGTGATCCAACTTCCAGACGGGGGAAAACCAAACAGTAACGCCAAAAAGACTATTTTAAACAAAATTGTTCTCAAACAAAACTATTGTGCTCAACACATTCTCGCGATTATTATTAATTTCATACTATAAGTTGTCTAAAAAAATTGAAGGAAAACAAAAAGAGGTTCCAACGGAGTTGGTTTGCAGATCATATCCTGTAGGGTTGGTTTGCGGATCTTGAGCGATCAAATTTTGTTTTTTTAAACTTGGTCTTCTGCGTAGCAAATTCTTGAAATGGATTTGGTCCCCCAAATTCTATAATGTTGGTTTTTACTTTCTTTCTCTTCCCTTGGTCGTACTCTTCATCCCTGGAAAATGAATATGAACTCATCAGTAAGAAGCAGAAATTGTATTTTAGTTAGGGATCTGTTAACTTCTAGGTGCTCATCTTGTAACCAATCTTCACTTGTCTAGTTGCAGCTGATCAAAGAAAATTCGGTTCTTTTCACTTGCAACTTTTGCCATTTACAGGCTGAAACCGGAAAAATTGAGCTTTCAATATAAACAAGCAAGTTCAATCCAACTTTTAAGCAAATAAAAAATTAAAGCTGTAGGCAAATGAGGTGTGATTTTCACTGTTTCTTCCTTTTTGGAAACGAGACTAAAATAATCCACAAGTAACACAATGTAATTACCAAAAAACTTTGATGCTTTGAATGATTTACAATATGGTTCTTAAAGTTTTGGAAGAATACTAGATAAGTTAATGGGGTGCATTTCCAGTTAGAGGGTAATACCTTATCCATGTTTTTAAAGTTTAATTTTTTTAAAGGGGGACATTTTCAGATTATCAAAGGAAGGGGGGTAATCACTGAAACTGCTCATATGCTTTAGTTTTATTAGCAAAAAGAATAACACATGGATCATGGCCCTACAATTACATCATTAGAAAGTTTGAGGAACACATGATATATCAGAGAATATTCATCTATATAAGCAAGATTCACTCACCATTCGTCGCCAATATAACCAATAGTGGCAGGCTTTTCAACATCTCTTCCAATGATTTGTGAAGGTTGCTCCGTCTCATCCCATCGTGCAACTGTAGTTACAAAATATAAAGATTATTTAGTAAATGTTGGGGAGAAAATCATCAATACTTATATACAAACTGTCCAAAGTGATTAGAGAACAGAGCAGATTCGGAAGGCGAGTATTTTGGTTTAAAGCCAAATCTGAGTTATTCAGCGCAACTATGCATTAATGATATATAAAAACAGAAAATGGAAGTACTCACCGATTGTCTCCTCCAACCCTCTGGTAAGCAGACTCATTATACCAGTCTGCACATGTCCTTCTCTTCCAACTGAACCCTTTCTATCTAAAGCAGAACTAGAGATAGATTGTGGCGGTGTATCTATTACAACAGCGGCATCATTTTGACCGAAATTCTCTCTTAATTTTTCATCATTAACTCCCTCGGTCGAACTATTATTCTTCGCAGTAGAAATTTTCTGTTTCTTGCTTGAACATAGTTTTGAACTCTTCTTGTGAGACTTAACTGTAATAGGCAATGGCCTAGTTACTTCAGATGTTGATGGCCCTGAAGTATTTTGAGAGAGAATGTCAATCTTGAGAGCAGACCGTTTTTTACTCTTTCTCTTCATTTTCTTCCGAGAAATAAAGGCTGTACCCAGAATAAAGCCTGAGCTAAGGCGTGTTGTACCAATTTGTCTTCTCCGAAGTCTTTTCTTCAATTTCCTTTGGCTTTTATGAGAAGAGGCCTTGGTGGGAACAGGGATAATTGTTGTCGACTGCAGGTTTAGTTTAATTTTCTTATTGCTTTCACTGTCGGTGCTTTCTTTTGAAGAACCTCCAACCTAACAAAAATGGAAATTAAAAGTGAATAATTTTAAGATTGAAAAGTAAAAGGGATGCTCATAATTTTGTGCAATAATATATACTGTGATTTGTAAACCAAGCTACAAGAATTAAAAATAGTACCCAACCTAACATCTTTTCCGGTTTGTATACTGCATAGGAAAACACCATAGGCTTTAAACTAAGACAGGAAAAGTATTATAGGAGAGTATACAAAAGCACAAATATATGATAGAGTAGTGTTTAAAACGTTCGCTGTTCTTAAATAATTAGAACCTTAACCAAATTTTTCCGATTTGGTACACTACATGTAATTTTGTAGATTGATTTACAAGATTGAATCAGATGATACACTGCTATAAAACAAAAAACTAAAGCAAGTAATATTAACAAGCCTCACCCAAACAGCTTAATTTTTTTACATAAGCTGGTAAAATTTTAGCAACGATTTCAAGTCTCACGACATCACTCGGTTACAAATTTGCACTTGATTGGTTAGAACATTGCCACAGGTGAGGGGGATTTGAAGACAATGAGTAACATTTGTGACACCTCAACAGCTCAAGTTTTTAGGTGAGATGGTTTTAGCAAGCATATTATCTAACAGAAACAGAGCAAAAATAAAATAGCGAAGGAACAGGCACCTGAATATCTACATGGACTGGTGCTTCTACTAGACTTGAAGGGTCTGATATCTTGGATACTTTCTCATCACAATCCTGCAGCAAAATTTTACTACTAATAAGTAATAAGACACTAAAAATATAATCAAAAGTACTGAAAGTCAACAACTAACCAAGAGTCTAGGAGGCGAAAATAAATATTAAAACTGAGACGATAAATCAAGACATACCTTCAGGGGAATTCTATCTTTAATACAGAAATCAACAGAAGAGCTAATATTTGCATTGCTTTCCATACTTTTGGCTACTGGGTCGCTCGTATTTTTCACCTCATTCGAACTATGATTGTTAATCACATTTAAGAGAGAGTTGGTATTTGGTACCAAGTCACTTGGATTCTTATCCTTGCTCTTATCCTTATTGCATTGATTAATTTCATTACCATTTGCAACGAACGCCACATTACTGATTTGACCAACAGGTCTATTAGAGATGTCTGATTGTGTCGACAAATATTCACCATTCGAGAGCCCTTTTATCTTATCCTTCACTGCTGGCATTACAGAAGATGCATTAGATTGTGCTTCTTTGTCAAGAGATGAGCTGGCAGCTGCGGATTCTTGAATAGATTTTCCCTTGGTGAGAGATTCTTTTAATGCAACATCTACTCGAGATAAACCAGGGAGAGGGTGCAAGCTTTCGATATTGGTATCAGCTGGGGTATTTTGAAATTTCATTGAAACTTGATTATTGAAGTTCGATTGCATTCTATTTCCCATGGCATTTAAAATCATACTTTGTGCTTGACCAACATCAACAGGCTTCTTCGGAATGACATTTTTACGATCACGGACATAGAACAACATGTATGCCCTCTCCTCCAAAACCCTATTTTGGCTTACATTGCGAACCTGAATAACAACTCATTATTAGAAGAAAAAGTAAAAACTTAATCGAAATATGCAACAAGGAAATATCACTTTTTTACCGCAGCTCATCAGCCTTACACAATTACAACACCAATCAACACGAAATCCAATAAATTATATCCCAACCTATCAAAAATCACAGTTTTAAACGCCAATCTATGAAAAATATCGAACATTTGGTACACCAGCCTATAAAATGCAGGAGTGTACAGTTCAAATTTCAGGGTTGGTTTGGTAATTGTTTTAACTTTTTTTTAATATTACACTAGCCTGATCAAACAATAAGTACACAACTTCTGCTTTTGAGTTAAAATATTAATTCTAGTGTACTTTTTGTTTGATTTTGTGCAGTAGGGTCAAATTGTGGTTTTTCCTAGTAAAATGTACTAAGTGTTAAAAGCCATAAAAACAACATTTTCCAACTAAAGAAGTCACAGTTATTTTGAACAAAACGCTAAAAAGAGAAAGGGTATATTACCATATGGTCATCAAGGGAATACCACATGCCACTTGATGTGCGAACAAAGCAATAGTAATGACCAGAGTGTGTGCTACCACCGTAATGTACAAGAACGCCATAAAGAGTATACTTCAAATCACCATCCTGCCATTTAAAATAATAAACTAGAGTTAAATAGACAAACTAAAGTGAAATCTGGCAACAGTCCCACCCTACAAAATAACGTTGTGGTTTAATCCCCATAGTTTCAATTGCAACACTAACGATCTCCATAGATTGTGAAAGTTACATTAATATCCTCCTTCTTTTAAACAACACTATTGTTCCCCATATTAAGGGACCCCGGTGTAACTACAAGGACCAATACTTTGTGAATAGAACTATGAGGACCGCCTCTGTAAAGTTAAACGGATAAACGACGAGTGGTAGTGTTCCTACTGAAACTATCAACACCGAATCAGCATTTTGCACTAATAAGAAAATATTTGAACCAATCCACTCAACTACGACCTTCTTTGGTTGCACCTTCTAAATTTAGATTCTTTAGTTTTTTATTTTAAAGCTAGATTTTATCTAGTTAACCAGCTTACAGGCTCAGCTTTCCACGTTTCCGCCAGAAAAAAGCTACAAGCTACAAGCAGCATGGGACTAGCTTTTTATCTCAGGCTCAAATAATACAGCTTATCTGCTTAAAAGCTGCAGCCAAACAGGCCGAGTATCAAAATCAAGTAACTAAGTAACTTTTATCAAAAATAATTAAATCAGAATACTTACATATGCACCGGTGACATAAGGCTTCAAGTCCAATGTGGGACTAAAATGAACTTTTTTGTCGATCTTTTGACCCGGTTGATGACAGCCAAACCTCTTCAGATGAACATTAAGAACATAAGGAGCTTTGTGTATCGATAATTGCTTAAGAGCTTTTACTTTTTGCTTGCATTTTTTACACTGGTATTCTCTTGCTCCGCCATCCAAATATTCTTTTGCGGTGAAGTGTTGCAGTGCTTTATGTAAGGAATCCGCCTTGTTAATTTCAAGGCTTAAATCCAAAAAAGGATCAAACTTGTCCGAACAAAACGAGCATTGCGTGCACTTCACCTGAATATAAATAATAGTAACAATAAAGAAAGATAATGAGATTCTTTTCCTTGAAGAGTATAGCTGGATCCTCGACCTTTTTTATGATGATCTGTATTCATTATCCTACGATAAGTTTGGCCTATTTCAAGTTTAAAATTTTAGACTGGGTAGGTAAAAGGACCCAATTAGGAGTCAATAGAGGTAAAGGAAGTGAAAGTACAAGTAGAACCAAGTTACAAACATAGTATCGAGGGTTATGTGACAACTACAGAGCTATTAAGAATTATGGGAGCTTAGTGCAAATTTTTGGTGACTATGGAGATTCATCTACAATTTCCAAAAAAAAAAAGTATTTTCCTAGCGCAACAGTCTAATTCTATAATTGCCCTTCGAGAGATGGTTAGGGCATAAAATAAAATAGTTATTTTATTATGTTAGTTTAGCAGTGAATTTCAACATTTCCTTCACTAAATTGTAATTCTTTACCTCATAGTTTGATATGGAACAATTAGCTGAGAAATTCATTTCTCAGTTAGAAAAGAAGCAAGCAAAGAGTTTCAAGAAAACCAAGGGTCATTTTAATAAGTTTAATAATTATCAAGTCTAGATTCATAAGTTATAAATAAGGGATATCAAAGGTTGTTCACGAATGTGTGTATTCATGTATGGCTATTAAATATAGACTTTGGTCATTCATCAAATATTGACATAAAATAAAGTTTGAAAGTTTCTCTATCTAGATATTATCTCGTTTCTGGTGGATTCCAGAGGTTATTATCCGTCCGTTTGAGCGAAATTCAAACAACACCCATTCGTGTGTTTACGAACAAGAATTTTCTACTTGTTATCGCTTCCATTCTGCGTCATAGTTCCTTCTTGTTTAATGAGATATCAGATATATCCAGAAAATCATCTCAAAATAACTGATATCATCCTTTCACTTAGCTGATAGCTCACATGTTTTGTTCAACAACCCCAAATTCAAATCCTACGTAGGTTCTTCACAGTATATTATAGAAAAGTTCAACAGGAATGTGCAAAGGCAAGAAATCTACGGCCTTGTTTATTTGAAACTTTTAAGCTCAGCTCTATTGTTTCTTGGCTGCAAGCCAGACCACATTTGTATGACCATCTTAGGAGAGAGCTTATATTGGCTTTGGGGCATGAAAGGGCTGAAAGCATTGAGCTGAATGAACCTAGCTTTTCTCAACCTCCAACAAAATAAGCTTATTTTCTAAAAAGCTGCAGCCAAATGTTAAGATTTGCAAGTTTTGGCCTGAAAAAGCCAGAATAACCAAAGCCTTTTATTCAACTCGTATAGCTTGATGGTTTGTTTGAAAGCTGCAACCAAACAAGACTAAGAAGGTTTTTTGGCTTTTGGCCTGAAAATGCTAGAAGCTATAAGACCCTCATGCTTTGTCTCAACCTCAAAGAAATTCCTCTTATTTGCTTAAAAGATGCAACCAAAAAAAGCTTTGTTTTAATGCAGCTTTTAAGCACAACATTTTCGTTCTATATTTGGGTTAAAATCTAGACCCCATCTGGTTCGCCGATTACGATTTTTTTTGCCTGACAAGGCATGCAACTTTTCAGTTGAATGAACTTTTATTTTTGGTAAAGTATTGTATGAACCTCATTTTTTCTTTGAAAGTCGACGAATCCAGCTTATTTTGTCTAAAAGCTGCAGCCGAACAAGCTGAATGTGCCCAGATGACTCTTAACATCTAGAGCTCCAGCATAGTTGCTTAGAAGCTACAGCTAAACAATACGATTATGGGAAATCACCTGGCTACGAAGCCGACCCCCAAATATTTTGTGGACTAAGCTTCTCTCAAATGCGTTTGGTGATTCACTTGGCACTCCTGAGGGTAAGCAACACTTGTGCATAGATTCCAATAAATTTACCATATATTCGTGAGCATCTTCTTGTCTCGCATTTCGGAAATTACGAGATATACCTAAGAACATTGTCAAGGACTACAAAAATTCTTCAAAACAGCAAGACAAAAGGAAATATTTTAATTCATGTTTGGTTGATCTTTTCAGCCAGTTCTTTGCGTTTCGCTTAAAAGCTTGGCTGAATGTGGTTGAGAGGCTCAAAAGCTAAAATTTTCTGAATCTTTTAGCCTGAAAAAAGGTAGAAGCTTTAAACTATTAAAAACATAGCTTATTCTCTCTCTAAGGCCACAACCGAACAAGTCAGGACATGTGTGAAGGACTTATTCTTTTTTTTAAAAGAATGTTTATCTCATAGCAGGAATTTCCAATGACACAGTGTGCACAAACCGGAAATTTTGTTCTATTGCTTATCAAATTTTCAATACTATCGATAAAAAAAAAATTGGCACAGAAATGAAAGACGCCTTTAGGCATTAATAGTACTGGAGAACTGAAAGATGGAAGAGAAAGAGGCAGTGTTCTAAAGGAGCAAGGAGAGTTCTAGGCGGAAGTAGGTCGCCTGACGCCTTATTCCGCTTAATCCCACTTAATAACCTAGGCTCTGCCTACCACCTAATTTCCGCCTAGGCTCGCTTTTTTAAATACTAGAAAGAGGAAATACAGAGTATGCATGCCTCCTGATAATTTAAGGTGAAAAGCCAAAACTTCCAAGTGCTCTACATCATATAACTGCAAAGCAAACCTTAAATGATTCAATCACTAAATAGTAAACTTTTATATATACATATAAATATGTGCATTGTCAACTAATAGATTTGAACATAAAGGATACACCGCAAGTTTGAAACAAGGTCCTTTGGTGCTAAAGATCTCCCACTGGATTGAAGAGCACGGCTAACATGATTTTGGATAGCACATAAAGCACAAAATCCAGATTTACGACCTGTATAAGGTACAATTAAGACAAATTGATTAAAAAAAACATAGTCAGCACGCAAAAAGATGCCAAATATGAAAGAATGAAGATGAACAGAGAATTCAAATTCAGTAACATTACAAACATTTCAACAACAAAAAAATTAAGAAACAAAACTCACAGGAAATTTTATGGCTTCCACTTTGCAAATAGGCTGCTAGAGGCTCGGTATATGTTAGACACTGCAATACTGAATTGAGGAAACAAGTATTCCCAAGGTTTTCCAATCCAGCACCCTTGAAAAAATCATATCAATTTAGATTACATGATGATTTCCACAAAAATCTGAAACTCAATGAAGTACAGAGCAAAATTTACAGACAAAATAAAGGGCAATACAAACATTTGCTGTTACAATGAAAGATGACAAGCATTCACAAAGTTCCATTTTTATGCTTGTCTCTAAAATGCGAATAAAAATGGCATGTTTTCATATATATTATTGTCATTTTAACTTTAGATCAACATTAGCAATACATAACCTACAAGCAATCATACATTATCAACAGTCCATGGTAAGAATTTTAAAGGTAACTTAACAAAACAGTCTAGCAATATGAAATGAAATGAAAGGAGAGTAATTCCATCACTTTTTATCACTTACATTCTCTTCTCAACACAAAATAACATAGAAGAAACCAGAAACCTAATAAATCCAATTAAATTAAAAAGGAAGCTCTTACAATCCTCATCACAGTAAACCCAATGCTGAACTCCAGACCAATCCCAACCTGCAAGCCCATAACTAATGACCCGCGCCGAATAAGACCATGACCCAACCCCGCTTCATTATTTTTATATTATCCAAATTTGCTGTTGGGTAATATCTCGAGCTAAATCCAATTTTTCCTTTATTAAATTCTAGTTCCCAACACAAAATACCAACTTAATCCAACACTACTCAAAAAACATAATAAACCCAACAAATCAAAGTGACAAAAAGCTTCACAATTCTCCTCACAGTAAACCCAAACTGGGCTCAACTAAATACAGCATAAAATGTAAAATACCAAATTAATCGTAACATTCACAATTTACCACTTTGATATTCAAATTTCTGGTTCCACCACCATTTTTTAAAAAAACTAATTCAATCTATTAAGCCTAAAAATCACATTTTACCACAAAACATCATCCACAATCAACATTACAAACAAAATGCTAACACCCATTATATTTACACATATGGGAAAAGAAGGCTTACAATTCTCCTCATAGTGAACATACAAATAAATATAATACATAAACAAAAACACTAATTCAATCTTATAGTGAAGCCAAAGGTGAGCTCAGGATCAACTCCCAACTTCAAACCCGGTAGCCGCTGACCCGCCCCGAAGAAGCCCGACTTCATTTTTACTAATATTATTATCCGAATTATTATTATTACCTGTTTTTGTTGTAGTTGGGTTTAAGGTCTCGAGCTTAAATCCGTTTTTGCCTTTATTAAACCCGTTAAACTGTCCTTTAGCTGGTAAACACTCGATCTTACGGTGGACCAAAACATAACAAACCCAACAAATAAATTTCACAAAAAAAAAAAAAAACTAATTCAATCTTATAAAGCCTAAAGTTCACATTTTTACCACAAAATATCACCCATACACATACACACACACACACACAAAATACTAAAAACCGACACACACACACACACACACATATATATATATATATATATATATATCTACATAACACAAAATACCAACTTAACCAACACTACCCACAAAACATAACAAACCCAACAAACCAAATTTCACAAAAGACACTAATTTAATCTTATAAAGCCTAAAGTTAACATTTATAGTAACCCAAAAAGCTATACATATACATATACACACAATATACTAAAACCCCAAAAAACTATACACACACATAAATATTAAAAAAACAAAAAAAAAGACTTACAATTCTCCTCATAGTGAAGCCAAATCTGTGGTCCAGCTCAAAATCTTGAGTTAAAACCCACTACAGATGACCCGATAGCAGCTGACCCGACTTCGTTTTTATTACTAATACAATTATTATTATTAATATTATCTGCTGTTGGGTTTAATGTCTCGAGCTTAAACCCGTTTTTGCTTTTTATCAAATCCTGTGAAGTTTCTTTTAGCTGGTAAAACCTCAATCTTACAGTCAAATAGAAAGAAAAAGTTCACATTTTTACCCTAATCAATACTACCCAAAAAAATGTAACTTACCCAACAAATCAAATTTCACAAATAAAACACAAATTCAATCATATAAAGCCTAAAGTTCACATGTTTACCACAAAATATCATCCATAATCAACACTACACACAAAATACTAAAAACCCAAAAAAAAACTATATATACATTAATACATATATATATACTTACAATTCTCCTCATAGTGAACCCAAAAGTGATCTCAGGATCAATCCCAACTTCAAACCCGATAGCAGCTGACCCGCCCCGAAGAAGTTCCACTTCATTTTTTATTACTACCAATATTGTTATTATTATTATTACTATTATTATCTCTAGTTGGGTTTAATATTAAAGTTCACACATTTACAACATGACACATAATTTCACCACCCCTCAAAACCAATTGCTATTAAAAACTAAACATTGTAAATTTCATAAAACACACCCAACAAATCAAATTTCACAATAAACACTAATTGAATCATATAAAGCCTAAAGTTCACATTTTACCACAAAATATCATCCATAATCAACACTACACACAAAAATATCAAAAACCCAAAAATTAAAAAAAAGGCTTACGATTCTCCTCATAGTGAAGCCAAAGAGTTAAACCCATAACAGCTGACCCGATAACAGCTGACCCGACTTCATTTTTATTACTAATACATGTATTATTATCTGCTGTTGGGTTTAATGTCTCGAGTTTAAACCCGTTTTTACCGTTATTAAACCCGTTGAAGTGTCGTTTGGCTGGTAAAAACTCAATCTTACAGTGGAATAGAAAGACAAATTTCACATTTTTACCCAACACAAAACACTAACTTAATCAACACTACCCACAAATCAAATTTCAAAAATAAAAAACACTAAAGTTTACATTTTACCACAAAACATCATCTGTAATCTACATGACACAAAATACCGAATACCCAAAAAACTATACACCAACACACACATATATAGATATACGAAAAAAAAATAAAAAATAAAAACAAAAAAGGCTTACAATTCTCCTCATAGTGAAGCCAAAGCTGAGGTCCAGCTCAAAATCTTGCGTTAAACCGATAACAGATGACCCGCCCCGTAACCCGACTTCATTTTTATTACTAATACAATTATTATTATTATTATTAATATTATTATTATTATCTGGTGTTGGGTTTAATGTCTCGAGTTTAAACCCGTTTTTACCCTTGTTGAATCCGGTAAATTGTCGTTTAGCCGGTAAAAACTCGATTTTACGGTGAAATAAAGATCCGTTTGGCGCAGGACCATTCTCCTCCACCATTATATATATATATATATATATAATTATATGTGAAAATTACAATTATATAATTATATGTATATGTATGTGTGTGTTTGAGTGTGTGTTTGAGTGTGTGTTTTGTAGAGAGAGAGAGAGAGCCGCCAGGTTATAAAAAAAAAACCCTACTATTTGAGTATTTTAGTTTACATCTTTTGGTCCTTATATTTTCTTTTTATTGATATACTTAGGGCTCGTTTGGTGGTACAACTAAAAAGTACAAAAAGTATACTTTTTTGAAATAGGCGTGGAAAAATATATACTTTTATTAAGTATTTCTTTCGTTGCTATTTGATTGTCTATTACGAAACTACGTGTAATTTTGATCGTTATCAAAATTTTCGGAATGAAAATTTTTAAAAGTTGATCATATGGTTCGAATGTTAAATTTTATGATTTGATTTTTTTAAAAAAATCATTTCCACGATTTTGATACAAGTTACAAACTGTTCAAAATTGCACGTAATTTTGTAATGCACAATTAAATTGGAAAGGAAGGAGTATGTAATTGTTATTTGGTGAATGGCTGAACGATGTAAAAGTATATTTTTCAGGAAAATTAGTGTTTGGTAAATTTAATTATATTCTTACTTTTTTTTATTTAAAAAGACTATTAAAACATTCATGTTAATATATATTATACATATATAGTTACCTATAATAGAATGATATGTATATTTATATATAATAGTGTTGTAACTTACTTTTTGGCCAAAAGTAATGAAAATGCTACCTATTAGAATCATGTTTTTTACTACTTTACTTCTTACAAAATCATGCTTTCTAAATGCAAACCAAACAATGTTTGCTTTTTAAAAGTAAAAGTACTCAAAAGCATGCTATAGAAGAATGACCAAACAAGCCCTTAGGGCCAAATTACTCGTTTCGTTCCAATTTATAAGTACACTAACGGAATCCGCCGATTTAAGAGGACATCAAGATCATTTTACTTTTTCACTTACTTTCCAAATTTGTCCCTTGTTTTTTTTCATAAAAGTTAATATGGTAAGTAGACATATGTAATTTTACCTAATAATTTTTTTCTATGAAAAGTGGACTTATACCGGACTTCATGTTTCTGTTTTGGGTTTTTTCCATTTTGTTTTCAAGTCCAATTTTCGTAAAGATAAACAAATTCGTTCAGCAATTTTGGAAATTTGTGATTTCGCATTAACTTGGGTAAAACATTTGTGATAAGGTAACGGACGGATTCAGAAAGTAGCCATAATGGTAGGGTAATCATGACTTTACGATGGAACAATCGAAAAGATATCCGTTTGACGTTTCTCTTGTTCCATGTTAACTCCCTATTCCAGTTCTTCTCATGCTTGAAAGTTGAAACTATGATTCAGTATAAATTTTCTACTTTGATTCTCTATAGCCAATGTTCTGAAAAAAAGCAAGGCAGAAGTTGGTCGTCTGACGCCTAATCCCGCCTAAATACCTGTCGTATCTTTTTCGTACAGATATGATAACAACAACAAAACTTGGCATGCAAACAATTCATAAATAAAATATTTGCAACTTAATTTTCTCACAACCATATTTCCCCGAGTTCCCCCTTAGGGATCGAGCATTAAATAGAATTACCATCTCGAGAACTTTTCGATACTTGGATAATGAAACTGAAGATATGGGAATTAAAGGGAATCGCATTGGGAAATTAATGGTCGATTTTGTTATTTTCTCCTTCTTGGAGCTTTATGATAATGGTTGCATAAAGTTATAAACTATAAAACAAATTATCCTTCCTGAAATACTACTAACTAATTCATTATTTATACATCTTAGTTCTTACAAGTCCTTATCGGATCTTTTTCTAAACCGCCGGAACAGTAGAAAAAGATGCATTTTGTTAAGCTAACTACTGTATAGGTAGAGCGACTGAAATTGTTATAAACTTAATATGGTACATACATTTCGGACACTTTTTTTTGTTGCATTCCAATGCATTACTACATTAGGAGGGGAAAATCGTTACTGAGAACTTTATTTTAGTAAAGATACTGGCAAAGTATGAAATAAAGAACTAAATTACCAACAACTACTAGTAAATAACAAAAGCACAGGAAAGGAATATCATGAGATTATATAACTAAAGTTTCAGCTTCCGACTACGCAACTTAAATAACCAAACCCAAAAGTATTGAGTATCGGCCATCAGACAACATGAAGATGTAAGAATCAAGAACTCTGTTTCCTTATATAATCAAACAATCATGCCATGTCCCCATTTGATAACATACATATTATCATGACACTAAGTAATGTCCTAGTAATTTTCACCTTAAGCATATAAGGGGGAAAAAGGATCTTAAAAGTTGAAAGCTACAAGCAAACAAGCCCATATTTAATTGCATAACAGAAAAGCCTACTACAGATAGGCAAGAGCTAAAACACAAAGAACTTTATTGTGAAGAGCTGTTATGAGATTATATGAACAGAAATTAAGCTTCATATGACTAAAAATCGAGCAAACTTTCGGATATTGCATTTGTATCTACATATGAAAAAATGTAAGAACACCTTTTCTTACATACTCGAATATTCATTCCCTACTTTATTACGAATCACCATAAACCTTAAATAAAATTCTCATAGATGTTTTACATGCACATTAACTGTATTTAAGTCTTAACCTTAATCCGAGACAAGATTTTAAACCCATTGATCTGATATCCACATTTGATTACTGGAAAATTTAGCATGAATCTAAACTAAATATCCTATGAATGTTTACTGGCAGTATAATTACCATAAACATAAGAAGCGAACCCCCAAAAAGTAATAATCAATGACAATATTTTAAACCCGCTCATCGGATCTTTCAACAATATAACAGCTGCGACACTTGTGATCGGAACCCTGACAGCATTCAAGACGCCAGCTAAAACAGTCGAGGATAAAAATAATACAGCTGTAGCTCCTAATACTCCCAATTGAAACGTAATTGCGCTCCAAAATATAACCATCCAATACGAAATTTCACCGCCTTTAAAAACCTTGGCCTCGGATTTCATACTTTGAAAATCATTATTCACCAGAAGCCCGATCGTGGTGAAAACAAAGGCAAAAAACGAAACCATCACCTGTTTTTAGAAGGCAAATATATTAGTACGATTGATTTGTTAAATGATTGATACTGTACTAGATAAATATTAGATATATGTTACTTGTTGACTATCCCGAGATGATCTACATAAAGGTGTCTTTGTTATTAATCAAATATGGAGAAAATTTAACAAAGGCCTTGTTTAGATGAAGCTTTTTAGGAAATAAGCTGGATTTTCTGAGGTTATATAAGAGCTAGCTCTGGCAAAAAGTTGCTGGTCTTCCGGTCTAAACAAGCCATTAATTGTTTATTATGATTCTCTTGATATAGGCATTGTTTGGTTGGAGCCTTTAAGCTCAGCTTTCTATCTCATTGCTTCAAGCTGGACTTTTTGGTTCACCAAATTTTATTCTACGGCTTAATTGTATGGCTTAAAACAGGCATTGTTTGGTTTTGACTTTTAACCTCAGTTTTTTTGCTTAAAAGATGGACCGATTTTTAACTAGCTTACTTGCTTTAAAATGCAACCAAGCAATGCCGTAGTTAAGGATTTTTCTTGTAAAGTTGTAACTGGCTTAACTATGGGACAAGTTTTTTTTAAGCTTATAAGCTAAAAAATATTCCTTAAAAGATAGATTGTCACCTGTTGCTCCAGCACGACGTGGAAAGACCTTCTCCCGAGAATTTTCACGAATAAAAGCTCCGAGAGAGCAAATATAAGCCCATGTAAAGCACTTCCCAAAATGTCCCAAACAAAACCCATAGCATATTGGCTACTCGTAACACCTCCATATATATCTGAGCCCGAATCTAATCCGATTATAGCCATAGCCGCAGTTATAATAAAGAGCGCATTTACAGTCGAAGCATTTATTTCATTTTTCACAATGAAATAACCGAAAATCGCCGAGAAAACCAATGAGGACGACGCCAGAAGTGAGGCGGTTGACGCAGGTAGATACGCGTACGCATATGCGTACATGAGATTATCGGCAGCACTTAGAAAGCCCAAGACGACGCAACAAAGGGTAAGCATTAAGGTAGGCGATGTGGGTTTCTTTTTGAAAAATAAATATACCGGGATTAAAATAATTGCGGAAATAGGCCAACCAGCAACAGCTGCCCATGAGATTATCCATTTTGATTTTCCACCATTGGAATAATAGAGTCGAGAGAGAATGCTCGAAGCCGGGAAAGCTACGAGCATTGATAAGGTGCTTAAGGATAATAAAATCCAAAATGAGGTTGGTTTGCTTTTATAGACTTCAAAAACCATCGTTTTGTAGGACGAAATCCTGTCGGCTAATGTAACAGGCGGTTTCTGTTCAGTATTTATCCCTTCTTCCATATTTTCTCCTGTAGATATAACTACAACCGATCAGATCCAAGGGTTTTGCACAGGAAAATGTGACAGAAAATAAACTCTCTTAAAAAATATGAATCCAGAACAACATTTTGTTTTCTCTCGCGTTGTTCTACTAGATCATTCACCAAACTTAGCCTAAACATCGACAAAGCTAAGCACAAGATTCGATTAAACTGAAGTGAACACATTTAGTGCTTCTGTTTTCGATCTAAATGCCAGTTCAGCAAAACAAAAGCATTCTATCGGCTTGTTTTCTAACTTCTTTTTCTTTAAAAGTTCGGCTGTAATTGGTTGATCAGCTTAAATCTGAACGTTTCCGGGTTATTTTTTCTGAAAAGCTAGAAGATTTAAGCTGTATGAATCTAAATTTTTTCTGAAATTCAAAAAAAATTTAGCCTAATTGTTATAAGCTGCAACCAAAAAAGCTCGTAATCTGTGTATGAAAGTTTAAGTTCAAGCAAAAAGAAATTTTCAAGTTACCACATGGTTCTTAAGAAACTTAAAATTTTAAACTCCTGTAATGTTTGAGCATGTTTATGAAACCGCAGTCTACTTTGATACCGAAACACCACACGGGATAAAGTTTCAGTTCTGAAATATCAACTTTTTGCATCAGGAATGTTCATTGTTGTTGTAAGGAAACCAAACAAAGATGGAACAAAATTTCCAAAAACAAAAAACAAAAAACAAAAAAAAACAATTATACAACAAAAAACAAAAAAACAATTATGATCTTGAAGAAATCACTAGAATAAACAAAAGAACACAAAAAAAACAATTATGCAACAAATATTAAAAAAAAATCAAGAAACCCAAAAGATCCATGATTAGTTTATATATACTACAAAATATTCAGAATAATTCATATAAACTATAACAGCAAGAAAATTAAAAGAGTATACATGGGTGTCTTATCTATAAGTCAATATACATATAAATATATATATAGTTTATAACTTTATATTGTGTATATTTTTTTATTTTTTTTAAAAGAAAAATTTAGCTAAACCTTGTTGGATCTCTAGGAGTGGATTTTGCATTAAAACCCAGAAATTAGTAAAATTTAGGAGTTTTGTTGGGAAATTTATATAAATGGGATTTATTTCGGAATATTTGTTGGGAAATTGTAGATATATAAAATATCATTACAAGTTAATTAAGTAAATGGTACTTATAGTTTCATAATCAGTTCTGTTTTTTTACCACTTAATACTTATATTTCAAACCGTATTACTTTCCGGCTTTGTTTGTTTCGACGTAAAATGTTTTTGTTTTAGATGAAACGATTTCCTTGAAAAATATTTAGACCGGACATTTTTATTTACAACTCATTTGCCGGTGGTTGGTGCATGGACGGGAAATTATCAATGGAGATTATTGTGCAAACACCGATTTTGGCTTAGTTATTAATGTCGCACAAACCTTATTCAAGAATTACTAAATATTGTGACTATCATTTTTGCTTTTAATACGGGATTTGGTTTCGTTTTCTATCTATTTTATAATTAATAAAAAATAAGTAAATAAAATAAACAAAAGTAAACAAATATATAACAGAATATGGCGTTTTGATTTATACTTTACTTTATAAAATCTATTAGAAGAGTCATTAAATTTGAAATTACTACCATTTGATGTTTTATATCAGTCAAGTGGATGATTTATATGATTATATGTATGTCGATACAGAGAAAAACGCTCTACTATCCTACGTATCCCCTTGCTTATTTTCACTAAAATTTTAAATTTTTACAACTTGTTCCGCAAATTTATAAGCTTTTATATTATATTGTATTCAAATTTTAAAACATTTGAACATAATATTGCTTTAGACAAATTTTCTAATATTTAATGTTCAATTTACACTAAATTATACATTTATTCCAAAATAAATTGCGTGTGGATTTTCGTTTAAAAATAATTATTGAAATGTATTGATACATGTATTATAGTAATTGTATAAAAAAATCAACTTTTTTAGAATTTTTTTTTGATAAAATAAGAGGACACGGAATGAGATAAAAAACAGGGGTATAAGATTTGGACTCGACAAAAACAGATGCTTAAAAAAATTTATAAAATTTAGACTTAATTAAAAAAGGAAGGTGTGTCTGGTATGGAATCAAAATATATAGTTTGGTGAATATTGATAAGAATTTAATTACACATGCCTTAATAATCATTGTATATGAGACGCAAACCATTGGGAAAATGTTTCCATTGTTTTTTTTTTTTTGGGAATCATTTACCATGATTTTCCTTCAATCTTAGAAAAGCTTTCCATAAAAAAATTGTTTTATATTTGACCAAACGACCCAATTATTCATTTTACCCGGAAACATTTACTTTCCCCTTATTTTACACCAAAACACCAAAACAAACGGAGCCGTATAAGTACGAAATGTAAATATGTTGTTTGGGTGACACTGGAAAAGTGTATAAATTTTTGTTTTGGAGACAGAAAGGTATAATTTAATTTTAAGTAAACAATTTCATATTTTTTCCAAATAAGTATAATTTTCAACAAAATGCACTACTCTTCAAATATCACAATAAACCATACTAAACATTGACTGATGTTTTAAATCCTTACGCCCTATATTCCGCATACGTCTTTTCTTTATGTGAATTTAATATGTTCTCTAAATTAAATAGATCTAATTCATCTAGTAATTTTTCTCGAAGAAGCTATGCTTCCACTTCTAACACTTCTGCCAATATAAGGCAAGAAGAATGTCAATATAATGACATTCCTGAAATGGCTAACTTTGAAGAACAGTTAGCAAATTGGCACCTTCCTAAGGTTAGGCCTTCGGAAATATATTCCGTTGGTTTTCTTGACTTCAAAATGGCTATGACCATTAAAACAATTGAACAAACAATTCCTGTCCGTCGTGACATGTAAACTATTCAGTTACTTCAAAAGGATGAATTACGTAGGTATTTTGACAAGTATAAATACGTCCATCTCGGAATGGTACAAGTAGCTGTGAAACCCCTCACAGCTCAAGGATTAAATACATCCGTCCTTATTGCTTTACGCGACTGTCGCCACTTAGACTTTAAAGATTCTTTATTAGGTATCATCCAAACCAGTTTATGTAACGGCCCAGTCTATTTTAAATGTTTTCCAAACTTTTCTGTTTCGTTAACAGATAAAAATATTTTAGATGTTCTTACTTTGAATATCAAAACTCATGGTTATAATCTTAAAGAAGGAACTGAGCCTTTAAATATCACTTATAGAGTGCATTATAAAGTTATGACTACTCTTAGTCCTAGAGCTAAAATATTTGACACTAAAGGAAAAACTGTTTTAATAGAAACTAACTTATTAAAATCAGATGTCCAAACTCCTCAGACTATTAAATGGGATGATATTGAACCTCCCACCGAATGGAATTTATTATCAGCCAGCCCTGCTGAACCTGTAGAGAATAAAAATATTGAAGAAATTATTCAAACAAAAGAAGGACATGTTTTCGTTAAATTTGATAAAGGTAAACGACTTGCTGCAAGAAGTTCTTTTTCAGATTATGAAAGTTCTTTTAAACAAAGTCAGTCTGCTCGGTTTTATACTCCAAACCCTTCTTTAGCACCTTCTCAAACTTCTAATTTAGTTTTCGACGGTGTTAACACTCAACAAGGTATTCCTCGTGCTATTTATCACGAAGAAAAAAATGAACCAGAAACTTTATCTGAGTTTGACAATATTTCTACTATTAATATGGTATCTATTCCTTTTTCTTACAATAGGCAAACTTGTGTTCAAGATATGAACCAAGAGAAATATACTTCTTTTCGAAAATGGTTTTTCTCTACTTATACGAATGAAGAGCAACAAACGTATAAGAAATTATTTTATAATCATATTGATAATAATCAACAATTAGTTTCTTTTCCTATATGGTTTATTGACCAAGCAACTATTGAACAAAGTCCTTTTTTAAATGTTTTAAAAACCTTTCAACGAAATTGGACTACTGCTAAAGGGGAAACTATTTCTGCTGTTCACCCCCCTTGTGAGCATTTAAAAGTCCGTGCTGGTGAGGCTGTTATTGAGTCTGTCGCATTTTCTAAAGATGAAAAACAACTCAATTTTACTAATCTAACTCTCCAAACTATTTGTTCACAACTTAGTCGTATAGAAGACAAGGGAACGATTATAATTCATAAAGAGACACCAGATGTAACTAGTTCGTCTAGTTCTTATTCACAATCCCCACCGGTTATTGAACCTACTATATTAAAACCTAGTATTGATATTACAGTTGCAACTAGTAATAATACGGATATTATTACTTTGCTCACACAGCAATTAGAAAACCTGAATATTGGCAATGGAAAAGGTAAAAATATAGCCACCTTATCAGAAATTCCTACTGATATAGAAAATATAAATGTTTTTGAAAAACAACTTTTGGATATAGAGACTAACCCCAACCAACAAGCTAGTATTAACCAAAATGTTTTTGGGAAATCAACTGCTTATGGACGGAAATCCGTCCCAACTGTTCCTGCGAAACATTATTATACTAGACCAAGTCCACAAGATCAATATTAATAATTTTTCTTGTTTTAGTGCTCGTACCATCTATGAATGGAATATTGATGGTATGACAGAATACCAAATTATGATTGTATTACATCGAATGACTATGTATTCGACTGTATGTCTGAGTGCTAATAACTCCGACTACCAAATTGCTGAATTTATGGTAGCTGGCTTTGCCGGTCAATTACGCGGTTGGTGGGATAACATTTTGTCCTCTGATCAACAACGGTCCATATTACAGGCCACAAAAATAGTTAGAAACCCTATTAAGAATGAACAAGGTATAGATACGTATACGGATACAGTCTTACCCAAGCAGTATATACACTCCTCACTGCTATTGTTCAGGCATTTATTGGTTCTAATCCTGTTGCTATTGAAAGAAACAAAGATTTATTAATTAATCTTAAATGTCCTACTTTAACCCATTTTCGATGGTATAAGGATGTTTTCCTTACCAAAATTATGATGAGACCTGATGCAAATGCTGATTTTTGGAAAGAAAAATTTATTGCAGGTCTTCCTAATCTTTTTGCCCAAAAAGTTAAAGATAGGATTTTACGTAAAACAGGGAATACAACCATCCCTTACCAAGAATTTACCTATGACCAACTTATTAGTGAATGTGTCGGTGAAGGGCTATCCCTTTGCAATGATATCAAGCTCAAAGCCCAATTAAAAAGTCAAAATTTGACGGGAAGAAAAGAAATAGGCACGTTCTGTGACCAATTTGGATTTGATCTTCAAATCCCTCAACATTATCATAGAGAAGGTACTTCTAAGAAAAAATATTTTTCCAAATCTAAAAGATTTTCTAAGAAATCCAAACCAAGACACGACACCCAACATATAGGTTCTTCCAGGCCTAAGTCTTATAGACCAAAACCTAAACCTAGTAATCCTAGTACCTCCATTGTTTGCCGAAAATGTGGCAAAACAGGTCATTATGCCAACAGATGTTGGACAAAAAAGAGATTAAATGAAATCTCTGACGAAGGTCTTAAGAAACAACTTATAGCTGTTATGTTATACTCTTCCGATGAAGACGCAGTAACTAATGATATAGAAATTTATAATAGTAGTTCATCTGAACATTATAGACAATCTTTTCTTATTTGAACACGAAATTTATTGAGCAATTTTACAGAGAGTTATTACAAGAGAGAGAGAGAGATACACTTGAAATTGCTTGCCTTCTTCAGAGACTTAGAGTCCTTTAAATAGGCTCAGCATAAGAAAAAGCAAAAGCGCACAGCTCGCGCACTAAGGCTAAAAAACAAAAAAGAAAAAGCAACAAAGCGCACTATAAGCGCACTAACTTAAAGTAAAGAAGAAGCCAAAACATGGGCGGCTTCTGGCCAACATATTGACCCACATATAAAGAGAGATTCTCAGCTTTTCCATAAATCACGCCGGGTGCTCATTGGGCCCCATCGAACACGTGAAAAAGTGGTAGTGATTGAAGGAATCAAGCTTTATATAAAAATTTAAAATAAAAATTACAAACTAAGCCTTAGCTTTGCCTTTGTCTTTTGTAACAATATTCTTCTCATTCATACTGAGAGGGTTGCGCAAGGTGGCGAGGTTATCTAAATAGACCTCCATATCTTCATTATCTGTTTCTGCATCTTCTTCCATGAGAGATTCAGATTTTGAAGAATTAGCTTGGAAACATTCAGAAAAATCAACATCTAATTGTTGTTGAATAAATTCCAAATATTTTTCCTTGAGTTCAATATTGGAAACAGAAGGAAACAAACTTTTAAAATCAGACATAGATGGGATACCCACAGTCTTTTTCTCGGGAGCATATTCCCTTTCCATTTTCTTAAAGGCTTCAATGGCCTCTTGTATTTTTATAAGGACTAGTTTGCAATCAAACTTCGCCCACCATTTATAATAAGATTGCCTTGTTAAGGCCATAATACCAATATCAGTTCTTTTTATGGCATAAGACCATTGCCATATCCAAGGTAAGCTGAATGTGGTAAGAAAACGAAGTAAATGACTTCCTGTAACCACTTTGGCCCCCGTAATTTTGGGATTACTGGAACAATGAAGGGTATATTTCTCAGCAATATCAGAGGGGAAAATATTTCTCATCATTCTACAAATACTTGTCCCTTTTCACTGCATAAATACCATCAAGAAACTTTCAGATATCCTTTTTCTTAACATGACATTTTACCCTTTTTGGTTTATGAGCTACCGGAACAAGAAACAAAGCTACACCCAAACAACAGATAATTAATGTTTACTATATTC
The DNA here is from genome assembly GCA_963920805.1 of Primula vulgaris. Classification (NCBI taxonomy): domain Eukaryota; kingdom Viridiplantae; phylum Streptophyta; class Magnoliopsida; order Ericales; family Primulaceae; genus Primula; species Primula vulgaris. The sequence goes on from OY987220.1 coordinate 31,344,005, forward strand.
AACTATCATGCGTTTTCGATTTAGTATACTGAACTAACAAATTTACTGATTAGCATACTGGACTATGAAAACTTTCGATTTAGTATATTTCCGTCAAATTATCTAATAAAAATTAGTAAAGTACAAAATTACTCTTATGAAACTTAAATTAGTTTTGATTTAGTGTATTTTACTAATATATTTTTTCAATTTTGTAAACTATTTTTTTTTATCAACTTCACACTTATTCATTATTAATGAAGCAGTTCTTGTAGTTTATGAATATAATCAATCTGATACTTATAATCTCAAAAGGCACCAAATATTAAATAAAAGAAAGTGTAAAAAATAATATGTATGACTAATAACTTACACTACAAATAATAAGTATTTTTATTTGGTACATTTCTTCATGTATAGAAAATAAAAACTATAGCACATTTTTTTCTCATTAAAATTTAAATTGTTATAACAAAAAAAAATCTATGTTTAGAAATTATAACTTAAATACTACTCATCGGTAGAAATGCTTAAAAAAATGAGTCATTTAAAAAAAACATATACGACGAAAATAAAATTATACTAAAAAAATAAAATAATTTTAGTTAGTGAAACTGATAATTTGTAATGAAAAAAATAGATAAAAATCATATTTTTGTTACACCTTTTTTAGTTGGTACGTTTGGTCATGCATGTATGATAAAAACAAGAACTCGTTTTTTCCATTCAAATTAAAATTGTTTATAACATAAAAACTCATTTGTCTAGAAATTGTATCTTAAATACTACTTATCAGAGCAAAGTATAATTTTTTTTAAAAGGAAGTTACTGAAAAAAAAAAAAAAAAACATGTAAGACCAAAAGAAAAGTATACTATAAAAATAAAATTATTTTAGTTAGTAAAATTGATAACGTGTAATGAAAAAAATAGTCAAAAATCATATTTTTGTTGCACCCTTTTTAGTTTATTTAAGAAAATTGAATCATGTCTATAAAAGATTAATCTAGTCATTTTCACATTTGCTGCAAATTCTTTTTACAAATAATGCCCAATAGGTACCACTTTTGAACTTATATTACTCATAGCTACCTCCATAAGTTCATATTCACTATATGTACCACTTTTTAATTTTTTTATAATTTTTTTGATTTTTTGTGATTTTTTGTGATTTTTATAATTTTTTATATTTTTTTATGAATTTTTGTGATTTTTATAATTTTTTTATAATTTTTTGTTATTTTTGTTATTTTTTATATTTTTTTGTGATTTTTATAATTTTTATAATTTTTTTGTGTTTTTTTTTTATTTTGTTGTAATTTTAAACTATTTTTTTGAAAATGTAAGGACCAAAATGAAACAAACATAAAATTTGAATTTTCCAAAATTTACGAAATCAGTCCCAAAGTGTATATATACACATCTATACACAGATAGAGTATATATATATATATATAACACTATTATTATAGTAGAAGTATTGGTGGTCAAGTGGTTAAGAATCTTTCACTTTGTTAAACAGTCCAGAGTTCGAGTCCCAAATGTTAGCTGACGTCATTATTTAACGGTTAATTTGCACGGAAAATACTAAATCGAAAGTTTTCATTTAGTACAGTATACTAAATCAAAAAGTTGATAGTTGAGTATAGTAAATCGAAATGAGCTGAAAGTTGAATACAATTAACATTAATTATCTGTACGTATAAGAATTCCTTAAACTGATAAACCATCTTTATCTTGTACAACAAATAGCTGCAATTGATTTTTCCATCTTCAATTAGAAAGAAGATTAAATTAACTTCAATTTATTCTTTTTTGGCTTTCGCGAAAAAACAAAAACCATGTCATGCGATTTTAAGTACCCATACGTTAAATCAAATCATAACTTCTCACCAATTTTTTTTTAATAATAACTTTAAATGAGATATCTTTTATTTTTATATATATATAGCTGCAATTGATTTTTCCATATTCAATTAGAAAGAAGATTAAATTAACTTCAATTTATTTATTTTGGCTTTCGCGAAAAAACAAAAACCACGTCATGCGATTTTAAGTACCCATACGCTAAATCAAATCATAACTTCTCACCAAATTTTTTTTAATGATAACTTTAAATGAGATATCTTATATATATATATATATATATATATATATATATATATATATATTCAAGTAACAGAAAATGATAGTATGAGTTAGAGGCTGAATTTTTATACTACATTTTTTCTGAAAAAACGCACAAACCGTACATTTTTTGTACGAACCGTACATTTAATATACGGTTTGAGCTGAATTGCAATTTTTTCGAATTCCATGGACTGAAATGTAATTTCTGTAAACTCCAGGCAAACCGTACATTTAATCTACGGTTTATACTGAATTGTAATTTTTACAAAATGCAGGGATTGAAATGTAATTTATGCAAATTTCAGCCAAACCGTACATTTAATATCTGGTTTGGCTGAAGTTTGTAGAAATTACATTTCAGTCCCTGAATTTCGAAAAAATTGCAAATTAGTCCCCCCAAAAAATTGAAATTAAACATGATTTTTTTTTATAGAAAAAACTAAATTCCCTATTCGTATATTTAAAATAAAAAGGAACTTTTTATAAAAATTATAAATCTTTTAAACATGATTTTTTTTATATAAAATCGGTCAATTCTAACAATCTCTCAAAATAAACACAAACATAGACTTACACAAATATAGATAAAAAAAGTTTAATTTCAAAAAAAATTCAAAAAAGATTAATTTCAGAAGTTTTTTTGGGACTAATTTGATTTTTTTTCAAAATTCAGGGACTGAAATGTAATTTCTGCAAACTTCAGCCAAACCAGAGATTAACTGTACGGTTTGGCTGAAGTTTGTAGAAATTACATTTCAGTCCCTATATTTTGTAAAAATTGCAATTCAGTCCAAACCGTAGATTAAATGTACGGTTTGCCTGAAGTTTACAGAAATTACATTTCAGTCCCTAAAATTCAAAAAAATTGCAATTCAGCCCAAACCGTTGATTAAATGTACAGTTCGTACAAAAAATATACGGTTTGTGCGTTTTTTTAGAAAAAAAATGTAGTGTAAAAATCCGGCCTCTATGAGTTAAAACATGTCCCAATTTATAAGGAAAAATTGGGATACATGCATTTTTACAATGTAATTTTTGTGTTTTTCAAATATCGAAATTCTAAATTTTAAAAATTAATCATATAGTTAACATATTAAATTACATGAATAAATTTTGAAATTCATAATTCCGACATTTAAAACCTGATATACAAATAAACATACATTCACCCAAAATTAGACGTTTCACTAAGTTAATGGACTAAAAAAATTTAATTTCAAAATACATTGAAAAAACATAGTATAGGACCAAAATATTAAATCAAGCTTACAAAAAAAGAACCTTTATATACAAATACACAAAATACATACACTCTCAACCCCCAAAATACTGAGATGGCAACTTTTTTCACTAAATTGAGAAGTTACCCTTTTCTTGGCAAATTCAATCAAACCCAGTTTCCCAAGGTTTACTATTTTTTTTCCTTTTTTTTTTAATTTATTAATATATCATAAAGTTGTAAATAAGTTTGTGCACTAAAGGTGTTTGTTTATTTGCTCCAATGTTTGTTTTTTTTTAAATATTTTTCTTCATATGAAATCATTAATATTTTTTGTTGGAAAATTCACTCAAACCCAATTTCCCAAGGTTTGTTATCTTTTCCTTTTTATTATTTTCTTTATTAATATTTAATAAAGTTGTAAATAACTTTGTGTCATTGAGGTGTTTGTTTATTTGCTCGAATGGGTTTTTTCTTTTTCTTTTTTGTCAAATGTTTTTATTTTTTTTGGCATTTTCACTCCAACCCAATTTCCCAAGGTTCATTATCTTTTCCTTTTTAGTATTTATTTATTAATATTGAATAAAGTTGTTATTAATTTTGTGCACTGAAGGTGTTTGTTTATTTGCTCCAATGGGGTTTATTAATATTTTTTGTCATATTAAGCTTTACATTTATCAATATTTTTTGTTGACAAATTCACCCAAACTCAATTTCCCAAGGTTTATTTTCTTTACACTTTTAATTATTTGCTTTAAAAATATATCATAAAAATGTAAATAAGATTCTGCTCTGAAGGTGTTTGTTTATTTGCTCCAATGGGTTTGATGATTTTTTTTTTCCATATAAGGTAGAGTGATATTCAGAAATATTATCTGGTAGTATTGGGTATCTCTAAATATCAGTATATATATATATATATATATATATGTATATATATATATGTGTGTGTATATATATGTGTGTGTATATATATATATGTAGACACGCAAATTTTTGGGAAAATAAAAAATATGCCTCGTGTCTCTTATAAAATAAAATATTCTAAATTATGTATTAGTATTTTCAAAATCAAATGAATATTATCTTTTGGTTTAAATTATAAAAGCAATAAATGTCATTTTCTTTGATTATATATTAATTTTTCTCGCAAAAAATGAAAATGCTTCTATTTTAGTACTTGTTTGTTTAAAATTACAAAGAAATGGTAAGCCAAAGAATGATTACATTTAATTATGGACCATTTTGATCCTAAACTCAAACTACAAGACCATTTTGATCCTAAACACAAACTATAAGACCATTTTGATCATAAACTCAAACTACAAGACCATTTTGATCCTAAACTCAAACTGCAAGACCATTTTGATCCTAAACACAAACTACGAGGGGGCGATATCGCGATAAAGACCACACCAACTACTATAAATAGATGGCCTACCCAAGCCTAAAAAGGGAGAAGAAGAAGACAAAGGTGAATCCAAAGTCCAAGAGAAATAAGCTCTGCCAAATTCAGCCATCAACCTCGAAGGCTTGAAGATCCCCCAAGACTACTGAAGATCCCCCAAGACTACTGAAGATCCTTCGAAGCTTCTGCCAAATCCAGTAAGAAATCTGAGCAAATTCAAGTCTAGATCCGCATAAAGCACTCCAAGCAGTGAATCTAGTGTTTGTGAAGATCAAAGCTAAATCCACATTCGAAGCTCTTCATCAAGTTTGAAGATCTTTAACAAAACTCATCAACAAATTCAAGAAAAATCCACCATTTGATCCCGCAAGAAGCTCCGGAGGCCGCGAATCAAGTGTTCTTCAAGATCAAGCACTCGAAGATCTTCATCAAACCCGAATAACGTCAAGCAAGCTCATCAACAAATTCAAGGAAAATCCACCATCTGATCCGCAAGAAGCTCCAAAGGTCGCGAATCAAGTGTTTTTCAAAACCAACTATTCGAATATATTTATCAAGCCTGAAGAACTTCAAGCAAGCTCATCATCAAATTCAAATAACATCCTCATTCGATCCTCAAAAACACTTCAAAACCACAAAACAAGCGTTTCCCAATATCAAACTCACAAAGAAGTACAAGTCAATATCAACCTCAAAACTCGAGCAAGTTAACATTTCGATTATCTACAAGCAATTTGAGCCACCAGTAATTCGATTTTGAAGAGATTAATCAAAGGATTTATATTTTCTTTATTTTAGAAAATATTCAGAGATTGTACCCGCAAAATATTAAATAAATAAATTATTTTGCTTTCTCCATTTATTTTCTGTCTTAGTATATTAGATAGAAAAATTTGCGTGAAACAGATTTTTATCTAAAAGGGAGTTTATACCGGATTGCGCTGCAAGGTTCGTCTATTATAAAAATACGCTCTATCGACGATCTTTTGAAGGGGTGTTTTTACGTTGTCTCATTAGGTATGGAGTCCCACCGGGTGTGCCAAAATTTGTTTCACGCAAATTTTTCTATCTAATATACCAAGACAGAAAATAAATGGAGAAAACAATACAATTTTATTTATTTGATATTTTGCGGGTACAATCTCTGAATATTTTCTAAAATAAAGAAAATAGAAATTCTTTGATTAATCTCTTCACAAATGAGTTCTTATTGGCTCCAATAGTTTGGTGAGGATTGAGTTGTTGATTTGCTTGAGCTTTGATGTTGATCTTGACTTGTACTTTTTTGTGAGTTTGATCTTGGTAAACGCTTGATTTGTGGTTTTGAAGTGTTTTCGAGGATCGAATGAGGATCTTGCTTGAATTTGTTGACGAGCTTGCTTGAAGTTCTTCGGGCTTGATGAAGATCTTCGAATGGTTGGTCTTGAAAAACACTTAATTCGCGGCTGTTGGAGGTTCTTGCGGATCAAATGGTGGATTTTTCTTGGATTTGTTGATGAGCTTGCTTGAAGTTCTTCGGGCTTGATGAAGATCTTCGAATGCTTGGTCTTGAAAAACACTTAATTCGCGGCTGTTGGAGGTTCTTGCGGATCAAATGGTGGATTTTTCTTGGATTTGTTGATGAGCTTGCTTGAAGTTCTTCGGGCTTGATGAAGATCTTCGAATGTTTGGTCTTGAAAAACACTTAATTCGCGTCCTTTGGAGCTTCTTGCGGATCAAATGGTGGATTTGTCTTGGATTTGTTGATGAGCTTGCTTGAAGTTCTTCGGGTTTGATGAAGATCTTCGAATGCTTCGGTGGTTGATGGCTTGACTTCGGTAGAGCTTCTCTCTCCTGGATTTGGCTTCACCTTTGGCCTTCAACTTGTCCCCTTTTAGGCTTGGGTAGGCCATCTATTTATAGTAGTTGGTGTGGTCTTTATCGCAATATCGCCCGCTCGTTAGTTTGTGTTTAGGATCAAAATGGTCTTGTAGTTTGAGTTTAGGATCAAAATGGTCTTGTAGTTTGAGTTTAGGATCAAAATGGTCTTGTAGTTTGTGTTTAGGATCAAAATGGTCTTGTAGTTTGAGTTTAGGATCAAAATGGTCCATAATTAAATGTAATCATTCTTTGGCTTACCATTTCTTTGTAATTTTAAACAAACAAGTACTAAAATAGAAGCATTTTCATTGTTTGCGAGAAAAATTAATATATAGTCAAAGAAAATGACATTTATTGCTTTTATAATTTAAACCAAAAGATAATATTCATTTGATTTTGAAAATACTAATACATAATTTAGAATATTTTATTTTATAAAAGACACGAGGCATATTTTTTATTTTCCGAAAAATTTGCGTGTCTACAATATATATATATATATGTAAAAGTTGTATACTTGTGTGTGCCTTAAAGGTGTTTGTTTATTTCTATGAACTTGGGGTAGGATTTGAAATTGGGTGACATTTAGTGTTTTTGTTGCTTTTACTGTTTAGATATTTTGATTAAAAATTCCCAATATTCTTAACTAATACTCCCGCCGTCCCTAAACAAATGTCTCATACGAAAATATGTGCAACTTTGATCGACAACTTTTTCACATCTAGATTGCCGAAATTTTTTATTTCAAAAGTTAATCACGTAGTTCATGGTTAGAACTATATGATGGAATTTTCAATTTTTTCATTTCGGCAATTTTGATATGAAAAATTTGATGGCCAAAGTTGCACGTATTTTCGTAGGGGACATTTGTTTAGGGACGGAGGGAGTATTTCATAAAGTTGTGTACAAGTGTGTGTCTTGAAGGTGTTTGTTTATTTGCCCCAACTTGTTTTTATGTCTGTTTTTAGCATTATTATTGCATTTTCTTTTTTTTGGGTATTTTTTGAGCAGTGAATATAAAGGTTTAACGGTTGCATATAATTGAAATTAGGGCATATAATTTTATCATGTTTGATTCATGTTTTGTTCTACCAAATCCGAGGATACAATGGTGGGGGGGCCTTATATTAAGGTTTTTATATTTTTTTTTAATAAATTTTCCAATAATATACACCTAAATGTCTACCCTAAAATGCATTCGGATAGTCCAATAGTATCCACTTTTTTGTGCATGTTCCAATACATTAAATGTGATACGTTACACTAATACATTTACCCCGTAAACCTTCTTAAAGTTATGATATGAGGTAATAATGAACATTCTTTAGGAGATTAAAATAAGGCAGGACTGGGATTTGAAACTAGGAGCTCGCAGTTAGTAAATGCAGAGCTGTCATCTAGGCTACTATTACTCTTGAGTAGTAGAGGTGCAAGTTGTGCTGATATGTAAACTCTATTTATTGTGTTGTAAAGTTGTCCAAAAACCAGAGAAATGTAGCCGACAGAGTTCGAGCCAAATACAGTCGAATTCTTAAAGTCATCGTAACCCCATTGATTTGTATTTGGAAATGGTCATCTATGATCAATGGAAAATGATCATCTAGGTCATTGGAAAATGGTTTTAACATCTACTGTGTTGTTCATTATTTATTAGATAGTTCTAGATTTCGGGTTAAGTAAATTATGCATCTTTAGTAATTGATGAAAGTAGATGGCTTGGTTTAATGGCGCTACTGTGAATGAGTTTGTTAGAATGCAATCTTAAGATAGTTAAGCTTCTGTATCACCTTCTGCATGGTTTTTATCTGCCCCAATGATCTTTCGGTATAAATTGGTCCATTCAATTTTAAGCTATTCAATAAGATGCAGCTATGTATCTATGTATTTATGCTGTCAGTGTAGTTTACATGTTTGTGTGTATCCACACTTAGAGCTTGTTTGGTTGATTCTCTTAAGTTAGTTTACTTGCTAGTTGCTTTTTCCACTTCTTAGTTGCAGTGCTGTTTGAATCTCTTTTTGACATGAAAATGCTAGTAGTTTTGAGATGGGACTGATTCGCTTCTTTCCAGCCTCATATAATGCAACAAACAAGTGGGTTTGCCTCAGGATTTTTCCTTGACGGATTCCTAATGAAAGCCAAGAAGAATAAAGATCTTCTTGTGAACAGGAAAATTTGGTCACGAAGATCTTCTATCTGGCCGGAGTTTGTTGATACCACTGTACGTATTTACAATGGAAAGAACTTTGTTAAATGTAAGATCACTGAAGGGAAGGTTGGTCATAAATTTGGAGAGTTTGCTTTTACACGGAAACGAAGGCCAATGAAAACAAATAATGCACCGGCAAAGAAGAAGGCGAAAAAGTAGGGTCTAAATCCATGAACGAAAAGGAAACCCTGTTTGGTAAGATATATGATCTGAAATAATTTGAAAAACTATCCTGCTATTTTGCTGTGTTTTCTTATTGCATTTAAAGTTATGGGAATATGTGAAAACCCCTATCTAGTTAACTTTATATATTTATTTAGTTTTAGATAAAAAGTACTATCAATAGTTATAGTTACTCCCTAGCAGTTTAATGGTGCGAAAATGACAATGTTTTATTTATGAGATTGAATGGAGCTATAATATAGGGGGCGGACCAAAGGAACACAATGGAGATACTAACTTTTGATAGCTTAAGTTGCCACATAGGCAGAAAGTTACCCACTAAATGATGTAATTACACCTGAAGTTGTACATGTTAATTTTTGCTAGTAAAACTATATTTAATTCATATTTTATTATTAGTAACTCATCAAACACCATTTACACTTGTTAAATTTGACAGTCAAGAGTTGATCATCTTCTAGTTACAGGAGTCCCTAAAGTAGGCCAATAGGGTATTAAAAGGGGCTTTATGCTACAGTTTACGGTTAAATGATCTATTCTTATGGATTAGATAAATTGACCTTGAGTTAGACCTATTATATTTTAGGCACTTTCCCCTGATAGTGTTAAATGCAACAATGAGGAAGATACAATTATACAAATACAATCTTTAATTAATAGTTTAAATAACGCGGTGTATACAAGGTTCAGTTACATATCTTGAGTCTGGAGACTCTGGACCACCATATTTGACAGATATGTTTGAACTGGCGTTATCATAGGAGTATTAGATGGTTGTTTGTAGGAAGAATCCGAAGAACCAATAAGCTGTTGCTTTTTTAGTCTCTGATTATTAGTATCATTTAACAATAAATATAACCAGTACATTTTTCTGATAACTTTTATAGAATCTCAATTTTTTTACCTTCAACTCCTGAAGTATGAGAGTATCATATATAATATGTATTTGGGGTTGTGTTATCAAAAGTTAAGAAGAAAAAATAATTGTGCAAAGGGATGTTTGTAAATATCAAGTACAGAAATGTTTTCACAGCATAAAAAAGAAAATTAGTTATTTCTCTTGAATTTTTATGCAAAAAGATGTTTTATATTGTTATGTACTCCATCGTTATGTACTGTGAATTTTATGAAATTTAATTACTCCTTAGGAAAACAATCTAGTTTGTCACCTTTTTATTTTAACAATTTGTCACCCATTTATCTTATTAGATCACGGATCCATTTTTACATATTTTCAGGTAGCACTACTTTGAGTCCAATTCAAGCCAGTTGGGACAGACAAACTGCATGCCTTGGTTTTAGTTTTCTTGGTGCTAATAAAGGTTTTTGGAGTGGTATTTTGTAAGACTTAACAAGTTTTTTTTATGCTTTCGATGTTTGAGATCTCCTTTTATGCCTCTTCAATCACTGGCATGCTGATGTTTAAACTTGTGACATTATGGTTTTCATACTATAAACCTTTTGAGATTGGTAAGATACTTTTTAAAGTTCTTGTTATCGGAAGCTCTGGGTTTGATCTTAGTGTTTTCAGCTGTGTTTATGGAATTGCAACTTGTTTTCACTTTTTGGCTTGGAATCTTGTTCGATGCACGAGTCACAACTGACAACTAAGCACATGTGAAAAACACGATGTTGACGAAGGTTAGTTATCAAAGTTGTGAAAAGAAGTTACACTGACAGAAACTTGACTCGAAAAGAAAAGGGTATTTGGCATTGATGTATTTATGTTCTATTCTATGTATTTAAGGATTTAGTTTACTTTTAAGTAGTGTTACACCAGAGATCTTTTGACCTGGTGATTCGAAAATACATATAGATTTGGTATAAATAGCATTAGAAGATCAAGAAATTTTACACCCAAATTACCAGCTTTCAAGTGTAAAACAAACTTGTACAATTTGAGAATCCAAAACAAAAAGGCTGTAGCAATTCATTTTGATTTTGGTACAGTTATTTGTAATGTTCAAAAAGGCATGCGCAAGGCGGGTTTTTAGCCTAAATCAGGTCGCTAATGGCCAGTCCTGTCTAATTTCACTTAATAATCGACTAATCCGTTTAATCCCGCCTGATCACTTTTACTGCGTAGAGGCCATCTTATTTATGTGAATGCTCGCTTTTCAGAACACCACCATCAAGTGCTAACTCTATTAGAATATGTAGTCATAATACATAAACAAGTTTCTTTGTTCTTGGTGAGATGGAAACATAAAAACTAAAAGAAAAAAAACCACCTCCAACAAAGGTCTTCAGTTCATAACCCCCTTCTATGGCTACCAAACTTACCTAGTGTTGAAACGATGAATGCGTTAGTATTTAGGGAATTAAGAACCCGATACATAACCCCGTTAGCAAGGCTTGAATGTAGAAAATACACACGCGCATATCATCAATTCCTCCGTTCCTAAATGTTTGTCCGAGAAAGTAATCCCGAAATTAAACAACTAGTCCTATTATTGATTCGTTTAAGAGTTGAAATGCCAATTATACCCTTTGTGATACATACATAAGATAACACATTATTATACGGAGTATTATTACATACATATTATATCATATCATACTATATATATAATTCAACCAAATAAAAAGTGAGTCTGATAAATTTTGGTCATTTTTTCCAAAAATCCTTCACTTTTTTTACTAATTACTCATTTACATTTATTCAATTCAAAATATAAAAAACACACAAAAATCATGATTCTTTCAAAACAATTACAATATTATACCAAACAAAATTGTTTTACGTGTATTTTGTATAACAAAAATATTATATTATTCACCATTTCTAATTTAATATATTCATTCAATCAATATATCTTTTAAAAATTTATCTATCCGGATCATATATATATATACCACGCGTCGCACATACAACGCGTAGGTAACAATTACTAGTTATTAATATAAGTAAACCCAATAAAAATGAATCTACCAAATTTTGTCAATTTTAAATTTATTTATACGAGATCATATTTATTTATATACGTATGTGCTATTATTAATATTATATTATATCATTATATTATAATAAGACAACCCAAATCAAATGATTCTGTCCAATTTAGCATTTTTTTTTAAATAGTACTACACCTTTATATTAATTACAATAATATCATACTTTAATAAAAATATAAAAAGTAAAAACTAATAAAACTATTTATCACTCTTTTAACAACCAAACATTCTTTTAAATCTTAAAATATATTTTTTTTTGTATTATCCACGTATTTATATCATAACTATTTTTTATATTTTTATTGCATTACCCGCCGTGATTCCCAATATTTATGGGCTATTATTAGTATTATATTATACTATATATATATATGGGAAATGTTATATGAACATCATGAAAACACCCAAGTAGACACTTTTTTTCAAAAACGCTCCAAATCAAGATTTGGCTAATTCAAATCTCCACGGTTTCACGACGAGAACACAAATATACGTTTTTTTTTTTCCGAGATGTATAATGACATGTTTTGAATTTTTAAATTTTACCATAATTTCAAAAACATGTCATTATACATCTCGGAAAAAAAAACAATACACATATTTGTGTTCCCGTCGTGAAACCGGGGAGATTTGCATTAATTGATTTGGAGCGTTTTTGAAAAAAAGTGTCTACTTAAATGTTTTTAATGATGTCCATACTCCCCCTATATGTTATATTATAGATATAGATAGATAGATAGATAGATACATATCAAGTGTAGGATGTCGGGCTGTATGTTATCTGTTTCATCTTCTTCTCGTTTAATGTTCTCTAAATTGCAAAATGGTCCTTTATTTTCCCTACATTTTTCAATCAGACCCATCACTTCTAAAATACTCTCACATTCAGTCACTCATGCTACTCTTGGCCTCACTCACCCTTCTCAAACCCACTTCCCAAAGGTCCCTTTCTCTCTCTCTCTATTTATATATATATATATATATATATATATATGTATATGTATATGTTTATATATGTATGCATATATTTACTATATTAAAAATATCAAAATAGTTTCAAAAAGATACTTATTATGTAATTAGAAAATGCTTAAAGAATTTTTTTCTCAACATAAACTTCTATTATATGTTGTTAATATTTTATTTTTGAAAAATGCTAAAAGGGTTCAATTTTTTTTAGCTCCGCTAGGATGATGGAATGGTTAGGGCCGCCACCGGAAATGAAGTATTGTTTATAACTGTAAGGAGGTGAATTTATCGCTAACGAGACCACGAAAAATTAATATAGAGTTTAGTATTATTTATATATCAAGATTTGTGAAAATGAAAAGAAGCTGTTTATGCCTTGTATGTGTTTGTGAAATTACCCGAATGGGTTTAGGGCAGTAACCCAATTGCCATCTTTCTTGTATTGCTAAATGTCCTTGTGATTTTTTATTTTTTTTTAAATGTCCTTGTGATTTTGATTTCACGGGGATGATGGACAAATAAAGGAAGACGGATACAAACTTGGATGCATTTAGTTCGAAAAGATATGCGTGTTAGGCAAATTGATGGCGTTACATAGGAATGAATGGCGAAATGAAGATTCAGAGTTGCGAGTTAACGTAATTGTTTCATATAGCCGACCCAAATTCTTGGGATTAAAGCGTAGTAGTTTGATGATGATGATGATGTGTTTTAGCTGCGTTGAATTAGGATAATGTTTTTGTTACATTGCGGGATTGATGAATCACAACTGAGAACTGATGATTGGTTTTTTTAAGTCTATAGCAATAAATAACACTGCCTACGAGTTATTCCTAGCAAGACTTCCTGGAGTATGAGAAATGTCTACAATATAGAAACTTCAGTTTAAAAGGAAATGAGTTTTTCAGTATTTATCATAATTGGTCTTCAGTATTTTTTTTTAAAAGAGTCTTCAGTAGTTTCATTCTGCTTTTAATCTTAATAGTTAATAGTTAATAGTTATACGAACGTAAATTCTCTACCTTGGGTTGCATGCCCTACTACCCTTCTTATACGCATTCTCAAAGCTTGTTTCATTCTTAAGCACAAAAGCCTAAATTTTATAATTGTTTCTTTTTGCTATGTTCTGAAAAATCATATAGATTTCGTTTTCCGCAAAAGAGATTGACGCAGTAGAATGGAAAGGAGATATACTAGCAGTTGGAGTGACAGAAAAAGACCTGGCGAAAGACGAAAATTTGAAATTTCAGAATTCCATTTTAAAGAAACTCGACACCTATTTGGATGGTTTACTAGCCGAAGCTTCGTTGGAGGAGGATTTTAAAGGAAAAGTTGGACAGTCGACTATTCTTAGGCTACCAGGCCTGGGCTCGAAAAGAGTTGGGCTTATTGGGCTTGGGCCCACATCGACTTCAAGTGCCTATAAAAGCCTTGGTGAAGCTGTTGCTTTAGCAGCAAAAAATGCTCAAGCGAGTAATGTGGCCATTCTACTCGCATCTCCTGAGGAACTTTCTGATGATACAAAACTTGGTTCTGCTTCAGCTATAGCATCTGGTAGGCCGACTTATACACATTTTTGACTATATCAAACAACCCTACCTTTTTATTTGGTACACTAACTTAGTAACCTATATTATCCCTTTCATACCTTAACTTATTAGTCACTTATCACTATTGTACATGCTCACTATGTTTATTCTCAGTTGTTTGGTAAACTCTAATAGATGTGTGTATTAATTACAAACATGTTCTGTTGATGTGCAAAACAAAAAATGTGTTTAGCTTGGTGTCTAAGCCGAAAAGCGTTCATATGTTGGTCTATGAAACAGTAAAATCCCGTATAATTTCTATTGCTTCTTATGGTCAGTTTCTCTTGTGGGAACTAGCTCTATTTGGAGTCGTTTCTAAAGCACATCAGATTCTCTTTTAGAAGCTAATTGTGCTGGTTTTGATTTTAATTTCAAATTACCAAAGATGGCGACATGATGGCACATTTCCTTGAAATTCCAGCTTTTATATATTTTTGATCTTTTGACTCTTTTAAAATACAGCAAGTAAAATGATTTTTCTAATGAACACCTAATAGCTTCTCAAAGCAACTCCAGTTTATCATAGCAATAAGCTTTTACAGCATATGTTCAATGGCAAATTTTGAGAAGCAATAGCAACATTTGGGTCAGTTTTATTGAAAATTTAACGAGGTTAGTTTTGTAGGAACGGTGCTGGGGAGCTATGAAGATACTAGGTTTAAAACAGATTCGAAAAAACCAACGTTGAAAACGGTGGATATAATTGGTTTTGGGACTGGACCTGAGCTGGAAAAGAAGCTTAAATTTGCAGAAAATGTTTGCTCAGGGATTATTTTAGGGAAAGAGCTGGTAAATGCGCCTGCTAATGTACTTACGCCTGGTTTGTATTTATCCTTTCTTTCCTTTTATGCCTTGTTCTTTACTATTTAGTATCTTATGTTTTCCATGCGGTTTAATCATTTTAAAATTTTACAATCTGGTGATAACCGATGAAACTCTTTCTCCTCTTCAAACGTCAGTGTCGCATCAAATTTCTCCTCAACTATATTTTTGTATACCGTAACCACTTTACAGAACTTACACATGCTACCGGTTCAATTTTCACTTTAAAGTTTGCTTTTGTTGTTATTCCCTCGTTCTTTACAGAAAAGAAGGTAAAAGGGGTAACTGAGGCCTTGCTTGATTGCAGCTTCTAAGCTCAGTTTTTTTCTTTTAGAAGCTAGACTGTATTTAGTTAACCGTCTTCTTCTGACTCTTTTGGCCTGAAAAGGCTAGAAAGTTCGAGCCAGAGGAACAAAGTTCTTTCCTCAGCCTAAAATAAATCCAACCCATTTGCTTAATATCTGTAGCCATTCTCTAAGAGCATGTTTGTTATATTCAAATAGGTAGATGAGGATCAAATGAGTCACCAGATATTGAATTTTTTAAAACTTTAAGGGGCATATAATGTTTTACTCGTAGTTTATTTTTTGTTGTTTTATTTAGTATCTTAAAATATTTACTTTCTGATTTTTAAATGACTCGTTTTTTCAGGGGTATTAGCAGAAGAAGCTTCACTTATAGCCTCCACGCACAGCGATGTTTTTACCGCCACAATTCTAAATGAGGAACAATGCAAAGAACTCAAAATGGGCTCTTACCTTGGTGTTGCAGCCGCTTCTGATAATCCTCCACATTTCATTCATTTATGTTATAAGCCATTAAATGGAACAGTCAAAACCAAATTGGCTTTGGTTGGGAAAGGACTTACTTTTGATTGGTGAGTCTATACTCCATGTTTAAATGTGTTCTTGCCAACAAAGTTTTTGATTTCTCTTCACAATGTTCATGCTATTCGAGTCACATAATTAGAACAAAGTTTTGCGTAGTATATAAATGCAAATTTATGACTTTTTGGTTGTTGTTAATTATTAGTTGAAATGTTAACTTTCTTGTATCGTTCTTCAGCATTTGGCAAATATTTAATTAAATGTGAAAAACACGACTGAATCTTAAAGGGAATAAAGGTTGACTTTAGTGTAGCCAATCAAACTTAAACAAGAAAAAATTGGGGGTATTTTTCCGGGTTTAAAAAATAAGTGTCCCTTGTAACTATAATTTGTATTTTTTCTATGCAAAATGTACTGATTATTGTAATTTATATGTTATGATACCAGTGGTGGCTACAATATAAAGACAGGAGCTGGGTGTATGATTGAGCTAATGAAATTTGATATGGGGGGCTCAGCTGCAGTTCTTGGTGCAGCTAAAGCTCTTGGTCAAATCAAACCAGAAGGAGTTGAGGTCAATTCTTTTTTTCTTCGAATATGTTTTTTCCTTACATGGAGCCATCTATTGGAAATGTTTGGGATTAATTTCAGTTTCATATGCACTATTATGCAGTATTGCAATTTTTCCGGAAAAAACAGTTATTAGTACACTATCTTTACATCTTTCGGCAATTAAATACAGTTGGTGTAACATATCAGAAAAAATCCATAGGTTGGGGTTCTAAACAGTTAGGAAAATTAAGTATTTTGCATATTCTATTCCATCATTTTCTTTCCTTAAGCGATTCTATCACATTCTTTATACTTTAGTCCCCAATCTATGTTTTTTCTCCTTATAGTTTTTGTTATAGTTATTATCTAATGCAGTGTACTAAAAACGTCAATAAATGTAATGTCAATGTAAAATACTCTAATTTCCGCAAATAATTCAGCCAGATGATAGCAACATTTTTCCTTCTTTTGTTTTTGTACTTCTGTCAGTTTTATTTGAAGTCAGCTAAATCGATGTCCAAGATCTATTTCAACTTATATTAGAGCTTCTTATTTTTAGGTTCATTTTATTGTTGCGGCTTGTGAAAATATGATAAGTGGAAATGGTATGAGGCCTGGAGATGTTCTCACGGCTTCAAATGGAAAGACTATCGAGGTACTCAATTTGTTTCCCACCTTTTTGTTGTTGGAATGCCTTGACTTCAGGAGAAAAAGAATAATTTGGCATTTCAAAACCTTGGTGATATTGCCTATTGGCCCTTTGCTATTCTTCCAAATACTCTAAAACATATATCTGTTCAAAGTTATGCATGTCGATAATACGACATTTTCAGCTTTGTTTTCCTTTTTTTTTTTTTTCCATTTTGGTGAGCCTCAATTCTCTTCTCCTTTATCTCAAATAATACTATCCATAATAGCAGAAAGAATAACTGGCCTGTTCAATGCAAATATTTGATCATTTCAATTTTTTTGTTTTCCTTATTGGACAAGTTTATCCGGATCTTTAGAGCTATCTTCACCATCCTAATTTCTAATCTCAGAAAATTTATAGCAAGACGACATGTTTGGGAATAATTTTGGTTAATTATAAATCATGTTTTACAGGTTAATAATACTGATGCTGAGGGCCGGCTTACACTTGCGGATGCTCTAGTATATGCTTGTAACCAAGGTGTAGATAAGGTACATTAATATTGTTTGTAATATAATGGTTGGCTTTTGAGTTTATTTCGTAAGATATTCGTTTTGATTTTAGAGTAGTGCTGACTCGTGTAAACTGTTTTGCAGATTGTTGATCTAGCTACGCTAACAGGAGCATGCATAGTTGCTCTTGGGCCCTCAATAGCTGGTACATACATTTAGTTATATTTCTGTCATTTATTTTATGCTAACTTGGAACTCCAATCGAATTCTCCTTCTAGAAGTGGACAGGAATTTGATACAGGCATATAAATATAAAAGATCTTACTTGGAGTTCTGCATAAAATTCTGGGTAAACAATGGATGGGGTTGCCGACTTAGTTATGACTTTAAGTTTCTTTTGTTATGACTTATCTTAGTTAAATTATATCGCATGAAGGGAAAAATCACTTTCTAACAATTACTACACTAAATTTCACAAATTAGACATCAACTTATTCAAAACAAACAGTTTTCACATTTAGTGCACCAACCGATCAGAATTCATGAGTGCTCAAAGTTTAAATTTCAACATTGTATTAATTGTTCGATTCTGTGGAGATTAGTGACTAAGTTGTGAAATTTAATGAGTTTGGGAAAAATTAGTGTAGAACAGTGATATTCCCCCTTGCAAGAATTATGCAAAACCTTACTTGACCTCTCTCTACATAGTAAACCCTTACCAAGTAAACGAGCCTTAGTGGTAGAACTACATGATAAATTAATGACATGAACAAATGATGAATGAGCAGGCGTATTTACGCCAAGTGATGAGCTGGCGAAAGAGGTATTTGCGGCCTCAGAATCTGCTGGCGAAAAGTTATGGAGAATGCCAATGGAAGAAAGTTATTGGGAGCAGATGAAATCAGGAGTAGCCGATATGGTCAACACCGGTGGCCGCCAAGGTGGCGCCATCACAGCCGCTCTTTTTTTAAAACAGGTACATCACTTTTGGGAATTGGTTTTTATGTCTTATTCATATCCCATGTGTGACTCGAACCCAAGACCTCAATAAGTTAAGGTGTTTTACCTTTGGAAGCCTGTTGGATTGCAGCGTTTAAGGAAATTAACTTTTTGTTTGGAAGCTAGGAAAAATATTGGTTTCATCCAGCCTAAAAATTTCCAACTTTTCTGGCTAGAAAAAGAAAAGCAAAGAAGCTTAAGCAGGCCAACCGAATGAATTAGAGTTTCTTGGGGGAAAAAAACTTAAAAGCTAACAATTGACAAGCCGAAAGTAATACAGTTTGGATTACCAATAGCCTAGTACATATGAAGTTAAAGCCAATTTGATGCTTTTAGGAAGTCATTTCAGTGGTGTTCTCTTTTTGGTTATGGATAGGCTATTAGATTTTGACTTTTTTATACTGTGAAATCGCAGTTTGTTGATGAAAAGGTTCAATGGATGCACATCGACATGGCTGGGCCTGTTTGGAACGATAAAAAGAAAGCAGCAACAGGATTTGGCGTCTCAACTTTGGTCGAATGGGTTCTCAAAAACTCGTCTTGATTGATTACAGTAAGAAAACACGGATACCATTGGAAAAATAGCAAGAATCTCATGGGGTGTTTGTATAATTGTTCTTTTCTGCTAGATCGAACATGAGTTAGGTTTGAAGGACTCTTGGAAATAAAGTTCAATACTGATAGATAACTCATGATTGTTTTGGACTAAAACTAGATCAATTGTGTAATCATCTGTCAATGGGTTGTCGAAACAAAGTTCCTCTTATCAGACTTTTGAGACCCGTTTTTTTCCCCTGGAACCAACTTTTGATAACGGAAATTTCTGTCAAAACTTATAATCATATCTGGAAAGTGTTCTTATTATTTGGAAATGTAGCAAACAGAAGCAAATTAAAATAAAATAAAATTAGTTTAGTTTAGTCAGTTAATTGCATGTTATTCAGAATTTAGTACCTTTTTTTATTGTTTTTGTTGTTGTTCTAGTTTTGTTGACTTCTCTAGTTGGTATGCTTTCGTAATGTAATTTTGCATCTAACACGAAATTTCAATTGTCTTACATTTGAAAGTGACTCCCATGGTCTATGGATTCCCATTTTCTAATATATTCTGAGTTTTATTTTTGCTTTTGTAGCCGGCAACTGTGAAGATGATGGGAAATAAAACTACATTTTACTAAATCGCAACCACGTTGTTGTCCAAATTCCAAAATTCAACCAAGTTTGATTATAATTTTTTTTACTTAAATTGGGAAGGAGAAATATTAGACTGTTTCGTGTGTCAAAATTTCAGACTATTCTAATTTGAAATGAAACTAATACGTTATGATAAGTCGATTAAATATAAGATGCAACGGTGTGACAGAGATGTGTTATACAGTCCACCGTCACGAAACTTTTGTCCCTTGCAAACATACCAGCAATTGTAACTTGTACATTTCATCCAAAAATCGCCAAAATAAATTTTTACAATAAATCGTTATACCACCATCTAGCTTAGTGATTTAGTATAATTGACAATTTAAACGATGTAATTCGTCGGTCAAAATTGCACAGAGACGTGCACAATGGCATGTCAAAATATAATTTTACAAAAAATGATAAATCGTTATACGGCCATCTAACCAAGTGATTTGGTTAAAAAATAATTGACAATTTGAGTAAAGGTAATTTCGCAAGCCAGTACACACAATGGCTTTGAAAGCGGTGACCGAAGCAGTAATTTTAAATGGAAGATGTCGATATTCTATACATTTTTTTTTTGATATCTTGTATGATTTTTTTTCCCTAACACGGGTGTTGAATGCTAATTTTGAAGATTTTGATCAAAATAAATATATTTTTATTTTTATTTTTTTCATCATTTTTTATTAAAATGAAACCAATAAACGGCCCCACTATCTTTGGTTTAGTTGTTTGAAATTAAGCTAGTGTTAGTTAGTAAATGAGTACTCCATCCGTTACTATTTAATTGTCCATTACGAAACTACATACAATTTTGATCGGCCAAGAACTTGTATCAAAATTGTTGGAATGAAAATTTTCAAAAGTTGATTATATAGTTCAAATGTTAAATTTTATGATTAGATTTAAAAAAAAATTATTTCGATAATTTTAATACAAGTTATAAAACGATCAAAATTGTACGTAGTTTCATATAAATACATTATTGGAAAGGAAGTATACATCAATTTGTCAAATCTGATTACATATTAAAAACACAAAAATAATCAACTATTATTTTGAAAGATTTCTTACAGCAAGACATAAAAATAGGAAAAAGAACCAAAGTTATAAAAAAAAAAAAAACATTAAATGTACAAAACAAACATGTAAACAAGTACAACTTCAGTTCAAGCATTAGATATATAGAGAGAGAAAATAGAGAGAGAGAGAAATAAAAAGAAAAAAGAAAAGTGATGAGTGTATCAGTGAGTATAATGAATTTAAATTTATTAGAAGATCAAGAAGAAGGGACAATAAATTCATGGGAAAAAAGAAGAGATCTATGTATTAGTGTTGTTACTAGCTACTCTCCTTTCATTCTTTGTACTCAACAAGGTAGATACAACACCTCTTTTTTTTTCTTTTCTTACACCACTTTTTCAAGTTTTTTTTTTTTTTTTTTACTTTGTAGTGATCATTTTATAGGTACCCCCCAACAACAAGGTAATTATTCTTTGCTTACCACTTTGTTTTTTTTTGTTGTTGGTTTTTTGTAAATTCTAATGAACATTTTATAGGTACCCCAACAAGGTGTATTCTTTGCTTACCACTTTATTTTTTTTGTTATTGGTTTATAAATTCTAATGAACATTTTATAGGTACCCCAACAAGTTGTATTCTTTGCTTGCCACTTTATTTTTTTTGTTATTGGTTTGTAAATTCTAATGAACATTTTATAGGTACCCCAACAAGTTGTATTCTTTGCTTGCCACTTTATTTTTTTTGTTATTGGTTTGTAAATTCTAATGAACATTTTATAGGTACCCCAACAAGGTGTATTCTTTGCTTACCACTTTATTTTTTTTGTTATTGGTTTATAAATTCTAATGAACATTTTATAGGTACCCCAACAAGGTGTATTCTTTGCTTGCCACTTTATTTTTTTTGTTATTGGTTTATAAATTCTAATGAACATTTTATAGGTACCCCAACAAGGTGTATTCTTTGCTTGCCACTTTATTTTTTGTTGTTGTTATTGGTTTGAAAATTCTAATGAACATTTTATAGGTGGGTGTATTCTTTGCTTACCACTTTATTTTTTTGTTATTTTTTTTCAAACGAACAAGGGGGGAAATTTTTATTGCTTTGTAAATTCTAATGAACATTTTATAGGTACCCAACAAGGTGTATTCTTTGCTTACCACTTTGTTTTTTTGTTTTTTTGTTTTTTTTGTTTTTATTGCTTTGTAAATTCTAATGAACATTTTATAGGTATCCCAACAAGGTGTATTCTTTGCTTACCACTTTATTTTTATTGTTGTTTTTTTTCAACGAACAAGGAGGGGAATTTTTATTGCTTTGTAAATTCTAATGAACATTTTATAAGTGCCCAACAAGGTGATTATTCTTTGCTTACCACATTATTTTTTTTGTTTGTTTTTTTGTTATTGGTTTGTAAATTCTAATGAACATTTTATAGGTACCCCCAACAAGGTGTATTCTTTGCTTACCACTTTTTTAATTTTTATTTTTCTTGTTCTTTGTACCCAACAAGGTCTTTATTTTTTTTTACTTTGTTATGATTTATGAACATTTTATAGATACCTAACAAAGTGAGTATTCTTTGCTTACCACTTTTTAAGTTTTGTTTTTGGTTTTTCTTTGGAATGAACATTTTATCCCAACAAGGTGGTTATATTTTTACCACTTATTTATTTATTTATTATGTTTTTACTTTGTAATTAGCAGTTTTTTAGTTACCCAACAAGGTGATTAATCAATTAGAACTTTATGTCTTGCTTACCACTTTTTAATTTATTTATTTTTGCTTTGACTTTGTAATTAGCAATTTTTTAGGTACCCAACAAGGTGATTAATCAATTTATGACTTGGGTCTTGCTTACAATTTGTAGATTTTTCCATTTTTACATTGTAATGAACATTTTTTTTTCTGAAACCATCAAGGTAACTCTTTTTTCTATTTTTTTCCTCACACTTTTTCAAGTTTTTTTCTTCTTTTTTTTACTTTGTTATGATTTTTGAACATTTTATAGGTACCTAATAAGGTGATTATTCTTTGTTTACCATTTTTTTGTCTTTTTTTTGTCTTTTTTTTACTTTGTAATGAACATTTTTTTTCTGAAACCAACTAGGTAACTGATGATTTTGGTACTTCACTTTAGTATTTGAGTATCTTTAGATAGTAATGAGTCATTTTTGTGTACCCAATAAGGTAGTTAATATTTAGTGCTTGGGTTTTGCTTACTAATTTTAAAGGTGTGATCTTTACATTGTATGAGAAATGTTTTGTACCCTACAGGGTAATTTGTTGTTCTAGTACGTGGGTCTTGCTTACCACTAATAAATTAATGATATTTGCATTGATCTTTCTTACCGCTTGTAAACTTCTGATCCTTTACGTTGTATTGTTTAATTTTCTTGAACATAATAAGTTATTAGTTGGTTAATTGGTTTACCGCTGGTCGATTAGTGGTGTTTTATATCGTATCGGGTAATTGCTATGTACCTGACAATGAAACTAGTTGTTTTACTACTTTAGTCGTGCTTACTACTCGTAGAGTTGTCATTTTTTAACATTGTAACGACCAATCGATGTTTGATTAACTTTTGTCTTTCTGATTTGTTTTAGGTGTGAAATCACAGTTGGAGTATCTTCAGCAAGGGTTACCAGGTAATTTCGTTTCCCCACATATTCTTCACTGCCCACAAGAACTTTACGATTGAGCATTTTTTATGTCTCTGTTATTTTATCATAAAACGAAGAAGAATACAGAATGTATGAAGGTATCGACAATTGGGCATCATTTAAACATCTGTGTTTTTTTTACTATAAATACAAATTTTCCAAACAAAAGCTGAACTAGAAAAGTGATCGGTTGTCGTGTTCTTCAGGCTCTAATTGTTTCGGTTAAATGTCACATCACTAACAATGTGCCCCATGCACTATATTGGCAGAGGTTGTAAAAGTTTAATTTTGGTGAATGTAAATGATGAATTGAATCTTCATACTCTTAAGTCTTAACGATGTGTTTCTTCTATAAATTTATTGAGAAAACCTTTCTACTAATATGAGATTACTATTTCTCTGGAACTGCTACCCAAATAAAAGAATTTACCTTTCTCGAACTTGGGTGCAGGAGAAATGAAACAAATGATAGTTCTCTAGAAGGATGAACATGTCAATAATTGAGCAACACCTTGTGACAATAAGTCTATACAATCAGTCAAAAACATTATTTTAAAGTTGGTATTGCTATTGATAATCACGGTTAAAAGGAATCAAACAAGTTTAAGGTCCACCTTAAGGAAAGGACACATCCCGGTTCTAAAGTTCCCTAGATTCTCTATTACTTGGATTTGAGGTTATGTGGCATTGAGATATCACTTGTTTGAACCTTCTAGTCTACCTTAATCTGCCTTAATTAGAAGGTGAATGGATCCGGTCTTTAAATCTGCTGAAAGTGTTAAAAATAGACTTCTTATCAGAATACTCCACTATATCTTCCGAACAACTTTTAAGGATATGTTGTTCTCTTCCTTCCTATAGGTTATGATCAATTTGGTATTTCCAGAAAAGGATCCGAAGATCCAACTGATCAACATTGCAGTATCTTTTATGACAAGGACAAGGTAGGATATAAATTTGCTTTCATCTCTAACTATATTCGACCATAGCTTTGTGTTTTGGAGATGAAAATTTTGTCCTGGAACTTAAAATTTTGTTATGTTTTTTTTTTTAATGAAGGTGGAATTTCTAGAGGGTGGAACATTTTGGTTATCTGAGTCACCTTCTGTCCCTGGAAGCATATCGTGGGGGTCTGACGTTCCTTGTATTGCTACTTGGGCAATATCCTTTCTCACGTAGTTATGTAACTGACTTATTTTATCCAAATTACACGTATTTAATGTTTCGGGGTTACTGACAGTCGCTAAAGTATCACAAGATTTTGCGTTCGTGCACCACTAAGCTAGCAATTATTAAACTAACCTTATAAATTTCGACGGTTTTATATTAAATATTCTATTGCATTTCTTTCTATTTATGTCCTCAAACTCTGGTTTATTATATGAAGTGTACAAAATTGGAAAAAAAAATTGGGTTCGGTACTAATTGCTTATGTTTTGAAGCTTGGTCTGCTAAATTAAAACCTGAAAATATGTCGGTGTACCAAATCTATAACTATCATTACCTTTATTCATTTTTGTTTCTGTATGCGCAAACGATATATGTATGACACAATAAATCATCTTCCAGCAGCATACTGCCACATCATTTGTACGCATTTTTCCCGTGGATAATTGTCCTTACAATATCAGTTTTCTCTTGATACTAAGTTTCTTCGCTCACCTTTGTACGAAAATTCTGTTTTGGTGTATTATTTTTCTGATTTTTCTTGACAAGATGTATACACATTTCAACTTAAAAATGTCGAACCACCTGGATTTTCTTTTGAGATAGTTAATACAAATATGGATGAGACCAGTGCCCGTGCCCGTCGGAGAAGTGCATTACTAACGTGGCAGCATATCGCATCACTGCCTCCTAGCTTACCGGTTGTATACTGTGGCGGATTCAACACGCAAAAAGAATCAACCACAGGCCGTTTTCTTCTTGGAAGATCAAGGTTCGATAAATTATAATACGTATGTTTTGGTTTTAATGTCTGATTGTTAGTCAAAGTTTCCATACAAGTAGTCTAATGCAAATGTTTCAATTTGCCTATAAGATAATCATTGTGCCTTTGGGGTCGGCATTTATTGAGTCATCTTAAGCCTTTCTTTGGCTTTTTTTGTGCAATGGTTTATATATGATTTAAAGTTTTAATTAAATTCGAGTGTTGTAGGATCTCGTTTGGCTTTACATACATGTTTCCCGCCTTAAAATGGTTTATAAAATATATTTTCTGCAATCACGGCTTAGGCATTTTCTCCACAAAGTATTCAGGGAATATGGCATTTGAAGCTTTTTGAGATTTTAAGTGGTGTTTCATTGCTTGAGAATTATTTTTTCCCTAGGTGCTTAAGAACCTTATCATGTAACATAATTTGCTTAGCCAATATTGTTTTTCTTGGCCTTTTTGTTTGAGAAACCATGTGGCGAAACCCTTACGTACCAACTATGAGCTAATTTGGTTACAGGTTTTAAGCAAATAAGCTGGATTTTGTTAGGTTGCGAAAAAGCTGTCCAACAGAAGACTTTTAGATTTTCAGGCCAAACCCAGGAAAACTTGGCTTCTAGGCTGTGGGTTAAGCTCATCAGCCAAATGCAATCCAACTTTTAAAGAAAAACGAAAAAAGTAAATTCAAATAAAAAGCTCAAACCAAACAAGGCCTATCCTTTTGAAATAAGATGACATGTCGCACTTGAATTAACTTCATAATTCTTTACAGAGAGCACGGAGCTATTGGTGATTTGAGGGACACGTGGCCCAATGCACGTGTGCGTAAAAACGTATCTCTCATACGTACTTACCATGGCTTTAAAGGTAATTAGGTTAAATTCTGTTCTGTTGGTCTTCAACTGCCTTCACAACGAATAAAAATCATATGCAAATTTACTGAATGTCTTTTTTTTTGTCGGGCCACAAACAAGGAGCTGTCTAGTTTTTCAAGCTAGTTCCTAATTCCCACTTATTCAAACGAAAAAACTTGTTATTGATGTTGAGTATTGATGGGTGACACTTCAATGAACTGATTTTTGATTGACATATTGTTTAATATAAATGATTTTAGTTTTCATAGCCACACACTTCACTAAACTGTTCTTTGATCGGGAGAAATTTCAATAGCTGTTTCTACTTAATAATCATGCACTTCACTAGATTAGCTTCCAACATCCACATTAAACAGTATATGCAGTACCAGCGTATAACTGTGAATGAAGAGTTTCCATTATAACTTAATTGGAAATAAGTTCAAAATAGGCCACAGAACACATCACACAAGTGTAATTTCTAAACTCGTGTTTCAATTTGCAAGGGGACAAACAAGGAGCTCTCGAGTTTTTCAAGCTAGTTCTTAGAGCACTTTGCCTATGCTGGGATAGGCAAACTCAAGATCTACACATAGATTGGATTCTTTTTAGAGGAAGATCTTTAATACCTGTTTCTTGTGAAGTGGTGAATGATAATATCGATGGTTACTATCCTTCTTCCCATTATCCGATATTTGCTGAGTTTATGCTTCCTCGTACTGTGAGATTAATCGAAACACCTGCTCCAGATGGAAACTAACTCATCCCATTTTATCTGTATCCAATTTCCTATGCCTATTTTTGGTAATTATATGGAAATGGGGAGATAGACGAAAGATGGTCGAAGAAGCTGCCTATCTGTTTTTTTCGTTTGCCCTTCCATTTCAGTAAATCTGTTTCTCGAGTCCCTTGTATCTTTTTTGGGTGAAGGATTGAGGACTGTTTAATGCCAGCTACTTGGTAAATGTAAATATTGTGAAAATGGAGGTTTATTTTGGGTTTTTGGGTTGATCATTATCCCCAGTTTTTCTTTTTTAAAATTTCGATTTTCTCTCAAATTGTACTTATCATGTTTGAGTTTGCAATGTTGTTGGGACATGTTTTTATCAATAACTTTTGTACGTTTTTGCAGTCTTCACAGCGTTTTCATCGACTTAGATTTGTTCTCGTTACCAGTTTTATAACCTCTTAAGATATGCGATTTCTTAAACAGTCAAAACATTATTTTTTCAACTGTTCTTTTCTGTATCGACTTTGAGCCCGTTTGATCAGTAAATTGAATAGCTAACTCGTAATTCATTTGTGTAGCTCCCCATCTGACATAAAGCTAGATATGTAGTTATGTACAAGTGAAGAAAAGAGGTTGCTTTTCATTAACTTTAACTACATATAACGAGATATACTCATTATTAATGTGTACTAATTAACTAAATTTTCTTGAGTGGTTCACCAAACATGAAGATTAAGCACTAAGGAACCATGAAAATTCAAAAAATTAGTAAGTTTTTTTTTCCGATTAATTAGTACTGTAGTTGCTTTGTTCCGTTTCAGATTAAATAAAACTTCTGTTAGGCAATACTTGAGATTTACCTCATAAGGGCTTGTTTGGTACTTTCATTACAACTTAAGCTTAGTCTTTTCGAACTTTTGCTTATAAGTTGCAATGTGTATCTTTTGGGGAAGAATTTAAATAAACCAACTTGATTGCTTGGTATTTATATTATTAATATATAAATGTGCATTTTCCTAGCCATTGCATGTTATGACATTAGATGGGAGTTCAATGCTATTGTTTTCTAGTGGGTGATTCAAATCTTGAATAAGGAAATTGTTTCTTAAAGTAAAGTTGTGTTGGGATTGAGTTTTGCTTTGGAACTAAGATAGTGAATTTCCATTGACTGGATGCAGCGTAGGTAACTCTGAGTCAAGCTGACTCAGAGTCCACAACCATTGGATATTGTTACAGTTAAAATATGAAATGTATTGTAGCAATATCCAATGTATGTGGACTCTGAGTCACTCTGACTCAGAGTCACCTACGCTGCTTCCCCATTGACTCTGCTAAAATCACAAATGAATTATTATGGACATAAATCATATGCTGCTTTGTCAAACTCAAAAGTTACTTCAAGGGTGCTAAAAAGTGTAATAACTGTGCATGATTTCATTGCATGAAAATTATTATAGCAGGATCGATCGTTTTGTTCAACCAGTTTTAACCAAAATTAAATTCTGCTTACGTTCGCTACAATTATCTTTTGATACATACTGCTTCTCAGTTTTGGTACCCAGCTCAACAAAGCCCGACCAATTAAGACCCTTCTGTTTGGTGTCGGTTTATTTATAATCGGGAAAAAACTGTTTAGTATCACAAACTACCACATTTTACTAATTCGGCACCTAACTCAAAATACATGTGACCAAACTAACAGTGACAGAATCAGAAATTTTAAATGGGAAAGATTGGTTTTCTATATAATTTTTTTCATACCTTGTATGAGTTTTTTTTCCCGTAATATAATCTGAGCGAAACGCTATTGTTTAAAGATTCTAATCAAATTACAATTTTTTTTTTTACTTTCTCATCAATTTTATCAAAATGGAATAGGGAACCCATGACTTTCTTATGAAAATTTGATTCCTAATTGAGAAAAAACGCAAGCCGGATACTAAATCATTAAAATAAAGTATAATACTAGCACATTAGTAATTACTCCCATCCTATCAAAATATTAGGACAAGATATATCTACATACAATTTTGATGTTCAAATATATCATGATTAAATTATTGAAATGTAAATTTTTAAAATTTGTTCGTATATGGTACGTTTGGTATAAGATTTTTCAGTTAAAAAACCACTTTCAGAAAGCAGTAGAAAAAAAGATTGCTTTCCAAAATATACATGATTGTTTGGCAAAAAGTTAAAAAACCTAACTTTCAACCTTCATTTTTGGCACTAGCTAATAACGTTTTGATTTTTCAATCAAAATAACTTAAACAACACATTTTTTTGATAAATTTTCATAATATCACATTTAAACGAGCAACTAACACGTCAGGTGTACGAATAAAATTTTAATTGAGATAAGATCAATATTTATTTAAATTCTTAAAATGGTAGCGATAAAGCTACCAAAATATACTAAATGTGTGGGTTTTTTATTTTAGATTTTCTAGTTATATTTATCTAAAATCTAGATTTTTAAAAGCTAAAAAAAACATTTATACCAAACGCACGCCTTTTTAAAATCAAAAGGCTAAAAAAGCTAATAAAAAAAAATTGATACCAAAATACACATAGTTTAAGATGTGACGAAGGCCGACCGAAACCTGAAAAAACCGAACCGAACCGAACCGAACCGAAATAGACCGAGCCGAAACTTTTTCGGGTCGGTTTCGGTTTACGATAAAACCAAACCGAAAAACAAAAATAAAACCGAAACAAAAAATAAAACC
The DNA here is from genome assembly GCA_963920805.1 of Primula vulgaris. Taxonomy (NCBI): domain Eukaryota; kingdom Viridiplantae; phylum Streptophyta; class Magnoliopsida; order Ericales; family Primulaceae; genus Primula; species Primula vulgaris. The sequence goes on from OY987220.1 coordinate 31,373,960, forward strand.
GAAAATGGACCGGAAAAAACCGGTTTGATTCGGTCCAAAAAAAAAAGACCGAAACTGATAAAAATCAAACCGAAAAATATATTCGATTTCGATTTCCCAAAAAACCGAACCGACCCAGCCCTATGTGATGTGTAGGGCTGGGTAAAAAAGGGAAAAACCGAACCGAAAAAAACCGAAAAAGACCGAAACCGAAAAACCGAAAAAATTTCGGGTCGGTTTCGGTTTTCAGTGAACTGATCCGAAAAAGACCGAAACCGAAAAAACCGAAAAAAACCGAAAAAGACCAAAAAAACCGAAAAATAAGAGGAAAATAACCGGAAAAAACCGAAACTGGACCGAAAAAACCGGTCTGGTTCGGTCAAAAAAATAAAAAGACCGAAACCGATAAAAAGCAAACCGAAAAATATATTTCGTTTCGATTTCGCCAAAAACCGAACAGGACCGGACCGACCCAACCCTATGTGATGTAATTAAATTTTAAAAAAATGAATTATTTGCAGACAAAAATTGCAGGTTTATTTTGGTGGTTTTGGTAGCGTCGGTGTTAAGCGCTATTTCTCTTATTTTATTTTATTTTATTTATTAAAACGAAGAGAGAGAGAGAGAGACAGTAATAATATTAAAATCTCTCTAATTCACACACCTTTTATATATATATATATATATATATATAGATAGATATATAGATATAGAGAGAGAGAGAAAGCTGTAGAGATCGAAGGATGAAGACGATGATGGCAGGGATCTCATTTTCTATTTTATTATTATTTTTATTATTCGTCTCTTCTCACTCTTTTTACCTTCCTGGTGTTGCCCCTCAAGATTTCAACAAGGTTTCTCTCTCTTTTTATATCTATTTTTCTATATATTTATATCTATATAAACTTGTTTTTTATATATATATATATATATGTATTTTTTTGACACTTTTTTCGATACTCGGATGAAAAACACTCCAAATCAAGATTTCATTAACGCAGATCTGCACGGTTTTCACGACGGGAACCCAAATACGTCTCTCTTTTTCTTTTTTCCTTCTCGAGATTTATTATAGTTGCATGTAGTGAATTTCAAAATTTAGCTTAATTTAAAATATACCGGCAACTATACATCTCGAGGAGATAGAAAACAAAAACGAGACACGGATTTGGGTTTCCGTCGTGAAAACCGTGCAGATCTGCATTAACGGAGTGTCGAAAAGGAGTGTCGGGTTTGAGCTGCTTTTAAGATGTAAAGACACGGTTTTGAGCTGCATTTCCATCAGATCTCGTTGTTTATGTTAGCTAAATTAATTTGCGAGTGATTAAACATGTTAAACACGTGCTTAAGTTATTTCAACAAGCCATACTTAGGGATGTCAATTGGGTCGGGTCATTCAAAACCCGACCCGACCCATGTACAAATTTGCACTTTTACCCATTTCACCCGTTTTTTTATAACAATTTTTTTTTTCTCTTTGAAAAATAAACCTCATAAATGTCAAGATTTGGAAGAGAATTTGTTAAAAACCCATATGGTAGAGTAAAAGTAAAAAAGAAGTGTTCTTTGAACCACTCCCTATATATATGTTTATGGATGATACCCTTTTAAGATGTAAAGACGCGGTTTTGAGCTGATTTTCATCAGATTTTGTTGTTTATGTAGCTGTTGTAACTAGCGGTATGATAAAATGTAGCTTACTGCACAAAGAAAAACGTGGGTGACGATGATGGCGGGGGTTAAATGGATCGCAGTCTGTGTTATATTATTATTCTTCGTCTCCGCACACTCTTTTCTCTCTGTGTGCGGGGAGACGAAGAATGTTAAGATTTCCCTTTTGAGCTGCATTTCCATCGGATCTTGTTTCTGAAATTAAGTTGCGAGTGATTAAACATATTAACCACGTGCTTAAGTTATTTCAACAAGCCATACTTGTATGTACATATATCTCTGTGTGTGTATATATATATGTAATTATATCTAGAGATGATATCGTTTTCACGTTTTGAGATATAAAGATACCCTTTTGAGCCGTGTTTCCATCAGATCTTGTTCCTTCTGTAGCTAATTAAGTTGTGAGTGATTCAACATATTAACACACACACACACACACACACACACACACACATACACATATTGTATATATATAGATACCCTTTTGAGTGTCTCATCAGATCTTGTTGTTTCTGTACCATATTAAGGCCCATTACATTTTCTGGACTTATTTTTAGATTTTTAAATTTAAAATTAGTAGGTGTTTGGACAATCAGATTATTCAGCTTTTAAATAGCAGTTTTTTTTTTGCTAAAAGATCCAAAAAAGTAAAATCTGGTTTTTAACTAAATTGTGATAAAACATATTGACATGTCGTGAAATCATTTTAACAAGGCATATTAAGTTGTAACAGGGCCTAGTCCTCTACAGTTACGGACATATATACATATCTATATTTGTTTATATTTATATATATCGGTACCCTTCTAAGATGTAAAGGTACCTTTTGAGCGTTTCATCACATCTTGTTGTTTCAGTAGCAAATTAAGCTGTGATAAAAAATACGGACACACGGTGAAGTTATATAGGAAATTTTAATTTCGGCAGTTTAGATACACAAGTGATGTATATAAAGATATCCCTTTAAGCATTTCATTATTTTTTTTGTTGTTTCTATAGCAATTAAGTTGTAACAAGACATATTGACGCATATTTTTTTTACAAAAAAACTGTTAATATTCGTTATTTAGATACATAAGTGATGCCAACCTTGAACCCCAAGTCTGATACATATGTATATGCATGTATAGTATGATACCCTTTTTAGCATTAATCAGATCTTGTTGATTCTGTAACAATTAAGTTTAGATTTGTTATTACTATTTGCCCACTGAACAACATAGGAGGGCCTGTTTGGTTGCTCCCTTTTTATGCTTTAATCATTTTTTATGTATAAAAAGGTTAAAAACTAGCTTAAATACCTGTTGGCTGTTTGGTAAGCGGATAAAAGAGCGGAAGCTAGGAAGTATTCATGAGGTGTGCCAAGCTTACCCATTTAAGAGCCCCTGCTAGGCCTAACTGCATTCCTTCAATTCTGTTTTTGCTTTTCGCCTATCATCAGCTAGAGTTGTTCAATATAATCAATTTTTTAGGTTGCAAAATCATGATTTTTTTTTATGTTTGAAATAAGCGAAATTATGTTTCTTGCTTGTCGACTCATGAAGGGTGATCATTTTTCTGAAAAATGTTATTAAAATGTGTATTGGCAAAAATTGCTAGAATGTTAATCTTAGCCCATCTTTTGATCTGCTATTTGGTATTCACGTAGCCCCTGATCAAAGAGTTTGTTGTGAAAAATTTGCGGAGCAAATTAGTAACTGGGGTTATTAAAATTGATACTCCTTAAGAGTTTGAAATTGCAGTTTTACAGAGATCACTGCCTTGATGAATAGGGATTAGGCAAAGAGTATCTATAGGGATATCTCTTGATGAATAGTATTTTGCCTCATTTGATGTTAGATTCAGACAAAATTAGAGTGTTACTTTTGCACTTTTAAGGGTTTATGAGAGAGGCCGATGGATTGTCTAATTTTTTTGTAGTGTTTAACAGTTTAAGTCTGTAGTAAGCGATCAATAGCGGTAAAAGGATGACATTTGTGCTATTTTTTATGCAATTAGGCCTTTTCAGTTGCTTGAGATAGGATTAGGTAGCCTTCTCAAATTTAGTCCAGTAAATTGAATTTTGCATGAGTTGGGGAGTACACCGGTATTCAACCTGCTCAGTTTAAGGTCCATTCATTTGAGGAAAGTTGGACTAGGTTGCAAACTAGTAATTTATTCTTGTTATGCAATCAGTTGACTGGAAAGTATTCTGTTACGCGATACAGAGTGTAGCCTGATATGAATTTACTATTTCTTGAACATGGGTTTGGTTGTTTGTACTCCATATTAATATATTGGTACTAAAGTCATTCTCAATTTTGAATGCATTAACCTAACGCCGAAGTCCAAACACCAAATATGGTAAATGGCTACTTATTATCACCAAACAGGCTGAGGAGAAACAGTCCCTTGGCAGATAATGTGACAAACCCAGAGTATAAACAACCCAATAATTGAACGTGGTAATGTCATGAAAGTGTACTTAGGCCATCAAATGTGGGAATAAGAAATGAAAATTTATAAATTTAAAACTATTGGTGTGAATAGTGGTTGGCAGAAGTAATATCAGTAGCCTGTTGCAAATTTCACGGAAAGTACCATAATTACTTTCAGTAGTTCATATTGAAGAACGTATTACTTGTTATATATATCAGATGGGGGAAATTACAGCTCTTTGAAATCAATAATACATACAGTATGAACTTGTTTAGAACGTGCCTGATTCACCCAAAAAGTTTAAATGAAGAGTATTTTTTTATAATTTTATATAACTCACTTGGCTGATTTTTGTGCATAAGTATTGGGAATGAAAAGTCATCATGTCGTTACTTTTGTGTGTCATAAGCATGATGCGATGGTTCACTTTATCTATTCTTAAATTGCTAGATGCTGATTAAGATACGTTCTTGCAGGGAGACCTTTTGAATGTGAAAGTGAACAAATTGACCTCTACGAAGACACAACTCCCCTACTCTTTCTATTCTCTTCCTTATTGCCAGCCAAAAAAGATAGTAGACAGTGCTGAGAATCTAGGTGAAGTTCTTCGTGGTGATCGTATTGAGAACTCCCCTTTTGTCGTAAGTTATATTTATCTAGTATTTCTGTTTGTTCTCCTTGCCTTAGTTGATATTTGATATTGGTAGTTGGCTTTTGCAGTTTAAAATGCGAGAACCCCAAATGTGCAATGTGCTCTGTCGCGTTGTACTAAATACAAAAACCGCAAAGCAGTTTAAGGAAAAGATAGATGATGAGTATCGGGTCAACATGTGAGTACACCTTAGAGACAAGTTTTAACTCTTATGTTTGATTTCACATTTTTTGTCTTTACTTTGTTCTAATCCTGTTTTTTTTTTTTTTTTTTTTTTTAGGATTTTGGATAATCTTCCTCTAGTGTTCCCTATTAAAAGAATGGATATGGACTCTTATGTTTATCAGCATGGATATCATGTTGGAGTTAAAGCACCATATGCTGGAGTATGTAGCCATGTTTTTTTTACATTGCTTATCTTTTGCATAGTTGCTTTGGCGTACGTTATATTCTTAAATTCCTCATATCGTATTTTTCTTACAGACCAAGGTGGATAAATATTTTATCCATAATCACTTAACCTTCAAAGTGAAGTTCCACAAGGACCCAGAAACAGATTCAGCAAGGATTGTTGGCTTTGAAGTTAAACCATTCAGGTACTATGACTTTTTCATTTGCAACTTATTTATCTCATTATAACTGTATCCTACATGTTTTAGAATATTGATTTACACTTTTGTACATTTAGTGTTAAACATTCGTATGATGGCAAATGGAGCGAAAAGACACGCCTAACAACTTGTGACCCTCAGACAAAACAGACAGTCTCTAGCTCAGATTCTCCTCAAGAGGTCGAAGATAAGTCGGAAATTATCTTCACATACGATGTTGAGTTTGAAGTAAGTCTTCTTTCTCATACCCACGAATTAAACAACTCAATAACAAGGGTTTATATATATTTTATTTAATATGTAGCCAGTGCCATTCATGATATACGTGATAAGATATCATTTCCTCAAAAGGATAAATTGTGCATTAGAAGATATATAACGTACTAGTCAAATCACCTTCGATGTTTAAGGTCTTGAGCACAGAAGTGCACAGCTACGTCTTTGACATTTTTGAACCCGTAAATTAACCTTAAGATACCCTTTTAAGTTTTAAGGGTTGTAATGTGTTTAGGTTGTAACTTTTAAGAAGCTGGATTGGTTAAGAAAACTTTAGGTTCATCCAGTTTAAAGCTTCTGGCTTATTTAAGTCCAAATCCCAGAAAATCTTTTTCTTTTACTTTAGTCAATCAAATGCAGTCCAGGTTCTAATAAAAACAGCAGGAAATCTAAGCTTATAAGCTGCAGCCAAGCAAGGACTTCATTATTGAATCCATTGGTTTCAAATGCTAGTACTCAAAATGAAGCCTTGCTCTTTTCCTTCGTTTGTATCTTTATTTTATGGTTCTTCTCACTCATCTTGCAGGAGAGTGATGTAAAATGGGCATCTAGATGGGACAGTTATCTTCTCATGTCCGACGACCAAATCCACTGGTTTTCAATTGTTAATTCCTTAATGATCGTTCTTTTCCTCTCGGGCATGGTAGCCATGATCATGCTAAGAACTTTATACCGAGACATTTCCAAATACAATCAGCTCGAGACCCAAGAAGAAGCTCAAGAAGAAACTGGTTGGAAACTCGTTCACGGAGATGTTTTTAGACCACCTCAAAATTCTGATCTTCTCTGTGTTTATGTCGGAACAGGGGTTCAATTCTTTGGTATGATACTTGTTACCATGATCTTTGCTGTTCTAGGGTTTCTCTCTCCTTCGAACAGAGGTGGGTTGATGACAGCTATGCTTCTTTTATGGGTATTTATGGGAATATTTGCGGGTTACTCTTCTGCTCGTTTATACAAAATGTTCAAAGGATCCGAATGGAAACAAATCACTCTAAAAACCGCTTTCTTGTTCCCGGCTTCAGTTTTTGCAATATTTTTTGTATTAAATGCGTTAATTTGGGGCCAGAAATCTTCTGGGGCGGTGCCTTTCGGTACTATGTTCGCTCTCGTGGTCTTATGGTTTGGAATATCTGTGCCTCTCGTGTTCGTGGGTAGTTATGTTGGGTTCAAAAAACCGGCAATTGAAGATCCTGTTAAAACTAATAAAATCCCACGACAAATCCCAGAACAACCCTGGTACATGCACCCAATATTCTCTATCCTTATCGGGGGGATACTCCCATTCGGAGCTGTATTTATTGAGCTATTTTTCATCCTCACCTCGATCTGGTTACAACAGTTCTACTACATATTTGGTTTTCTCTTCATCGTTTTCGCCATTTTGTTGGTGACTTGCGCAGAGATTACTATCGTTCTTTGCTATTTTCAGCTTTGTAGCGAGGATTATCTTTGGTGGTGGAGATCGTATCTCACTTCTGGTTCATCGGCCTTGTATCTTTTCCTATATGCAGCTTTCTATTTCTTCACAAAGCTCGAGATTACCAAGCCTGTTTCTGGGGCATTGTACTTTGGGTATATGTTGATTGGTTCTTACGCTTTCTTTGTTCTCACTGGTACAATTGGGTTCTACGCTTGCTTCTGGTTTACAAGGCTCATTTACTCTTCGGTGAAGATTGATTAAATAATGGCATCTCAAAGGGTAGTTTGGTCAGGATAAAAGGATCTTGAAGTAGCATATAAATCACGTCTTGAGTCCGATTTGTGAGTCGAGTATTGTATCATGGTATTGCTGCCATATTGGCCTTATATTTTGTCTTTATCCGTTTTGTTATTCTGATCAATACAGGCACTTTAGAAATCCTTGCCCTTCTTTTGTGATCCTAATGTTTCTTTTTGCTAGTTGTTCTGTATTAAAAGATTTTGGAGGATGCTAGATTAATGTTCCTTGTGTCAGTGATTATCTGCTTTAGAAATGTATCAAAAGAAAATTTATATTATTGTCTTTTCATTGATTCTACTTTATTTTTTCAATTGCGGAAGTTGGTCTTCCATATTGCTTATTCATGAAATTGGTGGGTCTTGAGTCTGATTAGTTTTTGAATAACTCTGGATCTGATCCATTGGGGCCCTACAATTTTGCCAAGCCGACTAGCATCCCTTTCGTTTATCAAACACAGAAGACTACTATAGGATAAGATAAAATGAGGTTTCTGTGATAAACTGGTCGTCCCATACCAACTACTTGTCTTATGTGTGGAACCAGGTCTTTTTCGGTTCTAGCTTCCCTGTCGAATACTTGAATACATAGGGTAGGTAGGTCTGGGTGAAAAAGGGTCGCCTGTTGCCAATAAACTTTCCCCGGTCTTTGATTCCCCTTACTCATAAAGGGTCTTACGGTCTGGAAAACTACCTAAAAAGAAAAATAGTGCTCGTTCTTAGAGTAATCGTGGAGAGCTTTTTGCTGGAAAACTTGCAAGTACAGTTTGGGGGGAGTCGACCCAACCTTATGAGTATTCGGACTATAACGGTTCCGATGAACAGTCACTCATTTTGACAGTTATACGATTCCAGAAGATGATCCAGAATTGGGTCAATCACGGTTAATATAGATGGACAATAGTGGTTGTACCAGCCAAAACTCATCTGCGCATTTAAACTTTGCTACATTGGAAAATTTGTATATCTTGCCAACTATATTTCAGAAGAATATTCTCTTCTAAGGAAGCTATATGGGCTCTTAATATTGTATCGAAACGAGTTATCCATTTTGGGTTCTATATCGTACCCGTTCTAAATCTCATCTCTCTTCATTTTCTCATTTGCAGTAAGGTGTGAGTGTGAGAGTTCGTATATCATGCCTCGTCTCTTGCTATAATTGTCTACTCACTTGTTGAGAATGTTATAATTTGTGAATTATGCCTCCTTGTTTATACATTATGCCATTATGGTGATGAATTTGCTCCTTGTACATGATCAACTCCTACAAGGGTGATTTCTCTTTTCTTTGAGCTTTTTCAGCTGGAAATGAATCTCGCCCTGTTATATTGCATTGGATATTTTTACAACAATCTACCCCGTTGGCAAGTTTTCAACGTATAAAATAATATCGTTTGTATGTTCACAACCCAAAAGCTCTATACTGAGTACATATTAGCACGTTAGGGGCTAAAAATGTGCATAAAGATTATTGCATTAAACCTATTTATTCGCAAATCAGAAACACTATTTGGATCACAAGTTCACATGGAAGACTAAAAATGTGCATAACCGTCTTTTGTAGACCTATACGGTGAACCAGCCCGTAACTGCAAAATTTGATAGGCTGCTAAGGTACAACTCTGCTTCAAAAATTTAAACGGCTCAACAGCTGTATGTATGCTCAAAGTATCAACAATCCTGTATCATAAACGGAGAGTTACAGTTAGATATAAGTGATGAATTATGGAGGTGGACGATATATTTACTAAAATGCATGGTTTTTGACAAGGATACGTATAAAAAAGGAGATAATGAAGAATGACGAAACAAAAACTTCAATGTTAGTTCAGATATTATTTCCTTTTTAGTAAGGCCTTGGCTTAAACACCTCGTTTTACAACAAATTGTTTCAAGCCAATCTCTGTTCTATAAAAATAACAGGGAAGTCGAATTTTCAGCATAAAAGTAGGAATGTGAACGATTAATTGTCTAGCCTCCGTCTTATGATCTATTAATATAAACAAAAAGACAACCAATTACCGTTCTTAATTCTTATAGAGAGAAATGCACTTTCACAGCTTCTTCGTCCGAAATAAAAATAATCGCTCGGGAGAAAGGATTTTTTTTTTTAGGATACTCGCAAGAATGCGATTCTAATTTCCATAAACTAGAATTACAATATACTAAATAATCTAACCTAAACAACGACACTAGTAATTAGTGAAAAGAATGAGGGCGCGCCATAATAGCTCCAAGTTAATAAGGAGTAATGTTATAGCTTAATAACAGGAAGAATGAGCTAGAAACTACGTACCTTGAATCAGTGATGTATTATATGAGATCACAGCGTGAAAGCCTCTAGACTTGATGATGAATAAGCCCACTAGCAATAACGTCTCTGGCTTCCTGACAAAGCGCTTCTGTATTTTTTCCTTGTATAGGTTTGTGAATAATAATTTCTACATATCCTGGATTTATTATGTCCTCTTTTCCAGAAGGCATTATTTCGCCGGTTCCATTGAGAGTGATAGGAACTATTGGTACTCCACATTTTGTCGCAATGCTAAATGCACCTTTCTACAAAACAGTAATAGTACGAATGAAAACTGATGACTTATCGCACACTTAGGAAATTGTCACTAACTACCAAGAAAAAGGAATTAGGAAAGGCCGGTTGCATTTGCTTTTGATCACTTTGAAGTTTTAAAAAATAAAATATAAATAGCATTTATTGGTAGAAAGTCTTAATTACATTGTTCTTTCCATTAACTAAGGCTACGAGTTTCAAATTTTGGCCCTAAAACTCGTCATCACCGGAATGACATTTCCATTAAAATTGGTGGTCATGAATTCATTAAAAGATTTATTCTCCACGGGACCTCTAACCAGAAACTAAATCTTTCTTACTCTGACTCAGAAAGTGACACTTCCATAAAATTCAAAATCTAGATTAAAAGCTTTAGCCTACACAGAAACCCCCAATCAAAAATGAAAATCGTTCTTAACTTTGCAACATGCAAGTAATCTACAAAAGTGATAAAACATGTGGACACGAGAGTATTCGGCTGTATAAAAAGAGTTACCACACATACAAGGGATGCTTTACACTTCCTTTCCTAAATTGATATAATATCCTTTTCATGACTTCATAATTAAAATCTACCAGGCTTTACAATCTGTTTCATTAGCTAAACTGTATTTTCTTCTTCTATGAATTTGCTGAAATTGTATTGAATGAAGATATAAAACTTTATCTTACCTTGAAGGAACCTAATTTTCCATCTTTACTTCGAGTACCCTCTGGAAAGAAAAAAACAGATGCTCCTTTCTTAAGAAGTTCCCTACACCTCTTGAGACATTCCTATATTAATCAGAATTAAAAAAATTAGTCAAAATATCTGCAAATTTGTAGATCTCACAACTATAAGAAGTGCTTGATTACCATCAACCGACATCTTTTGGACTTAATTCCCATTTCATGACAAGGAAAAAGTAAAGACCTGTTTCCAATTTAGTGCTATATTATTTTGAGCATTCAGTGAATTCATTTTTGATTGGCATGTTGTTCAACAAACATATTTCACTTTTGATGAGCATGCAATTCAATGAAGATATTGGTTGACATGCTCAATAAACTGATTTCGCTTTTGACATGCATTCACTTTGATAAGCTATATCTGGATATGGATATGAATAATAAATAGTATGCAGTAGCATTTAATGGGAATGAAAATCTTCAGTAGCACATGTGGGAAATAAGTCCAGAAAGATGCACTTAATGTAAAATGACCACAGTAATAATGCACAAAGTATGTACCACTTGGCTTTTGCTGTCCATACGCCTTAAAGGAATAACACCCATCAAAAACATAGCCCACCCGACTATAGGAAAAAGGAAAATTGCTGTTTTGCTAATGAACTTGAAGGTTCTCCCAAGGGTTAGAAGGGCATATATATCCAAAAAGCTCTGATGGTTGGAAATGTATACAGCTGGCGTATCAGGGGGTGGCAAATTCTCCAAGCCCTTTACCGTGATCTTAAAAAACAGAGCAATAGTTGCAAGAGCCCAATATTTGGCGATTAAATAATGGGCTTTTCTACGATACCGATCAAATAAGAGTATAAATGGATGTGCCAACACCATAAAGTTGAAAAGAACAACGGCTGCAACAGTTGTGACCACTACAAAGAGTTTGCCTCGGATTTTTGGACCTACCTGAGATTCTACACACACAAAAAGAAGCACTTAAATAAGGAAAGAATAAGAAATAGACAAAAGCTACTCGTACAAATCTACAAGAGCGTAAAAATATTTGACAAGGAACCTGATAATAGATAAGCATCACCGGGAGTCCCAGTTCCAACTAGCTCAGATCTTGGCACCATGTATCTGGATTTATTATGATTATTGAACTTATTACGGTGATATAAAAAGGTGAAATTTTCTTTTGGTTTAACAGGGCACCGTGTTGCAATTGTGCAGTTTCCGGAAGCATATTTTCTGCGTTGAACACCTGTAGAAAACAATAATTACAACCATCAGATTTTAATTATTCCCGTCATGCTCTCATAAAATTATTAAAATATATATATACTGTAACTGTTTTGTAACAAATGAAGCAAAACCATAACAGGTATTATCAAAAAACTTCTAATTACTCATAAACTATGCCAGATCTCTCTCTCAAGGAATCAGTAATTTCTCTAACGCCCAACCTATATCTCTGGACAAGACAGACAGAAATAAAAAACTGCCTACCAACCTATCGAAGCAACAAAAGAAGGAAAAAATAAAAGGTAAAAGTAATATTTTCTGCGTCAAATTGAAAGTATAATCGGACTGACAGTTGGACTATAAACTTGAAAATCAGAGTTTTAATAACAATATGCACCAAAAAGAAACAAAATTGGACTATAAACTTAAAAGTCGGAGTTTTAATAACAATATACATCAAAAAGAAACAAAATTGGACTACTTCTGTTCAACACTATGTTAATAAAAATGCTTCCTTAAAAGAGTACTATAACATATTACTGAAATGACAAGAAATTGGCGTAAAATCCATACTTACACTCTTTTCTATCTCTAAAAGTTGTATCCTTAGTCAGAAAAGGCCTCACATATAATCCAGTCGTACACTGCGGCTATAAAACAAAGACCGAAGATGAACATAGCATCACTGTCATATGAAACGGAAGAAGTTTTGCAAAAAAAAAAAAAAACACTTTAAAAAGAGTGTTTCGAGCACTCTTTATATATGGCATATAGGTCAGATAAAAGAATATCTACTTTTCCATACTCTTCGTATAAGATTTTGTCATTCCAAGCACTTCTAAATATTACTTTCCAACTACTTTCTCGTTACAATCTCGTTACCTATACAGGCACTTTAAAAATGCTCTAAATATTAGTTAAACTAATCAATTCGCGACCACGTCAAAACATAAAATCAACGCAAACTATTACCCAAGAAGTCTAACCAATCCTAATTGGCAAAATGATTGCTTAAATGCAGCTACTAAGCAAATAAGCTGTCTTATTCAAGTCTTCAGAAAAATAAATATTGATCATTTAGTCCTTCTAGCATCTTTTATTTTACGAAATAAAAAACTACCGTTTAAAATGAGTAACCAATTAAATACAGTAGAACTATATATACAGAAAAACCGAGCTATTAACCTTCTAGTTTTCTACAAACAAGCTCTAGTGCTTATCCACTGCCACTTATAAGCAAAAAATCTGGCTTATTTAAGACTGATTTTAAGCTAATCTTGTTCAAATTTTCTAAGATTTTCATATCATAAAACCAAAATTTACATAGATAGATGTGTGTGAGTGTATGTATATATTTATTAGCAAGATTCTTAAGCCTACAAAGTTTACAGTTTTATATCAAATAATCAAATAAAATATGCTAAAAAAACAACAAAAACTGAAAATACCAAAATAAAAATTACCCTTTTGAAAGAAGATGGTAACAAGAGCCTTGCTTCGAAAATAGCTGAAAAATACATAAAAAATAATTTTTAAATACCCATTAATCACATAAGTAAACAAATAAATAAAAAACGCGAAAAAAAAATTAAAAAAAATTTGAAACTAAATACATGGAGGAAGAGGAGCAAATGGACGGATCATTGAATGGTTTAATTTATTAATTTCCATTTAATAAATAAAAATAATTATCGTTCTATACTCTCATGTTAAAGGTCTTCTCTTTATTTCTTTTTTCATAGAGTTTTTAATTATAAAATAATATTACATAGAAATTACATATTTATGTTAAATGAAAAATGGTCCCTGTAAAATTTATAATTTTGCAAAGGGAGAGCTTATATAGAAACATAACTTAAGACATTTTTTTTTTGAAAAACGCTCCAAATCAAGATTTGCCTAATGCAAATTTTCACGGTTTCACGACGGGAACACAAATATGCGTCTTGCTTTTTTTTCGAGATGTATAATGACATGTTTTGAATTTTTAAATTTTGCCATAATTTTCAAAACATGTCATTATACATCTCGGAAAAAAAAACAAGACGCATATTTGTGTTCCCGCCGTGAAACCGTGAAGATTTGCATTAGCCAAATCTTGATTTGGAGTGTTTTTATAAAAAAAGTGTCTAAGTTGATGTCCAAGTTGATGTTCATGTATCCTCGATTTTGTAAATTAGTATTATGATCATATGTACATCAACTTAGGCATCAAGTTGGATTTTTTTTTTTGTAAAAACGGTTCAAATCAAGATTTGATTAGTGCAAATCTCCATGGTTTCACGACGGTAACACAAATATGCATCTTGTTTTTTTCTTTTTCGAGATGTATAATGACATGTTTTGGAAATTACGGTAAAATTTAAAAATTAAAAACATGTAATTATAAATCTCGGGAAAAAAAAATACCCATATTTGTTTTTCCGTCGTGAAACCATGAACATTTGCATTAATCAAATATTGATTTGGAGCGTTTTTACAAAAAAAAGTCCAAATTGATGTCCATATAACCTTCCCTTATATCATTAGTGTCAAATTAGTTATTCTCTGGGTTCTAATTTAGTTGAATTTTTTGAAAATCCAATTTTTGTAAGCATTTAAGTTGTTTTTACAAATAATTGTACCGAAAATGAGAAATGAGTCCTTACGAATTTTATAAATATAATTTAGTACAATTGGATCATTAATGTTTGATTTATAAAGTTTTTCAAATTCTCTCGTTTTTTTGTATCTATTAGTTATTATTTGAGTTCCAAAGACGATTAAGGCATTGCGTATCATTTTTCGTTTTTTTTTTAGTCGATGAGAGGTTTTAGTACGTACAATGAGAAGGTTTTTGACATATTGGACATAACTTACTTCCACTACCCAAAAAACAATGATCCATAGTTTTCGAATGCATTATAGCGGAGTATTATGAAGTGGACGGATTCTTTTATAATTAATTGGCATTAACCCTTCTTTGTATTTTGTTGACTTTTCTGTAAAATTACGTTTATCGGTTATAATATAAAATCATCATCACCCTAATTTTCAAAATTACCAAAAATACGGTTCTGTATTTTGTGCTACAGCTACTTATATTTATCTAATGTTTTCTGTATTGGAATCACCTCAATAAAATGTCTAAAATGTAACTTTAGGTAAAATTTATTTAATATTTTAGAAATATATACATTTAGTACATACCAAATTGAATTAAATGGAGGGAGTAGATTTCTTCAGACGACTAAGGTTGTACATGTCACAAAATGAAAAAATTCACATAAGGGAAACATAAGTTGAGCTTTGGCTCGAGCCTGAGTCGTGAGCTCGAGACAGCTAATAATAAGATTAAGCGAGTCTTGAGATTGAAATACGGAACGGAAGAAAGGTTAATCTTTTGGAAGTGGAATTCCAAGGAAATTGCCGGATTTCATGTTGTGATCTTCGGTGGCTCCTCTTCGAATTGTTATTACTTCTTATCCATCTTGTCCTAAACTTCGTTTTTTTATAAAATCACTTGGTACTGTCAAACTCAAGTAACCACATTATCGAAAGGCGCTAATTCTCTTGGATATTAAATTCCTTTGGGTATATAACAGTCTAATCCTTATTCGTTCGACTGCTTTTTTGTTTTAATATCCATTTTGCTGTTAAAGATATGCTTACCTTGATCTGGTTGTACCCTCAATCCTCATAGTAGATAAAAATCATCATTATTCAGCTTTTAGACAAGTATAAACTCGTCTTCCAAAGCATGTATCATGATAATTTTAGTGACCTTTTTGTAAAAGGAAAGCATGAAATCTATAATCCAAAATTGTTAGAACTTAGAAATACTTCGAACATGAAGAATGTCTGGATTCTTTATTCGAGTATATGTATTTAGCAGAGGCCTTATCCGCAATATAATATGCAAAATCGTCAATGTTCACATCCCCACACCACGTAAAATTAATTTGTTCAAGTTTCTTGTATTTCCTCATCACTTCCATTATCCCAAAGTTTATAGCTCCATTACAGTTTTCAATGTCTAAAGTTCAAGTTCTGGACATATTCTATAAATCTCACCCGTTGGCCGTTGTCTTGTCATCAAATTTTATTAGTTTAGCGCATAGAGTTACCTAGACCTGAGGAGTTTATTGATTATCGAGTTAAGAAAAAGTATTGGTTTAATTTCAACTTTAGTAACTTGGTGATCAATAGCATTCCAACATTGAGCGTTTAATGCAATGATTACATAATATATGCATGAAATGACTTCACAAGAAATAGAGTTCCGCAAATCATATTTAACTACACGATTTGATATATCGCTTAAACAATTTGGTACTGGCAGCGGTTCCTTCAAAGTAAAGCTCCCAAAGAAAACAGAAACTAGAAGAAAACATAAGCTTAAAACAAATCAATTAAATACGGAAACCGGATATGAAAACTACTTTAGAATTTTGCAACACATAGTTCAACAACAAATTCTTTTGCACTTCACTTGGAACTAAGTGACGGTCTATGAATATTTGCAGCCTTAACTGTGGGACACTTGATTGTTGATTGTTGCAAAATAATTGGGATATAGAGTGTTCTTTTTCTTGATATGTAGGGTGCACCAAGTACAATATAAGTTTAGTATGAAACAACCTAACAAAATTATGTTACATATGTGATGTACTTTTCAACTGTTTTATTATACCTCCTACGTTTACTGTACTTGAGCTGTTTTACTATTGACTTAATTGTAGTAAATTCTTAAGCCGAATGAATCTAGATTGCTACTGGTACAAAGTATAAACAAAGCTTTATTTTCAAAATTAAATATTAAATTTGGTTGCCAGACAAAGCACCTTTATTTGATTTAAATTTTAATTTGCACTGCACTCATCATGTTGCAGTACTGCTACCTGTTCTTCATTGGCTCTGCTCTGTCTGATGGGGTCCCTTGTCAGATTCATCCTATCATGGAGCGTTAGAGGGCGAGCCTTGGCGCCATGGTAAAGTTTATGACATGTGACCTGAAGGTCACGGGTTCCAGTCATGAAAGCAGACTCTTCTAGAATTGTAAAGGAAGGTTGTCTACATGTGAAACAAGGCGGTCCGACCCCTCCCTAGACCTGCGGAGAGCTGGAGCTTTAACATTAAGTTTGTCTTTTTATCTATACCGCGTTAGGTGCAATGGAATTTCTTTAAAAAAGGGGGAAAGTGCCAGAAAACTAGAAAATTGTAGTATGTAGTGTTTTATTAAGTATACATAGCCATATCACAAAACTGAATTGTAATCAACTTCCACACGTATACTAAATGTACACCTAATGTTCTTCAAATAAAGTAGAAATAGCATTGTCTGTTTCATGTATTTTACAATTAGAAGACACTCAAAGATGGGTATTATAAGCTATCATTAAACTTGAAGGAAATAAGTAATTTTTTATTTTTTTATTCGTAAAGTCGTGGAACAAACACATTCATTCGACACAGTAGGCAGAAGGCAAGATCAACTTCCTGTGCTTTTTTACAAACTTAGAAAAAATCAATATCACAACAACAGGAAGCTGATATATACAGAAACAATTGAAAACTGAATATATCAAGAAAATAAATGGTGTAGTCGACTAAGACGATGGAACAGTCCCTTTCTTCACGAGCATATCATAGACCATCTCGACTTTGCTTGGCTCAGCTTTTCAAAATATGCCATGTGCATCTGATTTCTTAGCATCCCCATCTCATGACACAGTTGTTTCTCGATTTTCTGGGGTTCATCACTATCTTTGTGATCATCGGTTTCTTAGAACTGGAACCATCTTTGACCTCAATAATCTCAGATCTTCTGCTAGTAGAACTTGTTCCTGCTTCGCCTTTGGCCATAACAATGATCTTATCTACCTCTTTCATTTCCGGAATGAAGTTTGGTGTGCTGTTGTAATGTTCAGCGCATTCTTGCTCGCTCTTCGTCCTCACATGCTCAGCAACCTTTGACCAGTTACAAAGCCCGAAAGACCCTCCAAAAGCAGCAGTTCTTGATCAGCACTCTGATCCAGGCTGATAATCGGGAAAAGATAGGTGGAAGTGAGATACAATACGTAGAGAAAGTGTAGAAGCGATATAAATATTTATTTATTGGTATATTTAATCTTTATGTACAAATCCAAGGAAATAAGTAAATTGAAGAACTAGAAAGATTAATACAATGATACCGTTGGTAGCACATAAAAAAGATGACGCTGATGTGGCTCAAAAATGAGAGAAGATGGTATTAGACGGTTTTTTGTTTATGTTTTTTTCAAGAAGGAAAATGTATGACAAATAATCTGAAGTTGAGTTTCAAATTTTTGTGACAATATTCTTCAGACAGCACGAAATTAAAGCCTTGCATGCGGATCCTCCTCGCAGCTGATCAGCCACCGAAGATAAATGGTTTTGTTTCGTGATGCCATTTTTGCGTGAGACCCAATATGCTGTCATCGTCTCCCCTATAATATAGAACTCGTTTCTATATTGTTTTTCATGTTCAATAAATTTGTTCACGATTCATATATAAATGCAACTCCACTTTATAAAAAAGATTGTAGCTTCTCGAGACTTGGCGAAGCCAAATAGGGTGTTATATTAACACAAGACTTAGAGGGGTCAGAAGAACAACCTCTTCAAGTTTTCTTACTTTCAAATGTTTCTAAACAAACATATACGCACACAATAGTAATAATAATAATAAGGAAGAAGAGGCAACAATGAAGATGAAGATTAATTTCACAAGCTCATCTGTACCTGCCATGTCATCACAAATGGACGGCCAGGATCATGAGATGATGATGAACAATGAGTTGCAGCAGGAAACCGATGAACAAAATATTCTTGACCCGACCAATCAGTCCCCTTCCTCCATGGTGAATATGTCAGCGACCCGGGAAAGAGAATGAAGAAGTCGTTCTCCAAATCAGACAATGAGGAATCTAATCATGGACCCAAATCATCAAGGGGCCGGAAGATAAGTAATCCTGATGAAGAAACAACATCAGCTATGATACAAGCAGCCGAGGTCCAAGCCACTTAGAATTCTGAATTCCCTTCCTTTACAAAAGTTATGATTAAATCTCATGTCTACAACAGTGTCTGGATGAGGATTCCTGTGGGCATTTCAGCAGGGAACATCTACCAAAATGGATGCTACCATGGGCGGATACAAGGAGGTGCTAGGGGTGGCCACCGCCACCCCAGAAATTTTAAAAAATATTTTTTTTATATAGAAAAATTCTGACATTTAAGATTTTATATATTAATAGTCTCACAAATAAACAAACTATAACTTTGTTCATTGGCAAACATCAAGTATTTGTGTCTCCAAAGTCCTAGTTCGAATCATGTGGTAATTTTTTACTCTCCATTTAATTAGTATTTCTTTACTCTTTTCCATTAATTGCACTCAAATTGCATTTTTTAGGTAATACAACAAAATTTTATATATAAAAAAGGTTTAAATTATAATAAATTTGTATTCGTAGTCAGTTAATCCGTGTCGTTTATAATTTTCGGATTAATGGACAAGTCAATTGAGCTTTTAAGCTCCAAGTTTTTATGGTTTTTTGTACGATTATTGTACTAACGGAAAAAAAAATCAACAGCCCCCAAGAATTTAATCCTGGTTCCGCCACGGCTTCTACCGCATTGAAATCATTAGCTCTCACCACATAAATCGCGAATTTGCAAGGTTCAACCAACTGAAAAATCATAACATCATCCTCAAGCAATTTCTAATCAATAATAAATTTTCTTCAACCCGCACTCAATCCCATCTTTTCAGCAAGGTAGTTCAATTGAAATCCTGTCCCATTTTTATCCACCAGAGTCTACAATTACTCCGCTCGATAAAAATGGGACAAAGTTTCAACTGAAATGTCTTCCTGCAAAGATGGGGATGAGTGCGGATTGGAGAAAATTTACCATTGATAAGAAATTGCTTGAGGATGATGTTATGATTTTTTCAGTTGGTTGAACCTTGCAAATTCAAGATTTATATGGTGAGAGCTAATGATTTCAATGAGGTAGAAGGTGCTCTTAGTCTTCTAAACTTGGGTACTCAAACAAAACAGAATGATAAAGAAAAGGATCGTGAAGAAGGCAAGTCGAAAGTGCTATGGGTAAGCACATACAAACTAGGCGTCCGGATTCTCTTCAATCCATCCCGATCAAGAAGACAAGGCCATGAAAATCTGTTTTGAAAATTACAATTGGCAATAACTTGCGCAAGCGGCTATAAATAATCTGATCAATGTTCTTATTGCTCAGCAAATTTCAAAAATCTAGAAAACTTTCAGGATTTTGCTATTATGATTGACCGGTTGTGCGCTAACTCAGAGCTACCAGAAAATATAGGGATCAAATACTACGATAGATGCTCCTCAAGAAATTAATTTCTCCATGCTAGTTTAGTTGAAGGTCTCAAATCTAAACTAATTGTGGGTATTATTTGTGAAACTGTCAACATATCCAATGCTATGAAACAATGCTCTCTGATGACTACATGACTACTGTATACGAGTTTGCGAATTGGGATAGGACCAAGTACTGAATTTCTCAAACTCGTCTTCCGTAGTCATTAGACATCATTGTTTGATAGCATTGGATACATCGACAATTTAAAAAATTATACCCGCAATTAGTTTAGAGTTGAGACCTTCATCAACTAAATTAGCATGGACAAATTCATTTCTTGAGGAGCATAAATCGTAGTACTTGATCCAATGCTATCAAACTTTGAAATCGTTTGAACTATTGGGATTGACTGTTGGGTTTTTACGTAATAGAGTGAAAAAGCTAGTTAGGCTTGCTTTTGAATCAGAAGGTGCCCTTGAGACGAGGAAATGTGTGGAGGCTAAAATGGGAAAGGTTCGAGCCGAGGACGAGATAGTAAATTTGGAGACTAAGATTGTCGAATTGAAAGAGGTGAGTGAGAAGTATAATTAGGGGTGAGAATGAGGGGAAATTTTCATGAAAAATTTCGTGTTCGTTTCGTGAAGATCTCGCCTCAGTTTCGTTCATTACTAAATGAAGTGATAATGAATGACAATATATATTTCGTTTAGTAAACGAGATGATAATGATCATAGCCCTTTTCGTTTCATGAAATTTTGTTTTCGTTTAACATATATATATATATATATAAATTTAGATCTAATATATATATATATAAATATATATGTGTTTGTAATAATAAATGTATAGTATATTATATTAGATATATAAATTAATAAAACTCATAGTATAAAAATTGGTTCATGACACGAAACGAAATTTTCATATCCTTAATGAAACGAAAAGGATACAAAATTTTCTGCTTCGTCACGAAAACGAAATGATGATGAAAAACCTCAAAACTAAATGAAACAAAAACGAATTAGGCCGTTTTTGTCTCGTTTCGCCTCATTATCAGCCCTAAGTATCATGCGGATACTGAGGCTTTGAAGTTCAAGACTGAGAGTTATGAACTGAAGTTCCAGGAGGAGGTTGATGCTCCATGGGGAACAACCAACTGAGACCTGGACTTTCGATATGGGTTGCATTAAAGAGGAAACGATGTGGCAAACAGTTGAAAGGAAAGGACTTCATTGGCTTAGAAAGTTCTCTTAAAAATCCAACGACTTATATACTGAACTCCAGGAAATCCTACAGATATTGACCTCACTTGAGGTGGAAAGAAACATATCGTGGAAACCTATTGGTATCTGATCCTTTGATGTAATTAGACAGAATTTTTTTTTAACCCGAAAATAGCTAAAAGCTTTAAGGTGGAAGAACCTAACTTGTTTCTGTTACAGTTAAAACCATCTTATCTGGTTCGAAGATGCAGCGAAATGCAATCATGTTTTGCAAAAAAAAGAACGCAAGACTGTAGAGTTTAAAGGCGAAGACTTAATGGTTACTCTTGTGTTTTCTTAACAGGTTGCTAGGCGGATTTACATTGTAAGTGGCTCAGATAATAACCATTCGGGTAAGTTTTATGATCCTATCAGACTATCTTTTTTAGTACTCCATAATAGTAACTGCAGAAAATATTCTACCCTGAACAATTGAAATAACAAATGTAATGCTTCATAGTTACCTTGCCAGTAGCCTTCAAATGAAATGAAATGAACAATGATCTTTTCCGTTTATCTTCAGGTTCCTCATTGTAACTTTTGACCATCAATCTGAAGACACAAAGTAAAAAAGTGTTTAAGCAAAAAGGAGATATTAATATATATCTACAGACTACCGTTACTCGGTACCTTATGAAGCAGCAACTTAGCACATAAAACCTTACGAAGAGAACAAAAAAACCATCTACCTGTACGCTTTTAACCTTTAAAAACTAGTACAGTGAATACCATAGTGATACATTAGTTGTTCTGTTATTTACAAGGAATTTTGCCCATTTTGGGGTACCTAAGGGTCGTATACTTTTTAAGTTCATAGGAAATGGAGCAGAAATTAGTTTACACAGACTTTTAAGTTCATAGGAAATGGAGCAGAAATTAGTTTACACAGACCATAAACAGGCGTACAATGTATACTAATTTGTTGAAACTACCTATTAAAGTAAATTATATTACAGATCCTCCCTTTCACATCGGACTTATGCTATAAACGACTATATGTATTTATACTAGAAAGTTTGGTGTTTTGATCACACAACGGTAAGGAATCCCAGGATTGTTGGTGGACTAAACTAAATCAAAAACAGAAATTAAAACAAATAGTGATGCAAGAAAATCAGGCTCAGATTATTTATGCAAATCAAGTTTAAGACTGAGGCAATCCATATCTAGGAAAATCACGCTTATAGTACAATTCCTGTAAACTAAGGCAGCAAAAAAATTATTTAACAATTAGACTACAGTAAAAGTTAATCTAATCAAATGTAGAATCTACAGTTTTTTTTTCTTTTTGCAGCAACTCTATGGAAAGACATTATCAGATCAAAAGAAAATTTCAGCTTACCCTCAAGAAGATGATTACAAAGTCTTATGCTGGGATTGGGCGAAAATTCAAACAAGATCTTCATGGGTGATGAAACTCAAAGCCTCTGATATCTTTTTTTTGGAGGGTAGAAGGCGAAAGAATAGTTCTCTCTGTGCTTAATATCTTGCTTATATATAGTAACAGGTCTAGGTTAAGGTTTCAAAGTGGATGCTGCAATTCAATCTACGGCCAAGAATGATCCTCGTCGGATCCAATGGATCCAAATGAAAGTTCTAAAATCTCTTTGAGTCGGTAAGAAAGTATGCGCCGCCACAGCACAAGTGTCAGCAGTATAATCAGTTAGGGTTTAGAAGATTTTTTTAAAGACTATCAATAGTCGAAAATAACCTTCTCTTAAATAATTTCAAATGTGGAAGTTATTTGCTGAATGTACCGTCGAAACATATCATCGCACCATCCAATGGCTCCAAATCAAGGATCAAGAATGCGAAAAAGAAAATAAAGTTGCACCGTGACTAGACTAAATCACTTGCAATGTAGTACTAAATTAGCCTTGAGAACCTGATCATACGAAGATATAGAGTGAAATATAATTCCTTTGCTTTCCCAAACAGGACATCGTCGTAGTGTTTTTTTCTTTTTACTTCAACTACGTCACCTATTGTACATGATTGTTATGTAGTACTCTAGTTAGTATTTTACTATTCATGTTTACCGAATTAGTACTAAACCTGAATGTATCTACGCTTCTTTATCAGAAAATTTATTTTCTTCTAAAGATTCGTGGTAAAAACAGGACCATTACAAAGCTCTAGTAAAGACTAATTATCTCATTTCCTTCCTACATATTGTAAATTAAACATATTGGTGATATACAACAACGATAAGAGCTCCTTCAATAATAAAAAGGGGAAACATCAGTCTATATTTTTTATATTTTGACATGTTTAATGTTCTTAAACGACTTAGAAGTAGACCCAAAGGGACATTGATTACTATATATATATCTCTGATAAGGAAATGAATTCATCGCTTTTCTGCAGATTCAATGTATGAAGTTAACTTATTTCTCCGTCTGCAAATGATACACTGGGATCATTAGACGGAGTTGATTGCAAACTGCACAGTGAATGCTAATTGACTAAATCCACTTCTTTGTGTTTGTTTTAGCTTTGTCGACTTACCTGATGTCTTCAGGGTGGTGATGGTAACTGTGGGACTGACCATTTGGTAGATTTATGCTCATGTGACTAATATGATTTCCTTAGTTCTCGACAAGTACTTTATTGCTTAATAGATCTTTTATTATACCATAGCTTCATTGATAAATGTTTAGTTGATTTTTGGTTGCTGGCAAACTGGTGTCTTTCATCCATATTCCATATTATCTTGCTTAACTTAGTTAAAGACTTAAAACTAAATGTAGTATTAGACGCCAATAATTAAATCTAATAGATGTTTAGTGCTAGAGCTAGGTGTATTGGTGCAATTTTATGACTGTATGTTGGAGTTTATAGTGTGTGGATTTTTTCTACTCGCTAATTTTTTGTTTAGTTTATATTAACGTATTTGCAGTGGGTCTGGTTCTCATTATGATAGATGTTAGAGACCTAGGGAGAATGGAGATTACAAACTTACAGACACTTATCGAGAAGTAGGTTACATGATAAATATATGTAATGTTATATTAGCGGTAACGGATTTGAGGCCAGTGGTGGAACCTGGAGGCTAGAGCTGTAACAAGGGAGGAGAAAATAAATGGATGAATGTTAAAATTTAAATCTTCAACTCCTGAGAACTTATTTCTTATTGCAACTCACAAATTTCTCATTTATCATTGAAGTGGATATAGCCTAATATTCAGGAAATCATAGAACTACTTAGTATGAAAATGAAAAAAAATGTTGTGATTTTTTTCCAAGAATGGCCAAAACCAGTGTAGTTATATTACTAAAATTAACATTTTTATAGCTTCAGACCACTCCCTTAAGTTTATAGTTTATACAAAACGATAGTATGATAGAACAAATATATCATATTCCATAATCAGTATTGAAATGCTAAACTCGTAGATGGGATATATAAATAAACTGTTATTTCCCGATATTATTATAATATGATATACAAATTATATTCCATAATCAGTGCATCATGTGTGGCCATCTGTTATATTTTCCTGATAGAAACTGTTTGGTCATCTATAATACTATGAAACGAAGAAAGATAGTAAATAGGGAAAGAAGGAATTGCTGAGTTTCGAACGTTATAATTGTTGGAAAAAAGTTGGAAAATATGTAATTTAAACATATTTGTTCCAAGTGGTCAGGGACCATCTTTGAGTCAATTTTTAATGCGACTCCTCAGTTTTTCTGAGGCCATACTCTATGCGTTTGAGTAGCTCGTGTGACGAGCTTCGCAACGGTATATCGCATGACCCATTCGGAGGAAGGGTGTGAATGATAATTGGACTCGAAGGTTGGTACTCGAAAGAGGCAATAAAGCCAATGCTGGAAAATGAGAAAAGAAATGGGATTTAACCCATGAGGGTTATCCCACATTGGAAAATCATGAGTGATTTTTACAATATATATACACTAAGGTATCCCATGTGGATATAAAGTAATGTGTCCACATACACATGTGTGTATTGTGTACCACACGCGGGCTTGCTCGACGGGCGGACTTGCTCGACGGGAAAAGTGCGCCTGTTCGGGAAAAGTGCGCCTGTTCGGGAAAAGCTTCCAGCCAATCAAATACAGCAGCATATATCATCTCTCTAAACAGTAGCATTATATTTTAGAAACAGAGAGAACCACCCACCAACAGCTCGACCTTGACTCGTCGCCAGTATCCGGCGTCTCATCCGAGACGTTGTACCTTGGGATCGAAGCGCCAACGCAACCAGAAACCTTAAGGTGGTTGGGCGAATATCGGTTAAGGGCATACTGTTAACAAGTGCGCCTGTTCGGGAAAAGCTTCCAGCAACCTTGGGATCGAAGCGCCAACGCAACCAGAAACCTTAAGGTGGTTGGGCGAATATCGGTTAAGGGCATACTGTTAACAGTAGCCTCGTCTTATTTTATTTCTATTCTGTCCATTTCATTTACGTCTTTTAATTCTGTCCATTTAATTTACGTATTCAATTCTGTCCTTTTTTATTTCAGTATTTCAATTGCTGTCCTTAGCTGTAGCTTTTAATTCTGTTTGTACTATTCTGTAATTTCTTTAAAGTTCTGTTTTTTGCTGTAATTTCAATTCTGTAATTAAATTCAGTAATTAGAATAGTTTCAATTCAGTCATGTTATTTCAATTTAAATCAGAACAGTCCGGCTGTTAAGTTTATACTTTCCAGTCCGGCAGTTTCTATTTATTGCAATTCAATACATCAGATTATTAATTAATAATAATCTGATAACGTTTGCTTTATTTACGTTTCAGTACCTACATGTTGTAATCATTAATTTATGTATCAGTTTCGAAATTAATAAAGATTACACTGGTTTTTGTTTATTCTTGTTTAGTCCTTTAATTATTGTTAATTGTTATTTCGTACACGGAAACCAACAATCTTAACCGATAGTCTGTTGTTTCTTTCGTGTATTGATCAATACAATTTTTTATTTTTATAAGGAATAATGCTTTCTTGTTTTCAATTCTAAATTATATTAGAAATTGAATTACAAAGAAAAAATTCCAAACAGTTTTAATTTTATTTTATTTTCTTGTTGATACCAACCGTATTGGTATTCAATAAGAATCGTTTCAATCCTTTTAATATCAACCCGTATTGATATTTAAAGGGATAAGAGTTTATTTTAATTTTGTTTGATAATTCTTTTACAAACCCAAATTTCAGTTTTGGTGTTTGTTTATAGAATTGTTTGTACACGTATCTCATACGTTTTGTGTTGTCGTTTCAGATGACTAACACGTCGCCTATTGAGTTGCCTAGCGGGGGTGAGCATGAGCCAGTGGTTGGTGGGCCTGTCCATAACACTGGGGGCGATGCGAATGTGGTGGCTAACGTCGATGACGCAGTTGCAGCGGCTGAGGCCGCCGCGGCTGAGGCTATGGCGGATGCTACGGCCAAAGCTGAGGCTGTGGCCGAAGCAGCGGCCACGGCTAAGGCCGCAGCTAAGGCTGCGGCAAGAGACAAGGCTGCGGCCAAGGGCAAGGCATCGATGTATTCGGCTGTGCCTACTTTGCCGACTTCTCATCTGGAGAAACCGGAAAAATTCAGGGGAGATAACTTTAAACGTTGGCAGCAAAAGATGCTGTTTTATCTCACCACTCTGAATTTGACCAGGTTTCTTAAGAAGACTGCTCCCGTCCTAAGCGAGGACGATCTGGACGAGCAGTCGTTCTCTGCGGTTGAGGCATGGAGACATGCTGACTACCTATGCAAGAACTATATCCTGTGTGCTCTAGATGACACGCTGTTCAGTGTTTTCGAGCCCAAAGCTACTGCAAAGGAGCTATGGGAGATTCTCGAAAATAAGTACAAAGTGAATAACGCTGGCACAAAGAGATTTGTTGTCACGGACTTTCACGAGTACCGTATGACTGACAGCAGGGGTGTCATGGAGCAAGTTGTGGAGCTCCAACTCATTTACCATCGCCTTGAGGCTGAGGGGCTAGTGATAAACGAGCCTTTCCAGGTGGCACTCATGATTGAGAATTTGCCACCATCTTGGAAAGGCTTTCAAAACTACCTTAAGCACAAGCGAAAGGAAATGAGGCTGGAGGGGCTCATTGAGAAGCTCAACATCGAGGTGAGCAACCGTCGCTCCGTGAGGAGAGTCGGTGGTGCTGTCATCCCGATGGCAAAGGCCAATGTGGTCGAAAGCTCCAACGTTAAACGGAAACGTCTTGACACCGGAGGCAGTGCTGTTGTCGCGAAGAAATTTGCGGGAACCTGCTTTGTGTGTAACAGGACCGGCCATCGTGCCGCGGACTGTTATGACAATAAAGGTGCTGTTAAGCCCCCCCCCCCCCCCCCGAGGAACTTTAAGGGCAAGGGAAAGAGGAAAGCTCCAGCTCAGGCTCATCTGGCTGAGGGAGGACGAGATGACGACCACTTTACTGCTGTGGTCTCTGAGGTCAATCTCGTGGGGAGCAACCCCAAAGAGTGGTGGCTGGATACTGGCGCCACAAGCCACATCTGCTCAACTAGGTGGATGTTTAAGACCTACGAAGCGGTAGAGGGAGAAAGATGCTTCATGGGAAATTCTGCTACTTCCAAGGTGGAAGGAAAGGGAATGGTCGTGATGAAGATGACCTCGGGAAAAGAGCTGAGGTTGACAAATGTGCTTCATGTTCCAGATATCCGCAAGAATCTGGTATCAGGATCGGTGATGGTGAAGAACGGGTTTAAACTAGTTTTAGAATCCGATAAAATTGTAATCACCAAAAATGGTGTCTATGTAGGCCGTGGCTATATGACCAACGGCATGTTTAAGTTGAACGTAGGGACACCTGCTCCCAATAAAGGTGCTAAAGCTGAGGCTAGCACAAGTACTGTAATGACTGTTGCCCAAGAGGCCAATAATAATTCTGAGTTTAATTATTTATTTGAGTCATTTCATTTGTGGCATGGTAGATTAGGTCACGTGAATTATAATTCTTTAAAGAAATTAATTTCACTAAAACTAATACCAAATTTCGTTTTTGATAAGCAACACAAATGTGAGATTTGTGTAGAAGCAAAATTAACGAAATCATCGTTTCAACATGTTGAACGAGAAAGTGAACCTCTCGGTCTAATACACACGGATGTATGCGACTTAAAGTTTATACAAACGCGAGGAGGGAAAAAGTACTTTATCACCTTTATAGATGATTGTACTAGATACTGTTACGTTTACTTAATGAGAAGTAAAGACGAAGCAGTAGAGAAATTCGCTCTTTATAAGACCGAAGTTGAAAATCAACTCAATAAGAAAATTAAAACATTGAGAAGTGATAGAGGCGGTGAATATGAATCACCGTTTGAACAGATATGCGCTGAAAGCGGCATTATACATCAAACCACAGCCCCATACACTCCCCAGCAAAATGGGGTTGCTGAGCGTAAAAATAGAACGCTAAAGGAAATGATGAATGCTATGCTAATCAGTTCTGGGTTACCCCAGAACATGTGGGGGGAAGCTGTACTTTCCGCTAACTATGTTTTAAACAAGTTACCACATAAGAAGCGAGAAAAGACTCCATATGAGTTATGAAAAGGTCATCAACCCAGTTATAAGAACCTGCGGGTTTGGGGTTGTCTCGCAAAGGTCCTAGTTCCCACTCCTAAAAGGATGAGAATTGGTCCTAAGACGGTGGACTGTGTGTTCATCGGATATGCACAGAACAGTAGTGCATATCGGTTTCTCGTGCACAAGTCGGACAATCCCGATGTGCACGTAGATACGTATATGGAAAGCCGAGAGGCCTCTTTCTTTGAAGATATCTTTCCCCGGAAATTACCTACATCTGTACCAACTGAAGAGTTGAACAGTGAAGGAAATGTGGGGGCAAGTGAACCGACAGAGGAAGAGGAAGAGGAAGAGGAAGAGCCTCGGCGCAGCAAAAGGGCAAGGAAGGAAACTTCCTTTGGACCTGATTTCCTAACCTTCATGGTTGAAGGCGAACCGACGACATATAAACAAGCTATGTCAACACCGGATTCCCAATATTGGGAAGAAGCTACTCAAAATGAAATTGAATCAATCATGCAAAACCACACTTGGGAACTAGTGGATCTTCCGAAAGGATGCAAACCCCTAGGTCACAAGTGGATCTTCAAGAGGAAGTTAAAGGTTGACGGCACGATTGAGAAATACAAGGCGAGACTTGTAGTGAAAGGCTTCAGGCAAACGGAAGGTGTCGATTATTTTGACACTTATGCTCCTGTCTCCAGGAAAACGTCTATCCGAATCGTCATTGCTCTCGCAGCTTTGTTTGATATGGAAATACATCAAATGGATGTAAAGACGGCATTTCTGAATGGAGAACTGGAAGAAGAGATTTACATGGAACAACCGGAAGGGTTTGTAGTTCCTGGTAAAGAGCACCAAGTGTGCAAACTTGTAAAGTCTCTATATGGACTCAAACAAGCGCCAAAACAATGGCATGAGAAGTTTGATAGAATTATTCTATCAAACGGTTTTCACATTAATGAGTGTGATAAATGTGTCTACTCTAAAGGAAGTGGAAGAGACTGTGTTGTAGTCTGTCTCTATGTGGATGACATGATCATAATTGGGAGTAATGATAGAATCAGCTCCACAAAGAAAATGTTATCACAACACTTCGATATGAAGGACCTGGGTTTAGCTGATGTAATACTTGGCATGAAGATTACCAAAACATCAGAAGGGTATGCCTTGTCCCGAAGTCACTATGTTAAACAAGTCTTAGACAAGTTTGACAAGGACAGTAAAGCTATGTCAAGAACCCCAATTGAGTTCAACTGTAACCTGAAAAAGAATTTCGGTAAAAGTGTGAATCAATTGGAGTTCTCTCGAGTCATAGGCAGTCTCATGTATATAATGAATTGCACTAGACCATACATAGAAAACTCAGTGAGTAGACTGAGCAGGTACACCAGTAATCCAAATGAGGAACACTGGAAGGCTATAATGAAACTTCTCAGGTATATGAGGTTTTCAGCCGATTACGGGCTGCACTATACCAGATATCCAGCGGTACTGGAAGGGTATTCAGATGCCAACTGGATATCAGACTTCAATAGCACAAGGTTCACGAGTGGATATGTGTTCATAATGGGAGGAGCTGCTGTGTCTTGGAGATCCTCCAAACAGACATGTATTGCAAGGTCAACTATGGAATCAGAATTCATAGCGTTGGACTTAGCAACCGAAGAGGCAGACTGGCTGAGAAGTCTATTGGAAGGAATTCCAATGTGGCCGAAACCTGTTCCCGCAATAAGCATGCATTGTGATAGTCAATCAGCTATTGCGCGGGCTCAGGATCATATGTATAATGGAAAGTCTCGACATATACGTCGAAGACATAAATCCGTAAGGGAATTGTTATCCAATGGTGTGGTATCCTTAGATTTTCTAAGATCAAAGGAAAACATAGCGGATCCATTAACTAAAGGCTTGACTCAATTGGGAGTCGAGACGTCATCGAACGGAATGGGGTTAAAGCCCATTAAATTGGTGGCCCCTCCATAGGCAACCCAACCTAAACGGAATCTTTCCTGATAGGTTCAAAGGGAAACTGAACTGTGGGGGCAACCGAACAAAGCACTCGGGAACCTGGAGTTCCCAGCCCATCTCCGCGATGACAGAGTGATAGACCTGTACCATTGTAAGGGTGAGCTTGAGGCTCTTAATGATCCAAGTTACTCGACGGTCGAGTAAAGTGAGTCAGGACACTTTCGACTTGGAACACCTATAACTAGTGTGTAAGGCCGGTACCATGTGATGAGCTTGGGCTAATTCACTAGAGCACTCAGTTGAAGTTGCCAAGGCAGTCCAGGCCAAATATGGACAACAACTAAAGGGCCTAGTACGTGGGTAGAGAGGGCACTGTGCGGGTGCCATTCTGGGATACACAAAGCTTGATGGTTCAAAGCTTTACAGCTACCTAATAGCAGTATTCTGGGTGGTACTCCGCTACGGCAGGTTCAAGGCGCGCGCTACCTGACCTTAGGCAGTGAACTTTTGCGGTTCTCTTGATTTGCATTTAGGACATGGGCTTTCGAGCCAATTGCATTCATGTGGGGGATTGTTGGAAAAAAGTTGGAAAATATGTAATTTAAACATATTTGTTCCAAGTGGTCAGGGACCATCTTTGAGTCAATTTTTAATGCGACTCCTCAGTTTTTCTGAGGCCATACTCTATGCGTTTGAGTAGCTCGTGTGACGAGCTTCGCAACGGTATATCGCATGACCCATTCGGAGGAAGGGTGTGAATGATAATTGGACTCGAAGGTTGGTACTCGAAAGAGGCAATAAAGCCAATGCTGAAAAATGAGAAAAGAAATGGGATTTAACCCATGAGGGTTATCCCACATTGGAAAATCATTAGTGATTTTTACAATATATATACACTAAGGTATCCCATGTGGATATAAAGTAGTGTGTCCACATACACATGTGTGTATTGTGTACCACACGCGGGCTTGCTCGACGGGCGGGCTTGCTCGTTGGGTTTTTAACTCAACGGGAAAAGTGTTTCTGTTCGGGAAAAGCGTGCCTGTTCGGAAAAAGTGCGCCTGTTCGGGAAAAGCTTCCAGCAAAGCTGTAACTGTTGCAATAAATATGATTTCATTGCAAAGTTAATACTGCAGTTTCGAATTTCGAAAACTGACAGTAGTAAAGTGACCTTAATGGCTGAGATACTCAGCAAGCCTATAAATAGGCAGACCCCCCACATGCCAAATACACACACAGAACATTCTGAAATCAAATACAGCAGCATATATCATCTCTCTAAACAGTAGCATTACATTTTAGAAACAGAGAGAACCACCCACCAACAGCTCGATCTTGACTCGTCGCCAGTTTCCGGCGAGTCATCCGAGACGTTGTACCTTGGGATCGAAGCGCCAACGCAACCAGAAACCTTAAGGTGGTTGGACGAATATCGGTTAAGGGCATACTGTTAACAGTAGCCTCGTCTTATTTTATTTCTATTCTGTCCATTTCATTTACGTCTTTTAATTCTGTCCATTTAATTTACGTATTCAATTCTGTCCTTTTTTATTTCAGTATTTCAATTGCTGTCCTTAGCTGTAGCTTTTAATTCTGTTTGTACTATTCTGTAATTTCTTTAAAGTTCTGTTTTTTGCTGTAATTTCAATTCTGTAATTAAATTCAGTAATTAGAATAGTTTCAATTCAGTCATGTTATTTCAATTTAAATCAGAACAGTCCGGCTGTTAAGTTTATACTTTCCAGTACGGCAGTTTCTATTTATTGCAATTCAATACATCAGATTATTAATTAATAATAATCTGATAACGTTTGCTTTATTTACGTTTCAGTACCTACATGTTGTAATCATTAATTTCTGTATCAGTTTCGAAATTAATAAAGATTACACTGGTTTTTGTTTATTCTTGTTTAGTCATTTAATTATTGTTAATTGTTATTTCGTACACGGAAACCAACAATAATATCACCCCCT
The DNA here is from genome assembly GCA_963920805.1 of Primula vulgaris. Taxonomy (NCBI): domain Eukaryota; kingdom Viridiplantae; phylum Streptophyta; class Magnoliopsida; order Ericales; family Primulaceae; genus Primula; species Primula vulgaris. Next base: position 31,406,843 of record OY987220.1, read on the forward strand.
GGACTACTCAATTAACGCTTTTTATCCTCTCTTTTTTACATTACTGCCTTCCCTTATTTTATATCTACTTTCTTCTTTTTTGGCATACTGTTAATTTCATTTTTTTGTGTTTCAGTATATCTACTAGCGAGGTTGAATGTGCTCATTCTACAGTTGTTCATAACCTCTGTGCACTGTGCGGGCAAACGGTATCAATGATGAGTGCTTCGGATGTGCCCTTAAGTTACGTACATAAGCGTATGTGGCTTGACAAGGATGAAATGGCTCGATTGAAGAAAAATGACTTCAAAGATTTGCTAACTCGCCGAAAACTTGTTCTGGTGCTTGATTTGGATCATACATTACTTAATTCAACACTGCTCCAGGATTTAAAGACCGACGAGCAATATTTGTTTCATGAAATCGAAGCTGAACTAGATGTTTCCAAAAGACCATAAGGATGATGACCAAACTGAGGCCTTTCGTTAGGAAATTACTGGAAGAAGCAAGTGAAAAGTTTGAGATGTATATATATACAATGGGTGACCGTATTTACGCAGACGAGATGGCTAAATTGTTGGATCCCCAGGGAGTCTATTTCAATTCTCGTGTCATTGCAAAGGAAGACTGCACACAGGATCATCTAAAGGGCCTTGATATTGGACTGGGGGGAGAAAATTCCATTGTGATCCTTGATGACTCCGAATTTGTGTGGATAAACCACATTGAAAATCTAATCCTCATAGACAGATACCCACTACTTTGCTTCGAGTAGTCGACAATTTAGACATAACCGAAAGTCTCTTTCTCAGTTGAAAATGGATGAAAATGAGGCAAATGGAACACTGGCTGGCATACTTAAAGTACTTGAGAAGATACACGAGAGGTTCTTTGACTTGGGACATGAGGCCCTTTTCGATAGAGATGTAAAAACGATCCTTGGAGGTATGAAGAGCCGATGGTGAGCCGGACCTTAGAAGATTAATCGCAAAGGAAGCTTCAGAGTCGTTTTCTGAAATGGCAGTGGATAATCTTATTTGGTTTTATCGGAATAGCTGCTATGGAGACTTGTTTCATAGTAGTTTATTGATCTAATGGGAAACTAAAGTACTACTCCATTTGGTTGTAATTTCCTCAATCAGCTTGTTTGAGGTTGTAATGGGATATTAAAAATTCAAATATGATTTGTATATTTGTATCATTGAATATGTACAAAATTTAAGTAGTGACACCCCATAATTATACAAAGATGTTGGTTTTGTATATAATCTTTTACTTGATATGAACTTTTAAGGCAATATGTTATGTCGGTCCGGTAAATACAAATGTTCAATTCTCATATTTTTTTTGGTTGCCCGTAAAATACAAATTAAAATTAAAAAAATTAAAATTGTAAAAATTAAAATTGTAACTAATGAGAATCGAACTTATGAAAAAAAGGTTAAAATCTACGTAACCATAATCTCGTAAATGCTATGAAACCAGAAAGCAGAAACGATAAAGATAAACTACCACGATGGCTTACAACTTAAGTAGAATTATGCATGCATATTTTAGTTAAATGTTCTTATAATCTATTGATCTTTTCTTAGAATGGAATTGGGCGACCGTACATATATTTTCTTAAGAGAAGGTTTTGTGTGCATCATTAAGTTCAAATTATCAAGTTTGTTAAGTTGATTTCCTCAAGTTTCTTGCAATTCCTCACGGATTCTATTACTCCAATCTTTGTTATTCCTTTCCAATGTCTAACGTCTAAAAACTCGAGATCACGACAAATTTGCTAAAACCTTCGAGTTGAGTAAATGACCGATTTCTAAAAAGTCAGAAAACAAAATGATTTCAATACTTAGCTAATACCTTTTTGTGTTGTGTTCTGAACAATTACTGATGTAAAGATATCGTAAATTTGGACATACCTTTGCGATCATCTACAATGTCTTATCATCCAAATACTCGTTACTACAGAGGCCTCACGACTTACATTACCCTGGAGTTTATCACTCAACAATTTTCAATGTCTAAAATTCGAGTTCTGGACATATTCTATAAATCTCACTAATTATCTTTTCATCTAATATTATAGCTGGAAAAGTTACCTAGACATGGGCAAAAAGAGTATTGGCTTAATTTCAATTAACTCGGTGATCATTGATCAATAGCATATTAGTGGATGAGAATGGTTAAATCACAATTTGACTTTAACAAGTATATCAAAGGCTTTTTAAACTTTTAAACTCCCAACTCTATATCTAAAGAAAACCTAACTTTTTAGTATATTAACGACAACAAGATCACACTTAATTCCACCACATACATATTTCCAAACATAAAATGCTACTTGAAAAATCTAAAATTAATAAAAAGTAAACCAACATCACATAATACCACAAGGGAAGAGATTGTTAAAGAGTACCAACGACAAGGATGTTCACAAAGCAACATAGTTCAGTTCTAAGCAAGTACCAAATTCTCATCACAAGTTCCGATCGATGTTTGACACATAGACCCTCACAACATGGAAAAACTTTATAATTTTGAGACCAAGTCCCAATTTTAAAGAGAAATGAGCTATGTTGCCGAACAAGATAGGAACTAGTTTCGAGATTTTGGACTACTTTAAAACTTGACCAATTATTTTAGAAATCTTAGTAGAGCAATAGCAAATCAGGAAACATGAAGCTGAAAGAGGTGTGGTTTCTTCCTCTCACTTGAGGAGTGTTTTGACAATAGATTTGACGTTGAGTTTCTTGAGATCGGTATAAGATTGTCCACAGCCAACAAACATAACAGGAGCTCCCGATATATAAACCATGGATAATGCTGCTCCAACCTAAAGATTAAAAGAAGAAACGAATTCCGTCAAATTTGAACTTATAAGACATATCAAGTTCAAGAAAGCACAAACTGGATAATCTCACAGTAGGAATACGACATATTGTCATTTAGCAGGCAAGTACAGGATAAAATTGCTTTTTAAAAAAAAGATAAAAGCTGAACTTTTCATGCATAAAGAATCTACTACATATTGCATTCATATAATCTCTCTACCAGTGTCGTAAAAAATATATTACTGCCAAGTGCTAAGCCATTATCCAAAGTTTCTAGAAAGTTGGATTGTTAGAAAAGTAGTAAATAGCACACGCCAAAAAAAAACACGATGATATATTTATATATACACACACATAAGAACAAGAAAATTATGAAAAAGTTAATACCTTGTCGTCAATAGTATCGAATTTAGTGAGAAGGATTCCATCAATGAGTCTTGGACTGGGAGAAGTTGCAAGATCTGCTAATTTCTGCAGGAAAAAATAAAGATGGTGAAAACAGGGCTAAAACAGAAACTAGAGGGAAAGAGTAACGTGAAATTTGTCCACGTGAACATCGAGTTTCCTTACTTATTTGTCAGGTCGAGAAGTGACGAATTTTTTAAAAAGAAACGATAATATAGAAAGCGCCAAACTCAAAATTTACCTGGTTGAACTTAGATAACTGATCCACTGCATCATTTCCAACTAAAGCCTCCCCAACAAAAAGAACAAGGTCTGGATTGTTGAGGTATATAAGTTTCGAAAGTGCTCTCATCAGTGGCTCATTATCCTGTAAAATACATACACAGGCAGAATTGCTATTACCAAATCACGCAATAAAATTAAAAACTCATCTCACGAATTAATTATAATTTTTTATTTCCAAATATCACCAAACATATATATATATATAATATAAAACAATCAAGTATGTAACTCATAACAAAAGAAATATTAAGTGTTGGTCTGAAACAAAGGAGACCTCTTCATTACCTTTTAACAAGTTTCAACGTAACAAACCTGCCTGTGTATACGATATCGAGTCCGTAAACTGTTGTCGTTTAATCCTATGAAGCTTAAATATATAGTTTACTTTGTACAAAGCCACATAATTATGTTGTAACTAACATGGACACCAATAGATCCAAGAAATAAATATTAATTACAAAATCATTCATTAACACACTACCTGCATACGACCAGCTGTATCAACAAGAACTACATCAGACCCATTTCGACTAGCCTCCTGAATTGCTTCTTTTGCTACAACTGCAGGATCTTTCTCATAGCCCTTCTCAAAGATAGGGATCTGGTACAATAGAAAATATAACAAAATCAACTCCAGAACACTATGCTTGCTCAGGATATGGGTAAATCTTATATCAACGTTTTACAGGGAAAATATCACATTTCTATACCAACCTATCAATATTCACAACTTAGTCACCGGTTTACACAAAACCAAAATTTGTTTACATACCTATCAAGTGTCAAGACTTAATATCAGTCTATACGATATTGAACAACTAGTCATTACGAGCTATCAGAAGTATAAATTTTAACATTGGTATACAAATTGTCCACTTTCGTGTAGATTGGAGGTCATAGATTTAGATAAATAATTTTGTAAATCAATTAATGCTTTTGAGTTGAAAGCACAATGCTGATGTACGAATTGGTCAGTTAGTACGATTATCTATTGCTGTCTAAATTATGGAGCTTTTAGCTTGGCGTAATGATTGTTAAAAGCCAACATATTGATGTACAAAATTAATATTTTCCCTGCCAATATAATAGAAATGTAAAATCCTTCTCAAAAAAAGGATGACCTGGAGTCTACGTGCGTGGGTTCGCAGTTGTTCAACAGCTCCAGAACGGAAAGTATCACATGCAGCCATCATGACCTTAACATCATGCTGTTGAAGCCAGTAAGCTACCTGTAAAGGAACATTAGCAACAATCAGATACTGCAAAAACGCATATAAATTTGGCAATAACGTCACAAAAGTGTAGAAGTATCATAACCTTTGCAAGATTGGTAGATTTACCAACTCCATTGACCCCTACAAAAACCACAACATAAGGCCTTCTTTGCTCTTTGGCAGAATGCACATCCCTCAATATGTCGATTGACCTTCTAGGTGTGAGAATGCGGACTAAGGCTTCTTCCATTGCAGTCTATAAAACATTGATCACTGAAATTATTAATCTTCGCTACTAGTGAAAACATTATGAAGATTTTCAGGAGAAAAAATGACAGTCACCCACAAACCTGCACTGTCGAAGATATCCTTGTAAAGGAAGCCAACTTTTTACCTTCCATACTGAAAGCTACAGATTCACAGAGTTTTTCAGCTATCTCCTCGGCCTAAAAGGGTATCATTACAGCATACAGATGTCTATAAATATCAGTTAGACGTTAAAAAGGTGAGAGTATAAATGAAAGGACGAGCAATGTACATACCACATTCTTGGTCATGAGCCTGTCTTTAAGAGCTTTAAGGGCTGGTTCTAGGTCCGCCTTCTCTAGGTTGGCTTTGCCAGCAATACTGAAGAAAGAATAAAAACACATGTTGCAATGCATTTAAATACATTAATCACTTGAAAATGCAATAGTAAATTTTTCATGGAATATATTAAATCTGGCTCAAGGGAGACTCTTAAACCAAAGGCAAATATTCTGAATGTGCAAGTAACAAAGAATTAAATTTTCAAGGAAAAAGTTATTTCTGTCTTAAGAAGATACACATCATTTAGTGGCAATTATGTGGTGTAATGCGAATAAATGACTCTTAGTCATTGGAATAAACAAAAAGGTAAATGATCCACTTAAGATAAGATTGACTAAGAATCATCTAATTATGAGGTTTAAATTCCGAAGAGTTCAATAAACCAGGTAATGCAAAGTTTTCAACAAATTACTTAATTACAAGAATAATCAATGACTAATGATTGAACTAAACTGCTTAGCTGAATTTTAAAATTAAAAACAAAGTACAATTGAAACAGAAGGAAACCAGATAGCAATTTCAAGCCACTTAACTAATACCATGAATGTAACCACTGATGTTGCTTGTTTACTTTCATATATGTGTATTTGTTATTAACTTTCATATATATATAAGGTAGAGCAATAGGTATTTCATGTTGTGAGCAAGAGAAATACTAGCATTTTCAGTACAAGCATAGCAACAAAGCATTTAGAAAAACGCAACTCCAAAGGCCAAACTATTATGGAAAGTGATGAAGCTTGAGAAAACAAAGTTAAAGTCACTTTACGAGTACAGTAGTAGAACACAGGAAACGATCTCTCTACATAGCCCAATATAGTAATATACCTGATTTAACTTAAGAGTACAAAGGTAACCTCAACATTTTTCCAATCTTAAAGGAGTTCAGAGTGAGACATTGTAACTCTTGAAGGTTCAGTATTTGTATTCTCAAGCTATCTTCCAGGAAAACAGAAGACTATATGGGGTAGAAGTAAAATAGGGTAGGAGGTTTGAGTGAAAGATAACAAACTTCCTGTATTTATGAAACATAAAAAGACTATCCGTAACTATCATTGTGAGTTCGCTTTACCATCCATTCAGTAAAAGAGTAAACATAAAAAGTTTTCACAATTTGATTACTTTTAATAACAAATACAAACGGGAAAAAAACGATATCAACAAACTAAACCAGTGGAAGTGTCAAAAAAATACCTCTGGAACATGGTGGAAAACCACCCCTTCTTCTTTATCTCCGTCTTCCCTTCCTTTTCAGCTTCTCCTTCCTCTTCTGATTCACTATCACTACTAAAAATCTCATCTTTATCCATCATACTCTCACCAACATCCTTAGTCAAAACCTCAATATTATCATCCCCGTTCGTATTATCTGTGAAATCCAATTTTGACTCTACAGGCTTATCATCCCATACCCTTTTCTTTTTGGTGGCCTTTTTCTTGGCCTCCATTTTCGAGTCCTTGTTAGCAACAACATTTTCAGTTTTCTTCCCACTTTTAGCCCTAAGCTTCTGTAACTTATTTACATCAAAAGCCCCATTATTGGAACTCCTATTCTCTTTACCATTTACAACAGTATTAGTATCAGTAGCTACATGGTTATACCCATTTTCATTATTGTTATTTTTTGTTTTTTCGCCATCGCCACTGTCACTTTCATTTTCAGACCCGCTATTTTTTTTATTACCTCCTTGGATCCCTGACTTCTTGACCTGTCCTTGCTTTTTATTAACAACATTATTATTTGTTGGAAAATTTAATTGCTTATTTCTCTTCATCTCCTCGGCACGAGACTCAGCCTCCCTCTTAAGCTGACGAAACACGTCATCAAAATCATTATAAACCGTTTGATTAGGATCGTAAATATCCGAGAAACTCTTCTTCACCATCGAGAGCAAATCATCTACGTACATAAGATGGAGAATACGCTGGTACACAGCAACAAACACGAGGCCTAGCTCGTTATGGAACGTCCATTTGAGAGTGTATGCAGCTCCAGGAGCGTCATAGTTGTATGACAGTGCGCCAGATCGTTCCTCCAAAAGGCAAGACCGGATTAAGGTGTCTATTGGTGAGCCTTTTAGAGCGTTACCAAGTTCGTTGCATGTCCATAGGATTAATCCTCCTCTAGTGAAAATTAGTAACTGTTCTAACATTGTTAAGACCTTTTTCTACAATTCCTGCGAACAAATTATGGACAAATTAAAGGCTCACACAATCAATAGAACTATAAATTTTCTTAAATACTCGACCAACACAAAAGTATCGAAATACCAAGGCCAGCCCAAAACAATAAATTGGAATACTATGCTCAATGAAGCAAATTACGCAGTACCAGAACCTTTTTCTATCAAGCAAGCCAAATAACTGGAATGTTTCAATCAAGATAAAATCCCCAAATTAGAAACAAAGATCAATCAAGCAAAGTAAAAAAAGAAAGAACTCAATTAGAGACCTCAAGTTCAATCATACAAGCTGTTTTACCTCCAGCTAAGATGGCGTTTTGGAGTACGAAAAAAGCTAACATTTTTCAGATTAAAACTGCAACCATATAATCTACTACGAGTCCATCAACTTAACGACAAACTCATAATCCCAATCTCAATCAAGCAAAATTTCAAGGATTTTATCAACTCCAAGCACCAAATAGGAACGTCAACACTCGATGCAAAGAAGATTACAAAACTTGTCGTTACAACAATTATAGGCATTCAATAACCACCGTGATCTAGCCAAATTCACATTAATATATATTTTTGCATACAAACAACTTGAAACTTTACAACAACTTAACAGTTAACACAGACTCGCAGCTCAGTCAATCAACCTTTACAGTTTTTACCAGCACCAAGCTCAACGCAAATAAGATCACAAAAACTTGTCAAAACGACAATTATAGGCATTTAATAACGACCACAATCTAGCCAAATTCACCTTCATATTATATTTTTGCATATAAACAACTTGGAACTCCACAATAAATCAATACAGACCTGCAGATCAATCAATCACGATTTACAGTGTTTAACTTTTTACCAACTCCAAACACCAAACAGGAACCTCAAACCTCAACGCAAAAAAGATCACAAAACTTGTCATGAGGACAATTATAGGCATTTATTAACCACCGTGATCTAACCATATTCACATTAATATTAAATTTTTGCATACAAACAACTTGAAACTTTACAAAAAATTAACATAGACCCGCAGCTCAATCAATCAACATTAACAGTTTTTACCAACTCAAAGTGCCAAATAGGAACCCTCAACGGTCAAAGCAAAGAAGATCGCAAAAACTTGTCACGACGAGTAACGACAAATACATGCATTTAATAACCACCCTGAAGTTACCAAATTCACATTAATATTATATTTCCGCAAACAAACAAACAATTTGTACAATAAATCAACGCAGATAAACCAACAAGCAATATTCGGTCAACCTACATTAAATAAACCCTCAGCTCATCAATCATCAAAGATTCGATCTTTACGATCTTTACGAATTTTAGCTAATTTTACATTTTATTTTGGCATAAAATAAACTGCAAACCTTTACAATAAATTCCTCAGATACCCTCAAGATCAATCTAATAAATAAATAAAACATAACATAATTTATATTAAAATCAATGATCAAACCAATTTCAAAAACATATAAATTTATCAACACCCACAAAATACAAAAAAAATAAAAAATCCAATTCTTTAACAAACCCTAAAAATCGACACATCTAATCCAAAACAATATATCAATAGAAAAAAAAAATCAAAACTAGCAAAACCAAATAGCTAGATCTGATCTTTTTATTATAATTTACAAACCCATTTAATCTTCGCAAAATTAAGATCCATCTATATATTCATATATATATATATATATATATATATAAGCAATCAATAAAGTAATATAAACAATACTTACAAAAGAAATAACGAAAACCAAATATAAAATAAGTAGAAGAAAAATACCTTTTTTCGTTCGATTATAAAAATTAATGAAATTTAAGGAGAGACAAGATATATATACATAACTTTTTTTATTTTTTATTTTTTATTTTAAGGTTAAATTGCAACAACTCTCATAAAATATGAGTTCATTTTAAATAATCCATCAATACTTATTTTCTTTGCAATTTGACCCTTTTTCACTTTTTCACTTTTTTTTTTTATAAATAAACTCATTAAAGATGATCACGGGATTTTGCACATATTCATTCTAAAAAGACTCGAACTTTGTATTTCCTATTTGATAATGCGAGTTCTGGTCCTTTTTACTTTTTGACATTTTTAATAAAATCCGTTAAGTTGTTGAACTGATATTTATGATCGATGGTCCGTTCTGGAAAATTAATTTAATTTTATGTAGTTTACAACTGAAGAATTGTGTGAAGAGTTGAGACTGACTGTTTGTAGGTACATATTTTTGACAGATATGACTTTTTTTTCTTGTGAAACTCCTTCATACAGTCTTATTATTTGTAACCCTTATTCAAGATATGTAGTTTTAAAGTTGTACAACTCAAGAATCGTGCAAAGAGTTGAGAATAATTTTTCGTAGATACTGTTTTCTAAGAGATAGAACTTCTTTTTGTGTAAAAACACTTCAAACAATCTTTTTCTCTTTAACCCTTATCTTAAATATTTAGATATGTAGATTAAAAAAATTTAATCTCAAGAATCGTGCGAAGAGTTGTGAATAGGTTTTCGTATATACAGTATTCCGAGTGATAGAACTTTTTTCGTTGTGTAAAACTGCTTCAAACAATCTTTTTCTCCTTAACCCTTTATCTTAATTTAAATATGTATTTAGTGGTGAAATATATAAAATAAATAAAAAAGAGTCATGTAAATGCAAACGAATGAAACACATGGTTATGTATGCTGTATTTTAAAGGTTGATTCGTAAAATGATTGGAGAATTTGAACTATTAGTATTATGGTTTGTTTGCCTGTTCTGATTGCTTTTTCGGCCTACTTTGTTACCCTTTTTCTTAAACGGAATGACCATTATGGGAACTTAGCTCATAACCTTGAATATTTCTTTAATTTTAATAAAGGTCGGATATTGATTAAAAAAAAGTATTTTAAAGGTTGATATGGGGTCTCTTTGCAAAATCTGAAAGGGGGAGATAAATTAATTGCAAGAATTTGAAGTTTTCCTAGATCTTTTGTAATGAATTCATAGTTTATGGGGCTGTTTGCAATTTACCTTTTGAGGGGTATATTCGGTATTTCGTTAGGTCGGCTGAACATTTTGGTCAACAACATATTATTATGATATTATAAAGTCAAATTTGGTCTTTTTTTAACTCAAAAAATTTATAAATTGTGTATGTTTTGACTTGGTCTATATTGTCATACGATTTGTAAATAAGGTTAAAAGAACCGAAATTAGAAAAGGGAAGTTTTCAAAAAAATGATATTTTTAAAATTATAGTTTCTTAAATATATCATTCCAACATTTATTTTTCAAAAAATGCAAATTTCGTTATGCTCAACTAAAACCCGTCACCTATTTTAAATCACATTGAAGCTCGACCGCCTCCTACCTCACATCACTCATCACTTGCCCATGTATTGGTGAGGTCGTTGGAGATACAACGAATCACATGCAAATTCACTCGTGAACTGCATACACACTCGTAGAAAAATGAATAATTTTTCTTAAAATGCATACGCTTTGCGGTTTACTTATTCGTGAAACTCGAAACAAACTTACTTTGAAAAGTCAAAAGACCGACAAGCCTTCATAGTCGTCAGAGTTTTAAAGAAGTAGATATATATATATATATACTTATTCGCTAAACTCGAAGTACCCATTAGTCATAAACTAAATACTTATGTCCTAACTTTGTTGTTCATGCTACAGTGAGGTCGTTGAAGGACCGGTGAAACCCCACCGGTCTCCACCGGTGACCGATAAATTATGCTCTTTTGAGAACGAGTCTGCACTTCACACATGATAGTAATTATGTTGTTTACAAATGGTAGTAGGCACTTTTACGAATGAAAAAACTATGCATTTCGTCGGAGTTTAGACAACCTCATTAGAGACCTGTCGGACCACCCATGACCTCCGACAATGTCCGACGAATGACGGGTAAGAGAGAGATTGATGGGTTGACATTGCTAAGTGATAGATTAAGGTGAGCTTGAGTTGAATTAAAAGAAAGTTGTTGTGTGACATATTAGCTCACATATATATGTATATAGATATAGAGAGAGAATATAGAGAGATACAACAACAGGGTTTTTATTAATCAGAATGTATGAATACAAGGGGACCCTAACCTTCTTTATATACTAGAGGTTAGAGTTATACAAGATAGAAAACTCAACTTAGGCCCACTATGAGTAAGCCTCAATAGTCCAATAATATCTTACAACACTCCCCCTTTGGACGTCTTGAATTCTTCGTCTTCATGCAGTCGATCTGAGTCGAGTTCATTCGCAGTGCTAAACACATAAAAACCTTAGGGCCGGAAAACCCAGTGTGGGACAAAACCAGTACCTAGGAGAAACTGTGTAGCCGAATGATATAGGCCGAAATATCATGTAAGTAACTAACCACAAAACAGTGTGCCTCATCAAAACCTTGACAGAGCAAACCCAATGGGAAAATCTCTGATCGAAGAAAAAAGAGTGCAACAGTGGTAGTAGTAGGGGATCAACCACAAAACAGGTGTCTCATCAAAACCTTGCTAGAGTAAACCCAGTGGGAAAAAATCTCTAGTCGAAGGACAAAAGAGTACACAGTGGTAATAAGTATACAACAGGATACTCCCCCTAATTTCGGCAATCTTAAGTGAGATAAGATGGGAACGTGTCTAGCTAAAAACCTTGCCAAGGAAAACCCAGTGGGAAAAAACCTTGGTTTAAGGACAAAAAAAAGTACACGAGCATGCGACTGGATGCTCCCCCTCACTTGCACACGACAGGGTGCGAAGATTTCGACTAAGTAGTAATTAGTGCAATAAGCATTCACCTGGATGCTCTCCCTCACTTTCACACGACTGAGTGCAAAGATTTCATATTCCAAGAAAGAGTACGAGCATTCGACTGGATGCCTCATTTACTTACACACGACTGTATGCAAGAAAATATAACGTGGAATAGAACGAGCATTCAACTGAATGCTGTTAAACTTCATATGTAAAGATTCATTTCGGCAAGAAATGCTAAATAGCATAATCTAGTCTTGTCTCTCTTGATCGATAATAACAAGTTGTCCTCAATTAAGACAAGTGTTTTATCTGGATCGTGAGACAGAGCATATGTAATTCAAATATGGCTAATACGAGCTCGAAGCCATATACACTCTCTAGTCGTCTCATAGAGCACGAGTAGATCAGAGTGATTCGTTTGGAGTCATTCCAAGACCTCCAAGATATTGCCTTATTCCTAATGGTAAAAACAGACCATGTTAGGAATATCACTTATGCGGGTCTGATAAGTAACCGGCATCGGTATAACCGAAAAGGGTTGCGTTAATTCGAGTACCGAAGGGGGTAGGTACACTCGATGACGCAAATGGGATAAACTAGCCCACTTCCAAAATTACCTTAAGGTAATGGAAAAATGTCTTTTATGCCATTTCGATGGCAGCGTGTTAGCGCAATGTTGTGTCGAGCTATACCATTCACAACATACGAGATGTTCGTCCTAGCACATTAGACCAAGTACAATGATGCGCTTATTGTACTTAGATATGAACATCATGGTTCAATATCTCTTTGTCGTCTCATCAGGGACGGACCGGGTCTATATCATTGTCTAGTGATCGAACGATCATGGAAGAATCTGATGACTTAGCGTCATAATGACTAAAACGTCATAACACCTTCTGGGTGTAGTCTGAATCATGGACTTAGATTCAATCTTTACGGGACTCGATCATCGGGCCGAGTCATTACCGTGTCTTCCCAAGATCCTTCATCTCGAAGGCAAATCCAAAAAAATGGATCGCGTAATAAAACACGCAAGGGCATAATACTTGTTCAAGTATCCCAAGCTGATCAAGTACTCACTTAGGCGGTATAGCACATCCGCTCGGATTATATTCATCCATATAGTAAACGTCTCAGTCAATTGAGATCGTGTTCCGTGGTCAGGAACTACTTGATTCAAGCACATGAAGTCACATAGGGACCTTCATCTATATCTCTTTGTCTAAATCCCCATAGAGATAAAACCGTGACCACAATCGCATGCTGCATAATCAGTTTTTCGGAAACTACTAAACTGATAAAGTAGGGGACCGTTATAACGTCCATTACGAGGAAATCAACCATCTCGTAATCAATTCCAATGTGTGAGAGAAGCCTTGCGCTACTAGGCGAGCATTCTACAATCTCATTATTCTCATCACTTTTCCTTACGAATAACCAAATAAACAAACTCGTTTAACATTGGTGGTGTTGGAGCTACAGGTCCGAACACACTTTCTCTAAGGAGTCTACATGGATTGCAAGTTTCCATTAGTCCAGTCTATTCTCCGTTAACTTCAGGCAACGATACATGGTTCTCTGTCATAATTTGCTCATATTATCAGTCGTCACCGAATATATGAACAAGTAATCAATGACAGTCTCATTTCGCTTCAATATCGTCTAAGATATCATGATCGACAGATATTTCGAGATTGTTAGGATGAGGAGAAAATCACACATCTCCTTGATCCTTTATAATCTCGTGCGACAAACGAGTTTCGGTTCACCACCTCTGGGGCTGAACGAATTAAGAACCGGTCAAATTCCTCATATCTTAGGAAGGATGATAGACTGACGGCCGACGGCAGCGTCCTTTGCTTGGCGGGTTGGGCCAAAGCAACGTGTTACGACAGGAACACGGCGTCCGACAGGGACGTCTATCCTTGCAAGCATTTTGCAGTAGGTATAAATGATCTCGTGACATCTCATAAAGTCATTAAATGCGTCTGGCATTTAGTTAGACTTGAGGGAGTCTATGCACTTACTTATCACTAAGTGCAGTTTTGGGGATCAAGCTAAGACTGAGTGGGTTATGCCACGTTACTTCACGTTGTTCCTTATCAACGGTAACGTGCAAATCTCCCCCTAACGACGGGGAGAACAGTCTTAGCGATGTCACTTTCGCATATCATGCGGTAAAGAGATCGCTTGCCAAGGTTACTCTATCAAATGATAGACAGGAGATTCATAATCGACTTATGTCCCCTTCAGAGGTCCATATTTTGAACGCTATAGCGGCTCAATCAAAATATTAATTAATCACTCTAAACACGCGTTAATATGAGACTTCTGGCTCATAACCAGTAACCAGCTGGTACGCATATGGTGTTTGAGTGTCTATGGGCCTCATGACGGACCAATGCAGCAAAATAGCATAACCCCACACAAAAATATAAATCTTGGTGCGCAAGACCAAGAAATGCGTGCAATCATTTGCAGTCGCATCATCAAACTTTCCGTGAGTCCATTTGGGTCTGAACATAATCGACAGGATGTTCAATTTCAATTTCCAAACTCAAGTAATTCAAATCGAAATTTCGATTTTTTTTTTTTTACTCTTCGGAATTATCAAGTCGACTAGACTTTTCAGGATAATCCGGATCATGAGCCATCAACTTAATGATAGGGCTAAAAGTTTGGAAGGTGCTGCATTTATGTGGACAACATTAAAACGTGACCATATTGTCGATGCATCAACCATAACCATTTATATTTATGGTCCGTCTTATGGTTGGATAAGTCCACAATAACTCCTTCAATTCTTTACAAGAATTCTACGAGTTCATTTTGTGATCTTTACACATACTAGTCTTTCAAAGTGAGCATTAATGGCATGAATTTCGGATTAATCGCGAAATATATTCTCAGAGAGAATCCAAATGATATGCGATTATAAATCAAGCATCGTCTTTTGACCCGGGAATATCTCATCCGGTCAATGCCACAATATCAAAATGCTCTTATCAATCGACGACAGGCGAATGATAGTATAGACAATCATGTCTTAGCATCTAAATCATTTATCATTTCGACGACAGGCGAAATGATAAGGTAACTTTAAATGCTTTTAAAAATTGTGGTAGAAACCACTTGAAACACATTTCAACTCCTCTAAAATACGCTTTTGATCGTATTGAATGGAGGCTATGTAAAGAAATTTTAATTCTTTCATGAGCTATTACCAGATAACACTGGTTTTCTCGAATATTTTATAACTCAACAAGGTACGGCAGGACCTACATGAGTATAAGACCTCGTATTTGACAAATCAATTTGGTTTTACCAAAGATTTCAATTTTGGAACGACAGGTCCAGAATCGTTGTCACTGAGTACTCTTTTAGGCAAATAGTTGATGAAATTATGTGGTACACTGTTACCCACTATTTCCAAAAAAATCAACTACCCTACAAGTATTGCCTAAAATTTCATAATTTAAAGTTCGGTCACATTTGTCAAAGGAATTTGCTCAAAACACTTTAAATTATTTCGAGAAATTTCGTAAACAGGCAAACCATAATACAAAAGTATGTCCAAATGGAAAAATCATAATCCAAATGGAAAACATAATCCAGATGAGCGAAAAAATGGCTCAATGATTTATCAAAATCAATAAAGAAAGGTACCAAACTTATTTGAGCCACAAAACTGGGGGTCTCAAGAGTTTACTTTCAGTTATCTTTAACCACATTAGCATCGGTTTTTTTCACCTTTATAATAGCTTTGAACTATTTAAGGAGTAACCGTGCATGACATTTGTCTTTATAGCATAGAGTTGCCTCCTTGAGCATTATCTCTTGCTTTGTGACAACGGGCCATATTGTTCATTTCAATTACTGTCTTGGAGCCACAGGTTTTTGATTTTGACGATTGTCTAAAATCTCACTTGGCTAGGCGATTCATCGGGATCGCGACAGTTCGAGACAAATAACACTTGTCTCGGTTCTCGATTTGTGGAAAAAAAATGTACACGAAGAGCATTAATATCAGGCAAACAATTCGCCATTAACCCAATAGGATTAAAACTACTCACCGGGGTAATTTTCTTATTCAATAACTGGGCGATAAAGGAACATGGTGAATATAAATTCACAATACTGCTTATGGAATACAATTTCCAAGCTAGTATTTTGGTGAAGGATAGCTCCAATATGTCAATTTCAGACATTTGTTCACCATAGACGTCATCACGTCTCAAATGTGGCGACGGAATAAAATCAACGCCTTAGCATTCATCTTGAGGGTAACAACAAACTCGTGTTTTACTCATCAAAGATAGCATCCAAAAAAATTTTGGGCATCACATTTTCACACATCAGGGTGAGTAACATGTGGTGACAGATTAAAATCAACGTTTAAACAGTTATTTCGCAAGTATGTTTTACGATTTTTTCATCATAGATGGCATCCAACATGTGTTGGGAGTTCTGGATTATTTTTCATATAAAACGACTGGTTTATATGTTTATGATTTGCATAAGCACAAACGTTTTTTTTGAAACGACAGGTTCAAAAACATTAGTTTTGCTTCTCATGTGAATCGGTTCTCATTGATCGAACGACGGGTCGATACTGAAACACCAATTCGGCGAAACATACATCACTATATAAACACACTCGGGGAAATTATTATTTAGTCAACCCCTTTCGGTAGCTCTACTTGAAAAACGACCAGGAAAGACGGTGAGGGTGGAGGGCACGAATGCCACTTAAAACCCGACCTCATTAGGATATCTACTTCCGCCTATATCTTTCCTAGACATCGTATCCAAATAGGTGAGCCTAGTTGGGGAAGGTTCATAATTTTTTCAACTTAAATGTGAAAATATATGATTTCGCAAATTTACATGTTGTACATATATGTATATGGCAGTAAATAAATATCAATATGTTTCCTGTTTCCATGCTTAACAAATAATCGTAACATGGCAGTACATAGATTAACACTCAATATTCTCTAGATGTAATGTATCTATATGTGTACTGTTTCTAATAAGGAAGTGATATTAAGATTATCAATTTAAATCTACCAAGTTACACTAGCAAGATATAACTCAATCTTTTATTATTCTATTGCTATATGTGTAAGTTTTATACATGGTAACTAAATCATTCATGTACGTAATATATTTAATTACTAATTTAGCATATCACATGCAGGAAGTCAATTTATTATATTCTGGTAATGCCAATTTTACACTTTCAAGTTCTAAGTTTTAACATATATAAACCAAACATAAGTCATAGGCAAACGCATGTACTGTTATGTATTGAGGGTTAATAACAAGGAGTAAGGATGTAATTACAATAAACTAGTAGTCAATTACACTATTATTACATGAGCAGTCCACAATTTCAGTGAGTTTCAACCTAGTCCATGCTATTATTGCAGAATCGGTCCTAAAGTATATGCAAGATGCAGTTTAGTCCCGGGTGTTTCACTTGCTAAAGATTTAATCTAATAGATTATCAGTACATCCAATCTTTAATTAACAAATATGCAGGTAAGTCAAACTTAACGCATGATTACGCTTTTATCCTATAACAGCCAATAAGACCAAACAATTCTCAAGGTATAGGCATTCAACTAGTTTGGCAGTAGGTTATTATTTAAATAGACATGCAATTTATATTTTATTTGCCGGGGGTAAATATCCATGTACCGTACTCCGGGTATTTTGTAGAAGGTCGAAACGAACCCAATAAAACCCAGATAAACCTCAAGCTTTATAAATACCCAATATCTGTGCGTTTACCCAAAATCTCCAATACCCACGAGCGTATATCCTAGTCTCCGCAAGCAAAGTGCCGATAACGTGTTGTGTGACATATTAGCTCACATATATATGTATATAGATATAGAGAGAGAATATAGAGAGATACAACAACAGGGTTTTTATTAATCAGAATGTATGAATACAAGGGGACCCTAACCTTCTTTATATACTAGAGGTTAGAGTTATACAAGATAGAAAACTCAACTTAGGCCCACTATGAGTAAGCCTCAATAGTCCAATAATATCTTACAACAAAAGTGACATTTTTCAGGATAAAATATTTGAAGAGTAACGATTTTTTTTTTTTGAAAGTTAAGAGTAACAATTTTTGTTAATCTAGTTTTGTCATTTAACAGTTTTTTTTGGGTAAGTGTCATTTAACAGTTTTTGGTAACTATATCGAAAATTAATTAGTTTACTTGTTTATTGTCCTACAATTATTTGTCTTAGTAATGCTTAAAATAACCCGATATACCCACGATTGGAAAGTGGTTAAAAGGTACCTTATGCTATATATACCAAATAAATTTCAAATTGTTGTCCCAATTTGACATTATATATGAGTACGAGCTATTATGACGAATATGGATAAGTAACGCTATAGAGTCAGACTAGCTAATTAACCAGACTGATTGACAGACAGAAAAAAAATAAAAGGCAAAATATAATACTTATGGAATCCTAGTTGATACTATCATAAAGTTAAATATTAATTAAAAATATTTAAATTTTTTAATGATTTTAATATATTTTATTTGACAATTCAACAAAATAAAAACTCAAATATAATATTATATAACTCTATTTGAGACTACGCTAGAGTTAAATATTAATTAAAAATATTAAATATATGACCGAATAACATACTTTAAAATTTCGGAATGAAAATGAAATTCTAAATTTAAATTGAGAACCGGTGTGTCGAGAGTCTGATCGAGATTATCTGGCTCATTACCACTATTGTATTAATTCTGATGTGTACATATTGATCAATTATATACCACGTACTTATGTTTATAAATATCATGTACCATGCATTACTAATTTACTATCGACTTAACTATTATGGTAATTACCATATCAATTATGTTAATTGCTACTAATAGGAGAGAAATTCATGTCAATTCATGGTAATTGCTCCTTAATTAATTTATGCAAACATTTTTTTGCATTTGGCTTTGCATGCAAAGACCCTGAATCTATAACTTTTATGGATAAATATAATAATAGTTTTTCAACTTTAATTTGATCAAAACTATGCACGGTTTGGGTTCTAGCGTGGGTACTCAGACCAACTGTGGGCTACTTATTAAATCAGCTTGGAATGTTAGAAAACCGATCAAACGATGCGAATTATTCAAGCTAATTGGTGCAAGTTATGTGGCCATAAAGCGGAATTAGAGAAGACTTGTTCTTTAAGAGTTATTTTTCAAAATGTATATGGCGAATCTTTCTTGCGAAAACAGCTTTGTTGGTAATAATGGCCCATAGAGTTATTGGATGGAATAGACGATACTTCATAGCAAAGGGGAAACCGTTTCGTCGTCTTTGGGTTGAATACTTATTGCCACAGTCATTTATTCCATTTGACGAGTACGTAATCAAGGGCATATTTGCTGGCTTCGGCTCGGGATAATTCAGGAATCGATAGGGATCCCAGGAACTGCCCGTGAAACGTTATCAAATGCATATTTGCTGGCTTCGGCTCGGATATACACACAATATCAGTTTATAAAAAAAAAAGGTGATGTGAACGAGGCTATAATAGGCACAACCCTTTTTGAACTGCTATGTAAACTTGGAAAAACAAGCAACAAACTTTTAGGAAAAAACCAAAATCCTACTCATAAAAAAAGATGGTCTGATGCATTAATTGACTCACCAACTCATTTTGGATACTTGCATTATGTTTATTTTTCTATATTCATCCAACAAAAACTTAAAATACATAATAGATTTTGGTAATATATATCCCTAATTTTCAAAAAATCTCTTTGTAATATGTCCAGACTACATTAACTCTTCCTTAACCACTATCCTGATTTTGTGTAGTATATGCATATACCTCTCTATATAAAGTTACTAAAGGTGACTTACATGCATAAGCATTGCAAAAATGATAATTGAGAGAATCCTGGTTTTGTTGTGCTTTGTGCTTTTGTGTACATTGGAGCATTCTGCATGTATAACCACAGAGCAAGAGAGTGACCGGATAACTGCACTTCCCGGTCAACCTCCGGTGAATTTTTCGCAATTTTCTGGCTACATCAATGTGAACGAGGAACGTGGCAGGGCTCTATTTTATTGGTTAACCGAGGCGAAAACTCACCCTAAGAAGCGCCCTCTTGTGCTCTGGCTTAATGGAGGTTAGTTAACTATTTAACACTATTTCTACTTAACAAAGTTGGTTTACAATTTTGAATCGTGTTTTTAGCTTCATGCTCAAGTCAACACACTGCGAGTGCACTCGAGACAAAACTTTTTATTTTGTTTTAAATGTCTAACGGTTGGCGTTGACAAGGCATAGTTTTGTCGGTTTGGCGCATACGAGTTAATTATCTATTTATTTTTATAAAATTGTCCGCTTATACGCTAAAACTCAGAACAGTGTGACGACTGAGGCATGCGATCTGCTATTTTATATTCTTTCTAAATTCCAATTAGCTAGTTTATCCAAATAACAGCCATTGAAAAGGAAAAAAACTCGGTATTTGTTCATGTGTAATTACTACTCAATACGTCTTAAAACAACTATTCGCTTTTATCATAATATATCTCACATATATTCAAGAAACAGATGACGTGCAATATAATGGACAGAGGGAGTATATTACCTTTTTATTACCGGGCATAAATTATTTTCCTCTACATGCATGCAGGACCGGGATGTTCGTCAATTGCATATGGAGCATCGGAGGAGCTTGGACCATTTCGAATCAACAAGACCGGTTCATCTCTTTATTTGACCAAGCCTTCATGGAATAAAGGTAAATGGAGTATCTTATAACTTGATGCTAAATTCAAAAAAACTTACCAGATTTATTGATAAGGTGAAACAACTTGATGCAAATAAGCCATAGTAATAAATGTATTTTTTTCCCCAAAAAGGAACAAGTAGAAAAAGCAATACATTTGGTTAGCCTCGGCCAGTTTGGAGCGCTTCATGTGGGCAGTTTTTTTTCTTTGCCAGAATCATGTTCAGATTAGCAAATGATTTTACCAAGTTAATCTGACTAGTTTGATTATGTACAAATCTTCAAAAGAGCAATGCTAAATATGACAAATATTTCCTTGATTTGGTTTTACAACTTTGACTAAGAAGTTTTACAATTAGTAT
Organism: Primula vulgaris; assembly: GCA_963920805.1. NCBI lineage: Eukaryota > Viridiplantae > Streptophyta > Magnoliopsida > Ericales > Primulaceae > Primula > Primula vulgaris. The sequence continues at coordinate 31,428,249 of OY987220.1, forward strand.
CTTGTAAACTAAAACACTATGCTTGAACACAACTCATAACATTGTAGAGTGTTCGATTTCCAAAGAAACATACTAACGTATTTCTAAAATACGTTTTACGACTATTGTTCTCAGTGGCAAACATTATTTTTCTGGAATCACCTGCTGGAGTTGGGTTTTCATACACAAACACGACCTCGGAGTTGAAAGATACAGGGGACGAAAGGACAGGTATTGAACATTGCTAGTCCAAAAATGTTATTTCTGCAATTTTTTTTAATTTCATTGTCTATAACCTTATAAGGCTTATTGTCCATTAAATTCATTTTATTACAGCTCAAGATTCTTTAGCTTTCCTCATAAAATGGTTTGCAAGGTTTCCACAATACAATCATCGAGAGTTCTACCTTGCTGGAGAGAGCTATGCAGGTGCATAAGTAGACAAGTAACACTAAACATATATCGATAAATATATATATTTGGCGACACTATATATTGAGGGTCGAGAAATTTTCTAACTCTACTGCTTCACTCCGAGTTCTGTTAAACATAATTCTACATTGAACTATACGTACATTTCAATCTCTATTTACTTTCACTTGAGTTTCTAATTTGGCTGCAATTTTTCTACTATATTCTGATTTTCATATTTTCCTGTAGGGCATTATGTTCCGCAGTTGGCAAAGAAAATTGTTGACTATAACAAAGCAAATCCTCAAAGTGTCATCAATTTTCAAGGATTCATAGTAAGGATTCAATTTTAATTGCTTCCGTTTTTTTATTATTTATGTGAAGTTTCAAATGTAACTTCTGGTTTATTTCTGAAATTGAGTGTTTGTTTATCTTTCTTAAAGTGACTTTTGGTTGTTGAAAATATTTTTTGTGTGATAGCACCGTCGTTTAGGTTCTTCTTTTTCAGTTAAAGTTATGTTAAGTTGTGTAAGAGACTTTTTACTATTCGGTTTTTCTAATACTAAACTTTCCTATTTCTTAAAGTTAATACTGTATAATTTTATAAAAGACACAAGATAATCATAGACCAGATTATTAGTTTATTTGGAAACATTTCTTTCACGATTAGTTACTTACCGAGGTCGACAAAAAGTAGAGGCTCGTTCATTTTTTTAAGTTCAGTTGTTCAGGCTAGAAAATAAAAGGCTTCCATACTTACGTCCATGAATCAAATGTCCTGCAACTTTTAGAGAGAATTTTTTTCTTGTCAGTTAAATACATTGCTTAAAAGGTTTTCGATTTTTAAGAGGAAACATACAGAGAACTACAACTTTAACTTCAATACTGTGTACCTTACTTTCAAACATAATTGTCCTTTTCTTATTCAAATTTAGAACTCACTTTCAAGAAAAGAAAAAATTGCCATTTTGAAAAAAAAAATCTATGAATGCAGGTTGGGAATGCTTGTATGGACAAGTACTATGACGAGTTAGGCACAGTTACATATTGGTGGAGCCACTCGATGATATCAGATCACACTTATGAAAACATTATGAGCAGTTGCCGCCTAAAAATATATAAACCACAGCCATCAACTAAAAAATGTCGTGATGCTTTTCTATCTGCTTATTATGAGATTGGTAAAATTGATCAATACAGCATTTATACAAAAACTTGTAATTCATCATCCCCTAGTAAAACTTCAGATATGCCTTTGAGATTCAAAAACAGTCTTTTACAAATAAGAAGTTATTCAAACTATGATCCTTGTTCTGAGAACTATGCTGAAAAGTACTATAACACCCCTGAGGTTCAAAAGGCTTTACATGCGAATACTACAAAGATCGCTTATAAGTGGACTGCCTGCAGGTACTTTGCTTACTTTTTGTTGTTCTTCTTAGAAAATGCCAAAATTAGCTTTGATTTCTAACGTTTTAAAACACTAAAGCATAGCTAAAACTTTCCCCTCAAAAATTTTCAATAAAGTTTCAGCCTTTTATGTTAAAAGAATAAAAAGGTTCAGAATTTTGAGCTACTCCGCAAAACGTTTATTTTGACTATACGAGGAAAGCAAGATTTATGGCGTTCTGAACCGAAATATCCAAAAAAAGTATATTATACTGTTACAGTGTGACTAATGCTTTGCATTGATTTTGAATTATTTTCTAGAACTATGAATCATGTCCTGAGTAGACAGGATGCTGATTTATTAGTAACAAGATCCAAAAACAAGTTTGTCTTGCATTATATGTTCCGTGAAACAAATAAAGACATTTTTTGTACAAACAATGAGATGAAATATAAAAGTTATATAGCTTACCGAAAAGGAAAAAAAATATACAAGTTAGCTTGTAAGAGAAGTATATTTCAGGGAGATGATGTTTCTTTTACAGTGATGTGATTCATAGAAACTGGAAGGGTGGTCCGAGATCAATGTTGCCGACGTATAAAGAGTTGATGGCTGCAGGTCTTAGGATATGGGTATACAGGTAAAGAAATAAGGGACCGACATATCTATACTTTAATTCTTTGATGATCTAATCGAAGAAAGTAAGAAAAAAATGTCATCAGACAAGTCGTTGAAGCTAATCAGAGATTCAGAATAGGCTCTTATAATTTGTTTACTTTAGGCAATATAAATACTTTACTAAAATTTATAATTTGTCTTTTCCATATTGTTTATTTCATCAGAACTTATTTTCGACTTTTAGCTATCAGACCGGCTTTTCAATGCTTACTAGTTAAACTGTAACTTCTAAATATTTTAGTTTAAATGTAAAGAAATTGTTAAAATAGGTAAGCTTGAATCTTGAAACGACTGATCAAACTTTTTAATAAACAAATTCCATGAAGTATTTTCTGACGTATTATAGTAATTTTTTTCCAGTGGTGATACCGATTCAATAATACCAGCAACTGCTACGAGGCTTTCGCTGAAACACCTTCATCTCAAAATCAAGATCCCATGGTATCCGTGGTACCTGGAAGGCCAGGTAAAAATATATTCTTAAATTCAACTGCAATTTTAAACCTACTCTTTTATACACTTCAAGGATCTGTAAGGAAATGGTTTTATTAGAATAATATAGATATATATCTAGACTTAGGGAATATGTCAAACTAACAAACTGCGATTGCAAAAATCAGGATCATTTAGTGTCTTAAACAACAACACTTTGAAAAATAGCAGTTGGTAAGAGAGTGTCTTTCGTGAAATCTGAATGGTATTTTCACCACTGAGACACTTCAGACCACACTCTCGATGTCAACAATCTTATGCGGTGAATCCCAAAAAAAAAAATTCACTTCATAATTAGTTTTCTCTATTTTTTTTTTGACCGTGAGATATGCAGTGATGACACTAGGGAAGTATCATTCCCGATAATATCTATAAAAAAAAAATCATTTCATTTCTTTCCTTAAATGAGGCAGAATTGACATAAATTTGTTTTCGTATTATTTTTGCAGGTAGGAGGTTGGACAGAAATATATGATGGACTAACGTATGTGACAATTCGAGGAGCTGGGCATGAAGTACCTCATATCCGCCCAAAAAGAGCTTTCAAGGTGTTCAAATCGTTCTTAGCTGGAAAACAATTGCCAGAACTTTAAGAAATCATGAATGAAAGATTTCAAGTCGAAAATAACAATGTATCAATGTGATCCAGAGCTGTAATAATGCAGGAAAATCCCCGATCATCACATTGTAGTCTTGTTCTCTATGACATCCATAAATAAAAGAACTATCTTTCTATATAATGATATTATTGAACTTCCTAAAATGATTATCAATTTAAAGAAACAAGTTTAGTTTCCAAAAACACTAAATTTATACTAAATTACTAGGTACTGCCGCTTTTTTCGGCTAGTTGACCCCATCTCGATCTCAAACTATCAATCCTCTAGAAGTAAATGATTATCAATTTTAACATTCTGCCCAATAATTTAGTTGCGGAAATTTCAAAATCATCTCGGAAAAAGGGTATTGTTCTAATGATTCGATAAGTTCTTCCATTAAGGCTTCTTGGAACTGTCTAGTCTTTATCATTATATGATTCGAGATACATATACCAAGAAATCGCAGTCTGTACATTTAAATAATACGACAGAGTTTTATCAACGGATTAGTGTAATGTAATGTCAGATTTTAGTTTGGGAATTTCCAATAAATTTAAAAGAAGAAAAATACAAATATAATATTTCTTTTACTACTACGTACCCCAATGGAAAAATACAAATACGATATTTCTTTTACTAATTACCAAAAACTACAAACCAAAACTTTTATTCACAAAACATACAACTCTAATAAATACGTGTAATTGTATGTTTGTATGTTTTGTGAAGAAACTTTTAGCTGTCGTATGTTTTGGTAATATGTTTTGGGCATTGCTCTCCAAATTGTAACGGTAGTTGGTGTATGTCTTTTTCTATACTTGCTTTTGGGTTAAGTTTTGTTTGGTTAGATTTTTGTTTCGTGTAAGTTCATTATTTTGGGTTTATGCACTTTCAACACTGGTCATAGTTTTATTTTGTTTGTATACTCATGTGTTTCTTGTTTTTCTACTTTGGTGGTTAATAGATTTTGGAGTATTGTATTTTTGTTTTTGTGTAGTTTTTGGGTTGGACTTGTGGATGGTTTTTCATTAATAAGATTTGTTGATTTTGCAAAAAAAAAATTCCATAACAGTGTATTTGTGTATTCGAATTGAATCGGTAACCAATGCAGAGAAAATAAAACTTAATACTGCACCTTTTTTTTTATAAGTTTTGACTTCAAATTAGGTATTTACGTTAAATAAATATCTTGGGATGTAAATGACTTAAATAGCAATATAACATATTGCGCCATAAATGAAAGTTATTGACGGGAATGCTTTACAAAACAAAAAAGTAGAACTATATACATAAAATGCAGTGTTTTAAGAAACTAAATCTTGGCTAAAACGTTTCTGCACTAGCTACTTTAAAAGCGTAAAAAGTGCATGTTTTTAGCAGCCTAAAAAGCGGAAAAACGAGTTTTTTTTAAGTTCTCTTTTAAGCTTTGAATTGATGACTTTCACAACGAAGCGTGTTGTTTAAAACGAGTCCGGATCCTCTGTCTCCTACTCTTTGTCCCCTTTCGTGCCCGCTTGCTTATTTTCGTCCAAATTTAAAAAATTTACAACTTGTTTTGCACTTTTATAGACTTTTATAATATATTCTACGTAAAGTTCATAATATTTAGACATAAAACTACTCTAAACATTTTTTTTAACTTCAGTAATTAATTTATAGTAGTTTTTTCGTTTATTTCAAATTAAATTGTGTGTAATTTTTCTCTTAAAAATAATTGTTGGAGTGTATCCATACATGTATAATCATAATTGTAGAATTTTTTTCAAATTTTCTTTACAAATATTTTAGGTTAAAAAGGCAAGGGGCACGGAAGGGAGCAGATGATCCACACTCCTTTAGAACAGAATTATAATGTATATAGTTCAAGAATCTTTTGTCTATGGAAGAAAATTAGATAAGATATATTGAGATTCTAGAAAAATCATTCGTTAAATGCAATTCCTTATTAATGTAACAGTCAAGAATCTTAAGAATCAAGATTTGTTCATAGTAATAAATCATATCAACAACTATTTATTCACCACTTTACATTTCTGCAAGTATAAATATTTTCTCTATATACCAAAGTATAAACCTCGAGCAAGGGGAGTTACGGATTAGACTATACACATTACAGAAATGGCAGTTCAAGGAACCATAATATTCTTGTCATTTATTCTCTTGTTTGCTATCAACACTTTTTGTGGTGCTATCGATATAACCTCAGAGCAAGAGAGTGACCGGATAACTGCACTTCCTGGTCAACCTGCGGTGAATTTTTCGCAATTTTCTGGCTACGTTACCGTTAACGATACACGTGGCAGGGCTTTATTTTATTGGTTAACCGAGGCAACAAGTAATCCTGAGAAACTACCACTTGTGCTCTGGCTTAACGGAGGTTAGTTATCTAGTCCCCTCTGATTCTACTTTGGAAATAATTCACTAAGAAAACCAACAGTTTCTAACAGAACTTTGTGCTTTTCTAATTTTTATGTGATTTTCTATCCAAGGATACAAATTTCTGTATTAGTATGCATGTGCAGGTCACCCTACAATGTTAACAAGTTTATATATTTGCAAATTCCAAATCTTATAACAAATTCATTTAGTTCATATCATAGACTATATATATTGTTTTCAAGTTTCCACAACTCATTAATTATGCATAGCTATCTTTTTAAATTCTATCAATCATAATTAGTCCCCTCTATCCCATAAAAACAGTCTAGTTCTTAAATTAAGAAATGCTGTTTAGAGAAATATTGATTTTAATTAGTTGTACTAATAAATATGTCTGTCATTTGTCTCTTATATTCGTTAAAATACTAATGAATTTCATGTTTTGCAAATAATTATACTCATTAAATAGAGGTATATAAGGAACTAATAAATTTAAAAAAACAAATTGAACTGCTGTTTTATTACGGACGGAGGGAGCATAAAGGAGGTGTTGTGTAACATGCAGGACCAGGGTGTTCTTCAATCGCATTTGGGGCATCTGAGGAAATAGGACCTTTTCGAATCAACGAAACTGGGGCTTCTCTTTATCTAAACGATATTTCATGGAATAAAGGTAAATCAATAAGGTGCCAAAGGGATATATACTAATAGACAATGTTTTCCACATGCACATATATTGGTCTCAAATCTGTAATCTAGTTTGGAAATGTAATGTACTTTGGATCAGTGTTTTAAACGCGAAGTGTTTGTGAAATAGTTTCGTAAAAGGTGCAACAATCGTAAGCTAACTTTTCTGCCTAGTGTTTTCAAGTCTTTCATCTCTAAATTAGTCTTCTAGAACTTCGAATCAGACTTTTTTTTTGTACGAGCTTCAGATAGAGTGATACGATAATGTCAACAACTTAGTGATAGGGGGTTCATAACTTCTTATAAACTGCAAATGGAAAGGTAAAAAAGAATGTGTACAATGGGTTGTTTGGTGAAGCCTTTTTACAGTTGTTAGAAGCTGTAACTCATTTGGTTAGCTGTCTTAAAAGAACAAGTTTTGGAGTTTCTGGCCTGAATAAACTACAAGTTTTAAGGTTCAATTGACTTTTCTTTCTTTTTTCTCAAAAGAAGCCAATCTTACTTGCAAGCATTAGCCAAACACGGCCTAACTTAGGGGCGAAGGCCATGAAGGACAAATGGTTGCAGTCACCAGACTCACCACCCCACAATTTACAAAAATGCTATTTTATTATAAGAATTTTTAAAATAATTTAAAAACAATTTGTTTTGCAATCTCGTAAAATAACACTTTGATTTTTGCAACCCCGCAAAATTAATCCTGTCTCCACCCCTGGCTTAAATACGTAGAACTAGCTGGAAACTACAGCAATTGAGTGTAAAATGATGGTTTTGACAAGATAACATATGACCTATTTTATGCGGTTTAACCTTATGTTTTGTAAAATTGTACTCAGTGGCGAATCTTCTTTTCCTGGAATCACCTGCTGGAGTTGGTTTTTCATACACAAATACAACTGCGGACTTGGAAGATACGGGTGATGAAAGAACAGGTACAAGACATCATTAAATCCATTTTTTTCCCGAAATTCTGTGTCGCCTATAACTTGTACATGGCTTATGGTCTTTATTTTTCATCGTATCACAGCTGAAGATTCTCTAATTTTCCTCATAAGATGGTTTGCGAGGTTTCCACAATACAACCATAGAGACTTCTATCTTGTCGGAGAGAGCTACGCAGGTGCACAAGTAGATAAGTAAACTTTATTAGACTTATAAGTTAAAAGTCAAGAGAATAGACCTTAAATATTGTTTTTCCAAATATGTAGATAGGTTGTGTGAAATTGGTATATACAGAATCTTGAAGGGATCCCCAATTGACGACGTATTTCGATGGCAACACGAGCTCTCTGGCGCCATATATGTACATTGTCAATATATATCTCTAAAGTGAAAGAAAATGATCATATTGATAAATAAAACGTCTATGTTCTAATGGCGCCTAGATCTGCTTTATCGTGACTTGAGTGTCTTATAAGCAACGCTGCAACAGTTTAATAATTAAATTCCTCTTTTCTTGCAGGACATTATATTCCTATGTTGGCAAAGAAAGTCGTGGACTTCAATAATGCAAATCCGTTATCTGTTATTAACCTCAAAGGATTTATGGTAAGTATAAGAAAACTTATGTATCCCATAGATACAAACAAGAAGGAATTTGGTATTTAACATGTTCTGTTTCGTAAAAGCTTTTGGTGATTAATTAAAAGCTTGTCCGCTTATCGCTTTTTTTTCTTTTCATGTTCAGTTATATTAGTGTTAGTTTGTTAGAATATCATTTCCAAATTTAGATTTTAAATGTCATTTTCGTATAAAAGTAAATCACTTATTTGGAATAAATGAGCTTTTTTGAGTCCCAATTACTGTGTAGATCTTTATTTTGAAACTAAATGCATATAAAAGCTACTTCATAAATAATTGGGAGTATGAGACCACATTCCAGATTGAAAAGGAAAGATACAGAGACCTATGATTTGTACCACTCCAATAAAACCCTACGCATCTTATAAAACTTTTTCCGAAATCGTAGTTTTAACTTTGAGATGTCTGATAATTAAGTAGTTATAATTTTATTTAATTTCCGAAATTGCAGGTCGGGAATGCTGATATGGATCATTACTATGACTTGGTAGGAACATATCAGTATTGGCATAGCCACTCAATGATATCAGATCATACTTATGAAATATTGATGAAAAGCTGCAACCTAAATTCACCTACAGAAGAACAAACAAGCAAAACAAGCGACGAAAATATCAGTAACACAAAATGTGGCGATATTGTTCATTACGCTTATAAAGAGATGGGAAGAATTGATCCTTACAGCATTTATACGGCAAGGTGTTTACCATCATCTACTAGTAAAGCTTCGAGTAAGCCATTGAAATTTAAGAATAATATTTTACCACGAAGACCACATTCTAGCTATGGTCCTTGTTCTGAGCAATATGCTCAAAAGTACTACAATACCCCTGAGGTGCAAAAGGCTTTACATGCCAATACTACTACAATCGCTTACAGTTGGACTGCCTGCAGGTATTTATCTCATTCATAATCGATCTTCTTATGTGAAATCTGTGTGAAGTTCTGGATTTCCTACAAAACTATATCTTTAGTCCCGTTATGTTTTTCCCCGATGTTTTGCACCAATTAGTGTTTTAAACATACAGAACTTTTCTTATACCGAATACGAACATTACTGGGCGCAAATTTGTTCGATATTAAACATTAATCAAGATACAATCGACTTGGAAATCCATATATAGATATCAACCAATCTCAACGTGGATACTACACAGATTTGTGCACAAATTTAACTCTCTACAACAATCAAATATTATACGTGGAAACAGGATCAAGTTCAAGTGATAGTAACTATGTATTCTTTGGAGATGTTACAGTAATACGCTATTTGGTAACTGGAACGATGCTCCAAAATCGATGTTACCAACGTACAAGGAGTTGATGGCCGCAGGCCTTAGAATATGGGTGTACAGGTACTTAATTACAAACCTTCGTTATTATACATGATATGTTCATTATATATATAAACATCAGGGTTCCATAATTAATGTAGTGCAAATTTGTTTTCTCCAGTGGCGATACCGATTCAGTAGTACCAGTGACTGCGACGAGGCTATCGCTAAAACAACTCCGGTTAAAAATCAAGATCCCATGGTATGCTTGGTACCTAGACAGACAGGTATATATACGAACTACTCCTATATGCTTTTTATTTATTTATTTCATTTATTTTATTATTCAAAAGGTTTTTTAAAACATTTTCTCAAGAATGCATGTGTTAAATATTTTAAGTGGTATATATATTTTTTTTAATGACCATAAGAGCTCGGAATTGAGATTTGCATTTTGAACGAACAATTCGATACAAGTATACATAGAATCCTTTAAACTGTAATGGTAAAACTATCTAGTTTTTGCACGTACAGCAACAAATTCAGAACTTCCTTCGCATAAATCTTCAGATTCAGAAATTCTTCCAAGATTGACCAATCTAACTCCCATAATCGAAAGATTACCAGATACCAACTTATAATCAAAATTCCACAATGGTAATGAATACTGTTTTGGGGTTGTAACGACTCGGTCCTCCGACCAGACCGCCACCATCTGCTTACTACCACCAATACTGTCCGCTTTGGCCCGATTTCGTCCTCGCTTCTCGGGCCGCACGGATTTAAAAGGCATTGGTGATAGTAAAGAGGATATTTCTACCTTATATACCATATAAGTACTACATATCTAGACGATGTGGGATAGCTCACTTCTGTTTACCACGGTATTTTCCTATGAAAATCCGGATTTTTACAGGGATGAATCTGATTTTTAGTTCAGAAAGAACCAGAAGAAACCTCATTATATATTCTGTAAATGTAGTCCTCTATAGGGTTGACATGCTAATTTTGAGAGTTGGAATGGTCAAATTTTCGTTAGGTTTTCGGTTTTTTTACATCTATTCGTAAAAAAAATAATTCAACGTATTATTTTATTTCTAAAGTATTTGTTCAAAAAAAACTGTAAATTTGATCTTTTATGTATTTTTTTTTATGTTTAATTGCTTATTTGACAGTTTATAAGATAGTAATATTAATAAATACCAAAAATAATATATAAAGGGTTAAATTTTACAGATTTTTTTTAACAAACAATTTAGAAATAAAAAAGTACGTTGATTTACAAAAATAAAATAAAATTACGAATACATATGAAAAAACCAATAACCTGACGAAAACCTGACCATTCGAACTTGAGGAAATTTGAACCCGCTAATTTTATACACAATCCTTATGTTTCTAAAAGTATGACTTTATTAAGGGTGAATCTATATAATTTTAGCAATAAAAACAATACATTAATACATTTTTTTCAGAAGAAATGGCGATGGGAAGTCGTTTAGTGACGACTTTTGTTCAAATAGTAACGAATTTTCCCCGTTACCCTTTTTTTTTATATACCAGTAGTATATATCAAGAATTAAGATGGAATATTTTGTAATCAGTATTGAAATGCCTCATTGCAATTGTTATATATTTATAGGTCGGAGGTTGGACAGAAGTTTACGATGGATTAACATTTTTGACAATTCGAGGAGCGGGACATGAGGTACCTCACATAAAACCCAAGAGAGCTTTTGCAATGTTCAGATCATTTTTAGCTGGAGAAAATTTGCCAGAATTCTAAGAAGACTAGTGAAGTTTATTTCTATCTTAAAATTACCCATGAACGAAAATGTTGTATAAATAGTTTTATGAAATAAATTTGGATTAAGTTGTCTTAAATAACTTAAAATTCCTATTTTCCATTTGACAAGTAGTCCTATGTTATTTCATGATCTCCCTTACTTATTAAAAATGCTTTATTCTACTATTAATCAAGTATGAATCTATTGATATTAGGAAAATATTGTATGAGACTGTTGATGTTTAACGTGATAAGGCTAAATAGTTAATCAGAAACCATGATATAATAGCAACTGGTTAATGGGGACAAACGGATCGATAAAAGAAATTGTTTACCGATTCAAGGGTTCAGAAAGACTCAAATTATTTATCGAAACATTCGTACGTAGTCACACTGAAAAGCCATAGGTAATTAGTGGAAACAAAACAAACAAATTTGACAAAATTGTATGTAAGTCTAACATGGCATTTCAGAAACGAGGATTATCGATTATCATTCAAAAAGGGGGAGAAAAACTCGAGCTATATACGATCCGTATATAATTAGGATGGCAGAATATTTTCGTCAAACTAGATAAAATCTTCCCTTGTAGAGTTGTAGATACGTATAAAAACTGGGAAAGTTAATTTGCAATAACAAAGAGCTTTATAAGTTTATGAATTATGATAATAAAGCACATTCATAATAGCGAGGAAAAGGAATAAAATGAGATCATATATAAGTTAAAACTGAATCGGTAAATATATCAGCATATCTTAATTAGAAAAACATAGATGCGTGTTCTAAAATCAATCCTGGCCCTTCAGCTGTTGGTGGGATCATCCGGGACGAATATGGTCGTGTAGTTAGAGCATTCGGTAGATTTCTTGGACGGAGACCGATTATTTTCGCTGAGCTACATGATATTTTGATTGGTTTGGAAATGGTGTCCGAGATGGGTTTCGATAGCTTAGAGGTTGAGTCCGATTCTGCGACAGTGTGGTATCTTGGGTGACTTCAACGGTTTTAGGAGCATGGGAGCACAATTACACTCTAGCTCGTATACGTCAGTTGTGCACGCATGATATCTTGGTTCGACACGTCTTTAAAGAGGCGAATCAGGCGGCATATTTCATGGCAAACTGGCCGTGTTCGCATGAGACTGATCAGGTCTTTCATGATATTGGTACTCTTCCGCAGAGGATCAAGGGGATATATACTTGCACTGGATTCGAGACAGATGCCTCTGATCAGACGATGACATTGAATTTTTATTTCCATGTGTCCACTTATTATTTGTCACTTGCGTAGATTTCATTTTGTTTCCCTAGATATCATGTATTCGGTTACTTTTTTGGGAGGTTTGGTTTATATCCGCCTTTTATGTACGGATTGATAATATATGTTTATATACAGGTCGGGGTCTGCCTAACCCCCTCCATTGGAGTGTTTTGGGTGAAAAAAAAAACTTAATTAGAAAAACATCGATAAGAACTTTCTCTGTCTTTATTACTTATTTAGAGTTGTATGAATTGGCAATTTACTTTTAATTTAACTAAATCGTATCATCTTTTTTTTTGTTGTTGTATTTATGCATTTGTTTATTTGACAATTACGAATGCCAACTTTCAATATTAGCTGTTCCATTTGGTAATCTAATTTCTTGATAAAACGTTAGCTATGAGAATATTTTAGCCGATATTACCTAGGTGTCATATTAGCTTAGACATTTTCAAAATGCATTGTGAAAAACGAAAACAAACACTAAAATCTAAGCAATATTAAAGTGAATTAAACATCTTTTGTGGAAAAAAAAAGTGCACCCGGAATGTAATTAAGAATACGATTAACTTGAGTATTAGACTTTTTTCTACAAGAATATTAAAGATCTAAAACTCTCCCAATTATTCTATTATTGTATCATAAAATTATTGTGACAGCGTTAACGAAAAATTAAACTAAACTAATGTGAACATTCATGCATTTGTCATGCACTACAAAAAAATACTCAAATAGCGACGGGATTAGTGACGGTATTTTTTGTTACGAGTTTATTAGCGACGGTTTTTGTGACGGATTTGTGACAGTTTAGTCAATTTGTGACAGATTTATGACAACTTTTGAAATTAGTGACAGGTTTGTGACAGCTTTTGACTCTCACTAAATCAAACATTATTTTGGAGTGATGCCTGACTCAAAGATGTATAAAGATGCATAATCTTGTTTTAGCAATTGTGCAAAATTATTTATAATTTTCTTGTGAATAATTATAGAGAAACATTCTACATAAGTGCTAGCTACTTCAGTACATGATGAATTAATTAGTAACAAAATGTATGTAATAAATAAACTAGTTTTTATTATTCTTCAATGTATCTTTTAGGATATGGATTGAACTTTTTTGGTGTTTCACACAAATTTCCAGCCTTGCTTAAAAATAAAAGATAGAAAAATTAATGCGTACAATACTAGAAAACTGAAAATCATTTGATTTTTCCTTCAAACATCTTTTGATGACTTGATTGATTTGTTTTGAATTAAATTCTTGGATTTCTTGAAGAAACACTTGATGCGAGCTTGATATGGTTTATGATTATCTTTTGTTTTATCACCTCATTTCCTTTTTTAATACATATTTTGAGAAATATCTATACTTTTAACAAAAAACCACCGTAGTACAGGTTAGTCTTACTAACTATCAAATTATGTATGATGTCCAATATGCCCCATAAATAAGGAATCAAAGAGACTTACTCTTTTATTATTTAACATTAAAAAATATCCTTTTCATACTTTATATAGGCTTTTCCTATCAATTGAAAGTATAGAGAAAATAAATAAATGTATAAGATAGTTGTTGTTTTGTGTGAATGTAAAAGTGTTATGCAAAATTAGAAAAAGTGTAATTTTTGTAAAATTTGAGGAAAAAAAAGAGAGGAAGCTACGGTGCTTGCTCTAAGTGCACCATGTCGGAATGTAATTAAGAGTACGATTAATTCGAGTACTTGGACTTTTGTCTACAAGAATATTAAAGATTTAGTACTCTCCCAATTATTTTATTATTGTATTGAAAAATTATATATTGTGGCCGAGTTTTAACGAAATTAATCTAAACTAATGTGAACATTCATGCATTTGTCATGGCTGACTCGGAGATATATAAAGATGTGTAAATATATTTTGTTTTAGCAATTGCGTTAAATTATTTAAAATTTTCAGTGAATAATTATACCAAAACATAATACTACAAAAGTGCTACGTACTTAAGTACATGATGAACTGATTAGTAACAAAATGTATGTAATAAACTAATTTGTATTATTCTTCACTGTAGCAAAATCTTTTTAGGAAAAAGCGATATTCTATATATGGAAAAAAAATACGGATCGAAAATATTTTGATCGGAAAATTCTCCAATTTTGTTTTAGAAAAAAAATGAATATTGAAGCTTGGCTCTGAATTATCAAATAGTTGATAAAATTGATAAAAAAAAAGTTCTTTTTATTTTATGTTTCATGAAGAAAACAATTCATCCAGTCAAAAAAAATAACTGATTGGATGAAGAAAACAATTCATCCAATCAAGAAAACAAATGGATTGAACTTTTGGAAATTGATAACAACAGAAAATATGTTTAGTTTATACTTGAAATTGTCCTTCTTTTTTTCAATATTATATTTAAGGAACAGTTATATAAAGCTCACATGTTATTTTCCAACTTTCTTTTGTGTAATTAGGACCACACCTCCAATAGTAATTAAAGAGCCCATCTTTTGCCATATACTATATAATGGAAATGTTATATGAAGATCAACTTAAACATCAACTTAAACACTTTTTCATAAGAAACGCTTCAAATCAAGATTTGGTTAATGCAAATCTTTACGGTTTCACGACGGGAACACAAATATGCGTCTTGTTTTTGTTTTTTCGAGATGTATAATGACATGTTTTCGAAATTATGGTAAAATTTAAAAATTCAAAACATGTCATTATACATCTCAAAAAAAAACAAAAAAAACAAGACACATATTTGTGTTCCCGTCGTGAAACCGTGGAGATTTGCATTAATCAAATATTGATTTGGAGCGTTTTTACGAAAAAGTGTCCATTTGGATGTTTTTTATGGTGTACATATATCCTCCCCATAATAATATATTTATGTGAGTCAATTTTAGTAGCTGTCTTAACTACTTTTTCTTTATATTTTTTTAAAAAATGATATTATTCTATTGTATATGTAAGAAAGTGAAAAAAAATACACACGAGAAAATCATATATTCATTTAATTGAAAATGTTACCACACATGTTGAATTATTATCTTC
Source organism: Primula vulgaris (assembly GCA_963920805.1). Taxonomy (NCBI): domain Eukaryota; kingdom Viridiplantae; phylum Streptophyta; class Magnoliopsida; order Ericales; family Primulaceae; genus Primula; species Primula vulgaris. Next base: position 31,443,810 of record OY987220.1, read on the forward strand.
TTTTGGTTATATTCTTACTATTAAAAATAAAATAAAATTCTAGCTGCCCGACATATGTGGCAATATGCATTAGCATCCTCGTGAGGGACATTTTTGGAGTTAAATATCCGAGTAATCGCTAAATTTAAAATAAAATAAAAAAATTAATCGTTTCATGACCGGTGGCTCAATATATATATATTTCTCCGGTTTATGAATAACGCCGCCGTCTCCATTCCTCAATTTAATTGCCTTTTCAAACCTGCTTGTCTTGGGAGAAGTAAAGTTGCGTCTTTCTAAAAAGAATCCGACTTGTCGCATTGAGAACTTGTTGTAGTACCGTGTATTACTAACAAACACAACGCAATACATATATATACGCTAGGTCAATCCATTTCCTATAAGGTTTGTGATTACGTAAACATATTTTTTTCACTCAAATAAAGCCGCGCGACATGGTTGTTAGAGACCTCAATCACCTTTAGGTCGTGTAGTCGTGTTGGGGCATTGCATGGTAGTTTTTCTACTAGTTCTTAACCTTGGTTTAACTAATCAGTTAATTTTCTACACCTGAAAGGAGAAAGATCTTACGAATTATGCTACTTTGTCATCAGAATGACATAATAGTAACGTAGCGTTGATGGTATTCTAACAATTTTTTTTGTAGTGAACGTAGTACTCTTTCCGTCACGAAATAATTGTCATGCTTGAAAAGCTGTGAAATTTAATGATTTGAACAAGTTTCGCTTAAAAATCATGAAAAGTCAAAATTTGTAAAAAAAAAAAACATTTCTTAGTCAAAATATGATAATGCAAATGTAAATTTGATGTGATTTAACTAACAAAAGTAGATATTTCAAAAAATTAAAAATGAGAAAAAATACTAAAAAATAAAAATTGACACTTATTTTGAATCGTTTCAAAATAGAAAACAGTATACTTATTTTTGGACCGAGAGACTATTATACTTGGTTATGAACCAAAGTAAACGCATACTTTCTCGACCTATAAAAGATGGACATTTAATTTAATAGAAAAATATGGATAAGTAGTCAATTTATTGTATTTCTCTCTACACTTGTTGGACCAGCTCATCTTTTTTACTTTTCTTTTGAGACAACTAGTTGCCAACTACCTTCCAAACTTGCAAAAAGACAAGCTTTGTTCAATCCTTCTATTAATGGAAGCAGAATACCTGATTAGAGTCAAATTTACTCTGCTTCCCCCAACCATTAAATCTGTATTTTATTAATATTGTATTGATAAAATAACAGATCCAATGATATAGGAAGCAGAGTAACCCTGACTCAAAATTAGGTACTCTGCATCCTCTATTAATGCTATATAATCATGAGTCCAAATCTTCTAACCGATGTTCTTTATCTTTTCATTGTCCCCTTGTTTATTTTATCTAAAAAGAAATTCTAAAAAAGTTGAAAAAAATTATACAATTACTATAATACATGTATCGATACATTCCAATAATTAATATTTTTTTCAAAATCCACACGCAATTTATTTTGGAATAAATGTATAAATTAGTGTAAATTAAACATTAAATCTTAGAAAAATTGTCTAAAACAATATTATGTCCAAATGTTTTAAAATTTGAATACAATATAATATAAAATCTTATAAATTTGGGGAACAAGTTGTGAAAATTTAAAATTTGAGATAAAATAAGCAAGGGAACACGGAATGGGATAGAGAATAGGGGTAGAAGATTTGGACTCTATAATCACCCTTGCCATATAATACAAACCAAAACTTTTATTCCCAAAACATACAACTCTAATAAATATGTGTGTAATTGTATGTTTGTATGTTTTGGGAAGAAACTTTTAGGTGTTGTATGTTTTGGTAATATATTTTGCTTGATTGTATGTTTTGAGTATTGACCCTATAATTATTATGTACATCTATTTGAATTGTTAGCATTTAATTTTTAATAAATGGTCGAATATTAGAATTAAAAGTATATTATCATTTATCAACAACAAAAAGGGCATAGTTAAAACATAGTTACAATTATTGTATTTATAAACCACATATATGTAACAAACATTGCCCTTCTCTCATTTCCAAAACCTCCTCTAAACCACATAAATACCTCATTTCCCCACTCCAATAGTTTGAAACAAGAAAGCAAGAAAAAGATGGCTTCTCAATATTTGAGAAGCCTAATATTCTCAATAATAATTATTTGTTTGTGTTATGTGAGCAATATAACAGTGGCTTTAACGGCATTACAAGAGCAAGAGATAGATAGAATAACCGCACTTCCCGGTCAGCCAAAAGTGTCGTTTAATCAGTTTTCGGGGTATGTTACGGTGAGTAAGTCTCATGGTAGAGCTCTTTTTTATTGGCTAACCGAAGCAACGACTGAACCAGAGAATAAGCCTCTTCTCTTATGGCTCAATGGAGGTTAGTTTTTCACATTTTGCTGTCTGTTCTTTTTTGATTATTTATAAACTCATTTACTTTTTATGTTTATCTTAGAGAAAATTAAGGATATATTCAACGTAAGAACCATGCATTTTAATGATAAAGAACCAAAACAATCACTACAAAAAAATACTCAAATAGCGACGGAATTAGTGACGGTATTTTTTGTTACGAGCTTATTAGCGACAGTTTTTGTAACGGCTTTGTGACAATTTAGTCAATTTGTGACGGTTTAGTCAATTTGCGACAGACTTGTGACAACTTTTGACTCCCACTAAATCAAACATTATTTTGTAGTGAATGTTACCAGAGTATTGTGTAGGTGTAGGTCTGTAATTCAAAGAATTTTACCTTCATGTTTGTAATTTAATACTTCCACATTTGAAGCTGAAATACATATAATTCTTGCATTAGTAACATTTAACAACCGAATTAATAATAGCTTTTAGTAGTATCTATTAATGTCAAATAATAATAACATAGAAATTAAAGCAAAGAGAAAGGGATAGTTTTGTTGTATTGCTTGGATAGCTAAGAGAAAGGGATATATGCCTTCATATTCGTATTCAGTCTATTGAAATAAATATGTAAATAAATCAACTATTAGTTAAAATAAAATAATCTTCAATAATAAATAAGTAAATTTTGATAAAATGACTTGATCACCGCCGACAATATCTTCATAAACTACAAATTATTTTTGCATATAATTCAAATTGGGGACAGGTGGGAGATGATATTAAATTTGGATACGATATTTTGAACAGCTAGCTCTCTGTGAAATGTCCACAAAAAAGTACACAACTTTGCACTTGTTTCTTGGTGCATTGATGCCGGAAGCAGAGTACCTGACTTTGAGTCAGGGTTACTCTGCTTCCCATAACTATTGGATCTGCTACAGTTTAAATTTAATAACAGATGCAATGGTTGTGGAAGCAGAGTAACCCTGACTCTGAATCAGGTACTCTGCTTCCATTGATGTCTCATATATTCATATATATATATATATATATATACTCATATACTTTATATTCAGAAAATAAAATAAAAATATATAGTAGTAACAGTACTACCTAATCTTCAGAAAATCACCCCATGTTATTAATTATTTGTCATACTATAGTTTTTCTTCTCTTTTACAAAGATTCAACTTGGGTTGACATTTAAAAAAAAAAAGTACATTTCTCATCCACTATTTAATTCTCTATTATGAAAATACGTATAATTATTTTAATCGGTCAAAAACTTATATTAAAATTATCGGAATGAAATTTTTTAAAAAATAATCATATAGTTCAAATGTTAAATTTTATTATTAGATTTAAAAAAAAATTATTTCGATAAACTTGATACAAGTTATAAATTGATTAAAATTATACGCAATTTCGTAATAAACAGTTAAACGATAAGGAACAGTATTATAGTCATGTAACAGGGAAAATTCAATTTTATGAAGTTTCGGAGGGTTTTGCTAAGATGTTGACTATAATCAAATTAAGTGCTTCACATTTTTCAAGGTCAATTGGGATTTGCATTGATTCCAAAATGATAAGCTGAAAAATCAAATGATGCACTTCTTTCCCTATCCTCTCAATTGTTTTTTCTGTAATATCCCTTTGTAAAAACTAGTATTATTCACATTCTTTATCATCAATAATTACGTATACACTATTGGAAAAATATTAGAATACCATTCAAATATAGTATCACACTAAACTTAGTAACATAATAGTTAACTGACATTTTATTTTCTTAACCTTACATCAATATTTACATTAACTACATTAATGTAATCATTTTATTGTTTTAATAATATATATTTTTTCTTTTAAACAAATTCTCATATTAAATTCAAATCAAAAATTTCGCGAAGGCAATACTACCTTCCTTTTAATTAGTCTAATTCTAAATAATAGGCCTTTTTCTTTCCTCAAAAGTAGCATTAAATAACTGCTTAGTTTACCAGTTAAATTGATAGCTTCCACGATTAATTTATACTGACATTTTCATAGCTTGTGTAAAAATAAATTAAATAACTATAGGCCTCCATGCCATATCACAAAGCTGAATCTACCCTTTTTGACTGGTAAAACTATATAAACGAAGGTTTATAAATTTAAGGATAAATTAACAAAAACATATTACTTTTAAAACTAAATTAACAAAAACATAATCAAAAAATTTTAATTAATAAAAACATACCCAAAAAATTTTAATTAACAAAAACATACCCAAAAGTTCATACCCTAATTTGTATACTTCATACCCTTATTCCAAAAGTTCATACAATTTTTTCAAATATATTTAATATAATATACATTAGGCTATGAAATATAATATAATATAATAAAAAAATTCACTTATAACCAACCACCCCTAATTATATTTCTTTGTGACACGACCCTATCTCTGTATTCCGGCCCCTCACCCTGTACATATATAAATGAATGTTATCCGTTTTTATTAAATTCATTTAAATCGATTAAAATCCCCAATTTTATTATTATTATTATTATTATTTTTGTACTTTCAAGAGCCCAAATTTACCTCTGGCCTAGCCAAAATCCTTGTCCATAAATTTTTCATCTATACTTCATTTATCTATCATATTTGTAATTTAAAAAATATATGTTGTGTAGCATATATACCACTAAAAGGCAAATGCCTTTTGAGCCATTGAACCCTAGCTATTTATGTCGTCATTTAATTATATTGTTTTGCCTTTCTAATTATTTCTTCTTGTTCTTTTGTGAAAAGGATATTTTGTCTCGTTTTATTGAGAATAGAACGTTCAACCTTCTATTTAAATAGTATTAAAATTATGTTTGTGTTTGTCGTGTGGTTATGAATTGTTTGTAACTATGTATTAGTATTATAACGTTTATTATTAAATTTTGATGTGTTTGGCCTACTTCTATGAGATTTTTTTATACTTGCAAGTATAAGACACCCGTGTGGGACTTCATTTTGATATTGAATATTCTGTATAGCTAGTGCCAAAATTGACAAGTCACTGACTCACTGAAATTGTTTACGTTTTTTTTTTGGTAAACTGAGTGACGTTAAATTTATCATTAGATTTAGCAACAAAAACCTGATGGTAAAATTAGCGACACTTAGTTTTCCATAAATTTAGCAAGATGACATTTTCTGAGGTGACTAGTGCTATAAGTGTCTAAAACCACAATGTAGACACTATAAAATAATGTTTGATTTAGTGAGAGTCAAAAATTGTCACAAGTTTGTCACAAATTGACTAAACTGTTACAAAACCGTCACAAATTGACAAAATTGTCACAAAACCGTCACAAAAACCGTCGCTAATAAGCTCGTAACAAAAAATACCGTCACTAATCCCGTCTCTATTTGGGTATTTTTTTGTAGCGAGAGTTTCCAAAACTTACACTAGTTTTTTTAAAATACTCATGTACATATTTTAGAAATTTAAAAGCAATATGCTCCTTTTCTTGTTCTTCCAAGTTCCATGTTTATTGTTAGACTACTAATAAGTCTAATATAATAGAGTGATACAATTAAAGTATGCAAATATATGCTCGAGCTAGACTTGATGATGTCCTAAGAAAAAAATTGTTGTAACAACTAATTAAGTCTAAAGCATTTTTTGTCCCTTAATTATTTCTTTCTTTCCTTCCAAACAAACGGTTTTAGGGTCAAGCCATGTCGATGGAGGTCCGAAACCTTTATATATACAGTTAAACCTCGATAAATGAATGTCCGATAAACGAATAACCTCGCCAAATGAATAATTTTCTCCGGTCCCGACTTGGGCAAATGGGCTAAATGAATAACCTCGCTAAATGCATTAACGAATAATTTTTTTTGAATCCTTAAAGACCCCATGTAAATATAAATGAATAATCATTAAAATTCATAATATATATATATATATATATTTATCCTAAAAACAAAAATATTTCTTCCAATCAACAATGTTCATACAAGAAGTCATTTCTTCACAAAAAAAGCGTCTAAAGTTGTTTGTTTTTTCCTTCCACCAAAATGCATCACATCTGCGACTTTTTCTAGTGCAAACACAACTTTTGGAATATTCTGCTCATGCTGTAGCAAATAGTTTCGTAGGGTGATTACTGCTTGAAAGTCTTATTTTGATGACACATTTGGCGTCACATTTGGTGTGACGCCACCAAAAATGTAAAAATACTATCTAAATGAATAAAAATTCATTTATCGATAAATGAATAATATATTCATTTATCGATAAGTAAATAAACTCATTAAACGAATATTTTTTGCTGGTCTCAAGAGCATTCATTTATCGAGGTTTAACTGTATGGGAAAGATCAATCTATGCTTGAAAAAAACAATTAAAAAAAATACCGAATCTTAAGCATTCCTTTTTACAATACCCAAACTATATAATTATTCGAAGTTATTTTATTTTATTTTTATCGTTTTTAGAAATTAGAACCTATATTAAAGGGCATGGTTTTTATATTCACATTAGGTGACACCTTCTCATTAGAGATATTAACAAATCATCTTACCAAAATTCCAAGTAACCATTTGAAAATAACATACTTGGAGTCATGTGTTATATACATATAATGGTGGTTAGTGACTAATCTTTTTTATTGAGGTGGGACATTTTTGTTTTGTTTTTGTTGACATTAAAATGGTAATTGACCAAGAAGCAAAAACCAAATGACAAGACTTGATGAAGGTGAGAGAATGACAACTAATGCATGTTTACTAATTTCTTACTTAAGGGTCAAAATAACTGTTGTTTTTAGGCTCTATATCAACATATATTTTTGAAATTTCGTACTAGTATGTATAATGTAGAACTCAATTATTGAAGGACATACCTTTAATAACGATAAAAATATTTTTTTATCAAACTAATATTAAAAATTGGGGCTCCACTTTGTAAAGGCCATTTTCCAAATCCGTGCGAGTAATATATATCGTTGTAACCAAAAAAGGACTTATATCTATGAATAAAAAAGTATATTTTACTTATTTTCATAATTGATATTATTTCTGGAATATTTATAATATCATTACTATGAAACATTAATTATGAACATTCGACGTTGTAAAACAATAGAAGTATGGCAAGCGCGCAAGAAGAAACTTTGTAAACCAATATTGCCCTTAACTCGTTTTCGCAAACAGTTTAATGTACAAAATAATCTGTGTTCTTTTTTTTATACTCCGACGTGTATTTGTGCCAATCTGGCAAATTCGTATACCTCAATGACTTATCGAGTACTCATCGTCAAATTAAGCTTTAGTAACAAGACTAATTTGGAGTCTGCTAGACTTATTGAGTGTTTGACAATGATTATTGCACTTCATTTAGTTTTATTGTTTCTAAGTACTGGTATATTCAGATCATGATAAGCAAAGGTATTAGTTAGTTACTGATATAATGTATACGAAATCTATATATTATGCAGGACCAGGTTGTTCATCAGTTGCATATGGAGCGTCTGAAGAAATAGGACCATTTCGAATCAATAAAACCGGTTCATCTCTTTATCTCAACAAGTTCTCATGGAACAAAAGTACATTTACTCACATCATATCATATGGATCATATTTAGTTTGTCATTTTCTTTAAAAGCTATGATCTGCGCGAGATGGCATTTATAAAAAATATGTATATTTTGTAGTGGCGAATCTTATCTTTCTGGAATCGCCTGCTGGAGTTGGTTTCTCGTACACAAATACAACCTCCGACCTTACTGATTCTGGGGATGAAAGATCAGGTTAATTCGCAATTCTCAAATCAAATCATCGCAATTCTCAAATCAAATCATCAACTATATATTTGTATGAAAACATAAAGTAGTGTATAATATGATTTATATTGCAAGATGGTGGACAATGATAATTTTGGAAGTCCCAAGATATTTATGATGGACTGCTATTTAAGGATGGAGGCAATAGTATATACTATATAATATTAAGGCTATTTTTACATTAAACTTATTTTAATTTCTGCGTAATTAGTAGTATGTTTCTTCATGATTCAACAGCTCAAGATGCTCTAATCTTTCTCATAAGATGGTTTGCGAGATTCCCTCAATACAAACACAGAGAATTCTATCTTTCAGGAGAGAGTTATGCAGGTTTGTTGAAATGAAAATCTTATTTAGAGCCTAATTATACATAAAGAAATTTAAATTTTTCATGCTTCAGAAATACATGAAAGGTGAAAAGTATACCTACACACAGATGTATAAAAAGACCATAGTTTACGGTTTTTCTTTTCCTTTTTTTTTTGTATCACATGTCTTAGGTCTATTATAGAACTTACCCGAGCCAAAGATATATTATCATACTTATTAAGCTTAAATCCAAAATTCGTTGAAGAAGTTTATAAATTTCTTTTATAATTGATAGTTAATACTTAATACTCATTCTAGTTATGTTTATATGTAGGGCATTATGTTCCACAGTTGGCAAAGAAAATTTATGAATACAACAAAGCAAACTCTCATCCTATCATCAATCTAAAAGGATTTATGGTAAGTTAACAACTTAGTTTTTGTTAGAGTTATAATTACATCCCCTCGTAGGAATTACATATAACTCGTATCACAAGGGTTTGTTCAGAATCAGCTTTAAGCTCAATTAATCTTCAGCACATATTTGGATGTTCGTCTTTCAAATTGTGTTTCTTTACGGTTCAGATTTAAACACTTTTTTAAAGTGCAAAAGTGTAGCTAAAATTTACTCGCTAGAACTTCACTACAGTGTAAGATTTTTTGTCATACAAAACATAGAGTAATGTACGCTTTTCGAGTTTTTTTACAAGTTTTTTTTTTTTTTGCCTAACTGAGAAAATTTGAGCCTTTTAAGGTTAGCCATATGAACTAAAAGATTTAAGTACAATTTACTGGTCTGATTTTTGCAGCTGAAAAAACAGACCTTTTAACTTAACTAGTTAACTGCTATAGCTAAACAATTATTAAACCATGCAGGTGGGAAATGCAGTCATAAATAGCCATTATGACAACGTTGGCACAGTTAATTATTGGTGGACTCACAATTTGATTTCCGACGAAACTTACACTATAATCCGCCAAAACTGCGATTTTAAAAAGCCAAACATGTCGGAAGAATGCAATATAGCGGTAAATTACGCAACTAAACATGAATTTGGAAAAATTGATCCATACAGCATTTATACACCATCTTGTTTGATACCCCCTAACAACATTAGTAAAGTTGTTCATCCTATGAGGCGTAAAGATTCTCTTTTATGGCGAAGGCGTTCAGGATATGATCCTTGTACCGAAAATTACGCCGAGAAGTACTATAACTTACCCGAAGTACAGAAAGCCCTACACGCAAATATTACTGGGATTCCGTATCCATGGACTGCTTGCAGGTATTCATTTATTCTATATTTTGCAAAAATTAACACTATTGATAAATACAAAAATTAACGTTATTCTAAATTATGATTGAAGGGCTTGTTTGTCTGCTGCTTTTAGGAAATAAAGTTGCTTCTCTACAGAAGTTTCAACTTTTTTCGTGCCCGAAACTAAAAGATATCAACTTTTATTCCAGACAAACAAGTGAAGTTGTAACTTATTACCGGAAAATCAAAAAGCACGATTTTAGTTAAAAATCATCTAGCACAACATTGCAAGATTTTTTTTTATTCCCTTATATAATTCGTTATTTATTTTTCATGAAATTTGCAGCGATCCTTTATTTGAAAACTGGAAGGATTCTCAATTTTCTGTGCTTCCAATATATAAAAAATTGATAGCTGCTGGCTTGAGAATTTGGGTGTTCAGGTTTGTATTTTTTGTCGCACGCATACTTTCAGGAATAATAATGTACCTCCTTTTCACATACTTGTTTGCTTTCGATGATTTGTAACGGTACAAAATCACAATGTTGGTTTAGTTTGTTCACCAAATCCGCAATAAAAATTAGAAAAAAATTGCCATTAAGAAATTTAAAACCTTATGAGTTGAACTGTCTTAACCACATTATTTGTTGGAATTTCTGTACTGGAATGCTAGAGCTATTATCAGTATGCCAGTTGCGGAAAGAAGAACAATTTACATTATTGCATTACATGAATTACATTTACTGATAATTGTATCGCATACAGTGGAGATACCGATTCAGTAGTACCAGTGACAGCTACAAAGTTATCTCTAAAGCGTCTAAAACTCACAACCAAAACACGGTGGTACCCCTGGTACTCCGGCACTCAGGTATTATCCATTTTATAACTAATAAAAAATCATAATCCAAAATGAAAAGAATGATTTTATTATTTTTTTGTACTAAATTTTTATTTATAGGTGGGAGGATGGACAGAAGTATATAATGGGCTAACATTTGCTATAGTAAGAGGAGCAGGTCATGAAGTTCCATTCTTTCAGCCTAAAAGAGCTTTTATTCTATTAAAATCATTCTTGGCTGGGAAAGAACTTCCTAAATCTTAGAAGGATTTAAAAAGATCAAATATGACACTGGAAATTCACAGAAGAATAAGCTAAAATTAAGCATATATATATATAGATCCCGAGTCATTTTATAATGCTGGAAATTCAGTTGAAATCCGATAAGGATTGTGTTAGTTTATATAATACAGTAGGAATTATTCATTCAAGTGGAAATTCCGCAATTGTAATGTTGTTTCTTCTGATAATATTGAAAAGAAAAGAAGAGGTGAGTCACTATTTATTCAATGCAAGTTTATTTGAGGCTTTTGTGTTTATTGGAGCTATTGTGGTGTTTTATGTAATTCTTTAAGAATAATGCTAATGAGCCAGATAGACTCAACCAGACTCTCAACACACCAGTCCTTAATGTAAATTTAGAATTTTATTTTCATCTCAAAATTTAAGAGTATGCTATTCGGCCATATATTTAATATTTTTAATTGATATTTAAGTTTATGATAGTCTCAAATAGGGTTCTATAATATTATATTTGGTTTTTTATTTTGTAGAATCGTCAAATAAAATATATTAAAATCATTAAAATTTTAAATATGTTTAATTAATATTTAAGTTTATGATATTCTCAACTAGGGTTCCATAAATATTATATTTTGGGTTTTATTTTGTTGAATAGTCAAATAAAATATATTAAAATCATTAAAATTTTAAATATTTTAAATATTTTTAATTAATATTTAAGTTTAGGGTATTCTTAACTAGAGTTACATAAATATTATATTTGAGGTTTTATTTTGTTTTGGTTAGGTGTCAAAAGAATTCTAAAAATTATATAAAAGACTGTCTGGTAATCAGTCTAGTTGAGCTAGTCTGGCTCTATAGCGTTACTGAATATTTAAATACTAATTTTGCACCTTTATAACTGTTTGAGGATTTTTTGTTTATTGTAATCAGCAGATAGTCCTTCATTGTTAATCAGATTAGTTGCTGTTGTTGAAAATCAACAATAGAACTGGTGTTCGAGAAAATTAAAAGAGTTTAAACTTGGACGTTTTTTGGAGCGAAAAACAGACCCGTGACAACTGGTATGATGAAACATTTAGATGCTTATGGTATAGATATGGCAGAAGATGCAATTCATATGTATAAACCATTTCCTTAGAAATCTATTTTACAGTCTGCTCTATTTCTATCTTTCGCTTCGTGTGGGTGCTCACGAGAATCCAGCTTAATGTGTTACTTATCATTATTCCCAATATGACATGTCTAATAAAGTGCCTAGGAATAGTGTGAAATTCCCAACATGGCATGTCTAAGAAAGTTCCTAGGAATACTGTGAAATTCCCAACATGCCATGTCTAAGAAAGTGTCTAGGAATACTGTGAAATTCCCAACATGGCATGTCTAAGAAATTGTCTAGAAATACTGTGAAATTCCCAACATGGCATGTCTAAGAAATTGCCTAGGAATACTGTGAAATTCCCAACATGACATGTTTAAGAAAGTGCCTAGGAATACTGTGAAATTCCCAACATGGCATGTCTAAGAAAGTGCCTAGAAATACTGTGAAATTCCCAACATGGCATGCCTAAGAAAGTGTCTAGGAATACTCAAGTCCTCCAACATTACGGAGGCAACAGGGTTTAAGTCCCAAACAAGTCCTCCAACGTACCGGAGGCAGCAGGGTTCAAGTCCCGGGCGCAATTAAAGAAGCAAAAAGCAAAAATGCAGGTAGCAATTCATTCAGTAAGCAAGGGACAAACAAGAGAAAAGAATAGTTCAAGCCCGCATTACGGAGGCAACAAAGTACCCAACGACGAAAACAACAAAGGAAACTCAATCCAGTCAATGAAATATCAACAAGACAATGAGAAGATCCAATACATGAATAAAAAAATAAAGCACAGTCCACGCCCGCATTACGGAGGCAACAAAGTACCCAACGACGAAAACAACAAAGGAAACTCAATCCAGTCAATGAAATATCAACAAGACAATGAGAAGATCCAATACATGAATAAAGAAATAAAGCACATAGTCCACGCCCGCATTACAGAGGCAACCAAGTACCCAACGACGAAAACAACAAAGGAAACTCAATCCAGTCAATGAAATATCAACAAGACAATGAGAAGATCCAATACATGAATAAAGAAATAAAGCAAATAGTCCTTACCCTCATTACGGAGGAAACAATGTTCGAAGAAAAATAAGGAAATTAACCTAAGAAGAGCTACTACATGAGGAGCACGACGGTAATTGACCAAGCACGACCTCTTCGTCGTCCGTCGCCGTGTCCTCATCGGTATCCTCACCCTCAAAACGCTCCTCGGAAATAAGGGCATTGATGTTGGTCGTATGAGCACCGACGCATCTTAGCGCCTCAAGCCGAGCGGCGAACTCTGCTCCTTTCGCGATCTCGTGAGCGTCAGAGGCTTCCTTACGGCGCGCATCGTCCAAGGAAAACTGACGAACTTCGGTCATGACTGCCGATGCATCATACCTAGTTCGGGACAAACGGAAATACTTTACCAACACATTGGCTTGGGTTACCAACGACTTTAATTTCCCAAGGTATTTGTCCTTCACACGCCAATAACGGTCTAACCGACGCTCCTGAACCTCAACAACATGCTCGGCACGAAGTGCATACTCACGGAAAGAAGCCGCTTGGGTTTTCAACTTTTCCTTAAGTCGGGCACAGTGAGCATGCAATTTGTCATTTTTGCCCATCAGATCGATATAACGCCAATTGGCCCGCACTTCACTAGCCACACCAGAGGAGACCTTGTCCCCGACAACACCAGTAGGTCCTTGCCCCGGATTGCCAAGGCCCGGAGTTCCAGCCTGGTGTGACATAGTGGCAGGTCCCTATATAAAAAAAAAAGAGGGAGGAGGAGATGAATATGCGTCAAAAAATAAAGAAAAGACATGAAATCGAAATAGAGAATACTTTTATATTAGCTGCAAGTGCAAAAACGATACAAGCTACTCAATCTTAGTCAGATAAGCCCTTGACAGAAGTCGAGGTCTCTAAGGCATCAGCAAAATGAATATCTCGTCGTGAGACTATTTGCGTCCCCAAACGATCCTTCACAGTAGCATCCAAGCGGTTCAAGGCAGCTGTGGTCTCAGTTACCCTAGCCATAGCATCAGCCATACGCTCTGCTCGGGCAACACCATGCCTACCTTTCGCATGCTCGTACACCTCTAGTGCCCGACCTCTGGCCCAATATGTCTTGACGAAAGATAGCAGCAAGTTTGCATCCTCATAAACGGCCCCCAATACCAAGTTCAAGCTCGTTACCCGGACTCGGGCTTCATCCCGAGAGCGCCGAAGTGCACCGAGAAGCTCTTTGGCCTTTCCCTTGTTGGCAGTATAGTGGGCGGTCTTCTTGCTGAACTTCTCACCCAACTTGTGTAAATGGGTAGATAAGTCAACGATGTGGACTTTTAACTCCGTAATCTCACGACGAGTTGAGTTAAGTTCTGCAATATGAGACGCACTAGGTTCCTCAGAACTACCTAACCAATCACCTACACTACCACTTGGTCGTGACCAGACCACCATGGCTAAAGGATTAACCGGTACCTGACATGATCGTCACGACCTTCAAACAGACGAAGACTACTAACAAGCAATAACCGATAACCAAAAGCGATAAACAAGCCAAATGACAACGGAGCCAAGATATTATAAACTTTCACAAAAGAGTTTCATGATTTATACAACGGCCCACAAGCCAGGCACCAAAACAATACCTACATCAGCTAAGAACATTTACAAAAAGGGCGCTGGATCAAGGATCAACCTGAGGGGGAGAAGACGGAGGGATTGCAGGTCCCAGAGGAGTCGCAGCTCGAGGGGTCGAAGAGCCTAACCCAGAATGTGGTCGGGGCGCAGAAGAGGACGATTGCCCCGGCATGCGAGGCATCTCCTCATCTTGAATGTTAGCCCAATCCTTCGGCAACGCAGGCGCAGCATCTCGGACCGGGTACTTCAATCCCGACCAGGCACGATCCGACAGGGGCACCCTCGCCCGATTCAATGCACGGACATGACAGCCATATGCATAGAAATTGACGATCTTTGTAAACTGGTCACGATCCTCTGCTCGGCCTTTCTGCAACGAGGCTACCCGATCCTCCAACACTTTCTTTTCAGCCTTCACCTGGGCCTTCTCCTCGGCCATAGTCACCTTCTCGGACACCAGTTTTGCCTTATCATCGGCCAGCCGCACATTCTCAGCCTCCAGTTTCTCGTTTTCCTGGTAGAAGCGTATATTGTCGACCGACAATTTGGCATAACTCTCGGCCACACTCAGCGCATGGGCCCTCTCCTCGGCGACGGCTTTTTCTTCGGCCAACAACTTGGCATTCTGCTCCGCCAGCAGTGCCATCTCGGCCTCTAATTTCGTTTTCTCAGCCTCTAGAGCCGAAAACCGATCCCTCATCTCAACGGTGCCCAAAAAAGCCTGCAAGAAGACCTCCTAAGATACCAACAAAGGACGTCACAAATAAAATCTGACAGCAATTAAACATACCCGGAGAGCATCAACATTGACCTGCTCAATGGCCGGCACTGTGGGCCGAGCAACCATATCCTCCACATCCTTGTATGTCAGAGGCCTAAGTGCAGTATACCCCATCCTCAATGCTCGAGGCTGCTCCAACAGATGCCCGCCGTACCGAGCGATATAACGGGCCATAGCCGCCATGTCCACCTCCACCTTTTCAGCGCTCCCCTCGCCCATTTTCTCGGCCCCCTTCTCGTCGGCCACCTCAACCTCTTTGTCGGCGACCTCCAAATCCTTATCGATGGCCGCCTCTTCAGTATCCACCCCACCAGTTTCAGGGGTCTTATCCTCAACCACCTTCACCTTTTCCGGTGGCGAGACATTAGGAAGAATCATCGTATCCTCTTCCATGTCCACTTCCAGGTTCATATAAGTGAACAAGTCACTGAAAGACCCCTAATACAAAACAACGCCCATAGACCGGGCAATGGCAAGCGTAACCAACAGAGACGTCAACGACTGAAAGACAAATAACAGATAAAGAAGGGAAAAACGAAAGCCCAATCACAAAGAAAATTATACGTACCGTGACCTCAACATTTTTGTCCTCAGGGGAGACGAGCAAGATTGAGCTCTCCTTTGGGGGAGCTGACACTTCCCCCCCCCCCCAAGCTCCCCTCGGATTGTGGTGTCTTGTCCAAAGGGGGGAAGACTGATATTGGGGAAGCCGGCATCACCTCCAAGTCCGTGCCCTCATCCGGCACCACATCACTTCTTGATGACTCGGTGACCCTTGCCTTCTTAGCAGGCTCCTCCCGAGGCTCAGCTGATCGTCGCCGAGCAGACTTCTTACTCAGCGCTACGACACGAGGCTTAACAACCGAGACAAAATCGGCTTCAGTTTCTTTGGGGATTACAGGCACATTGGCGCACCTATTCCCCGGCTCAGCAGTATACCCCAAGAACTTGGGAGCAGCACGACTATCTGCCTGCTTCGTGGGACCAGGCCCCCACCAACTCCAGAGAGCTAGCAGTCTCTCCAAATTGGGAGCACCGAGGATAGGCATCTCGGGAGCAGCCTCAACGGGAGCAGGAATGTGGCGACCAGCAGGACACCAGTTCCCCGACACGATCACAAGACCAAGGTTGTGTTCCTTGTTCGTGTCGGGCAGATCAATAACCAGTCGGGTAAATGAACGCACCGACTTCAAATATGAGCTCCGCAACTCAAAATAGAACCCATAGATGCCGAGGACATCCTTTAGTTCCACAGGCACGTTCGCCAACTCCGACAGCTTCTTTATATCGTTGAGTATACGGTACGTATTCAGCCCGAGTTGGCAAGGAGCGATTTGGAAGGCCTCAAAGAAGGAGACCATCCAATCCGACAGCGGGAGCTTCAACCCACTGGTCAACAGGGACGATGACCGAAGGGCCACCTCATTTGCGGCCACATGCCCTTGCGTCTCCTCCACAGTCCTCGGAGGCCGGACATGCACGTCGGCATGTATTCCTGCTCGATTTTTAAAATCTGCTTCAATAAAAACCCCAAGTTGGGCAGGCATTGGGAGAGTAGATCCTGAGAGACCAACACAAACAACCCATTAATACACAACCTACAGCGAGACGTACCACAAGTAAACAACCACACCAGAAATCCAACAGTACCTACGGTTTTCCATCAACAGTCTCAGCCTAACCACAAAATCCTAAGCCTAACCACAAAACCCAACAGGAAGTTTCAATATAAAACAACAAATCGATACAAACCTATATGGGGAAACAGACAAACCAATAGAAGACTTGCTAATAAAGATCAATAAACTAAGCAAACAAGCAAAGAAGCCTATAAAAGATTCCAGTAATCATGAATACACTTACAGTCATTTTAATAGGGAGAGTACAGCCTTGGAGAACTTTTCTCTTCAAAATATTATGGGGAGCGTACAGCCTCGACAGCAGAAGATATTTTTTAGAGAGCAGGACAAACCCTAGAGAGAGAAAAGGTGGGGAAATTATGGAAGAAAGGTGAGATCAAAAAGAATTACTTGGAAAAGATAAGGGAGTGGAGCCGCAATAAAGGGAATAAAATATTAACCGTCTTTTCGTGTGGCAGAGGTTTCCTTCTTTTCAGCCACAGAAAAGTCAAACCACCACAGATATTTTAAATTTCAACACTCCAGATATTACCACGTCAAAAGCTTAGCCCACTAACCCATGCACTTCACATCATTGAACCTATATAAACGGCCAGTGGACTCCACCACAAAAAGCTTACAACATACGCTACCAATATTAATACAATGTGGCACGATAATTACCACCGAGGATACACACTGTACAAAGTCTCTCGACGCCATACAAATACTTATTACCACAAGAACGCTGAACCAGTTCAACGAAGACCGTTCCTAGCTCGACGGCACTTCAGCCTCCGACCTAGCAACGCTCTTCGGGGGGATAACCGAGAAAAAGATATGTGTAAGCAAGGTAATAAACAACTTACGAAAGCAAAGCAAATAACAAGTACTTGTATTCATCCACAAGGGGGAAAAAAACTAATTACAATGGATTCAATCAAGTAAAAAAAAAATCTTGAGAAAAAACACTACAACAAAAACCATTACAAAAACCATTCCACATTGGCACCCTCCTGCTTTTCCTTAATCAAGCGGAGTTCAACCGTACTTTTATTGTTGAACCCTAGAACTACCACCTTCCTCGGCGTTCCTCTTCGCCATGAGCTCTTTGAGATGATCCTTCTCTTTGATCAAGCGAGAAATACCAATCTCAGCCTGCTGCAAGGCATAAGACTGAGACTTGCACTTCTGCTCGGCTTCAAAACGAGCAGCACCCTCCTCATCCCAATACTGTTTAAACCTCCCGACTTCAGTCCGGGCACACTTAAGATCGGCTTTCAGCCACGACACTTCAATTTCCTTCAACTGAAGAGGAGTCAATTCCTCGTCCCCAAAACCGGGGGGACGGGGAAGCATAAAGGTAGGCTCCTCTTCAAGAAGGGCTTTCTTTTTGGCAGCAGATCTAGTGATGGGAGCCATCTCAGAATAAAAGCAAGTAGAAGAAACAAAAATTATAACAGGAGAGAGAAAGGAAGAGTTAATAATGAAGTGCAAACAATAGGGAGCATTTTATAAGGACTCGAAGGGCACGAAATACGAAAAGGCACAAAGTATGAGGCGTTGTAATGGTTCACAATATAAAAGGCACAAGGTACGAGGCATTGCAACAGTTCAGAATACAAAAAAGGCACGAAATACGAAAAGGTCCAACAGTTCAAATAGAGAGAAGAAAATACAATTTCCAAAGTGGGAAAAACACATCAAAAAACAAATCCTATTAAATTAAGGATCAATGGGTGGGAAAACCAAACTGCCAGAACGAGAAAAGGCTACCCGAGCAGAACAATTTAACCGAGCTTGGTATGAGTCGTTCATGACAACCAAACACTCATTCTCCCTGGTAAGGTCGGCATTCTCACCACTAAGGACCGAGATGTGTTCCTTAAGCCAAGCATTCTTAACCGTCAGGCTAGCTAGGCCTTGAGGAGAGTTGTCAAACTCATCCTGGGCGTGGTCCCAAATCTCCTCGGCCTCATACCAAGAGTTGGCCAGATGATTTCTATGAGACAACAAGTGGTCGAGCTGACGACTCAAGGCCGAAATCTCAGTCCATTTAGTGGTCTCCTCGGGGTGCGAGTTGAATAAACTCAAGGCTAGGACACCATACTCCTTCTCAAGCCTAGCCATTCGATGACAGACCCAAGATACCTCAGCGTCCAAGTCCTTCATCTAAGCATGATATCTCACCATGGGCTCAGACATTCTGAAAAGTTGTTATAGTACAGAAGGAGATGGGGGATGAGGGAAAGGCAAATACAAGTTTATGAAAGATGATACATCTTAAAGAAAGGGTGAAGAGTATTTATAGGGCAAAGATAGTATGGCATTGTCTGACAATGCTTGGGAACATGCATCTTTGACCAATCTGCCAGGCCTCAGATTTCACATGGGTATAATACAACACCATACAAGAAGAAAAGACAAGTACTTGATGATTCTGACAAGGTCATGAAACGACAAACCACAAACGTAACATAAAAAGAACAACAGAAGATGCAAATATATATATTTCATTAATGGGATACACAGGTGATTCATTACATCAGAGGACAACCCCAAAAGAAAATCTATTACATAGGTATCCATTACATCAGAGAACAACATCAAAAGAAAATCTATTACACCGATGTTCATTACATCAGAGGACAACATCAAAAGAAGATCGATTACATCAGAGGACAATGTCCAAAGAAGATCGACTATATCAGCGGGCCGAGCGAACAGGAGACACGAAGAAGAGGAACATAAAGAAGAAAAGAGAAATACGAAGAAAAGAAACATAAGACAGAAGAAAAAGAAAAAGAAGAAAGTCCACAAAGTGTGGGAGAAGAAAGTATCAAACAAGCAAGAAAACGAAGAAGAAAAATGAAAGGTGCTCAAATAGAGAGAACAAAATAGAAAGAGAAAAAGAAAAAGAAAAAGAAAATGTGAGAGAACAAAATATAAAACAGGAAAAGAAGAAGAGTGAAAGAAAATAAAGAAATTATTAGGGCGAAGAAGGTCGGTATTGATGAGAGGGCCCCGCAGGTATTGCAGCATCTTGTAGCGAAGGATTCCTCCTCAGAACCGTGTTCTCATCAATCAAAGATTGATTGGTGCGCCTGCAGTAATCCAGCTCGGCCTTCAACCAAGTTAACTCCCTCACCATCTCCTTATGGTGACCACGCATTGCTTCTAACTCCACCTCGACATCTCTCAAAAGCTTCAATGCATTGCCGTAAGAGGCCTTGAAAGCTTCCACTTGCAAGGTCAAAGCAGAACTGGAAAATGGGGAAGCCATTGCAATGTATAAAATGAGAATATATAAAGCTGAGAATATATGAGGAGGGTATGATGAAGAAAGACAAGCCTCAAAGGAGGTATTTATAGATAAATTGATGAAGGCGTGAGGTGAAGAATCACAACCGTTAGTCAGAAAAGGTTTAAAGAAGCGTGTGCATTAAAAGAGACGCGATTGTTCAAAAGAGACTCTTGGATTCGTGCCATTATTTTAATAATTGTGGGAACATCAATTGCATACGTGTCCTTATAGGAAAGTGCAACCATATCAAGTATATTAAATAAGATTCTTTGCACTGAGCTTGAGAAAACCTAGTGGATAAGATCAAGCGCAAGGCTCAAGAGAACCCATTAATGAACCCACACGCGCACGTAGTAGAGAGAAATTGCATTGGGAAAATAAAACAGATAAGAACAAGAAAAAGAAGAATCTTTATTGATTGATTGAAATCCATTAGAAGGAGGCCAGTCAACAAAAAGAAAAATTACAGAAAAGAAAAGAGCTATTTAGTAGAAGGGCCTGCTTCATCATCCGGCCTCTTCTTGGACCGAGCATACACTTCCTTGAGGGCCAATTTGTAAGCCCTCTTGGAAGCCATATGTCTGTCCCTAGAGGCCTCAAGCTCCTTAATCCGAGCACGCGCCCAAATATTGTCAATCAAGGACCTCTGGTATTCACTCTCCATGGCCTCCAGTCGCTCGTCCATTTCAACAGCGCGACGGGCTTCCATCGTCAAAGAGGCAACCCTCCTCTTGAGAATACGCGTTTTTCTCACCTCCTCCTCCAGATGAGCAACGTACTCAGGAAGGTTATCACCACTATTTTCACGAGGAGAAGTCATTTGTTCTTTAATGGATTAATGGTACAAATAGAGCAGATACGTCCCCCTTTTATAGGGATAAATAGGGGGTAGATTAAAGGTCATCTCGAAGAAGGATAACCCTCTTGAACTTCCCAAGGGCATTCATGGCTAAATAACAACAGTTTCAGTCCACTTACGTCATCCAATGAGGTATTAAGAAAATGAACAGACAAGAATGAGAATAAAGAAATATTTTATTAATTTCAGTAATTCTGTTACAATTTGGTGATGACACCCAACAAAAAAGAAAATACAACAGCTAATTATCCCGAGGAAGAGCCTGCTTCAACGTCATCCGACCCCGGCTTGGACCGAGCATGCAGCTCTTTGAAGGCAAGCTTATAAGCCCTTTTTGCTGCCCTTTGCTTATCCATAACAACCTCTAGCCTCTTTATCAGTTCAAAGGCCCAATCCAGATCGGCCATCGTCAAGTGATGAGCCGCGTCCATATCAGACAACCTTTTTGTTACATCTGCCAACTTCCTCTTTACACTACTAGCTTTCTTGACCTCGTTTTCCAAGTAAGCTATATATTCTGGAGAGTTGTCAGCTGTAGAACCAGGAGGAGAAGCCATTACGTAACAAGCAAAGTGGTAATAGAGTAGATAATTATGGATAGGGCACCCCCTTTTTATAGTAGATAAAGGTTGGAAAGGTCAAGGGGTTTCCTCGAATCAAGATATCATGATAGGACCTGTTAATGACCTCAAATGGGCCCCAGGGAACAGTCATAAATCTATTACGTTTCTCGATGAAGCATTGAGAACAGCAAGACCGAAGTAACATCCTCGACAGACCGATCATGACTCCCTCGACGTGGAGACCACACCGAGGAAGTCAGGGAGCACTTGATAGAACCTAAAAATTGGACCCGAATATGTCTATTCGGGTATGAATCGACGCACCCATTATTAGAGGGTACCCAATGCTTAAACCCAAAAACCCATGGATTAAGAGAGCTTTCCTAACAGGCCATTATCTATAAAGGTCCTAGCCCAATTATTAAAGGTCCACAAGGGAAAAGCCCATGAGGTGACGCCTAAGATGGCGACATTTGTCAGCATCCTATGAGACATAATTGCCTATAAATAGCCAAGTACCCCTCCTAAAAGAAGGACCCTGAAATATATCAAAAAAATATAGAGAGAATGAGAGAAAAGAGAAAAACTTGTCAGAGCTTATCACTCTAGGAAGCATACCGAGCAAGATAAAGAACCAAGTACCGAAGAGAAGGAGAAAGACCAAGGTCTAGATTAAATTACTAATCCGAGTACAAGTGCAATAGGAAATTGTAAACCGAGCAAGTATAATTGACGAGTAATAATAAAGATTAAAGAAATGTTCAATAATTATCGTCTTTTACTTATTATTTTATCGTTGAAAAGCATATCGCACCCATCAAAGATTATGCTTTATCAGATACTTATTTTGAATCGTTTCAAAATAGAAAACGGTATACTTATTTTGGGACCGACATACTTGGTTATGAACCAAAGTAAACGCATGCTTTCTCGACCTATAAAAGATGGACATTTAATTTAATAGAAAAATATGGATAAGTAGTCAATTTATTGTATTTCTTGTTGGACCAGCTCATCTTTTTTACTTTTCTTTTGAGACAACTAGTTGCCAACTACCTTCCAAACTTGCAAAAAGACAAGCTTTGTTCAATCCTTCTATTAATGCTATATAATCACGTGTTCAAATCTTTCAACCCCTATTCTTTATTTTTTTCATGTCTCTTTGGTTATTTTATCTAAAAAAAAATCTAAAAAACTTAAAAAAAATTGTACAATTACTATAATATATGTATCAATACATTTCAATAATTAATTTAAAAAAAAATCCACACGCAATTTATTTTGGAATAAATGTATAAATTAGTGTAAATTAAATATTAAATCTTAGAAAAATTGTCTAAAATAATATTATGTCCAAATGTTTTAAAATTTGAATACACTATAATATAAAAGCTTATAAATTTGCGGAACAAGTTATGAAATTTTAAATTTTAAGATAAAATAAGGAAGGGGGCACGGAAGGGGATAGAGAATAGGGGTTATAATATTTGGACTCTATAATCACCCTTGCCATATAATTATTATGTACATCTATTTCAATCGTTAGCATTTAATTTTTAATAAATGGTCGAAGATTAGAATTAAAAGTCTATTATCATTTATCAACAACAAAAAGGGCATAGTTAAAACATAGTTACAATTATTGTATTTATAAACCACATATATGCAGGGCTGTAAATGAAACGAAACGAACCGAACAACCCTCTGTTCATGTTCAGTTCATGAACTAAAACTCTTGTTCATGTTCGGTTCATGTTCATTTAAATACGAACGAACATGAACCGAACATTTGACGAGCCGAACACGAGTTGTTCGTGAACATCTAATTTCTTCCAAAATATTTAATAATTGAAAAAAAAAATATTTTTCTTTCTTTTTAAAATATATTTAATTTTATTATATATTACTATATTGTTAACTAGGATAAACTAGTTCACATATAACTTTAAGTTTATATATTGTATAAATTCTTTTACATACGTATGATTACTTTAACGAGTTGAACACCTAACGATAAAATCGGTGACTGTATTTATAGTATGATGATATAAATTAACATAATAAGTTCAAAATAATACAAACATATCATTTATATTATTATAACATAAATAAGTTTATTAATTGTGTAATGATATTAATTTTTGTTACATCATTAATAGATTTATTTATTTTATTTTATCAAAATTTATATATAGTTACACGAACACGAGTTTAGACGAATCGAACAGAGGGTTGTTCATGTTCAGTTCACTTAATATACGAACACTATATTCTTGTTCATTATTGTGTTCATTTATAAATGAACGAACATGAACCGAGCATTAGCCGAGACGAACACGAACGATTTCACGAACAGCTCATCTCATTTACAGCCCTACATATATGTAGCAAGCATTTCCCTTCTCTCATTTCCAAAACCTTCTCTAAACCACATAAATACCCCATTTCCCCACTCCAATAGTTTGAAACAAGAAAGCAAGAAAAAGAAAGAAAGAAAAAGATGGCTTCTCAATATTTGAGAAGCCTAATATTCTCAATAATAATTCTTTGTTTGTGTTATGTGAGCAATATAACAGTGGCTTTAACGGCATTACAAGAGCAAGAGATAGATAGAATAACCGCACTTCCCGGTCAGCCAAAAGTGTCCTTTAATCAGTTTTCGGGGTATGTTACGGTGAGTAAGTCTCATGGTAGAGCTCTTTTTTATTGGCTAACCGAAGCAACGACCGAACCAGAGAATAAGCCTCTTCTCTTATGGCTCAATGGAGGTTAGTTTTTCACATTTATAAACTCATTTACTTTTTATATTTATCTTAGAGAAAAGGATTATATTCAACGTAAGAACCATGCATTTTAATGATAAAGAACCAAAACAATGTTACCAGAGTATTGTGTAGGTCTGTAATTCAAAGAATTTTACCTTCATGTTTGTAATTTAATACTTCCACATTTGAAGCTGAAATACATATAATTCTTGCATTAGTAACATTTAACAACCGAATTAATAATAGCTTTTAGTAGTATCTATTAATGTCAAATAATAATAACATAGAAATTAAAGCAAAGAGAAAGGGATAGTTTTGTTGTATTGCTTGGATAGCTAAGAGAAAGGGATATATGCCTTCATATTCGTATTCAGTCTATTGAAATAAATATGTAAATAAATCAACTATTAGTTAAAATAAAATAATCTTCAATAATAAATAAGTAAATTTTGATAAAATGACTTGATCACCGCCGACAATATCTTCATAAACTACAAATTATTTTTGCATATAATTCAAATTGGGGACAGGTGGGAGATGATATTAAATTTGGATACGATATTTTGAACAGCTAGCTCTCTGTGAAATGTCCACAAAAAAGTACACAACTTTGCACTTGTTTCTTGGTGCATTCATGTCTCATATAGTCATATATGAAAATAAAATAAAAATATATAGTAGTAACAGTACTACCTAATCTTCAGAAAATCACCCCATGTTATTAATTATTTGTCATACTATAGTTTTTTTTCTCTTTTACAAAGATTCAACTTGGGTTGACATTTAAAAAAAATACATTTCTCATCCACTATAATGTTAACCGATCAAAAACTTATATTAAAATTATCGGAATGAAAAATTTCAAAAAATAATCATATAGTTCAAATGTTAAATTTTATGATTAGATTTAAAAAAAAATTATTTCGATAAACTTGATACAAGTTATAAAATGATCAAAATTATACGAAATTTCGTAATAAACAGTTAAACGTGAAGGAATAGTATTATAGTCATGTAACAGGGAAAATTCAATTTTATGAACTTTCGAGGGTTTTGCTAAGATGTTGACTATCATTGATTCCAAAATGATAAGCTGAAAAATCAAATGATGCACTTCTCTCCCTAATCCTCTTAATTGTTTTTTCTGTAATATCCCTTTGTAAAAACTAGTATTATTCAAATTCTTTATCATCAATAATTACGTATACACTACCATTAGAATATAGTATCACTAAACTTGTGTGCCATTGATAAAGAATAGATGGCGGGTACTACAAAATAAGTCTAATATAATAGAGTGATACAATTAAAGCATGCAAATATATGCTCGAGCTAGACTTGATGATGTCCTAAGAAAAAAATTGTTGTAACAACTAATTAAGTCTAAAGCATTTTTTGTCCCTTCCTTCCAAACAAACGGTTTTAGGGTCAAGCCATGTCGATGGAGGTCCGAAACCTTTATATATATGGGAAAGATCAATCTATGCTTGAAAAAAACAATTAAAAAAAAATACCGAATCTTAAGCATTCCTTTTTACAATACCCAAACTATATAATTATTCGAAGTTTTTTTTTTTTTTTATCGTTTTTAGAAATTAGAACCTATATTAAAGGGCATGGTTTTTATATTCACATTAGGTGACACGTCCTTCTCATTAGAGATATTAACAAATCATCTTACCAAAATTCCAAGTACCATTTGAAAATTACATACTTGGAGTCATGTGTTATATAGTATAATAGTGGTTAGTGACTAATCTTTTTTATTGAGGTGGGACATTATTGTTTTGTTTTTGTTGACATTAAAATGGTAATTGACCAAGAAGCAAAAACAAATGACAAGACTTGATGAAGGTGAGAGAATGACAACTAATGCATGTTTACTAATTTCTTACTTAAGGGTCAAAATAACTGTTGTTTTTAGGCTCTATATCAACATATATTTTTGAAATTTCGTACTAGTATGTATAATGTAGAACTCAATTATTGAAGGACATACCTGTTGGAAAAAGTTGGGAAAATATGTAGTTTAAACATATTTGTTCCAAGTGGTCTGGGACCACCTTTGAGTCAATTTTTAATGCGACTCCTCAGTTTTTATGATGCCATACTCTAGGCGTTTGAGTAGCTCGTGCGATGAGCTTCGCAACGGTATATCGCATGACCAATTCGGAGGAATGGTGTGAATGATAATTGGACTCGAATGTTGGTACTCGAAAGAGCGAAAAACCGAAATCTGGAAAATGGAGTAGAGAGTGGGAATAAACCATGAGGGTTATCCCATATTGGAAAATCAAGGTTGATTTTCACTCTATATATACAAACCCATCCCATGTAGTTGGTAAACTAATTAAGTCCACATACCCATGAGTGGGTTAGTGTGTACCACACACGCGCTCGCTCGCTCGGGTCTCGGGACGCGGGATTTGGGTCTGAAAAGGGACTTTTGCATATTTGCAAGAGCAGTCCCTAGAGTTCCAGAAAGGTTGAAACTCCAGCAGTAATGGAGGCGGATTCTGGGGATGTAACTCCCAGAATTAAATGACCACATTCAATTCTGCGGTTTCAGAATCCTCTATAAAGAGGCAGCCATTCCTTCACATTTCATACATTCAAAATCAGTATCTCCTTCTCTGTAAAAGTTGCATATAATTTTTCCTTCATAGCATATTAGACCAGAGAGAACCACCCACTAAAAGCTCGACTTAGACTCGTCGTCAGTTTCCGGCGAGTCTTCCGAGAGACGTTGTACCTTGGGATCGAAGCGCCAACGCAACCAGAAACCTTAAGGTGGTTGGGCGAATATCGGTTAAGGGCATACTGTTAACAGTAGTCTCGTCCGTTTATTTTTACATTCTGTCCGTCTATTTTTCGCACTTAAATTCAGTCTTTTACATTCTGGTTTTTCAATTCAGTATTTATATTTCAGTTTTTTAATATTCTGTCCTTAGCTGTAGCTTTTCTATTCTGTTTGTATTATTCTGTAATTAGTTTAAAGTTCTGTTTCTGTTCTGTAATTTCAATTCTGTAATTTAATTCTGTAATTATATTAGTTTCAATTCAGTCCTGTAATTTAAATTCATAACAGAACAGTCCGGCTGTTAAGTCTATACTTTCCAGTCCGGCAGTTTCTTTTAATTGCAAATCAGTAATTCAGATTATTAATTAATAATAATCTGATTACGTTTGTTTCTATTTACAATTGAGTACCTACATGTTGTAATCAGTTTATTGTATTTCATTTGGAAATTAATAAAGATTACACTGGTTTTATTTAATTATTGTTTAGTCCTTTATTTATTATTAATTGTTATTTCGTACACGGAAACCAACAATACCTTTAATAACGATAAAAATATTTTTTTATCAAACTAATATTAAAAATTGGGGCTCCACTTTGTAAAGGCCATTTTCCAAATCCGTGCGAGTAATATATATCGTTGTAACCAAAAAAGGACTTATATCTATGAATAAAAAAGTATATTTTACTTATTTTCATAATTGATATTATTTCTGGAATATTTATAATATCATTACTATGAAACATTAATTATGAACATTCGACGTTGTAAAACAATAGAAGTATGGCAAGCGTGCAAGAACAAACTTTGTAAACCAATATTGCCCTTAGCTCGTTTTCGCAAACGGTTTAACGTACAAACTAATTTGTGTTCTTTTTTTTATACTCCGACGTGTATTTGTGCCAATCTGGCAAATTCATATACCTCAACGACTTATCGAGTACTCATCGTCAAGTTAAGCTTTAGTAACAAGACTAATTTGGAGTCTTCTAGACTTATTGAGTGTTTGACAATGATTATTGCACTTCATTTAGTTTTATTGTTGCTAAGTACTGGTATATTCAGATCATGATAAGCAAAGGTATTAGTTAGTTGCTGATATAATGTATACGAAATCTATATACTATGCAGGACCAGGTTGTTCATCAGTTGCGTATGGAGCGTCTGGAGAAATAGGACCATTTCGAATCAATAAAACCGGTTCATCTCTTTATCTCAACAAGTTCTCATGGAACAAAAGTACATTTACTCACATCATATCATATGGATCATATTTAGTTTGTCATTCTCTTTAAAAGCTATGATCTGCGCGAGATGACATTTATAAAAAATATGTATATTTTGTAGTGGCGAATCTTATCTTTCTGGAATCGCCAGCAGGAGTTGGTTTCTCGTACACAAATACAACCTCCGACCTTACTGATTCCGGGGATGAAAGATCAGGTTAATTCGCAATTCTCAAATCAAATCATCAACTATATATTTGTATGAAAACATAAAGCAGTGTATAATATGATTTGTATTGCAAGATGGTGGACAATGATAATTTTGGAAGTCCCAAGATATTTATGATGGACTGCTATTTAAGGATG
Source organism: Primula vulgaris (assembly GCA_963920805.1). Classification (NCBI taxonomy): domain Eukaryota; kingdom Viridiplantae; phylum Streptophyta; class Magnoliopsida; order Ericales; family Primulaceae; genus Primula; species Primula vulgaris. Next base: position 31,472,689 of record OY987220.1, read on the forward strand.
GAGGCAATAGTATATGAAATTCTTATCCGCTGTTCTAGTTGCAGTTTTGCAGTTAGGTTCCAAGTCAAGTTGCAACCACAGTTGAAAGCTGAGTATATTGATGGACAGAACTTGTAAAAATTAAATGTACTTGAAATAAATCACACGTACATTTAACAACGGATTTCACCTAAATAGGCTACGTCTCCGGAGAACTCACCCAGATTATGATATTATAAACGCTTACAATATAGGATTCAAATCTTAATGAAAAACTCTCAGATTCTCTCTAGTTTTTTCTGCCTATCTCTATACTGCTCCTACTTTATAACTATCACTTAAAATCAATGGCATCCCACCACTGTTTTCTTTTTAAATCTCATTGTGTATTCTCTCAAGAATGAGTTCTTTATAATATAGAACACACACTTTTTACAAGAGTCATTAACTATTTATACAAGTAAAGACAATCTTCTTTCTTCAAGATCTTGATGATTGCTTTGACTCTTTTGCTTGGCTTCAATCTTTCCATGTTTCACACGATACTTTAGCTAGGATTGACATCAATTTTCATAAGATGGTACCTGTTAATAACTAGGTTGGAAATAGGAGTTAATCTCTTCCTTAAATAAGGAACATGTAAGACAGTATCTTTTTAGACATAAAATATTTCTAAAAATATATATGAAACATTAACTTCATATTACATTCAATCTTTTAAACGTATTATACTGATTTAAATAAAGAACAAAGATTGAAATAAGTGATAAAAATTTGCATAAGAATAGAGATATAGATTGAGTAGTTTAAAGTAAACAATATCTTTAAAAACTAATCTCCTTATAATCTTTTAGGAAACATCTTTCTTATCACTATAATATTCTCAATAAACATAAACTAAATCTTTAAGAACAAATGAGAATATATCTTGCATACTTTAAAACAAATAATCATCATTAAAGAATAGTAATGCAGAATAAAAGAACTAAACAGAATCCTGCAGAACAGCAGGTTGGAACTGTGGTTGCAACTGAGGTTGCAACCGTACTTGGAACCAAATGAACAGAACCCTGCAGAACAGCAGGTTGGAACTGTGGTTGTAACTGAGGTTGCAACCTTACTTGGAACCAAAGGCTGTTTCAATTCTTAACATACAACTAGAGTTATTTAGTATAAACCAATAGACAATAAACAATATAAGGCCTAACAGTATATGCTATATAATATTAAGGCTATTTTTACATTAAACTTATTTTAATTTCTGCGTAATTAGTAGTATGTTTCTTCATGATTCAACAGCTCAAGATGCTCTAATCTTTCTCATAAGATGGTTTGCGAGATTCCCTCAATACAAACACAGAGAATTCTATCTTTCAGGAACGAGTTATGCAGGTTTGTTGAAATGAAAATCTTATTTAGAGCCTAATTATACATAAAGAAATTTAAAATTTTCATGCTTCAGAAATACATGAAAGGTGAAAAGTATACCTACACACAGATGTATAAAAAGACCATAGTTTACGGTTTTTCTTTTCCTTTTTTTTTTTTGTATCACGTCTTAGGTCTATTATAGAACTTACCCGAGCCAAAGATATATTATCATACTTATTAAGCTTAAATCCAAAATTCGTTGAAGAAGTTTATAAATTTCTTTTATAATTGATAGTTAATATTTAATACTCATTCTAGTTATGTTTATATGTAGGGCATTATGTTCCACAGTTGGCAAAGAAAATTTATGAATACAACAAAGCAAACTCTTATCCTATCATCAATCTAAAAGGATTTATGGTAAGTTAACAACTTAGTTTTTGTTAGAGTTATAATTACATCCCCTCGTAGGAATTACATATAACTCGTATCACAAGGGTTTGTTCAGAATCAGCTTTAAGCTCAATTAATCTTCAGCACATATTTGGATGTTCGTCTTTCAAATTGTGTTTCTTTACGGTTCAGATTTAAACACTGTTTTAAAACGCAAAAGTGTAGCTAAAATTTACTCGCTAGAGCTTCACTACAGTGTAAGATTTTTTGGCATACAAAACATAGAGTAATGTACGCTTTTCGAGTTTTTTGCCTAACTGAGAAAATTCGAGCCTTTTAAGGTTAGCCATATGAACTAAAAGATTTAAGTACAATTTACTGGTCTGTTTTTTGCAGCTGAAAAAACAGACCTTTTAACTTAACTAGTTAACTGCTATAGCTAAACAATTATTAAACCATGCAGGTGGGAAATGCAGTCATAAATAGCCATTATGACAACGTTGGCACAGTTAATTATTGCTGGACTCACAATTTGATTTCCGACGAAACTTACACTATAATCCGCCAAAACTGCGATTTTAAAAAGCCAAACGTGTCGGAAGAATGCAATATAGCGATAAATTACGCAACTAAACATGAATTTGGAAAAATTGATCCATACAGCATTTATACACCATCTTGTTTGATACCCCCTAACAACATTAGTAAAGTTGTTCATCCTATGAGGCGTAAAGATTCTCTTTTATGGCGAAGGCGTTCAGGATATGATCCTTGTACCGAAAATTACGCCAAGAAGTACTATAACTTACCCGAAGTACAGAAAGCCCTACACGCAAATATTACTGGGATTCCGTATCCATGGACTGCTTGCAGGTATTCATTTATTCTATATTTTGCAAAAATTAACACTATTGATAAATACAAAAATTAACGTTATTCTAAATTATGATTGAAGGGCTTGTTTGTCTGCTGCTTTTAGGAAATAAAGTTGCTTCTCTACAGAAGTTTCAACTTTTTTCGTGCCCGAAACTAAAAGATATCAACTTTTATTCCAGACAAACAAGTGAAGTTGTAACTTATTACCGGAAAATCAAAAAGCACGATTTTAGTTAAAAATCATCTAGCACAACATTGCAAGATTTTTTTTTATTCCCTTATATAATTCGTTATTTATTTTTCATGAAATTTGCAGCGATCCTTTATTTGAAAACTGGAAGGATTCTCAATTTTCTGTGCTTCCAATATATAAAAAATTGATAGCTGCTGGCTTGAGAATTTGGGTGTTCAGGTTTGTATTTTTTGTCGCACGCATACTTTCAGGAATAATAATGTACCTCCTTTTCACATACTTGTTTGCTTTCGATGATTTGTAACGGTACAAAATCACAATGTTGGTTTAGTTTGTTCACCAAATCCGCAATAAAAATTAGAAAAAAATTGCCATTAAGAAATTTAAAACCTTATGAGTTGAACTGTCTTAACCACATTATTTGTTGGAATTTCTGTACTGGAATGCTAGAGCTATTATCAGTATGCCAGTTGCGGAAAGAGGAACAATTTACATTATTGCATTACATGAATTACATTTACTGATAATTGTATCGCATACAGTGGAGATACCGATTCAGTAGTACCAGTGACAGCTACAAAGTTATCTCTAAAGCGTCTAAAACTCACAACCAAAACACGGTGGTACCCCTGGTACTCCGGCACTCAGGTATTATCCATTTTATAACTAATAAAAAATCATAATCCAAAATGAAAAGAATGATTTTATTATTTTTTTGTACTAAATTTTTATTTATAGGTGGGAGGATGGACAGAAGTATATAATGGGCTAACATTTGCTATAGTAAGAGGAGCAGGTCATGAAGTTCCATTCTTTCAGCCTAAAAGGGCTTTTATTCTATTAAAATCATTCTTGGCTGGGAAAGAACTTCCTAAATCTTAGAAGGATTTAAAAAGATCAAATATGACACTGGAAATTCACAGAAGAATAAGCTAAAATTAAGCATATATATATATAGATCCCGAGTCATTTTATAATGCTGGAAATTCAGTTGAAATCCGATAAGGATTGTGTTAGTTTATATAATACAGTAGGAATTATTCATTCAAGTGGAAATTCCGCAATTGTAATGTTGTTTCTTCTGATAATATTGAAAAGAAAAGAAGAGGTGAGTCACTATTTATTCAATGCAAGTTTATTTGAGGCTTTTGTGTTTATTGGAGCTATTGTGGTGTTTTATGTAATTCTTTAAGAATAATGTTAATGAGCCGGATAGACTCCACCAGACTCTCAACACACCAGTCTTTAATATAAATTTAGAATTTTATTTTCATCCCGAAATTTAAGAGTATGCTATTCGGCCATATATTTAATATTTTTAATTAATATTTAAGTTTATGATAGTCTTAAATAGGGTTATATAATATTATATTTGAGTTTTTATTTTGTTGAATCGTCAAATAAAATATATTAAAATCATTAAAATTTTAAATATGTTTAAATAATATTTAATTTTATGGTATTCTCAACTAGGGTTCCATAAATATTATATTTGGGATTTTATTTTGTTGAATAGTCAAATAAAATATATTAAAATCATTAAAATTTTAAATATTTTTAATTAATATTTAAGTTTAGGGTAGTATTAACTAGGGTTACATAAATATTATATTTGAGGTTTTATTTTGTTTTGGTTGGTTGTCAAAAGAATTCTAAAAATTATATAAAATACTGTTTAGTAATCAGTCTGGTTGAGCCAGTCTGGCTCTATAGCGTTACTGAATATTTAAATACTAATTTTGCGTCTTTATAACTGTTTGAGGATTTTTTGTTTATTGTAATTAGCAGATAGTCCTTCATTGTTAATCAGATTAGTTGCTGTTGTTGAAAATCAACAATAGAACTGGTGTTCGAGAAAATTAAAAGAGTTTAAACTTGGACGTTTTCTGGAGCGAAAAACAAACCCGTGACAACTGGTATGATGAAACATTTAGATGCTTATGGTATAGATATGGCAGAAGATCCAATTCATATGTATAAACCATTTCCTTAGAAATCTATTTTACAGTCTGCTCTATTTCTATCTTTCACTTCGTGTCGGTGCTCACGAGAATCCAGCTTAATGTGTGCTTCGTGTCGGTGCTCATGAGAATCCAGCTTAATGTGTGCTTCGTGTCGGTGCTCATGAGAATCCAGCTTAATGTGTTACTTATCATTATTTGTGTGGATGTCATATTCAGCTTTCCGATATTACATGAAGTTGGCAACTATACCAAGAATTACTTGATTGCCTTCTCCGCAGGACTTAATTTCTCATGAAATTAGCTTATCAAAGTATCAACCTAATGGTATCAAGAGTGGTAAACATCACAAAATGTTGAAATTAACGTATAATTCAAAATTTACAGTATGAATATATGACTTTTTGTTCTATAAGCATACGACCGAACAGGGTCGTTATCATAGCAGTTAAAATTATCGAAAGTAGCTTTTGCCAGCAACTTCGAAGTTCGAACACTTTCAATATACTTCTCCAGCCCCTATCCGAGAAATCATATTAAGAGAGAAAGGGATAAAACAGAGGGAGAGCATTTTCTCACAATTAGCAACAAGTTAAAATGCCGCCCAGCGTTAAAGCAAAGTTATACAAACTTGCAATGCAACTATACATATTAAAGGAATTATTAGCACCAACACACGATACAAGGTATCCAAATGTCATATTTCTCGTTGATCCGAGCCTCAGAAATAAATCCATAATCATAATCAAGAAATCATTCTCTTACAAAAGGTCTCACAGCAAGGCAATAATCTGAAATACTACGAACAGAATGAAATACACAATCCTAATTAACAAACCATTATTGCTCAAAGGGTTCCCATGAAAACAAGAATCCTCATGAAGAAACCATTATAGTACAAAAGGTTTCACATGAAGTCTTAACAATTTAAAAAATTCAAAACAGAAACCAGCTGGATTCAGTTATTTCTGTTAACAGCCTCGAACAAATCCTTATAAGCTCGAATAATTTACATGTCACCCAATCCATCCAATTTGCAAAGCTGCCACAACTCGATCAGATTCACTAGTAACCGCCACCTCATTAACGTCTTTTTTCTCATTATCTTCTGCACTATATTTTTCTATTTCCTTAGTTTCTTTAGTCCCCACGTCGATATCTTGTTTTGCTACATTTCTTTCTTTCTTAACAGCCATTTCCTCAACGTTTTCTTTTTTGATTCCAAGGCCATCTAAAAGACGAGCAGTGTGCTTTTTGCCTTTCGTGTGAGCATTCATTACTTTTTTTGAAAAAGCCCCAATCTTACACATTTCACACCAAAACGAAAATTTCAAATTATCCTTCTTCTTCTTCCCCGCTTCACCATTCTTAACATCCACAGACTCTTCGCTCTTTTGCAGCACCACGTCACTTTTTTCCTCTTTAACCAATTCATTAGAAACCTCCTCGTTCTGCTTTTCCTGTTCATTAGAAACCTCCTCGTTCTGCTTTTCCGGTATAGCCACGCTCTCATCTTTTGTGGGAGCTTTTCTAGAGAAAAGACCAATTGCAAAATTTTCACCTGCTATATGACAAGGTAGTCTTGCCTCTTTAGACTTATGTTTTTTCCCCTGAAAGTGTTCTTTTAGTGCTTGCTCACTTGTTGCTCTGACGTGGCATATTTCGCAACTCAAAGCTTCTTTTAATTTCTTATTTGGGTTGGATGAAGAAATCATCAGGTTTGTTGCTGCTGGTGGAGTGACTTGTTTCCGTTTAATCCCAGAAATACTTACTTCCGGCTTAGGCTGCAACAAAATTCAAAAAATAAACGTAACAAGGAACCTGTGTGGTAAAAGTCAATGATACATAAAATATTAAATAGAAAAACAAATTTAGGGCAACTTATATAGTGAAAGACATTGTCATAGTTATAATACGAGTGGATGGATTCACGTTAGTATATACTCCTCCATTCCATTATGTTTGGCACTTAATCCTTTTGGAAATTCTATAATGTTGGACACTTTCCCAAAATAGTAAACACAATTATACAACTTGCGGTTCTACCTTTTTTAACCTTTTACAAATCTCACAATACATGAATACAAAAAAAAACATGCAGTCCCCTATGTTTCCTTAAGTATTTACCTTTCTCACAAGGTCCTAACAATTTGGAACCATAGGACGTTATGGGGAAGATAAGTTCTAACAGAAAATACAGGCGGACATGTTTTATTGTCTTTTTCAAGATTTCTTTTTCTGCAGCTTTTATCACTTTAATTTTTTTATTATGAGGAAAAAAGGTAGAGCCGGAAAGATGTCACTATTCTCGGAAAGTGCCCAACAGTATGAAACATCCCCAAAAAAGTTTTAACTGCCTAAAATTTTGGGACGGAGGGAGTACTATAGTATAATAACAGTGATGTTTCTGACTTCAAATTTCTAAATAAATTTATATTTCCAAAACAAAAAACGGAGCCTTTCATGTACAATACCAATCTACTGTTGATTACTAGTACTAACAAGTTATAAAGAAGAAAAAATGATAATCAGAACCAAACGCATCAATATTCCAATCAAGGTTATAATGTAAACGACTAATTAAATTGTCCAAGTTAAAAATAGAAAACAATATAAGACAAGCACGTGGCTAAGTCAGCATATCTCTTCTGAAAGGTCAATGAAAGTCTTAGAGCTACCAAAAACACTAACCTAAAGGCTATATTATCTATACTTAAGTTTCTCCTCAATAAAACAGTGTTTCAATTCCATAGACTGAATACGGTGGCAGCTACAGACGCAACACACTAATTTGCAGTCTGCATTTTAATTTTTGGTGGACTACTTCTAAACCGAGAGGCATTTATGCCTGACAGAGACATAAACTTCCTTTGGAAAGGAGTCTCTTCATTGAAATACTCAAATTCAAATTGAGTTTCTTCCTTGGGAATTGAGTTTTGATACATACCATTTAACAACTTTTTTGGCTGACGCAATTCCGAAGGCAGAAACTCGATTGGAATTTAAGTTTTTCAAAGAAGAAACTCCTTTGCAAAGGGAGTTTCTGTCTCCGTCAGGTATAAATGCATCTCGGTTTAGCAGTAGTCTATATGGTGTGGAACTACCCCACGACCCCATTTCAAGTCTTGCTGAATTAGATAACTTGTTTAATAGCCGATATAAGGGCTTGTTTGCCGGTATCTTATAACTACAACTTCTATAAAAACACCACATTAGGTAATTTAGATTTGACTACTAACATAAAATTTAATAATAAATAAACTCAAAAAGTGGTAACATTTAAATCATAAACTATTGAAAAAAATGCAGCTGCTATTAAAATACTCAACTAAATGTCACTTCAATCACTAAAGTGCTAGCCAAGCTTAGAGCATCTCATTGGAAATGTTAAGTTGTTAACTTTTGCTCGCTAAAACTTGCCACAATGGCAAAACATACCCTATAACTTCCATCTTCACATGCTAACTTTAATTGTATGTGTTTGTCTTTGCCCTCTACGATTTGCACACCATTGTAGCCATAAAACCTATTTTGAATTAATTCATGTAAAATATATAGAGTTATAATGTTAGGAACAGCTACAACTATTCTATTCTGTTTGGTTCTATATATATCAATCGGGTTTTTTTTTATATAAAATTACACTTTGCAAAAAGAATGTTCAACTTTTCCATTTAAAAATAAATAATATAGCTAGTAGTTGAACACCTGAACAAGCCTTCGTTTCTTATAATGAACCCACCAAAACTTTTTATACTTTTGAGAAGTGTTAGAAGTTAAATTTCTTGCTACAGTTAGCAATAAAACTAGTTGTTCACCTGGAGGAATTAAGCTCTTGACTATATTTTCTAAACATTTCTGCTAAACGGAAGCAAATAACAATATAAAAAATTAAATTATTTTTATAAATTCTAAATTATACAATTCAAAACAGGCTTGCCAGTCAAATCTAATGTATCTAATGTGGAGGACAAACACACATACGGTTAACATGTGTAGGCGGAAGTTTAACAGCTTACTTTTATGCATAAATGGCAAATTTTAAAACTCAAAAATTAAAATCTCTAATGAAAATACTATGAAAGCAAGATCTTTAACATAGGAAGGCAATAACTACACTTAGTGGGTGAACTACTATATCCATTGTGGAGCAAATCATTGTCCTAAGCTACCATATGACACTAACATGCAAGTCCATTATGGATGCCGTAAGGCACCCCCACTATACCTTTTTAAGCAAGCAAGAACGCACTTTTGTAATTAGTACAGGTGCATATGATAAAAGATGGGATAAATCAACTTGTCTGAGGATAAACATGAAAAGTAAGAAACAATAATCATACAAGGTCTTAGTTCATTTTCGCACCCTACTCTATCTATCCGTACTTGTAACTCTAATAGAATTTATAAGTGATTTGTCAAACAGATTTAACATTAGTAGTAATTTTTCTTCATGTCGGACTTTAACTTAATGGCCGATAAGCAGACAAGCCAAGGAAAGTACGAATTTTAACTGGGTTAAAGTCATTTTCTTGTTGCAACTGCCCTGCTCAACTTTTAATCCGTTGGATCGCAAAACATCTAAAATTAGGAAGACAACACTTTTAAACATGCAAATTGAGCATACACGAAAAGTTGTTTTTGCCTCAAACAAAGTGAAACAATACCTACCTTACATTTGCTCACATAAAACTGTCCCGAAAAATGTTTATCAGGAGTGAAAAGCAGTATACGTTTTTTACTCCTGGAAATTGGAATATGCATTTCAATTTCTTTTAGCTTTTATTTGTGGTATTATTTAACATGTTCAATTTCTATACACCATTAGTGTAATGATTTTCTCAGACCAACAAGTCTTGATGAACAACAATTCTTCGAAAACACTGTTTATGTGACATTTTTAAATCACTCATGGTGAATTGTCGGTCATTAAGACATGATAGTTGGAAAAAAATTATCCCATTAACAAGACAATATAATAGTAGATTTTTTAAAGAACACCAAAATTAGAAAATATAGTAAGTTCAAGGAGGGTAAACAACTACCCTTTCCCATTCCTTTTTCATTTTCTATCTCACATGCAAGAGAGGGACAAGCTTGAATTTGTGTGATTTCGTCACCAGCATGCAAAAGGGATGCAACAATCGAAACACTAAATATGATTTTATTCAGAATTAAGCCCACACAACTCTTTTGAGATAATATGAAACTATACATAGCCTAAATGCATTTAACATCCAAGATTGCATGAATATCCAAGTTTTACAAGTTTGCGATTAGTTATCCTATTTTAAACTCATGTAATGTTCCTGAAATTTATTCCGTAAATAGATGGAGGTATAAGATGAGCACCCCAAGAAGTAATCAATTTCCTTAAAGTAAGAAATTAAACACTAAAAATGTCACGTCCCGGATTGTGAAGAAGCCGAGTTGTGAATTAAAAAAAATGAAAGTAAAGATTGATATTTCACATGCATGTACATATTCTATAAATATACATATCTATATCAATGTGTATCAACTTAAGGGAAGAGGTGGAGAGATTGATATAACTTAAGGGTCCCACTTGTTTTATTTTAGTTGGCAAAATTTGTATACACGTAACAATTGTTTACTTAGATATATATTTATATACATATCCTTTCATAATCATTTATATATACACACACCTTTATAAAACATATAAAAATCTATTAACTCATTCACTAACATCGATGGCCAGTTGATGCCTCATGCTTATGTCAATATTTAAAGCAAAGGAAAGAGAGAAAATTATTAGTTTTTATCAAAGATAGTTTTTGTTAGTAACTTTATAAATTACCAAATTGTGGTTTTGATGTGTTCATGAAGTTCAAAGTGCTTTTACAGATGTGTTCATGATGTGTTCCTTGGGATAAATGTAGGTGGTGTGGCGGCGGGACTTAGGCACACTGTGAGTCTCTACAGATGGAGATATTTACACGTTTGGTGGCAATCAATTCCGCCAACTGGCAGTGATCAGGCCGAGATTCTGCCAAGGCTGCTTATACTCCAAGTTGTTTCTAAATTCTCGTAATGTTCTTAATTTCAGGGACGAAATTTTTATAAGGGGGTGAGGATGTAATAACCTGAATTTACATGTTTATAGAGGGGGTATATATACACATTTATGAAGGGATATGTATAAATATATATACAAATTTTGCCTACTAAAACAAAACAAGTGGGGCCCTTAAGTTATATCAAATATCAATCTCTCCACCTCTTGGCTCTTCCATTATGTTGATATACATTGATATAGATATGTATATTTATAGAATATGTACATGCATGTGATATATCAATCTTTACTTTCATTTTTTTTTAATTCACTACTCGGGTTCTTCAGAATCCGGGGCGTGGCAATAAAGAAAAGATGACAGTAGTTTTTTCCACAAGTTAAGTATGTGCAGTATAGGATCTTAACTAAGGATGTACAGAACTCTTTCAATTCTGCACACAAATAACGAAACAAAAAAAAATATTGGGCTAGAGACCAGTTTTGGGTAATGGCATAAAAACAAGCACAAAATTTAAGGAAAACAACACGAAAACACATAGTAGGTAATTGTTAAAACCAGGAAGCAGACAAAATAAAAGAAGAAGAGAATATAGTTGAAATCACTTACCAGAACAACGATTCTCTCTTTGTTAACCTCGGGTGTGTCCTTCATTTCAGTGATTCTAATCTCAGATTTGCGACTAAATGGAGAACTATCTGCAAATCTACTTTCAGGGCAATTTAACATCGGCAACCTTGAATTCATCAGCATCTCTTGGGCGCCCGATAAGGAATAATTGTGTGGATGGCCGGACTGCAATGCCATTTCTCTCTCTATCATCATCTCTCTCCTCACCTCAACTTCAAGCTGACGCCTCCGCTCCACCTCAGCAGCGATAATCTCTTCCCTAATCTTTTGTTTTTCAATCTCTCGAAGAACAGTATCGGGAAAACTTCTAGAGTTTGAAAAATAATCCCCTGGTCGAGGAAGATCAGGATGCATAAAGCCCCCTAAAAATATATCAAACAGTAATAGAAAGGTGAAAAACAAAACTGAGATAACAGCTTATCGGGAGAGATTGGGAAATGAAAGCTAAATGTAAAGTTAGCTAGTTCTGTCACATGAACTTGAAGGCCAAGTTACAATGCTACATGTGTTTATCCAAATCAGATAAGTCAATGATTTGAACAAAACAACTGGGAAAAGCTACTAATATACAACAAATACTTGTGCCAAGATAGGGAAAGATGAAGAGAAAATTTTAATAATTCGGTTCAGGACGATCTATTTATCCAAATCAGAATGCATGTTTCTTCTGTCTAGAAAAGAGTTGTGCTTGTGAGGTTGTTAACAAAGTCATCAAGTAATCGCGGTAAAACAAAAATTGTATAGTTTTGCTGCAGCTTGTTAAATTAGAGGCTTAAAAAACCCAGGTTTTCCAACTTTGACAATGATAGATAAAATCAAGTAAGCCCAGCCTATCCATCTAGATGCAATGCTTGTCAATTGAGTTAAAAAAGAAACATTGATGTTTTTCAAAATTTAGAATAGACAAAAGGGGGAAATTGAGGATTTGTTTTTAAACTTGTACGAGCTTAAAACCATGCATGTATATTTCGTCCAAAATCGTGGTGAGTTTTGACAAAAAGCGACAACTCAGGTTTAAGTTCTAAATTTGTAGCAAAAGCTGGGGAAATTACAGAACAAAAGGCTTGTTTGGATGTAGCTTTTACGCAATAAAATTGGTTTACTCAGCACTAAGAAAATCACTAGGTTCTATTCAGGCAAAAACCCCCAAAAGGGTGAGATTTTATAGCTGCTAACAATTCATAAGCAAAGGTATAAAGGCAAGCCTAAGAAGTTCAAACAAATAAGCTGATAACAAAATAAGTTTTAAAATTCAGTTTACCCAAAATCTACCGATTCTTACACAATGCATGCTTATTATAGGTGAAGTAACAGAGTGAGATTTTTTTTTTATCTAGACCAAATCAAACAAGCTAGTGGTTCTCAGCCCAAAATCACCAAATTGGTGCAACAAAATTCAATTTTTTCTACAAACCCACATTTTAAAAAGTTAAAACATTTCGAACCCAAAAGAGAGAAATTTTTTTATAGAAGTGTGCAACTAAGTAAGCAGATTCACAATATCACAGTTTTTATTTTTAAGCATAAATCTACAGATTGCATGCAAATTTACTAAAAAAATCATTATACTATTATAGTTAGTCAATTTATTCCTAATCAGACAAGCTATTGATTATTATAATATCACAGTTATTTTTAAGCAAAAATCTACTTATTAGAATTCAATTTATTCACAAACCCCAAACTTAAAGGTTAACTTAATAGAACCCAAAAAGTATAAGAAAAAAAAATCAAATGGGTGCAAAAAAGATCAACCATTTCACAAACCCACATTGTATAAAATTAGATTTGATCAAACCCAAAATAAAAATAAAAAATGGGTGCCAAAAAAAGTTCCAACTTTTTCACAAGCCCGCATTTGATTAAACCCAAAAGAAAAAGAAAACGCATGCAAAAAAATATCAATTTGTTCACAAATGCACATTCTATAAAATTAGATTGATTAAAACCCAAAAGAACAAAAATAGAAGGGAAAAAAAATGGGTGCAAAAAAGATCAAATTTTTACAGACCCACATTCTATAAAATTAGACTGATTAAACCCAAAAGAACTAAAATAGAAAAAAACAAAAAATGGGTGCAAAAAATATCAACTTTTTTCACAAACACACATCCTAATTGGAAAAAAAAAAAAGGATGCAAAAAAGATCAAACCAAGAAGAAAAAAAAAACACAATTGATATCAATTAAACAAAGCTAGATAAAAACAAATTATCATAGAAAGAAAAGAAAAAAAAAACCTCTAAGTGCTTGTTCAGCAAAATAACCCAAGCTTGAAGATGACTGCGGCGGCGCCGTCGCCGGAGTCGGCGGCGAGTAATTGTAGCCGCCGCCGCCGTTGGGTTTGTACTTAAAATCCATTTATATATAATTTATATGTATATATATATATGTGTGTGTATATATATAGAGAGAGAAAGAGATAGATGAAGGTTTGACTATAGTCAAGAAATAGTAATAAAACAAAATAGGAAAAGGGTGTTTTTTTAGGCTTTTTTTAAGAATATTTTGTGATTTTGTGATTTTATGTAACTTTATTTCTTTACTACTTTTTCCACCAAATGGTTTTTATTACTATTGAGTTCACACTAATGTTTGTTGTTCATAAGAAATCCCCTTTACATGTAACTAAGACCGGTTTGTCCCGAGTTTACGAGAAGAAAGAACTGAGTAGTGGAACGGAAAGTGAGATCTCGATACAACTTGCTTTTTATCATAAAGTTTCTATAAAATATTGAGTTTAGGAAATGTGAGTAGTGAAACAGAAAGTGAGACATCAATACAACTTGTTTTTTATCATAAAGTTTCTATAAAATATTGAGTTTAGGAAATGTGAGTAGTGGAATGGGAAGTGAGACCTCAATACAACTTGCTTTTTATCATAAAGTTTCTATAAAAGATTGAGTTCACACCACGTTTAGTATAATTAAGAAGTATGTTTATCTGAAATCATGACTGGTTTGCGGAGAAGATTGAAAGGGAAAGTGGGATCACGGTACGGTATGCTTTTTCATCATATAGTTTCCGTAACGACTGAGTTCACACCACGTTTAGTATAATTAATAAGTATGTTTATCTGAAATCATGATTGGTTTGCGGAGAAGATTGAAAGGGAAAGTGGGATTCCGGACGGTATGCTTTTTCATCATATAGTTTCTGTAACGGTTGAGTTCACACCAGATTTACTATAATTAAAAAGTATGTTTATCTAAAATCATGATTGGTTTACCCCGAGTTTGTGATGAACAAATAGGAAAATGTCAAAAGGGAAAGTGGGACCTCAATGCAGCTTAATTTTCATCATATTGTTTTCATAACGATTGAGTTTGCACCATATTTAACTATAAAGTTATGTGAAATCATGACTGTTTTGTTCCGAGTTTGTGAAAAGAAATAAGAAAAGGTCGAAAAGGAAAGTCGGACCTCGATGCATCTTGGTTTTCATCATATTGTTTCCATAACGGTTGGGTTTACGATATATTTAGTTATAAATAAGAAGTCCTTATATTTGAAAGCATGACTAATTAACCTGAATTTGTCAAGGGTATATTATTAGATTGAAATGAAAAGTACGATCTCGATGGTGATAGCCATCTATTTTCCATAGCAATCGAGTTCAAACCAAAGTTAGTCTTATATGCAAGTCCATATATCTAAAAGTATGAATGATTAACCCCGAATCGGTGAAATGGTATACGAGATTCGAAAAGGGAATTACGACCTCAATATTGTTCCATGTACTTGCATTTCATCATTTAGTTTCCATAACAATCGATTTCACACGAAAATTAGTTATAAACAATAAGGCTCGTTCTATATCTAAAAGCATGATTGATTAGTCTTGAATTCACCCTTACACATAAATTTTTTTTTGAAAAATGAATGTGAGACTTTGATATTGAATTATGTGCTAGCATTTCACACTATTACATGTGTAAACCTTTCTAGTTAATTTTTATCTACGATTCACTTTTCCTATCCCGTTTTGCTTCCTAGGGCTGTGCGAAAATCCGGAAAAACCGAATCGGACCGATAACTGAACCGAAAAAGACCGAAACCGAAAAACCGGAAAAATTTCGGGTCGGTTAGGATTAAATCTATAAACATGCATAGATTTTAAACTTATGTGAGATTATCAAAATTACAAAGGAACCAATACAAATAACTTACCCGATTCCATGACATAGGCTATATTATGTGCTATTTGTCCTGCACAAAATATTCTTTTATCTCTATGGATGTCTCTAAGATGAGAACGGTGGAAGAGAGTGGTTAGACGTTAGTTTTGAAACTAAAACAACTTATATAGTAATAATAATTAGAATATTATAAACCCTAATTAATTTACTATCGAGTAATACACCTAAAAAGCCCATAGCATATCACATGTTTAACCGGCCCATAACACACTAATTTCTGTCATTTTTTTTTATACATAATAAATTTTATATTAGAGAAACTTTATACAATATATATATATATATATATATATATATAATGTTTGCAGATGATAATAACATAAATTTGTTAAAGGATTTTCCAATTTAGCACAATAATTTGTATGTCAAATATTGAAGATTCTTCAGACCAAATAGAATACTTGTCAATAATAGAGAAATCACACATGAAATTTAACATTGAGGATTGCGTTTCCTAATTTGTAACTCACACTATCCGTTCGTGTGACAGCTTAATTGGGAATTCAATTTTTTTTTAAAAAATGTACTTTTTGTATTTGATACTAATTTGGTAATCTGAATTTTCCATAAACATTAACCATAATGTTTTGTAAAAGTGTCAGAAAAGTTGATTATGTCTCCAAGTAGGGCCGGGATCAAAAGCCAAAAATTTCGGATCGGTTTCGGTTTTTAATAAAACTAAACCGAAAAAGACAGAACAAAACTAAAACTAGACCGAAAAAACCGATCCGATTCGGTCAAAAAAATAAAAAGACCGAAACCGAAAAAAATCGAACCAAAAAATATGCTCGATTTCGATTTTGGTTTTGCTAAAAACCGAACCGGATCGGACCGAACCGAGCGCTATCTCCAACAACTCATTCAGATGAGTTGACAACTACATTATTGTATCTACTAGGAATAATATTATTAAAAATTTCGTTCATGATAATAGTTTGATTTTGTTTTTAAAGTTAGTATCGGTACAATTTGGAATTTTGATAATTAGAAATCTTAGTTTTCCTAAAACACCCCTAATAAATGAGTATGTTATTTACAAATCATAAGTATCATAACAATTCCGAAGATATATTTTATGATCGAACTAATTTCAAATTAAACTATTTTTATTATACAGAGTGCATACTAACTACCTGTTTCAATATCCGTTTTTTATATTAAAAGGTGCCTGAAATAACATTGAGAAAAAAATTGGAGCAAGTAAAGCTATTCATAAATTATTGATAACCTATTTAAACTTATAACTGAATTATAAATATACTAATTAATTCTATTTAAAAATTTGGAAAAGCTAAAAACATTCAAAAATTAAATGTTTCTCTTATTTCGAGCTTTAGTTTAGCTTTTTAGTATTATTAATTATTATCAAAAAGTAAGCTAGATATCATAGGAAGCGGAGTTGCTTATGTTTAAATAATCAAAACAAACATAAGATTCATCTCGGACCATTGAATTAGAATCTAACGATTACGATGTAAGATGTGGAAACAAAAATTAATACTCTTGTACTCACGACGTCCTATTTTGATCTAACAGTACTGATCGAACTTCATCGGCTAATGTTTATTTTAAAAATCTAAAAAAGTAAGATAAATACCAATTGCCACTTAATCTTACACTGTCACATTTCACAATAAATTCATCCCCATTGCTTTTCTTTCACTCAAATTGTAAAATCCATTCTATAGAAAACCAACAAAAATCCAATAGAAAAAGGGAGAGCAAAAAAATGGTAACTCAAGCGTGTCAGAAGGGGTCCGGAGCGAGTGGACTCACGAGCAACGTGTTACTCACTAACATTGTATCCCGGCTCACCATCCAACATCAAAGCTTCCGAAGTTATAATAATGTCGTCCGAAAATTTATATTCTCTCACCATTTTGATCAACAAGTGTTTGTTTTAAATAAAAACTTGACATATCAAACACTTATGAATTATTAACACTACAAAAAATATTGATTTTGTGAGAGTAAAAAACTATCATAAATTAATATGTCATAAAACTGTCACAAATTGGCTATCGTATAACAAAACTGTCACAAAAACCGTCACATTTGTACATATTTTTGTAGTGTTAATCAAATATGTTAAAAAAAATAGTAGATTTTTTTTTCCAATTAATTTGACACATGTCATCTCACACCCAAATGCCAAATTCACCCATCACTTGCTTTTCTTTAATCTAAATTTCATCTCTAAATAAGTTAGGATTTGCTATTCAGACAGTACTAGCGGCATAGTTTGTTTCCCGCTTATATCAAACTCATATGTAATAATTTTACTCTATTCAGTTTTATTAATATAAATCATCTCTTAAAAAAAAACCCAACAAAAATCCATAAAATAAAATAAAAATCGAAGATGACCCTTTTTTTTAATTAGTGTTTTGTTCTCCCCATCATCACTTACTTCTCTATCATACAAAAACGAAAAAGATCGAAAAATAAAAAATAACCGAAAAAGCCCGAAACCGGACCGAAACAAACCGGTTCGGTCCAAAAAATAAAAAAACCGAAACCGAAAAAAACCGAACCGAAAAATCTGTTCGGTTTCGGTTTTGTCAAAAACCGAACCATAGTCACTTACTTCTATCATACAAAGTCATTTCAAAGAAATAAAATAAAATACAAAGTCATCCTCCAAAAAAAACCAACAAAAATCCATAAAATAAAATAAAAATGGAAGATGATTTTTTTTTAATTAGTGTTTTGTTCTCCCCATCATCGCTTACTTCTCTATCATACAAAACCCAAAACCGAAAAAGACCGAAAAACCAAAAATAAAACCGAAAAATAATCTAAAAAACCCAAAACCGGACCGAAACAAACCGGTTAGGTTCGGTCCAAAAAATAAAAAAACTGAAACAAAAAAAAAACCGAACCGAAAAATATGTTTGGTTTCGGTTTTACAAAAAACCAAACCGGTCCGAAACTACCCATCACGTACTTCTATCATACAAAACCCAAAACCGAAAAAGACCGAAAAACTAAAACTAAAACCGAAAAATAATCTAAAAAACCCAAAACCGGACCGAAACAAACCGGTTAGGTTCGGTCCAAAAAATAAAAAGACCGAAACAAAAAAAACCGAACCGAAAAATCTGTTTCGTTTCGGTTTTACCAAAAACCGAACCGGTCCGAAACTAGCCATCACTTACTTCTCTATCATACAAAACCCAAAACCGAAAAAGACCGAAAAACCAAAAATAAAACCGAAAAATAATCTAAAAAACCCAAAACCGGACCGAAACAAACCGGTTAGGTTCGGTCCAAAAAATAAAAAGACAAAAAAAAAAACCAAACCGAAAAATCCGTTTGGTTCGATTTTACCAAAAACCGAACCGGTCCCAAAGTAGCCATCACTTACTTCTATCATACAAAGTCCTCCAAAAAAACCAACAAAAAAATGCATAAAATAAAAATGGAAGATGAAAGGGATTGGAGAGAGTTAACTCATGAATTACTTATAAATATTGTATCTAAACTCACCTTACAACAAAGATGGATCGGACCCATGTTTGTTTCCAGGTCCTGAATTCAACCCCACTTTTTTTTATTTATTATTATGGAGTATTACTTATTATAATAATAATAATTATTATTGTTGTTGTTTTGGAAAAGATTCGCTTAGTGTACTGTTATCCTTTTAATAACTGAGGTACTATTTACAAATCATGTCACAATTGAGATACCTAACGTTAAACAAAACGACGGAGTTGCACTCACGTTTTGTCGCCTATAATTTAGTTGATTTTTTTATTGGAACTGTTGAGTGCAATTCTGTCAAAATCCGTCAAAAATAGATCCCGAATATGAGATACAGTCACTGCAGCTTCGTCGATTTATGTTGTCAATTGGTAGTTCACTAAACGTATTTTTTCCCGTTCGTGTTTCTTACATATAATGTTTAAGCTATGAATAATGAACCCATGCATGTATGTATCTATTTTTATATTTGTGTATCTTTTAAGCTTGATCATGTTTGTAAAATTAGTTTTTTTTTGTGTGGACATTTTGGTGTAATTTGGTCAGAATAAGTTGCTTTCGATGTGCTTGTTTGGGTTCATAGCTTTTAAGCTGGATCATTTTGGTAATTGGGATGATTAGTTTTTTTGACATTTTGGCCTAATCTGGTCAGAATAGGTGGCCTTTCTAATTTTATTTTTTTTACAAAAATAACATTCTTTTTCAAAAATTGATTTTTACAGAAAAAAGAAACGATCTGTGTGCTTGTTTAATTGCAGCTTGTTTACACAGCTTATTTGGGTTCATAGTTTTAAGTTGGATCATCTTTGGATGATTAGCTTTTTTGACACTTTGGCCTAATCTAGTCAGAATAAGTAGCTTTTTTAAGAAAAAGTCAAAAATGTAATCTTTCTTCTGAGAAAACCTTGTTTGTTTTGTTTAGAGATAGTGTTTTTTTCTTCCTGGAAAACGGTTGTTGTTTTTCACCCAGCAAATAATTTACTTATGTATTTGATCTATGTGTGCTTGTTTGGGTTCGTAGCTTGTAAGCTGGATCATCTCTGCATGATTAGTTTGTTTGACACTTTGGCCTAATCTAGTCAGATTAAGGAGCCTTTTTTTTAAGAAAAAGGCAATTTTTCTATCTAGAAAACCTTTCTTTCCCTTTAAAGATAGTCTTTTTTTGCCCGGAAAATGGTTGTTTTTTCCAGCCAGCAATGTATTTATTTGCCTATTTAATCTATGTGCTTGTTTGGTTGCAGCTTGTTTGAGTTCATAGCTTTTTAGCTGGATGGTTTCTGCATGATTAGCTTTCTTGACATGTTGGCCTAATGTAGTCGGAATAAGTAGCTTTTCTAAGGAAAAAAAAGGTATTTTTTCGAGAAACATTATTTTTTTCCTCAAAAAATGCCTTTTATAGGAGAATAACAGTGTCTTTTGTGTGGGAAAGTTTGATTTTTCAACCACCAATCTATTTGTTTATCTATTTGATCTATGTGCTTCTTTGATTAATGCTCATCTACACAGCTTAAGTGCATTCATCGCTTTTAAGCTGGATTATTTTTACATGATTAGCGTATTAGCTAGGTTTTTTGACTGAGATTTTGGCCAATTCTAGGAAGAAAGAGTAGCTTTTCTGAAATTAGTAATCTTTTTTTTGTAAGAGATAGCTTTTTCTGCAATCTATACGATATACATTGTATGTATGTATTTATGCATCTATTTGTTATGTGTCTATGTTTAATTACAGCTTACTTACTTAACTTGTTTGGGTAGCTTATAGGTGGATCGTATTTGTATGATTAGCTTATTAGTCAGAAAAGGTAACTTTCTAAGAAAAACAATTTTTTTTGAAAGATACAGTGTAACTTCAGTCTAGAAAAAATGACCCTTTAGAAGAAGTATTTTTGAAAAGAAAGTTGCTTTCTTTTTCAACCAAGTATATCGTAGAGCTTCAAAGCTATGAAGAAAGCTAGTTTATTTTGCCCATCTCAAAATTCCAGCATATTAGCTAAAATAACCTGCAACTGAACAAACTTGTATGAATGTGATTGTTGATGTATCTGGTTTTGTTACTAACTGTTTAAATATATTTTTTATGTTGATTTGGGTTTTTATGTTCGTTTCCAGGTCTTGGACCCAAGCCACGACCGACCCGATACTCAACTCGATATTGGACCTCGAGACTCAGTTTGACTCGGCCAAGACTGAATCGGCTCAGTGGTGGGTCCCCGAGTTCGAGCGAAAGATAGATAACATGGTGAGATCTGTTGTGGGTTGGAGCGAGGGAGGTCTTAAGGAGATTCGCATTAGGCATTGCTCTGATCGGTCTCTCTCATTAGTCGCCCAGAGGTACATGTGTATGGATTTTTCTATAAATATCTATAAACTGTTTATAGGTATCTGTTTACCTCGCAATGTGATTGTGCTACTTGAGTTGTCTTTGTAGCTGTTTGAATTAGTTAATGTTGATTTTTGTTTTAATAATTGGATTGATAATTGTTTTGAAACTGGGGCTATTACAATTACAATTTTTAGGTTCATTCATTATCGGACTCCTTATAACGTAAATAGATTGTTTCGTTGTTGACTTTAAGCAGATATTTTTTGCCTTTGGTTTATAAGGGAGTATTTGTTGGTTTGCAGAAATGAATTAGAGTGTTTTCTGGTCCTAAAAGTTGTAATATAGAGACCCTCGATCCACATTCTCCTAAAATCTGTTTATCTATGTATCTGTTCCCCTCGTTATGATTTTGGTACTTGGGTTTTCTTTGTAGCTGCTTGAATTAGTAAATGTTGATTTTTGTTTTAATAATTGGATTGATGATTGCTTTGAAACTAAGGCTATTACAGTTGCAATTTTTAGGTTCGTTCATTATCCTACTCCGTAAAAAACTGTCAAATTGATACGATATCATAACAAAACAACAAACTGACATGTATAATTTTGAAATATAAGATACTCAGTTTTACTAAGCATAAGCGAGTTAAGATGGATTTTCATATATAATTAATAGTAATGGAAATATAATTTCGACGGGACAAAAAAATTACACATAAATTCGGTTACCTCCTATATATAGGTAAAAATCTTGTATGTTTATGTTGATATAAAAAAATGATGAAAATATTTCAGAGCCAGGTTTCGATCCTGGGACCTGCGGGTTATGAGCCCACCGCGCTTATGCTGTGCCACTCTGATAGTTGAATACCATTTTACACACAATAATATTTATTTCGTTAGTAATGTTTCTTCTACACTACATAAACACTCTCAAAACCCCACATGAAATATACGCAAATCTCTCTCTCTCTCTCTGTCACCTCCCCCTCCTCCCCCCTCTACTTCCCTCAACACGATGATTTCACCCTCAAGAAGGGATTATTTTATAGATATCTCTAAATAATTAAATATGTTTATCTATGTATCTGTTCACGTCGCTATGTAATTTTAGTACTTGGGTTTCCTTTGTAGCTGTTTGAATTTTGTTTGGGTGGATGACTGTTTTGAACAGCCAGCCAGCCAGCCACCCAATTATTACAATTACCAATTTTCTTTAGTTTAGGCTAGTTAATTATCCTACTTCTTAGTCCTTATAATGTAAATAGCTTGTCTTGTTGTAGATTTCAAGCAGATCTTTTTTGCCTTTGGCTAATAAGGGGTATTTGTTGGTTCGGAGAAAAAATTAGAGTGTTGTCTGTTCTTGAAAAAGATTGAATTTAACCGTAATGATGAATCAGATGTTTTATCTCAATATGATTATAAGTCGGCTCATCTGCTTGAAGTTGTACCAGAACAAGCCTAAATAAGAGACTATTTGGACGAGCTTACAACTTTTACTTACGAGAGAAAAGCAAATAATGTCGACAAAGAAGTTGGTTAGATGCATGCCACTATAAAATACTTAATACACTCTAGTCCATGAAACTCACCAGAACAAGATACTCTTATGTTTTTGTTCTTTGTGGACAGCTACAGAGCTCAGATAATGTAACTAATTTCTTAAGAGACCATTGTTGATTTTTCTTTCGAAAGAATTTCTTCCATGTGCTCTATAGCTGCCGGATATGCGAAGTATTCAAATATCTGCACTAACTTGGTTCGACTCTGATTTAGTTTTTAAAGTAGCTCAAGCGTCAAGTTTAAGGGGGTTGTTACTTGTTTCTTTGAGTAAGAAAAGAAGTAAAGAACAGAAAACTATAGTCAATTGCGCTTCTTATTTTGTCTTAGGGTGACAATATTTGTGGTATATTTCATTGGTGCGTTTCTTATCATTACCCTTTTACCCTTTTCGTTTTTATCTAGAATTTTAAACTTCTAACACTTAATTTTCACTCTTATTACAACTTGTGAATATGAACCGGCATTTACTTACTGCTTGTTCGTGCTGTTATTTTCATATGGTTTTTGCATATAGGTTAATGTCATAATATTTGTACATAGATTATTATTACGATAATGGACTCTGTTGCTATTTTTCAGCTGCCCAAACCTCGAGGTTCTTGCTATCAAAAGCTGTGCAAACGTAACAGACGAATCCATTGCTCAAATATCAGCAAACTGTCCCAAACTGAGGGAAATCGATTTCAGCTATTGCTATGAAATATCTAGCAAATCATTAGCGCTAATCGGAAAAAGTTGCTCCAATATCAAAATTCTTAAAAGGAACTTTATGAATTGGCTCGACCCTTCTCAACATACTGGAATTGTTCCAACGGAGTACCTAAATGCGTGTCCTCAAGATGCTGACTCGGAGGCTGATGCAATAGGGAAGAATTTTCGTAATATTTTGCACCTTGAGCTTCGATTTTCAAAATTATCGGGTAAAGGGCTTGCTTTGATTTCCCAAGGATGTCTTAATTTGGAGTATTTGGATTTATCTGGTTGTGCCAATGTGACTGGTCGAGATATTGCAAACGCGTGTTTGAATTTGAAGAATTTGAAGGAAATAAAAAAGCCTAATTTTTATATACCAAGATCTGTGTATCACACTGAGAGATATGGCCATTGGAACTTGTATGATGAGAGGTTCCAGACGGATGCTTTCCGAATTTGATCATAACGATGCTTTGGTAATTAAGTGTTTTTTATTTTTATTTTAAATGACTGTGAAGGTGCCTAATTTTTGCTTTATAAATTCTTATGCAGGAATTTGTATGAAGTCGTGTCAGTTCTAATGTGCTGCTTATGGGAACGTTGCTTTCCTAGTTTCTGAGTTTTCGGTTACTATGTGTGAAACTAAACAGTAAACACGTCTTTTGTGGCTACTTGTAAAATTAACATTTTCTTAAATTGAAGATAATAGTTATCTATACCATGTTCACTTGCAAAGTGAGAATAATGATTCGAACATTCGATATAATCTAAAGACGCCATATGATATTTTAAGTACCTTTTTGTATTACTAGCGTAATGATTGAGCATGCTTTTAATTTGCAATTTAAATCTTGGTAAATTAAGAATGCTTTACCAGCCAGTTACCATTGGTTTTGGTACAAAAACTAACTGTATCAGTATCAAGTAATTCGCATTCTCAGCGATTCATCTGGAGATGTATGGATACGGTCATGTGAAACCTAGAAACTGAATATTTTCCGTACGAAGTACATCTCATTACATCCAACTTTAATCCCGCAATACAAGCTGGATTAACATTTGCTGCTTTAATTTTCTTTTCAAGTTCAACTTTTTTGTTTACTGTTTGCATTTTGGTTTTCAAAATTTGGACCTCTTTTGGTAATCTGGCCTGAAAAAACTCACTTTTAAGCCGTATGCAACAGTATTTTTTTTCTCAGCTTCAATTAAGTGGAGCTTATTTTGTTATATAAGTTGATGTTTCTCTTGGCATGAAAGAGCCTCGTAGTTAAAATGTTTCAAGAACAAACATCTTAACCAAACATTAATTAGAAAAAAAAAAAAAATGCTTAATATTACACCAATAAATTAAAGACTAGTTTTCCACACGGATAGGGAGATAATATACAACCTAGAGGCTACAGCAAGGACAAACCAAAGAAAGTAATAAAACCGAGAAGGTAACTGAATATATAAGGTGAAGAGCAATGTCCTAGATTTTTTTTTATAGAATTTTTTGGGGTGTAGCTGTTCGTCGTCGAGGAACCAGTTCCAGGAACAACAGGTATATACTGCCACGTTCTCTTAATTTGGACACTTATTTTGCTGTTATCATCGACGTTTTCAGCTGATTTTCCAACCTGTGAAGCAGTACTTTCATGAGCAGATATTTGAAGAGTTTGAGAAAATAAAATAAAGAAAAAGAATGAGATGGAGAGCAATTTTTTCATTTCACTCATGTTGAACAGCAAAAATGTATAAGGAGTATAAACTAGATTTGTGAATGTGGTATTGTGGTGTGTGATACACTATTATGTGGTGTAGAAGGTACTTATAGAGGTGGATGTATTTCTTCATTAATTGCAGTTGTTGCAATTGCATATCATGGCCAATTGTGTTGGAAAAAAAAAGGGCTGGTGTCATTATCTCAGTATCCATCAAGTCTAGTGTTGCAATTGCTAATTAGAGGCATCATTTTTTAGTGCAATAGTTTTGAATAGTGTTTTGAGTTTGTTTCATAAGTGAATTTTTAGCCCGTTGGTGACCTAATCAAAACGGATGTTTGTGGCTTGCATGCATGCCGTAGTTGTTATCCTCAATAGGCGGTAGACGGTAGACGGATAGTTACAGTATTCCTAATATTTTGTACGATTTTGTTGTTTACTTTTATCTTAATTAATGTGAATAATACATGCAACAATCCATATGGTATTTACCATTAAGTAAACCTCGGCTAATTCGGACGAGCAGACGTGTATT
This sequence comes from Primula vulgaris, assembly GCA_963920805.1. Lineage (NCBI taxonomy): Eukaryota > Viridiplantae > Streptophyta > Magnoliopsida > Ericales > Primulaceae > Primula > Primula vulgaris. Next base: position 31,498,628 of record OY987220.1, read on the forward strand.
GTTGTATTACATCGCCTAATTATTAGCAGATAAATTGGAACATTGAGTGCATACCCCCGCCAGGCTAAATTGACATAGTCATGCTAGATCAAGAGATTAGTGTATCAGTTTGTGTACTAATTATAATAAAATTTATCGAGATTAATATTGGATATTGACAAAGCCATAACTTTGGGTGGTGGGGTTAGGCTTTTGAACAATTATATTATAATGGATGGACAATAAACAATGAACATTTTTCTGATCTTTATTATTATTCGGCAATTGCCCTTGCTCGGATTACAATTCTATTACTATATTTATGCTCGGATTCGCTGTTCGACCATGAATGTGATCTTTCTCTTCTCTTCGGGGCTCGTTTCTCTGCCTTGCTCGGTTAGACTATTGATGTGGTATATTCTGACTGGCTTTTATCTTTTCTCTCCTTCTCTCTATCTTTTTTGAGATCTATTTTTCTGGTCCTCCTCTTATGGGGGGTACTTGGATATTTATAGGCAATGATGCTTCCTAGGATGTTGATAAATGTCTCCATCTCATGGGACTTTTCAGACATGAGTCCCTAATTAAGTGGGCTTGGGCTTTTAGTGAGATCCACTCTTTATTCTCAAAGAATGGTATGGGATAACCCATTCAAGCATTGGATATCCCTCTATAATGGGTGGGTCTATTCGTACCCGATTAGATATATTCGGGTCCAATTTTTATGTTCTATCAAGTGCTCCCTGACTTTCTCGGGGTGGTCTCCACGTCGAGGGAGTCATGCTCGGTATGTCGAGGACGCTAATGCTATCTTGCTGTTCCCAATGCCATGTCGAAAACTGTCCCTATTTAAGACTGCTCCCTGGGACCCATTTAATGTCTTGGATTTGTAAACCTATTACCTAACTTCGATGCGCCCTTCGATATTCCCCTATTTACCTATAAAAAGGGATTGTTCCCTCATAAATGTTCCATTGCTTGTTATTATTAAGAACGTCATGGCCTCTCCCAGTGGTGCTACTGGTGACAAATCTTCCGAATACATTGCTCATTTAGAAAAAGAGGTCAAGAAAGCTCGTGCTGTGAAAAGGAAGCTGGCGGTTACGGCGAAGAAATTGTCTGATACGGACGCGGCTCATCATGTGACGATGGCTGACCGGGATTGGGCCTTTGAGCGTATAAAGAGGCTCGAGGCTGCTCTGGCTGAGCAGAAGGCGGCGAAAAGAGCCTATAAACTTGCCTTCAAGGAGCTGCTCCATCGGTCCAACCCGGGGTCGGATAGCGTTGAAGCAAGCTCTTCCTCGGAATAATTTGTTTTTGTACTTTCTTTTGTATGGGGCATCACTCCCCAGTTGTAATCGAATTATCCGAAATTAATAAAATATTTTCTATTATCAATCTTGTCTGTTTAATTTCTTGATGCCTCATTGGATGACTGAATTGGATTTGAACTGTGGTCAGTTGGACTTAAATGTCATTGGGAAGTTTAAAAGGGGTTTTCCTTTTTCCGAGATGACCTTTGATCTTCCCCATCATGTTTCCCTATAAAAAGGGGGGAGGTACCTGTCTTTTCGTATAACTCCTTTTTATCGATTCGAATGGCTTCTCCTCAAGAAAATAGTGGTGATAACCTTCCCGAATACATAGTTCACCTAGAGGAGGAGGTGAGGAAGGCTCGTATTCTCGAAAGGAGGGTCGCCTTTTTAACCATGGAGGCTCGCCGAGCAGTTGAGATGGACGAGCGTTTGGGCGCCATGGAGAGTGAATATCAGAGGTCTCTGATCGACAATATTTGGGCGCGTGCTCGGATCAAAGAGCTCGAGGCCTCTAGAGAGAGGCATATTGCTTCTAAGAGGGCTTATAAATTGGCCCTCAAAGAAGTGTATGCTCGGTCCAAAAAGAAGCCTGCCGATGAAGCTGACCCTTCTGCAAAATAATTCTCTTTTTCTTTCTTTTGTGGTGTTATAATGTCCTTTTGTTGAGTAGAACCTTGTAATGAAACTCTCTTTAATTAATGAAAATTCTTCTTTTTCTTGTCCTTGTATGATTTATTTTCTTTTTCCAATGCACTTTCTCTTTACTGCGCATGCGTGTGACTTCATTAATGGGTTTTCTTGGCCCTTGTGTTTGATCTTATCCATTGAATCTTCTGACTCTGGGTGTCCAGGAATTAATGGGATTTCTTGGGCCACGTGTTTGACCTTATCCACTGGTTTTTCTTGAGCCCAGTGCAAAGGATACTCTCAATGTTCATGGAGATCGTTGCATTTCCCTATACTGACACGTGTCGAAGCTTTCTTGATTTCTACCCTCTTTAAATACTGGCTTGAATATAAATGTTTCTTCTCAACAGTCGCGTCTTCTCAATTACCCATATTTTTCACAGCATCTATTGGCGAACGGTTGCTATTCCCCACGTTAATCCTTCCCTAATTCATCTATAAATACCCTCTAAAAATATGGTTTTGTTCATAATCTCCCCCTTATCTCTCTTTGCCATATATAGAATTTTATCCCATAATCTCCTACAAATGGATGGTTCTTCCTTCAAATATGCCTTGGCTATACAAGTCGAGGCTTTTGAAGCCTCTTATGGCCATGCATTAAAGCTGTTGAGGGATGCCGAGGAGGAGTTAAAGGTGATGCGTTATCACCATACCGAGATGGTTCGGGAATTAACTTGGCTAAGGTCCGAGCTGGATTATTGCCGACGTGCTCGTCGGGCTCTAGTCGAAGAGAATGAGGTGTTGAGGGGGAACCCGACACTTCGAGACAGGAATGTCTCTACCGGGCCCTCTCATCGATACCGATCAACTTCCCCCTAGCGTCGCCCTTCTTTCATCTTTTTATTTTTCTCGGTTTCCTTCATTTCTTCCTCTTCTTGCTTTTCACTTCTTTGTTTTCCTCTTCTTGCTTTTCACTTCTTTATTTTCCTCTTCATCTTTTTTGCACCACTACGATGTAACAATCAACCCTCGGGTTTTTGTTACATCTAGGGTTTTTGTCATTTTCCTTTTTCTTTTATACTCTGTTCTCTTGCACTCTTCTTCTTTTCCCCCTTTTTTTCCTTTTTTATGTTTCTTTTCTTCGTACTTTTCATTTTTTTCTTTTTCCTTATGTTCCTCTTCATCTTTTTCTTCTTTCTGCTTTCTTTCCTTCACGCATCCCTATCCCTTGGCCTGCTGATATAGTTGATCTTCTTTGTATGATCTTCTGTTTCTAGCTTTTCTCGGATGTAATAGATTTTCTTTTTCGATGTTCTCTGATGTAATGAACAACGATGTATTTTATTTTGATATCGTCTTCCGATGTAATGAACAGCGATGTATTTCATTTTGATGTTGTCTTCCGATGTAATGAACAACGATGTATCCCATATTGTTAATGAAAATTATATTTGCCCCTTTATCTTGCACTTCTTTTTATGTTGCACTTGGAATGTGGACCTTCGTATATACAGTATCTTTTATTTCTTGCTGTACTGTAGCCGTGTGTCTTCTGAGGTATGGCAGGTTTGGTCAAAGTTGCATGTTCCCAAGTATTTGTCAGACAGCTCATACTATCTTAGCTCTATAAATACTCGGCTTTTCTTTGTGATTTATCACCTCTAACAAACCTTTTGTTTTGTTGTCTCATCCCCCATTTCTCCCTGTACTTGACAAAGCCATAACTTTCCAGAATGTCTGTGCCCGTAGTGAGATATCATGCCCAGATGAAAAACTTGGATGCTGAGGTATCTCGGGTCCGTCATCGCATGGCCAGTCTTGAGAAGGAGTATGGTGTTTTGGCTTTGAGTTTGTTTGACTCTCATCCCGAGGAGACAATGAAGTGGACCGAGATTTCGGCCTTGAGTCGACAGCTTGATAATTTGTTGTTACAAAGAAATCACTTGGCCAACTCTTGGTATCAGGCCGAGGAGATTTGGGGTCATGCTCAGGATGAGTTTGATAACTCCCCTCAAAGCCTTGCTAATATGATGGTTAAGAATGCTCGGCTTGAGGAGCGTGTCAGGGTCCTTACCAGAACGAACACCGAGATCTCCCGGGAGAATGAGTGCTTGGTAATCATGAACGACTCCTACCAAGCTCGACTGGATGGCTCTGCTCGGGTAGCTTTCTCCCGGTCTGGCAGTTCGGTCTTCCTGACCATTGATTCTTAATTTGACTGGGCCAGTGCTCTGATGTATTTTACCCTTTGTAATTTGTAATTTGTAATTCGTTTTTCTTTACAGTATCTGGGAAGTTGCACCTTTTCGTATCTCGTGCCTTTGCCCTGTGAACTGTTGCAACGCCTCGTACTTTGTGTTTCGTCGTTTCTTGTGCCCTTTTGATTTGTTATAAATGCTCCCTATTGTTTGTTCTTCACTATCAGACCTTTCTCTTGTTTTGTAATTTTTGCTGCTTCTAATTTGCTTTTATTCGAGATGGCTCCCATCACTAGATCTGCTTCCAAAAAGAAGGCCCTTCTCGAAGAGGAGCCTACTTTTCTGTTACCTCGTCCCCCTGGTTTTGGGGAAGAGGACTTGACTCCACTTCAGCTAAAAGAGATAGAGATGTCGTGGGTGAAACATGATCTTAAGTGTGCTCAGACCGAAACGAGGCGGTTCAAACAGTACTGGGAGGAGGAGAGGGCTGCTCGTTTTGAAGCCGAGCAGAAGTGCAAGTCCCAATCTCATGCTCTAAAACAAACGGAGATTGGCATTTCTCATTTGATTAGGGAAAAAGAGAGCGTCTGGAGGATCTCTTGGCGAAGAAGGATGCCGATATGGGGGGTAGTTCGAAGAAGTAGGATGGGTGTTATTTTCTTGTAAACTTTTCTTTTCCCGTTGTATTGTTTGTGTCCCCCTTCGTGGATGAATAAAACTTCTGCTTTCTCACTTTGATTTCGTCTTTTTGTTTTTTCTTCATGTTGAAATCATACACCGAGCATAGTGCACGGTTATTATCCCCCCGGAGAGCGTTGCTAGATCGGATGCTGAAAAGCCGTCGAGCTAGGAACGGTCTTCGTCGACCGTGATCGGTGGATCTATGATAATAATCTGCTTGGCATCGAGCAATAGTACCGGGATGCATCCTCGGTATAATATTATGGGAAGCGTACGCTGTAAGCTTATCGTGGTGGGGACCACTAGCCGCTTATATAGGTTCAATGATGTGAACTGCCTTGGGTAGTGGGATATACTGTTTGAGTTGGCAGGATCTTGAGCGTTGATTAGTTGAAAATAGCGGTTGTGGACTTTTATGTGGCTTGAATAAAAAGTAAACCTCTGTCACACGAAAGGACGGTTATTATTTTATTCCTTTTGTGGCTCCACCCCTTTTTAACTATGCTGAGTAACTCTTTTTGGTATTATCCCATAACTTCCTAAAAAAGATCTCGTACGTTCTCTCTAGGATTTTTGTTTCCCGCCAAAAGATATCTTGACTCTCTCTCTAAGGTGTCTTCTTATTGCTAGAGTGTTGGCTGCGGCGATCTCCCTTTTGCCCTGTAATCATGACTGTAAGTGCTTCCTTATATCTTGGTACTTTCTGTATATTTCTTGTTCGTCGGGTTTATTGTGGATTTGTTGGTGGTATGTATGTTTGCGGATGTGTGTTCTTGCTTGCCTATGGATGTCTATTGTAGTTGATGATGGGTGGTTTTTCGTTATGCATAGAATTTTCGTTTGTTGGGTTGGTGGAAAAGCGTAGGGGTGCTGGTGATTGGGGGGGGGGGCTGTTTCGTGTGATTTGTTTTTGGTTTGTAAATTGATGAAGTTTTCATATCATGTGGATAGGATATTCTGGCCCAATGCGTAGCTCAAGTGGGCCCATTCGTGGAAGAGGATTTCAAGAAGCTGGCCGGGATACCCTACGGCATTCATATTCGACTGCCTGTCTCCGATGAGGAGGTGATGGGGGTCATTCCCGTCGGTGAGGTAGCTGTTCGTTCCTAGGCATTCTTTACGGAGGGTCTTAGACTTCCTTTGACTGAATGGATGGCCCGTTTTTTAAGGCATTTCAGATTTCCCTGGCCCAATTGGCCCTTAATGGATACCGTACTCTGAACGGTATCCGAAGGTTGTCGGAGGTTTCAGGGATCCCTGTCGAACTGAAGGATGTGTTCGGGGTCTATAGTTTGAGCTTTGATCGTCGGAGCTCTTATTTGAAGACATTGCGCTCCTTCTCTCGGCTGGTCATCGGTCTGCCGGACACCAACAAGGAGCATAACTTAGGCATTGTGATTGCTTCTGGAGACTGGGGTTGTGCGGGGCACCAGATTCCGGGACCGACAACCACTGCTCCCGATATTGCAGACCTCGGTGCTCCCAATGTGGAAGCTCTTTTAGCCTTGTGGAAGTGGTGGGGGCCTAGACCGACTAAGGACCCTACAAGCCGTACTGCTCCCACGCTGTTGGGTTACCCTGTAGGGCCAGTGACCAAGGGTAATCCTGCGCCGGAGATCCCCACAGAGCCGGAGGAGAAGTTCCTCAAGGTCGTTAAGGTGCGAAGCGCTTCTCGAGGTGGGAGGAGGCCTGTTCGTCCTAAGCGCCGTGCAGCTGATATCGTTGCTGGGACTTCGAAGAGGTCGAGGGTGTTGGAGACATCGGGGAATGAGGGGGTTCCTGATGTGACAGACGTGGCGTCGGTCATCGCTCCTCCAGAGGGAACTACCGAGGCCGTTTCCTCGGATGTTGATGTATGTGCAATATTTTTATGAATTATCTTCTACTTCCATTGCTCTTCTCTTTATCTGTTATCATGTTTCAGCTATTGACTTCTTCCTTGGTTACCCTTGCCCTTGCCCGGTCAATGGGTATTGTTGTGTTTCAGGGGTCGTTCGATAACATATTCGGACATCTTAACCTCATGGTGAACATGGGTGTGGATACGATGAAACTGCCCGTCATGTCGCCCATCCGCACTGATGATGTGAGTGGGCCCACGACCCCTGAGACTATTACGTCGAAGATGGAGGTCGGGGAGGAAGTGGAGGTGGTAGACGGCAAAGAGATTGCCGAGGAGGTTATGATGGGAGGGGAGGATGAGGTTCCCCCTAGCTCGGAAAAGGTGGTGGTGGACGGAGTCGCAATGACCCGCTACCTTGATCGGTGTGGGGGCAAATTGTTGAAGCAACCCCGAGCTTTAAAGATGGGGTATACTGCTTTGAAGCCTCTCGTTTTCAAGGATGCAGAGGAAATGGCTGCTCGTCCTTTAGGGATGGTTATTGAGCAGGCCAACAACGAAGCGCTTCGGGTATGTGCCGCGTGTCGTTTGTTAAATAGTTCATTATGCCCTTATGTGGCTGGTGTATAATGTTTTCGATTACAGGTTTTCGTGGGTACCGTGGTACTGAGAGATCAGGTGACGGCGCTCGAGGCCGAGAAAGAGAAACTGGTTGCCGAAATCAAGGCAATGGCTGAGCTCGGTGCTGAGAACGAGAAGCTAGTTGCCGAGAATAAGGCGATGGCTGAGCTCGTTGCTGAGAACGAGAAGCTAATTGCCGAGAAGAAGGCAATGGCGGAGGAGAGAGCGCATATGGTGAATTTGGCCGCTGATTATGATAAGGTGGTGGGAGAGAAAGCACGCCTGACCGAGGAGGTGGAAAGACTGGAGGCCGAAAAGGAGCTTATGGTCGAAAAATACGACCAATTGGAGGCCGATAATCTCCTCATGGCAGAGGACGTGGAGGCCGAGAAAGCCGAGGTCGCTGCTCTGAAGATGGCGCAAGCGAAGGAGCAGACCAAGTTTGCAAAGATGGCCAACTTTTCCGTCTTTTGCGCTCATGTTCGTGCTCTTAATTTGCGAAGGTCCCTTTTTCGGATCGGGCGTGGACGGAATTGGTATATCCCTGTCCGCAAGGTGCTCCGCCGAAGCCTTTAGATTGGGCCCACCTTCGAGATGAGGAGCTTCCACTATTGCCGGGGCAGACAACCTCAACGGCTCTTCATCCCCATTATGATTCAGCTCCTTCGACTCCCCGGTCTGCTAATGCTGCTACGCCCCCGCCGTCGTCTTCTCAGGTGGAGCACTGATCATAAGGTTGTAGTTTTTTTTTTGTGTAGCTTAGTGTAGGGTGCCCTTCTCTTTTTTTTCTTTTATGCCCGGATTGTGGCCCGTTTTTGCATCTATAAGGACATTTTGTTGGGAAGTGGGTAATATATGTGCTCTTTTTTCGTCTTGTGCGGATTTCGTAGTTATGTCATGTTGGTCTTTTTCATCTTTTGAAGGACATGAAAATCTTGTCAGGTACCTGTTAATTCCCTGGCCATGGTGGTCTGGGCTTCTCCTAATTGTAGCGTAAATGATACTAGTATAGGTGGTTCGGAGAGGTCTAAGGCGTCCCTAATTATGGAATTGAATGCTGCTCGTCGTAAAATCGAGGATCTGAATATTCATATTTTCAATTTGTCGATTCGGTTACGCGATATGGGAGAGAAATTCAGCAAGAATACCGCCCACTATACAGCAAACAAGGCTAAAGCCAAAGAGCTTATAGGTGCACTGCGACGCTCTCGTGACGAAGCCCGGGGCCGGGTGACGAGTTTGAACTTGGTGTTGGGGCCGTTTTTGAAGACGCGGACCTGTTACTATCCTTCATCAAGGCCCATCGGGATCGGGCTCATGCACTAGAGGTGTATGAGTATGTGAATGGTACTCATGGGGTGACTCGAGCGGAGCGTATGGCGGACGCTAAGGCCCGGGTAACTGAGACCACGGCTGCTTTGAACCGGGTGGATGCGGTCGTGCGGGAACCTTTGGGGACGCAAATTACCTCGTTACGAGATATTCATTTTGCTGATGCCGTAGAGACCTCAGTGTCTGTTGATGGGTTGTCGGATTAATGATTTAGTAGCTTGTCGTGTCGTTTTACCTTTATCTTGTATAAAAATCTTTGTTCTTCTATTTTCCTGTCTTTTCTTTATTTGCGGTTGAATATTCATCTCTTCCCGTCTTCCCCATTTTTTTTATAGGCACGTGCAGCTATGTCGTACTAGGCTGGTTCTCCACGCCTAGCTAGCCTGGGGCCAGAAACTACTGGTGCTGCCCGGGACGAGGTCTCATTTGGTGCGGCTAGCGAAAGACATGCCAACTTGCCTTATATCGTTTTATTGGGCAAAAACGTTAAGTTGCTCGATCAGTGTGCCCGACTTATGGCCAAGTTGAAAACCCAGGCGTCCTCTTTTCGTGACTATGTCCGTCGTGCCGAGCATGTTGTACGGGTTCAGGAACGCCATTTAGATCGGTATTGGTGTGTAAAGGAGAAATACCTTGGCAAACTAAAATCGTTGGTAAACCAAGCCAATATGTTGGTGAAGTATTTCCGTCTGTCCCGATCTAGGTACGATGCTTCGGCGGCTATGATCGAAGCACGTGAGCTTTCCTTCGACGATGCTCGCCGTAAAGCGGCCTCGGATGCTCATGAGGTTGCTAAAGCAGCCGAGTTTTCCGCTCGGCTTCAGACGCTGACCTGCGTCGGTACTAATACAACCAACTTTGATGCCCTTATTTCTGAGGAGCGTTTTGATGGCGACGAAACCGATGAGGATACGGCGACGGACGACGAAGAGGTAGAGCTCGGCGAAATGCCGTCGTGCTCCTCATGTGGCAGTAGTTCTTAAGTCAATTTCGTTTTGATTGGTGGTATCTTGTTGCCTCCGTAATGTGGGCGAGGACTATTTGTATTATTTCTTCTTATGTTCGGATCTTTTCATTGTCGTACTGGTATTTCCTTGATTGGATTGATTTTCCTTTGCTTATTTCCTCGTTCGATGTTCTAGGGCCTCCGTAATGTGGGCGAGGACTATTTGTATTATCTCTTCTTATGTTCGGATCTTTTCATTGTCGTACTGGTATTTCCTTGATTGGATTGATTTTCCTTTGCTTATTTCCTCGTTCGATGTTCTAGGGCCTCCGTAATGTGGGCGAGGACTATTTGTATTATCTCTTCTTATGTTCGGATCTTTTCATTATCGTATTGGTATTTCCTTGATTGGATTGATTTTCCTTTGCTTATTTCCTCGTTCGATGTTCTAGGGCCTCAGTAATGTGGGCGAGGACTATTTGTATTATCTCTTCTTATGTTCGGATCTTTTCATTGTTGTATTGGTATTTCCTTGATTGGATTGATTTTCCTTTGCTTATTTCCTCGTTCGATGTTCTAGGGCCTCAGTAATGTGGGCGAGGACTATTTGTATTATCTCTTCTTATGTTCGGATCTTTTCATTGTCGTATTGGTATTTCCTTGATTGGATTGATTTTCCTCTCCCGACTTCTTCGTTTGATGTTTTAGTGCCTTAGTAACGTGGGCCAGGACTGTGTTTTATTTCTTTCTTCTCAGCCCCTTTTTCCTTGACGGAGTTGGTACCTGCATAAGTGGAACTGAGCTATTATGTCAGATGCCTCCGGTTACGTTGGAGGACTTTCAGTATTCCTAGGCAATAGTGAATTTCTTATGCCTCCGGTTACGTTGGAGGACTTTTAGTATTCCTAGGCAATAGTGATACATGCCGTTTAGGAATTTCTTATGCCTCCGGTTACGTTGGAGGACTTTTAGTATTCCTAGGCAATAGTGATACATGCCGTTTAGGAATTTCTTATGCCTCCGGTTACGTTGGAGGACTTTTAGTATTCCTAGGAAATAATGATACATGCCGTTTAGGAATTTCTTATGCCTCCGGTTACGTTGGAGGACTTTTAGTATTCCTAGGCAATAGTGATACATGCCGTTTAGGAATTTCTTATGCCTCCGGTTACGTTGGAGGACTTTTAGTATTCCTAGGCAATAGTGATACATGCCGTTTAGGAATTTCTTATGCCTCTGGTTACGTTGGAGGACTTTTAGTATTTCTCAAACCTGGTAAATAGCAAAATATCTTATGAATTCAAAAATAACGTTATGACAAAGTAGAGGTACGTTGTGACATGTAATGGAGGTCAGTTCATACGTAGTACTTTTTGAGATTCGTCACGTTCCATGAATTCTTTTCTCCTCAGCTATTTTCGAACAGGACGCTTTTGAGTTTGTATGTAACTGGGCTTGTCCTTTTTACGATCTCGTATGGCCCTTCCCAGGTGAGGCTCAGTTTGCCATGTATTTCATTGCGGGTATAGACCGTTACTTTGCGCAACACCAACTCTCCCACCATGAACTCCTTAGTCCCTTTCACTTTCTTGTCGTAAGCTTGCTTAACGCTTTGTTGGTATTTTGCTAAGGTAAGGGCTGCTATTTCTCGTTTCTCGTCTATCATGTCGAGTTCCTCTCTCATTCTTTGCTCATTGTTTCCCTGTTCGACTAACGTTGTTCGGAGTGTGGGTAGCCCGATTTCCGTTGGTATGATGGCCTCGACGCCGTACGCTAGGCTGAATGGGGTTTCCTTGGTGCCTATCTTTGGCGTGGTTCGGCACGACCACAAGACGTTGAGTAATCGCTTGGGCCATCTTCCCTTTGCTTGTTCTAGGGTCGTCTTGATGCCATCTAGTATGGTTCGGTTTGACACCTCAGCTTGCCCGTTGCCCTGCGGATATGTCGGCGTTGAATAAAACTTTCGGATACCTAGTTCTTCATACCATAGTTGCAGGTTGGCATCTTTGAACTGGGTTCCGTTGTCGGCGACTATAGCGTATGGTATACCGAACCTGGTGATGATGTACTCCCAGATCAATTGTTTAACGTTGCTGGCTTTGATTTCTCGGAGGGGTTTAGCTTCGACCCATTTGGTGAAGTAATCCGTCGCGACGATCAGATATTCCACGCTGCCTGGTGCTCTCGGAAGTTTACCGACCAAATCAATTGCCCATTGTGCAAAAGGCCACGGAGCCGACACTGGGGTCATCATGGACGAGGGAAGCCGAGGTATTTTAGCGAATCGTTGACATTTGTCGCATCTTTGTACGTAGACGTCGGCATCTCTCTTGATGTAGGGCCACCAATAACCTTGTGTGATAGCCTTGTTAGCGAGGGATCTCCCCTTGATGTGTGCTCCGCATGATCCTTCATGGATCTCCTCCAAGACCGGTAGTTGCAGCTCGGGCCGGACGCACAGAAGGTGGGGTCCGCGGTAACTAGATTTGTATAGCTTGTCGTCTTCGGATAGCCAGAACCGAGGGGCCTTTCTTGTGATTTTCAATGCTTTTATCTTGTTTGTCGGGAGCGTCCCATTTCGTAGATAATGCGTCATGTCGTCCATCCATCCCAATTCGTACTGTATCGACGTGATTCGGTCTATCCTTCTATTTATGCTCGGGATTTCCAGGAGCTCCACTGTGATTGACCGAGTGTTAGTTAACGCAAATGTCGAAGCTAGGGTTGCTAAGGCGTCGGCGTGGGCGTTCTCGGTGCGATTAATTCTGATTAATTCGCACTATTCAAACATGGCCATTATGCTCTGGACTTTCTCTTGGTAGAGGATCATCCGGTCGTCCTTGGCTTGGTATTCACCAGTAGCCTGGTTGACGATTAGCATGGAGTCGGAGCTGGCAATCAAGTGGGTGCATCCGAGGGACCGGGCGACGAGCATGCCATTGATCATGGCTTCGTATTCTGCCTCGTTGTTAGTAGCTCGGAAGCCCAATTTGATGCTTTTCTCGATGATCGCCCCTTCTCTGGACTTGAGGACGATGCCAGCTCCCGATCCGTCCTTGGTGGACGATCCGTCGACATGTATCTCCCAGTGAGATTATGGTGAAATGGTCAGGGGCTCGTCGTAACCTTCGGTGAACTCGGCGACGAAATCAACCAATACCTGTCCCTTTATGGCGTGTCGGGATGCGAATTCGATATGAAATTGGGAAAGCTCGACTCCCCATGCCGCAACCCGGCCGCTAATATCCGTCCGTCGAAGGGACTCCTTGATGTGGAATTTAGTGTAGACTTGGACTTGGTGAGCTATGAAGTAGTGGGGTAGTTTCCGGGTAGCAACGACCAATGCCAAACACAACTTTTCCAACGGTAGGTAGCGTGTTTCGGCCTCGACCAAAGTCTTGCTGACAAAGTAAATAGGAAATTGCTCGCGTCCTTCTTCTCTTAGGATGACTGCGCTCACGGCTGTAGTAGAAACTGCTAGGTAGCAGGCCAGAATATCTCCTTTATTCAGCCTTACTAGCGGTGGCAGCGTCCTTAAATATTCTTTGAGGTTGTTGAATGACGCCTCACACGCCGGGTCCCATACAAACTTTTTATCTTTCTTGAGGGTCTCGAAAAATGGTCGCCCCTTATCTGCGGATCGACTGATGAACCTGCTCAGTGCGGCCATCATCCCCGTGAGCTCTTGCACCTGTTTCTTATTCTTCGGTGCTGCTAGGTTTTGCAGAGCCGCTATCTGGTCGGGGTTAGCCTCTATTCCTCTTTGGCTGACCATATGCCCCAAAAACTTTCCTTTGCTGATGCCGAACACACATTTGCTAGCATTAAGCTTTAGTTTGTGCCCGCCCAGCGTTCGGAAGACGTCTTTAATATCCTGGAGGTGGGAAGTGGCTCTTTCGCTCTTGACGACCATGTCGTCTATGTAAACTTCCATCGTCTTCCCTATATGCTTTTGGCATACCTTCGTTATCATCCTTTGGTATGTCGCTCCCGCATTTCTCAGGCCGAACGACATAACTGTTGGCCCGCGTGCTAACCTTAGAGGGGGGGGGGTGAATAAGGTTTTGGCGATTTTCGCCTAATTAAAAATTCTAAACAACTAACACCCAACTTATGCAAATTCTAAACTTAAGCGTTTAATAACTTTAATGAAATGCTAGAAAACATAAACGCAAGCAAGAATATAAGCAATAATATAAGTTGCGGAAATTAAAAGCAAGGGAAGAAAATGACACCGTGATTTATAGAGGTTCGGCAAACGCGCCTACGTCCTCTCCTCGGTACTACCGAGTATTTCACTAAAATGTTTCTTCCGGATTTTACAAACCCTATCGAGCTCAATCGACCGATTGGCTCACCCTCTACCCGAGGTTCCTACTCTTGATACAAGTGCAAGAGAACACGTCTACGAGTCTACGACTCCCCCTCAATTTATGAGTACCCGAATGAAAAACCTAGAGCTTTTAAGCTTCACTTGCTTACAAAGCCTCTACCCGTTCACTCGCTCACAATTGAGTTTATAAAACACTCGATACAATTTTGTTACAAAAATGTAACTACACTCACTATTCCATTTGCTTCTAAATAAGCTAATTGGTGAGTCTTGGTTGTTGATCGAGCTTGAGTCCCTTTCTTCTTTGATTTCCTCTTTTTCGAATATTTTCACCAAAATGGTGATAAATTGGGTTTTTATTGAAAGAGGTATTTGGATGTTAATAGATATTGTAATTGGTGATTTAGGAGAGAGATTGGGGTGGTTTATATAACAGCAAAGTCTGTTTTTCTGGGTTATGACCGTTGATAGGTTTTAACAGCTATTTTCCAGAATAAGCTGAAAAGCTGTTTTCGAAAACTGCAGAAAACGATCGGTCGTTTTCTACAGTCGATCGGTCGTTTTACAGAAAACGATCGGTCGTTTTTATACTGGACTCACTGGAAGAAATTGGATCAAAAACGATCGGTCGTTTTTGTCCAGTCGATCGGTCGACTGTAATCCTGGTCCCGTAAATCTTCGAATGCTCATAACTCCTTCGTTTTAGCTCCGATTTTGGTTCTGCTTGAACCTATGGGTTCGTTATCGAATGCTCTATCATTTAAAGACCTGAAATATATGTTTTCTATTTTTGGACAAGACAAGAGTTATATCATCGAAATCGTAAAATCATTAAACGCATAATCAAAGTAATAATCAAAATCATTATTGAACTCTATGTTCAACAATCTCCCCCATTTTGATTATGACAAACTAATGATGATTTTACAAGATACAAGAAAAATATCTCCTCCATTTTAACAAAACGCATTTACACCAAAATATATCATTTTTCTCCCCCTTTGGCATTATCAAAATGCAATCAAAAAATAAAAGATGGGGTTATGTGAAGGGTTTTTAAAGAAAAACCAAACATGAAAAATGAAATTATGATGCATATACCCGACCCAACTAATCACATATATGTAGATATTATAGATTAGAGTATACCGAATATGTGATGTGGAGTCGAGTCCGCTCGCTAATGGCATTTGCATTGAGCGTTGCCGATTCCTAATAGGTGGTACCACTTGTTGGTATGCCTTCCACCTTTGTCGATTAATGGCACTTCATCCTTGATGGTGGAGTCGATCTTCTTGACTTCCACGGCTTTTGTCGGGGTTGCCAACCATTTGTTGATTTTCTCCTTTTGGATGGAGATACCTTTTGTCAGTTTTGCCAACCACTTGTCGATTTTCTCCTTTTGGATGGAGATACCTACAACACAAGATTTGTCTTTTTGTACCCAATTTCTTTTGGGTCCGACATTGTTAGTAGCTCGGGTCTTTACTACCCATTTCAAATCGCTTCTACTTAAATGAAAGCGATTTGGGCATTTAGAAGAATTATGCTCACTTCTACTACAATGATTGCAATGCATAGATTTTTTCGAATAACGAGAACTATGCGACTTTTTGTAGGAAGTTTTAGAAGTATGATGAGCGGTTTTGGTTTGAAAACCTAAACCTCTTCTATTATTACAAGAGTTCGGCAAAACTCTTGAAGTGCTCCCTTGTTTAAAAACAACCTTTTGTATAGGCGAAATAGGAGTTGTAGACAAGCTAGAAGATTTAACAAAGCGGGTTGTGCTTGAGTCAATAGAGTTGGAATCGAAACCCAAACCGCTTTTGTCATTAACATCTTTTTGACAACTCAAAATTTCGTCCAACACAGTTTTCCCTTTGGAAAACCTTGAGATTGTTAACTCGAGTTTTTCGACCGTAATGACAAGCTCATCGTTTTTCTTTTTCAAAGAGTCATTCTCGGTTTTTAAAAACTCGTTTTTATCTTTTAAGTCTTCCTTTTCGTCATCTATATCATGAAGAGAAAATGACGATGTCGGAATAGACTCATTTTCAATTTTATCTCTTTTTAAGGATCTTATTTCTTCATTGAGAGAAGAATTTATCCTTTTAAGAGAGTCGACCTTTTCGACAAGCTTAGGAAATTTTTTAGAATAAACATCGCACATATGAAGTAATTCATCATAAGAAATATCATTGACCTCATCGGCTTCGCTTTCACTTTCGCTTGAAGAAGAGAGGTTTTGTTTATGGCTTTCTTCCATGGCCATATAGCACCCAAGGTGAGCGACTTCATCTTGGTCGGAGCTATCGCTAGAGCTTGAATCGAATATCTTCTTCTTGGCTTTGCTCTTGCGATTCTTTAGGCAATCTCTCGCCATGTGTCCTTCCTTGCCACATGTATAGCAAACAAAATCGTTAGAATAAATTGAATTATTTGACGATTTACCTTTATGTTTGTGTTGGCCTTTTAGCTTTAGGATTTCCTTGACGATTCGAATGATTTCCATTGAATTTTCGTCGTCCTCGGATAGCTCATTGCTTTCGTCACAAGTCGTTCCTTTGAAAGCTATCTCCCTCCTTTTTGAGATTGGCTTGTGACTATTTAGGGTGATCTCGTGGGTAATGAGTGAACCCGTCAATGCATCAAGAGAGTATGTGTTCATGTCGTGCGCCTCTTGGATTGCGGTGACCTTTGGTTCCCATTCCTTCGGCAAGCTCCGAATCACCTTAGAAACCATTTCCTTACAAGACAAATACTTACCAAGAGATGTTAATCCATTAGTAATAGTTGTAAATCTAGCAAGCATATCGGAAATAGTTTCACCCTCGCTCATTTTAAAAAGCTCGTAGTCATGAACTAAAATTTGGAGTTTGCACTCCTTAACTTGGTTAGTCCCTTCATGCATTACTACTAGCTTATCCCACATACCCTTAGCGGTTTTACAAGCGGAAATTTTGTTGTACTCGTTAGGAGAAACGGCACAAACAATAGCATACATCGCTTTGGCGTTCGTAGAGTAGGCTTCTAGTTGAGCGTTATCTAGGTCTTCTACGGGGATTGGGTTCTCGCTATTTTCAGATGTAGGTGCGGAATATCCTACTTTAATGGTCATCCAAAGCCTAACATTATAGCTTTGTAGAAACATGCTCATCCTATCCTTCCAATATGAAAAATTTATTCCATCAAAATATGGAGGTGTATTGGGTGATGAAGCTATGCCGGATGCGAAATTGTATAAGTTAGCCATCGGGATCTTAACTCTAAAATCGTTAGATTTCTATATGCAAGAGCCTCGGCTCTGATACCAATTGTTGGCCCGCGTGCTAACCTTGGAGGGGGGGGGGTGAATAAGGTTTTGGCGATTTTCGCCTAATTAAAAATTCTAAACAACTAACACCCAACTTATGCAAATTCTAAACTTAAGCGTTTAATAACTTTAATGAAATGCTAGAAAACATAAACGCAAGCAAGAATATAAGCAATAATATAAGTTGCGGAAATTAAAAGCAAGGGAAGAAAATGACACCGTGATTTATAGAGGTTCGGCAAACGCGCCTACGTCCTCTCCTCGGTACTACCGAGTATTTCACTAAAATGTTTCTTCCGGATTTTACAAACCCTATCGAGCTCAATCGACCGATTGGCTCACCCTCTACCCGAGGTTCCTACTCTTGATACAAGTGCAAGAGAACACGTCTACGAGTCTACGACTCCCCCTCAATTTATGAGTACGCGAATGAAAAACCTAGAGCTTTTAAGCTTCACTTGCTTACAAAGCCTCTACCCGTTCACTCGCTCACAATTGAGTTTATAAAACACTCGATACAATTTTGTTACAAAAATGTAACTACACTCACTATTCTATTTGCTTCTAAATAAGCTAATTGGTGAGTCTTGGTTGTTGATCGAGCTTGAGTCCCTTTCTTCTTTGATTTCCTCTTTTTCGAATATTTTCACCAAAATGGTGATAAATTGGGTTTTTATTGAAAGAGGTATTTGGATGTTAATAGATATTGTAATTGGTGATTTAGGAGAGAGATTGGGGTGGTTTATATAACAGCAAAGTCTGTTTTTCTGGGTTATGACCGTTGATAGGTTTTAACAGCTATTTTCCAGAATAAGCTGAAAAGCTGTTTTCGAAAACTGCAGAAAACGATCGGTCGTTTTCTACAGTCGATCGGTCGTTTTACAGAAAACGATCGGTCGTTTTTATACTGGACTCACTGGAAGAAATTGGATCAAAAACGATCGGTCGGATTGGCTCGGGTCGGGAGTACCAGCTTTCCCGGCATATATCCTTTAGGATATCTTCGGCTGACTGGTCGAAAGTGTACTCAACCCGACCGGTTCATAACGCCTCTGGCGTTCTCTTTCTGGCCCCCGACCTTGCTGAGGCGGTTTGGGTGGCGTTGGATAGGCGATTCGGAGAGGCTTGGGATCGGGCTCTATGGGTCTGTATTCCCTTCGCTGTATCTCGGGACCCTTGTCCCATTTGGATTGGGGGACCGGTTCCCCTTGATTGTTCTTGGCTCTCTTGCGGTCCACCTGTGCCTCCCGGACCGTCTCTCTTCTTGGTGGAGCCCGGCTGAGGACTCGCATCTCTTCATCCTTATCAGTAAGGTGGGTGCAATAGGCCAGAAGGGCATCAGTGGTCAGAAAATTCTTGCCGATGAACTTCCTTATCGCCCAATAGCCGCTAGGGATAGAGTTGATGAAGTTCTGGATGGCTATGTTATTGGCGTACTGTGGGATTTGGTTCGCTACGTCGATGAAGCGTATGCAGTAGTCGTGGAGCTTCTCATTGGGCAACATAGCCATTTTTAGAAGGGTTTCAATGTTAACCTTCTTCTTCCTATGAGCGGCATATCGGGTGGAGTACGCACGGAGGAGCTCAGCCCAGCTTCGTATGGATCCCCGTGGTAGATTATGATACCATGACGACGCCTCCTGACCCAAGATATTCTTAAAAAATTTGCACATCAGTGCACTGTCGTCACTCCACAACTCCATCCTTGTTTTATAATGTCGAAGGTGATCGATGGGGCAGCTCCTTCCATCATACAGTCTGAATTCGGGGATGACAAACCCCGCAGGATTGCGATACCGAGTTATCTGATCGGTACATGGAGTCTCTTGGCATACGTCCCAAGCCTGTTGGAACGCTTCATCCGGTGTCGGGTATTGAGGGGCGTATCCCCCATAGGGGTGTCGTGGATAGTAACCGACTATGACCCTGTGGTCGATGTTCATCCCGTCGTCTGGATTTTTGTTGAGGTAAGGTGGAGGAGGCGCGCCTTGGTGTCCGTGGACCGCCTGGGTTATCCTCGGGACGGGCTCTCCCTGTTTTGGTATCCTCGTATCATGAGGTCGACCCGTTGCTGCCATCGCTGCTTGGTAAGCAGAGTCTTCCGCCTCACGTCGAGAGTCGGTTTGCGTGTTGGTCGGTTGGATGGGCAGTATCGTGATCCCGGCCGCTGCCATGGCCGACATGCATGCCTCTAGCTGGGCTTGTATCAGGTCATTACGTTTTTCTACGGCCCGTGCTAGTACGACCATAGTCCTATCTTGTCAAACAGGGGTTTGTATTTCCACCGTGTACGGCGTAGTTTTCCACAGTGAGAGGGGTGGGTATGGGACGACCTGTTCTAGTACGGGGTCATTGGCTTCGTTAGTTTGAAAACGAACCCGTTGGGGACTAGAGTTGACCGAGGCTGCTGGCTGAGGGGCCTTCGAACTTGGCCCTGCATTATTGGGATGACGGTTGTCTGGCAAGAGTGTCTCCCCGTGCCTAGTCACGGATGGCGCTCGTTCCACATCCGTGTCCGTGGGGTTTTCGTCGACAAGACCGTCGACCTGAGGGGGATGGTCGGTTTGTTGTTCTGTTTGGACGTTAGAGATGGTAAGTCGAGATCCAACTTGGAGCGCTTCATAACGGTCTTTAATGTTGAGGAGATGCGCTAACACGTCTTTGTGGACTGGAATTTCATGGTTTGTCGATGTACCTACTTCCTCTGGGCGAGTTTCTTCGTTGGTATTTGCCATTCGTTGCTCGTCTGGTGGAACGTTGGTGTTCGATTTCGAAGCTAGTTGTGAACTAGATGATTCCCGCAGACGGCGCCATTTGACAAAGCCATAACTTTGGGTGGTGGGGTTAGGCTTTTCAACAATTATATTATAATGGATGGACAATAAACAATGAACACTTTTCTGATCTTTATTATTATTCGGCAATTGCCCTTGCTCGGATTACAATTCTATTACTATATTTATGCTCGGATTCGCTGTTCGACCCTGAATGTGATCTTTCTCTTCTCTTCGGGGCTCGTTTCTCTGCCTTGCTCGGTTAGACTATTGATGTGGTATATTCTGACTGACTTTTATCTTTTCTCTCCTTCTCTCTATCTTTTTTGAGATCTATTTTTCTGGTCCTCCTCTTATGGGGGGTACTTGGATATTTATAGGCAATGATGCTTCATAGGATGTTAACAAATGTCTCCATCTCATGGGACTTTTCAGACATGGGTCCCTAATTAAGTGGGCTTGGGCTTTTAGTGAGATCCACTCTTTATTCTCAAAGAATGGTATGTGATAACTCATTCAAGCATTGGATATCCCTCTATAATGGGTGGGTCTATTCGTACCCGATTAGATATATTCGGGTCCAATTTTTATGTTCTATCAGATATCATAGTGTACAATATCGAAAACAATTTTATAACTAGAAGAAAGCAAGTTCTAGGTGATACTGGGCCAGAAAACATGAGGAATGCTTTGACTAGTTCTAACTTCTACGTTAACGGATTTTTTAACTAAATTTTTTGATTTTAAATTTTAAAAATATGTGGATGTTTGTCAAGTCAGATTATTCAGCTTCTTAAAATCTGATTTTTAGGTTGAAAAATCAACAATATCAAGATTTTTAAAATTTAGCTTTTCAGTGAATTATCAAAACAGATTTTTTGGTGACAAAAAAATCGGTTACCAAACCAATAAGAAAATTAAAAGCTGTCCTACTAAAACACCAATATTGACCAAGTCCCATGGAGATTCAAGTTTATGTGATTACAAAAAAAAAATTAATTTTTTTTTTATGATATGAGGAAGTGAAATAGTTTAGGACGTCAGCTGTGATTATTTATGTACAGCTATTTTTTTTAATGACTTGCAAGCACACCGCACGCCTTGACGGCCCTCGTAAAATATGCGAGCAACGTATACAGGAAAATAGACTAGAGACCATGTTTCGACGAAGGAGGATGAAGATTTATTAACCGTGAGATGAAATTAGATTTGCATAGCGAGGTTTGTTTTTTGAGGTAAGTGTTGTTTAGATCAAACGAATCAAAACGAATCAACGAATACAGGACGGACGATCTAAGTCACATTTCTTGGTTATTTATGTTCATTGTGAAGCAAGAGGATTTCGGAATGACATATTGTGTGGCATATATTTTGAAGCGTATTCTTGTGGACAATAAATTGAAAAATAGCGGGGTACTAAGCATTATCATATACTTCCTCTGTCTCTATAACAAATGTCTCTTACGAAAATACATGCAAATTTGATCGATAATTTTTTCATATCTTTATTGCTGAAAATAATTATTTCAAAAGTTAATCATGTAGTTCATGGTTAAAACTATATGATAGAATTTTTAATTTTTTCATTTCGGCAATTTTGATATGAAAAATTTGATGATAAAAGTTGCACATATTTTCACAGAACACATTTTTTTTTAGGGACGAAGAGTATTAGAATATAAAATCTATTAGTAAAGATTTTTTCTCCAAACAATCATAATGAAATCAAATCTTTTAAAAACATAACCGACATAATATTATAGGTGTTATGTAAAATTACTAAAACATATAAGTTTTCAACTCTAATTATCAAAAACTATAAATTAAAACTTTTTTTTTCAAAACATACAACTCTAACAAATATGTGTAATTGTATGTTTTGCATGGTAATATGTTTTGCTTAATTGTATGTTTTGCATGGTAATATGTTTTGCTTAATTGTATGTTTTGGACATTGCACGTGTTATTTATACGGGGTTGAATAAAAATAGCTAGTTTAAGTTTGTGATGTGGTTATTTGCAAAAATCACCACCCTATTTAAAATAGAATTCATGTTATTTATCTTCACATTAATTCTAGACGAAAAGTTGTTTCTGTAAAGAAGCTATTTCATGCAAATTAAGGTTATGACTCTATGCTTTCTTTTTAATATTGAATAAAAAAAAGTAGTTTTATTTGTTGTTTAACTTTGGTTTATTTCCTTTACAGTTTTTCTTTTTTACTCTGAATTTAAAACACAAAGTTTCTCGTTCACAAACATTCTATTCAACTGCATATATAAATACAATTTTCTGATAATTTTATTTTTCGGATTATGCTTTGTTTGAAGTGACCCACTAACCCTAATATGTAGAGTTTATTTATTTTTATTTTGTCGATATGTTTTAATTCTAAATTTACATGAAAGTACATGTGAATTGTGATAATATATATTATTTTTTTAGGTTGAGGTTGTCTTACTCAGTTGTCAAGATCGTGTATCACCTTAATTTGACATTTTTGTGTGTGCATGATTTAAGTTATTTAGCGGTAATGATTAAAACAAATAATTTTTTTATTAAAAAAGTGAAAATCTAAGACCGATCCAACATCAACTTCGTTAAAAGCTAGTAGCTCATGCCAAACAGGATCTAACTGAAGACCTTATGGATATGTGAACATCTGCATATCAATAAATGTTTGGTTGATTTTAGGGTTATAGCTGAATTATGTCGAGATCTTTTGGCTTTTTTTAAGAAAATCCAGCTTACAAGCTTAAAAGTTGCGACCGACCGAATCCTTAGTTTTTCTCCTTATTGCGAGTGTTACAACTTACAATGACAGTGAGTCTTGAAAGCATATCCAGACGGATTATTGCTTCTTACCATAATATCGTAAAATATTTTCAACGATAAATAGTGTTATATATATGTAACCTCATTTATTTAGTTTCAATTTTTTCTTGTTTTGCAGTTTGGATGAGATGACAAAAATCAGAAGCGGAAGCGTCCTCGTGAGTAATCCAATAGATTTGGAATTCAACAATTTCGATCTCATAAAAGAAATTCTTTTACGCGTGCCAGCAAAGCGGCTCATTATATTCAAATGTGTATGCAAACAATGGCTCGTTATCGTATCTGATCCACAGTTTAGTCATGAACACACCATTCAAAATCCCTATCCGCTATCCTCTGGCATCTTGTTCCATTATTACAATTGTTCTGTAAGCAGATTAAGATTTATCCCTTTCTTTTGATGGCCACTCGAGCCCTCCTCGTCTTAAATTCCTAAAAAATATTGGGAAAAAATGACTTTTAGTGCTCTGGCGTCTTTCCATTTAACGAAGATCGTAATTATAGACGGAGTCCTTCCACTACAAAAAAAATACCCAAATAGTGACGGAATTAGTGACGGTATTTTTTGTTACGAGCTTATTAGCGACGGTTTTTATGACGGTTTTGTGACAGTTTAGTCAATTTACGACAGATTTATGACAGATTTTTAATTTAATGACAGGCTTATGACAGCTTTTGACTCTCACTAAATCAAACATTATTTTATAGTGTTCATTGGTTAACTACACATATGGATCACTACGAGCTTGAGCTAAATGATACTACGAGCTTGAGCAACCAATTTAGCAATATAACCGAAAAAAATTTATGATACTAAATGAACTTTTTTTTGTTGTGTTACTACATAATAATAATTATCAATCAAAGTATATTTTTATTGGAAACGTTTATTTTATATATGGAATCAAATGAAATATCCTCTTTGACCTCGTCGTTGCTTTCCGGAGCTGCTTCTCTCTCTGAATGAACCAGCGAGCTTGTGTCCTATCGAACCACGGCACGGCACTCACACTAAACCCTAGATCATGGGTATTAATGTTCTCTCATATCAATTATATTTTCGTTTTCAATTAGTGTATATTCAGTTATAATGTTATAATTATGAGTTTTAAGCCTCAAATTTATCTGATTTTGACTAAAATTTATTTATTGGTTTTGATTTTGTGCATAATTAGTGCTTAGAAATAAAAACAAAAAATGTGCAGTTCCTCTTGACACCAAAAGGCACGGTTCACAATCTAACTAAATTACAAACTCAAATCGAGATTTAAGAAACAGTCGATTTAAGTATCTAATTTGGTCTGGCACTGTAGTTACAACGGGTCGTAACATATCATTTTATCCGATCTTATAAGCAATCTACTACAAAATAATGTTTGATTTAGTGAGAGTCAAAAGATGTCACAAGTCTGTCACTAATTTAAAAATATATCACAAATCTGTCGCAAATTGACTAAACTGTCACAAACCCGTTACAAAAACCGTCGCTAATAAGCTCCTAGCAAAAAATCCCGTCACTAATCCCGTCGCTATTTGAGTATTTTTTTATAGTATAGCTACTAAATTTTTTTTAAAATTAAATCTTCATCAAACCAAAACACAAAATGAGATTAGAACTCTCACCACCTCAAACCAAGACTTTGATATTAAAATAAACAACTGTGTTACCATAATTTTTTTACAAAAATAGGAGTATTTATTGCGACAAGTAGCTCGTCACTATCGATTGACCGGTCTATATATATATCAAGATATATAGATAAAATGACTTGTCAGCTTTTCTGATCTGCTTCCGTTCTCATTTAATTGTTCATTGCAAAACTATGTGTAATTTTGACTAGCTTATAACTTATATCAAAATTGTCGAAATGAATTTTTTAAAATCTAATCATAAAATTTAACATTAGAACTATATGATCAACTTTTAAAAAAATTCATTCCGACAATTTTGATACAAGTTATTGACCGATCAAAATTATACGCAGTTTTATAATCAACAATTAAATAGAAACGAAAACAGCTAAATGCTACCATTCATTAATATCCAACTTTCCAAAAACCCATTCATTAAATTTAAAACCATCCTTCTGTTCAGAGCATTAAATTTTTGACCAAGCTATCATTCTCTCTTGCCTTGTTGAGATATATAATAGCTGTGTTTCATCGTTAATACTCTATCCCTTTTTTATTTAATTATTAATTACGAAATTACGTGTAATTTTGATCGGTTTATAATTTATATCAAAATTGTCGAAATGAATTTTTTTAAAATTTAACATTTGAACTATATAACCAACTTTTGAAAATTTTCATTCCGACAATTTTGATACAAATTATTGGCCGGTCAAAATTGCATGTAGTTTCGTAATGGACAATTAAATAGAAACGGAGAGAGTAAAAAATTGCAGTTTGTACTAAAAAGAAAGAAAAATATATACACTAGCTGGTATCAAAGGCCGATGCACCCCTCTACAAATTTCATCAAATTTAATTACGAAAATGCACTTGAAATTTATATTAATCCATAATATTCCTTTTTTTTACATATACTATATTTATAATTAAATTTTATTTATTTGGTAAGGTGACTTTATTTTCTACAAGTTTACAATAATACTCGTATTCTAAACAAGAATTTTCGTACAAGTTTATGTTGAACTTAGAGTTCAATAATGATTTTGATTATAACTTTGATTATGCATTTAATGACTTTAATGATTTTACGACTTCGATGATATAATGCTTGTCTTGTCCAAAAATAGAAAACGTATATTTTAGGTCTTTAAAATGATAGAGCATTCGTTTACGAAGCCAACGGTTCAAGCGGAACCAGAATCGGAGCTAAAACGAAGGAGTAATGAGCATTCGAAGATTTACGAGACCAGAATTACAGTCGACCGATCGACTGGACAAAAACGACCGATCGGTTTTGGTCCAAAATATTCCAGTGAGTCCAGTATAAAAACGACCGATCGTTTCTCAGAAACGACCGATCGTTTTCTGAAAACGACCGATCGACTGTAGAAAACGACCGATGGTTTTCTACAGATTTTGAAAACAGCTGCTCAGCTTTTTCTGGAAAATAGCTTAAAACACTGAATATAGCCTCAACCACTGCCAACGGTCATAATACAGAAAAATAGACCTTTTGGCATATAAATACCACCCAATCTCTCTTTCTACACTAACCAATCACAATACCAATCAACTTCCTTCAACC
This sequence comes from Primula vulgaris, assembly GCA_963920805.1. Taxonomy (NCBI): domain Eukaryota; kingdom Viridiplantae; phylum Streptophyta; class Magnoliopsida; order Ericales; family Primulaceae; genus Primula; species Primula vulgaris. The sequence goes on from OY987220.1 coordinate 31,524,646, forward strand.
TCTCATTAAAAACCCTAATATCACCATTTTGGTGCATATATATTCGAGAAAGAGGAAAATCAAAGAGAAAGAGATTCAAGCTCGATCATCATCAAAAACTCACCAATTAGCTTTTTAAGAAGCAATTAGAATAGTGAGTGTAGTTACATTTTTGTAACAAAATTTGTATCGAGTGTTTTATAAACTCAATTGTGAGCGAGTGAACGGGTAGAGGCTTTGTAAGCAAGTGAAGCTTAAAAGCTCTAGGTTTTTCATTCGGGTACTCATAAATTGAGGGGGAGTTGTAGACTCGTAGACGTGTTCTCTTGCACTTGTATCAAGAGTAGGAACCTCGGGTAGAGGGTGAGCCAATCGGTCGATTGAGCTCGATAGGGTTTGTAAAATCCGGAAGAAACATTTTAGTGAAATATTCGGTAGTACCGAGGAGAGGACGTATGCGCGTTTGCCGAACCTCTATAAATCACGGTGTCATTTTCTTCCCTTGCTTTTACTTTCCGCAACTTATATTCTTACGTATTTATTGCTTGCATTTAGTTATCTTAGCAATTTATTAACTCTTGTTAAAACGCTTAAGCTTAAAATTGTATAAGTTGGGTGGTTAGTTGCATAGAATTTTAATTAGGCGAAAATCGCCACAAACCTTATTCACCCCCCCTAAGGTTAACACACGGACCAACAGTTTACAACAATATTAGTATCATAAACAAAAAACAAGGCAATAAATACATCTAGTCTCAAAGACATTTAAGATTTTTTCGGAACAAATTAATCTGTTTATTGAAAGTGAATGTGATTATGTACCCCAGAAGATACTTATAACTGATATATAACTTAGATTTACTTGAATCGTGAACCGAACTGCTTATAATTAACGTTTATTCATTTGGTAATATGGCTTTAAAACATTGAAAGTTTTTTCTAAACAAATTAATCTGTTTATTCTAGCGTTTGATAAGATTTTATATTTTGTTTTGTTTTATTACTTTCTATTATATCGTGGCGATTTTTATTGTACTCTTATAACATTCAATGTTCGTTCTGCTTATTTTTTTTGTAAGCAAATCGACCAAATCAGACAAACCGAACAACAAACATCAAATGAATTATTAATTAGCTTGTTTTTTGGGAAAACCACTTACGTAAACGAACTACATTAGTTTTGTTTCCAATTTAAATCAAACCAAATTGATTCTTCTAATTTATATAAAAATATTATATGCATATATATGCATATATATTGATTTTAAAAAATCTATCCGAACTTAATTATTCAGATATTAGAACAAATGATTCTAGTTTCACATGAACTTATAAATTTTCGGCACTAATCACCGTTATTATTATAAAAAATTGTACCCCGAATCTAAAATTTTGGATCCGCCTCTCCATGTCTAGTATATATATATAAGTGTATAACCATAACCCTTGCATTATGGTAATTATATAGCTAGGAGAATTTACACATACATTCATATATATATATATATATAACAAACACTTCGTGAGAAGGTTAAGACACAATATACCATGCATCAAACAATATATGTGATGAAGAATTAATAACACGCATTACACTTATGTTTAAAGAATCAAAGGATATTCACTAAAAGAAAACTAGACAATCAAATTTTATCGTAGAAAAACTTTTTAAAATCGTTCATATGCTCCTTCTGCAATCGTATTGCAATATTGAACCCGTCATGACTTGGCATAAGGAAGCACTTCCCATCAAACCCGATAGCTCCAGGACCCATGAATTCATTCTTACCCCATCCGAAACCCGGATTCTGTAGTGGCAACCCGATCCAACTCGTAATTTCGAAATTAGGGTTTCCAAAAAATCCACAATTAGTACACCCGAGGGTGTGAAAGTTTTGAAACTGAGATAAATCCTCATACCCGTCTAAGTGAACCAGAGACGCTCTTACGTACTCATCAGTGATTTTCGCTACAGTAGATCTGAGATTACTTGCGGTGTATCCCAAAGGCTCAGAAGTAAGCTCGCCAGAAATGGAGACTGTTACAGCCCTAACCAACGCGTTCCCGAAATAAAATGGGGATAGTGGCGGATCTATGCGGTTTCGAAAGTTGACAACCATACGTAGCCTGGTAGGCTGCTCGGCGACGTGGTCACGTGCCTGTGTGGCGCACCGCCACAGGTGGCTCGTGACAGCTTCATACCTCGTGAAAGGACGTCCCGAGCCACTCTTGGAGGGTGGTACTTGGTGATTTGCCTTGTCTTTTAGTTTGTCGATTTGGGCATTTGTCAACTTTAGCATTGTCACTGTGCTTTCTTTAAGCCGCTGTTCGATATCATCCACGTGACCTACCAAGAGTGGTGGTGGTGTGTACTCTTGGAAATCGAACTTTCGCTTCAATGGAGTTTCCTTCAAGTGAAGAATAGTCCTGTGTTTCACAAAAGGAGACATGAAATGTTTTGCTAGTTTAATTTAGTTAGTGTATAGGAGTAACTATACTCACGAATTAGGGACAATATGTATTTCAAGATATAAGGCTTAATTTTTTAAGATGATTTTTGTTGGTTTTGGTACTATTTCGAATACGATAATTGAAAGGACAATAAAGTAAAAGACAGGAACGCAATGGAAATAACACTTTATTTCTCACAATTGGAATATGAATTACAATTCCTGACTCGTACAGAATTTAAATTAAACTGCTGGACTGGTTTGACAATAATACAAACTGCCGGACTGTTTTGATAATAAAACAAACTGCCGGACTGGTTTGACAATAAAACAAACTGCAGGACTGTTTTGACAATATAAAAACTGCCGGACTGTTTTAACAAACTGCCGGACTGGTTTTAACAAATAAAAAACTGCAGGACTGTTTTGACAATATAAAAACTGTCGGACTGTTTTGACAAACTGCCGGACTGGTTTTAACAAATAAAAAACTGCCGGACTGTTTTGTAAATAAAACAAACTGCCGGACTGTTTTAACAAAAAAGAAACTGCCGGACTGTTTTAAACAAACTGCCGGACTGTTTTAACAAATAAAAAACTGCCGGACTGGTTTTAAACAAACTGCCGGACTGGTTTTAACAAATAAAAAACTGCCGGACTGTTTTGTAAATAAAACAAACTGGACTGGTTTTAACAAATAAAAAACTGCCCGGACTGTTATTAAATAAACTGCCCGGACTATTATGTAAATACTGGAAATTAAAGTACAGGAAAGTAAATTACAGAATAGGAAAGACTGAAATGTAAATTACAGAAACTAAAGGTACTGGAAAGAAAAATACAGAAGGGAAACAGTACTGAAATTAAATGGACAGAATAATAAAGGACTGAAAAATAAATAACAGAAATTAAAAGAAGAGGCAACTGCTGAGCAGTTGCCCTTAAACAATATTTCCCGAACCACCTTTAAAGGTTTCTGGTTTCGGGACTTTGTTCCCAAGGTACAACTTCTATCTCAGAGTGGCTCGTATGGAAACCGGCACCGAACCACAGGTCGAGCTGTTGGTGGTGCGGTTCTCTCTCACTAAGTGTATGCTTATGCTGTGAGTTGTGTGTATGAAGGTGTGTTAGAATGAGAGGGGGAGTGCTGCCTTTTATAGGCTCTATAGAAACCGCAGCCATAATTGTGGTTATTAATTCCGGGAGTTACACCCACAGAATCCGCTCAATTTAATTCTGAAACCGCAGCATTTAATCTCATTCATTGCTGACGTTTCTCTTGTTGGAAACTCTAGGGTCTCCTTTTGTATTTTATACAAAACTCCCTATTCGGGTTTGGACCCAAGACCCAAGACCCGAGACATTCCCCAAATCCCAAATCCCAAGCCCAAGCCCAATGCACACTAATACTCTTAGGTGTATGTGGACATGTTAGTTTAATAACTACATGGGTTGGTATGGTATATATATTGTAAAATTAACTCTTAATCTTCCAATATGGGATTATACTAAATGGTTTTCCTTTACCATTTCGGTTTTCCAGATTTGAGCTTTCGAGGCACCAACTTTGAAGCCACTTTGTATTCACACCCATTCTCCGAATAGGTCATGTGATATACCGTTACGAAGCTCGTCACACGGGCTACTCAACCACGTTGAGTTCGGTATAAACAACTCAGCGCTGTTACACGAAATAATGACTCGAAGTTGGTCCAGTGACCATTCGGAAACACCCATGTTTTCACATGTTTTTCCAACAATCCCCCACATGAATGCAATTGGCTGAAAATAAAATGCTCCTAAATGCATACGAGAGAACCGCAAGAGTTCACTGCATAAGGACAGGTAGCGCGCGCCTTGAACCTGCCATAGTGACGTAAAATCTGATATGCTACTATTGGGTAGCCTTTAAGCCTTGAACCCTTTAGCGTTTGTGCATACCAGGGTAATGCGCACACAGTGTCCTCTCTACACCACTTACTAAGCCCTTTGGTTGTTGTCCATATTTGGCCGTGGACTGCCTTGGCAAAATTCAACCGAGTGCTCTAGTGATTTAGCCCATGGCTCATCACATAGTATCGGCCATACACACTCGTCATAGGTGATGTCAAGTCAAGGGTGTCCTGACTCACCCCTCTCGATCTTCGAGATACTTGTTTTCATTAAGAGCCTTATGCTCACCCTTAAGATGGTCTAGGTCTATCACTCTTTCATCCTAGAAATGGGCTGGGAACTTAAGTTCCCGAGTGCTTTGTTCGGTCACCCCCACAGTTCGGTTTTCCCGTTGAACCCGAGGCTGGAGAATCCAGTTCGGGTTGGGTTGCCTCTGAGGAGGTTTCCAGTTTGATGGGCTTCAACCCCATTCCCCTCGATGAAACTTCAACTCCTACCTGAGTTAAGCCTTTTGTAAATGGATCCGCTATATTGTCTTTAGATCTCACAAAATCTAATGACACCACACCGTTAGCTAACAATTCTCTTACAGATTTATGTCTCCGACGAATATGTCGGGACTTTCCATTATACATATGATCCTGCGCCCGTCCAATAGCCGACTGACTATCGCAGTGCATGCTTATTGCTGGGACAGGTTTCGGCCACATTGGAATTCCTTCCAGAAAGCTTCTCAGCCAATCAGCCTCTTCTGTTGCTAGATCCAACGCTATGAACTCGGATTCCATAGTTGATCTAGCTATGCACGTCTGCTTGGATGATCTCCATGAGACAGCTGCTCCTCCCATCACGAACACATATCCGCTAGTGGATCGTGTACTGTTGGAATCCGAGATCCAGTTTGCATCAGAATACCCTTCCAGTACAGCTGGATATCTGGTATAATGCAACCCTCGGTCTGCTGTGTATCTCATGTATCTGAGAAGTCTCATGATGGCCTTCCAGTGTTCCTCATTTGGATTACTGGTGTACCTACTCAGTCTACTCACTGAGTTGGCTATGTCTGGTCTAGTACAGTTCATGACGTACATCAGACTGCCTATTATTCGAGAATATTCCAATTGTCTCACACTCTCCCCAAAGTTCTTTTTCAGGGTGGTTGAGATCTCTATCGGAGTTCTGGATGTAGCTCTACTATCTTTATCAAATTTGTCAAGCATCTGCCTGACATAGTGAGTTTGAGATAGCGCATATCCGTCTGATGTCTTGGTAATTTTCATACCAAGTATAACATCAGCGACACCCAAGTCTTTCATCTCGAATTTTTGTGACAACATTTTCTTAGTGGAGTTGATGTTATCAATACTCCCTATTATTATCATGTCATCTACGTAGAGGCAGACTACCACGTAGTCCTTTTCATTTCCTTTTACGTAGACGCATTTGTCACATTCGTTTATCCGAAAACCGTTTGATAGCATCACTCTATCAAAATTTTCGTGCCATTGTTTAGGTGCTTGCTTAAGTCCATACAAGGACTTCACAAGTTTACACACCTTGTGCGCTTTACCTGGAACCACAAACCCTTCCGGTTGTTCCATGTAAATTTCCTCTTCCAGCTCACCATTGAAAAACGCCGTTTTAACATCCATTTGATGTATTTCCAGATCGAACAATGCTGCGAGAGCAATGACTATCTGGATTGACGTCTTCCTGGAGACAGGAGCATAGGTGTCGAAATAGTCGACACCTTCGGTTTGTCTAAAACCTTTCACTACAAGCCTTGCCTTGTATTTCTCGATTGTTCCATCGAGCTTTCTCTTCCTCTTGAAGATCCACTTGTGTCCTAGTGGCTTACACCCGGGTGGTAGATCCACTAGTTCCCAAGTGTGATTTTGTAATATCGATTCAACCTCATTGTTGATCGCTTCCTCCCAATATTGGGCTTCCGGGGATGACATTGCTTCTTTGAATGTCGCCGGTTCGCCTTCTATCATGAAGGTTACAAAATCTGGACCGAAAGACGTTTTCTTTCTAGCCCTTTTACTACGTCGAGGCTCTTCTTCTTCTTCCTCCAACGGTTCACTTGCCCCCACATTTTCCTCACTGTGTAACTCCTCAGTCTCTACAGTTATGGAAGACTTGCGGGAAAAGATCTCCTCGAAGAAAGAAGCTTCTCGAGCTTCGATGATAGTATCTACATGCACATCGGGATTATCCGACTTGTGCACTAGAAAACGATAAGCACTACTGTTTTGTGCATATCCTATGAACACACAGTCTACCGTCTTTGGCCCTATTCTCGTTCTTTTCAGAAGCGAGACAAGGACCTTCGCGAGACAACCCCAAACCCTTAAGAATTTATAGCTCGGCCTATGGCCTTTCCATAGTTCATAAGGTGGTTTATCACGCTTCTTATGCGGTAGCTTGTTCAATACATAGTTGGCGGAAAGCAGCGCTTCCCCCCACATGTTCTGGGGTAACCCAGAACTTATTAGCATAGCATTCATCATTTCCTTGAGCGTTCTATTCTTACGCTCAGCAACCCCATTCTGCTCCGGAGAGTATGGGGCTGTCGTTTGATGTATAATGCCATTTTCTGCGCATATCTGCGCAAACGGTGCTTCGTATTCACCGCCTCTATCACTCCTCAACATTTTAATCTTTTTATTGAGTTGATTTTCTACTTCGGTCTTATAAAGAGCGAATTTCTCTACCGCTTCGTCTTTACTTCTCATTAAGTAGACATAGCAGTATCTAGTACAATCATCTATAAACGTGATGAAATACTTTTTCCCTCCTCGCGTTTGTATAAACTTTAAGTCGCATACATCCGTGTGTATTAGACCGAGAGGTTCAGTACTTCGTTCAATATGTTGATACGAAGACTTGGTTAATTTTGCTTCAACACAAACCTCACATTTATGTTGTTTATCAAATACAAAATTAGGTAGTAGATTCAGTGATATTAATTTCTTCATTGAATTAGCATTCACATGACCTAATCTACCATGCCATAAATTAAATGAATCGCAAGAATAAGCAAAAGACGTTTTATTAGCCACTTGGGCAACATTAACGGTTACATTATTCTTGGTACTTGCCTCAGCATTAGTACCCACAATAGCAGACTCGGCCTTAGGTGCCGGAGTACCAACATTTAATTTAAACATGCCGTTGGTCATATAGCCACGGCCTACATACATTCCATTAAGGGTGATTACAATTTTAGCAGATTCAAATACAAGTTTAAATCCTTTGTTCACCATAACAGACCCGGAAACCAGATTCTTGCGGATTTCCGGCACATGGAGCACGCCATTCAGTGTGAGCTCCTTTCCCGATGTCATCTTCAGCAGCACGGTTCCTTTTCCTTCCACCCTGGAAGTAGCCGAGTTCCCCATGAAGCAGCTCTCATTGTCCACGGCCGTATAGGTCTTGAACATCCACTTGCTGGCACAGATGTGACTAGTGGCGCCTGTGTCCAGCCACCATTCCTTTGGGTTGCTCCCCACCAGGTTCACTTCAGAAACCACAACACTCAGGTGCATGTAGTCTTGTCCAGCATCATCTCCTCCCTCAGCCACATTAGCCTGAGCAGGTGCCCTCTTCCTCCCTTTCCCTTAGAACTTCCTCTTTGGGGGGGGGGGGGGTTTGGGCTTGTCGGTGCGCATCTTACAATCTGCGGCACGATGGCCCGGTTTATTGCACACAAAGCAGTCTCTCATGAATTTCTTCTTGAGAGAGGCACCGACCCCGCTGTCAAAGCGTTTCCGCTTAGATACAGCGTCCTCAACCACATGGGCCTTGGCAACCGCGTTGCCTGCTCCGCCACCGCCTTTCCTTCCGGATCGGCGGTTGCTTTGCTCAACATTGAGCCTCTCAATGAGTCCCTCCAAGGTCATAGCCTTTCGCTTGTGTTTCAGGTAGTTTTGAAACTCTTTCCAAGAAGGTGGCAGTTTCTCAATCATTAATGCCACTTGGAAAGGTTCGTTGATAACTAGCCCTTCAACCTCAAGCCTATGGTATATGAGTTGGAGTTCCTCAACCTGCTCGATAACACTCTTCCCATCAGTCATCATGTACTCGTGAAAGTCCGTGACAACAAATTTCTTTGCGCCAGCGTTATTCACTTTGTACTTTCGTTCGAGAGACTCCCAAAGCTCCTTTGCAGAAGCCTTGGGCTCGAATACACTGAAGAGAGTGTCATCCAGAGCACACAGGATGTAGTTCCGGCATAGGTAGTCGCCGTGTTTCCACGCTTCCACCGCCGAAACCGTCTGCACGTCCTCATCGTCCTCGCTTAGGACGGGTGCAGACTCCTTAAGAAACCGAGTCAGATTAAGGACAGTTAAATAAAACAGCATCTTTTGCTGCCAACGTTTGAAGTTGTTGCCCCTAAACTTTTCCGGTCTCTCCAGTTGAGAGGTTGGCAACATTGGCATAGACGGCGTTGCCGGAGCCTTGCCCTTTGCCCTGGCCGCAGCCACAAGCGCTGCCTTGGCCGCAGCCTTAGCAGCAGCCTGTGCTACGGCCGCAGCCGTAGCCATATCATCGGCCTCTGTCGCAGCGGCGTCGGCCGCAGCCTTTGCCGCAGCAGCTTCGGCCTCAGCCTCAGCCTGAGCCTGGGCCCCCCCACTCGCAGCGCTCGCAATGTTATGGCTACTGCCAATCACAACTGCGCCCTGCACGAATCCCGAAGGATCGATGGGTGTTTGATCCTCATTAGTCATCTGAAATGACAAATTAAAACCGTTTAGTTTCTCGCAAGAAAACTAAAATTCTTAATCGCAAATACTAATTATAACTTAATTAGATTGCTTCAAAAGAATAAAACAATAAAAGAAATTCTAACGTGAAAATCAAATCACTTTTGATTTCACTAAGAATTCTTTATAGTATTCTAGAATAAAAGATTAAAACCAATTCGGATTTATTCTATGTGCAAATTTCAATTTCTAGTAAACTAGCAATGATTTTGCGAGAATAAAAACCGAGACGTCAAAATAAAATAAAAAAGAAAAGTCCTTTCTTATTTCGAAAATAGTAAAACCAAAAAATATTATTGTTTAAGATTGTTGGTTTTGGTACTATTTCGAATACGATAATTGAAAGGACAATAAAGTAAAAGACAGGAACGCAATGGAAATAACACTTTATTTCTCACAATTGGAATATGAATTACAATTCCTGACTCGTACAGAATTTAAATTAAACTGCTGGACTGGTTTGACAATAATACAAACTGTCAGACTGTTTTGATAATAAAACAAACTGCCAGACTGGTTTGACAATAAAACAAACTGCAGGACTGTTTTGACAATATAAAAACTGTCGGACTGTTTTAACAAACTGCCGGAATGGTTTTAACAAATAAAAAACTGCAGGACTGTTTTGACAATATAAAAACTGCCGGACTGTTTTGACAAACTGCCGGACTGGTTTTAACAAATAAAAAACTGCCGGACTGTTTTGTAAATAAAACAAACTGCCGGACTGTTTTAATAAAAAAGAAACTGCCGGACTGTTTTAAACAAACTGCCGGACTGTTTTAACAAATAAAAAACTGCCGGACTGGTTTTAAACAAACTGCCGGACTGGTTTTAACAAATAAAAAACTGCCGGACTGTTTTGTAAATAAAACAAACTGGACTGGTTTTAACAAATAAAAAACTGCCCGGATTGTTATTAAATAAACTGCCCGGACTATTATGTAAATACTGGAAATTAAAGTACAGGAAAGTAAATTACAGAATAGGAAAGACTGAAATGTAAATTACAGAAACTAAAGGTACTGGAAAGAAAAATACATAAGGGAAACAGTACTGAAATTAAATGGACAGAATAATAAAGGACTGAAAAATAAATAACAGAAATTAAAAGAAGAGGCAACTGCTGAGCAGTTTCCCTTAAACAATATTTCCCGAACCACCTTTAAAGGTTTCTGGTTTCGGGACTTTGTTCCCAAGGTACAACTTCTATCTCAGAGTGGCTCGTATGGAAACCGGCACCGAACCACAGGTCGAGCTGTTGGTGGTGCGGTTCTCTCTCACTAAGTGTATGCTTATGCTGTGAGTTGTGTGTATGAAGGTGTGTTAGAATGAGAGGGGGAGTGCTGCCTTTTATAGGCTCTATAGAAACCGCAGCCATAATTGTGGTCATTAATTCCGGAAGTTACACCCACAGAATCCGCTCAATTTAATTCTGAAACCGCAGCATTTAATCTCATTCATTGCTGACGTTTCTCTTGCTGGAAACTCTAGGGACTCCTTTTGTATTTTATACAAAACTCCCTATTCGGGTTTGGACCCAAGACCCAAGACCCGAGACATTCCCCAAATCCCAAATCCCAAGCCCAAGCCCAATACACACTAATACTCTTAGGTGTATGTGGACATGTTAGTTTAATAACTACATGGGTTGGTATGGTATATATATTGTAAAATTAACTCTTAATCTTCCAATATGGGATTATACTAAATGGTTTTCCTTTACCATTTCGGTTTTTCCAGATTTGAGCTTTCGAGGCACCAACTTTGAAGCCACTTTGTATTCACACCCATTCTCCGAATAGGTCATGTGATATACCGTTACGAAGCTCGTCACACGGGCTACTCAACCACGTTGAGTTCGGTATAAACAACTCAGCGCTGTTACACGAAATAATGACTCGAAGTTGGTCCAGTGACCATTCGGAAACACCCATGTTTTCACATGTTTTTCCAACAATTTTTAGATTTTATTACCACTAATTTTTTTTATTAGTCTGAGATATCTACTACAACAAACTCAATAATTATGTACAATATTTGTGAAGACAATCAAATTTTATTTCCAAATGTTAATTTTTCAAGACAAAAATAATATTTTAGATAAAAAAATAAATTTGTTGTCTCCAAATTTAACTTTTAGGCAACATAATTTAAAAATTCTGGATTTTATTTTTATTTTTTGATCAACGCCCATCAACGGTGGTCAAAGATGGAGACCGACAGTCAACGTCCAGATCCACGCCGAAGAACGATCAATAGTCTTGGTCAAATTTTGTTGGTCATCAGGTGTTGCGCCTATGTATTTGACAAACGATCTTAATTTGCAATAATTATTTTAAAAATGTTAATACTTATTAAATAATAATGTTAGAATGGTACCGATCCAAAATTAACCCGTTTCGTCTCTCTATCTTTATTAATATGTTATACATTCACAGTGGTTGGATGTATATGATGACCTTTTCTGTACTGGTAGGAATTAAACACCTTATTACTATATGGAGTATCCGATGCAGTGTATCTAAGTCTGAGTCAAGGTGACTCAGAGTTCATAACCGTTGGATATTGCTATAGTTAAAATATAAAATGTATTGTAACAATATTCAATGACTGTGAACTTTGAGTCACTCTGACTCAGAATCAGAGACGATGCTTCCATGGAGTATCTCACTAATTAACTGACTAATGTACATCTATATAGTTAAACTCTATATAAAAGTAAAAATTATGGATCCCAACCCGATAGCAGTTATAAATAGAAATGATATGCACATTGTCATATTGCATAAATTTGTATGGTCGTCTTAAGAAAATGTGTACATCTATATAGTTATATAATGATAAATAATATAAAATTGTAAAATTATATATACATGTGCAATTTTTAATACGGTTTATATGCTACATTATACATAGGATTTTATACATGTACATAAAGAATTAGATAAAATTTAGATAAATTTCCACCTTTCTAAATACATGTACTCAATTTTTTAAATAATTATATACTTAATTAAATTTTCTTAAATTTATGAGTTTATTATGTTAATGATTTTTCACCACACTAGAAATTGTGTGTTTAGCTAGTTGAAATAAAAATATGTAACATTTGTAATTGTGTGTTTAGCTAGTTGAAGTAAAAATATGTAACATTTGTAGGATAAAATCTGATAGATTAACCAAAACAAACATGAAGCTGCTTAAACTAATAACTGGAAAAAAGAAAAGGACTGGGAGAGAAATTTTTACACAGTTTAACTTTCAGAAAAAAATGAAAATTTTATCACTGTTTTTCGATAAGTTCATTTTTTTAACACTTATTTTCTTGCTTACCCAAAGTCATAGGGTAAATTTTAACTTTCTAATTTCTACTATTTTTTTTCGCAATTTCATAATAATTACATACCTGTCCAAGAAGGGAAGGTTCTTAGGAGAGCTAGGTAACTCTCCTCTAGCAATTCTCGCCCACTCCGAAACAAAGAAAAGGCAAGCTTGCCCATCCGCCACAACATGCGATATTGCAAGCCCGAGACACATCCCACCACACTTAAACCTAGTGAGTTGTACTAAAAATACAGGTATTTCATGTAGTGGCACACCACGGTCCGCTTGAGGCACTAGGTCAAAAGTGAGCTCAGGTGACGGACAAAAATCTTTGTAGTCACTCAACTCCTTATGGGACATGACTTCAGTAAGTCGTGCCCCAGCAGAGTTGCAATGGAGCTCGAGCCGCCCAGAGTCGTTGTACCTGAGGCGGCCCGCTAGTGGGTAAAATATAGCGAGCGCTTTGCTCATAGAGTCTTTTAAGATGTCTATAGGGTTTCTATAGGGAGATAACTCTTGGGAAGGGTTAGGGTATGTGTAGATAGTAGGTGCATGGGTAATGGCACTAATTTGGTCACTAACTGATAAGTACATAACTTCATTTGGTGTATCATCAGTTGCTGGTTTGATAGTGTAGGTGCTCTTTTCCATCACCATTGTTGTTTTTTGGGAGAGGATAAGAGGGTGAAAGTTGTGATGATACTTAGAAGTGCAAGTGTTGATGAAAGTCTCGTATATATTTATAGAGAAATGCTCTTCTTTTGCCTACCTTTTTATTTATTTATTTATTATTTTACTCCTTCAGCCACAAAATAAGCATTACTATTACTACGAGTGTGGTTTCAGTTTTTGTCATGAAAGTATTAGTGTTTTAAATTTGAACTTAAAACGCTCCATATAGTAGGGTTTCCTGTTTTATTTTGACATATATATATATTAGGGCACATATAACAGTAAAAAGATTATATAACAAAATGGCAGATTAAGGGTTGTGTTAAAAAATGATTCAACAATTTAGTTACGACTCTAAAATCTAGGGCTGGGTCCGGTCTGGTTTGGTTTTTGGCAAAACCGAAACCGAACAAAATTTTCGGTTTTGTTTTTTTTGTTTTTTGGACCGAACCGGTCTTTTCCGGTCCGGTTTCAGTTTTCCGGTTTTATTTTTGGTTTTTCGGTTTTCTTCGGGTTTCTTTCAGTCTTTCTCAGTTCGGTTTTATTGTAAACCGAAACCGATCCGAAAAACTTTCGGTTTTTCGGTCTTTTTTGGTTCGGTTTTTTCGGGTTTTCACTCAGCCCTACTAAAATCGACATGAATAATATGGGGCTTGTTCAGTGCTTTACATTCTCTACTATTGGCCTATATAGCACGGTCGCTGTAATAAAAACGCAAGGGTCGTGTCGAACAACCCTGAACGTGTCACTTAAATCCATTGTCGTTGGCTTTTTGACCAGTTCACCGCGTGAACACTTCAATGATGCTTTTTCCACTTTCGGGTACGTCGTGCCATTTTTTATTAACTAACCAATAACAAATTCCTTCTTGATAATATGTGTAACAACTAAAACCATTACAATGTAAGTCGACATGTTATCCCACAAAAAGTTTAGCCCAAATAACAAAACTGAACATTGAATTACAAACAACGATTAATAGAAGTTTCAATAATTAATAATTATTTTCTTCTTTCGATAACTCATCGTTATCACATGTATCCAACTTTACAGTAATACAGAGAAAATGCCAAAGCAAATCGAAGTGATCTACTCACTCAGATGAAATCAAAGACAAACCTTCCGTCTATCTAGATCGACCACAACAAAGCTAACCAAAAGAATATGAAAGATATCTCGGAGTCAACTATTTCATCGGTTTAAATCAAAGACAATCATACCCAAAATTCTGAGTGTCACGTTGTGACCTTAATATATTAGATATCAGTACCCCGCTATTTACCAATCAAGCTCTAATGTTATCGTCTTTAACAGAAACCAATCAACGGTCAATAATGAATAACTATGAGTACCTCAAATAACCATCGTTAAACAACCAAATATTTGCACAACTAATCTCTCATATCAACATTTGAGCAACTGTATCAGAAACGTTAACTATTTTCTTAAATCTAACATATTTTATATCTTTTAAAAAATCGTTTACATTTACACAAAATTCCAACTTTTTTATTAATTTTCTTATAATAACCTTACATTATTTTTTTTATTTTTTTATTATCATTTAATAATCATAACAATATTCCAACAACAAAAATATGGACCAATGATAATTTATTACAATTATATGTTTCTTATATATAAGGTGAATTTTGTGTTTTCTGAAATTTATATGGTTTTTTATTCATGTCACTTTTTATACAATAATCCTCAAATTTTAGAAAAACGTATGTTTTGATATATCATATACGGATGCTGTAACATCTATAATTTAAAATAAACTTAAAATCGAATGTATCTTAACTTTTAAATGGAAAATGGTCCAAAATTTGAAGACTTCTTTGACGACTGAAAAGTATTTACATGGAAATCATTAAAAAGTTAAATCATTGGACTATTCGAATATTTGATAAAAGGTTCAAGACTTATATATATATATATATATATGTATGTGTGATGTATATGTAATAAATGAGATTAGTTGTTCGTGAAATCATTCGTGTTCAGTTCGGATAATGTTCGGTTCATGTTCGTTCATTTATAAATGAACACGATAATGAACAAGAATATAGTGTTTGTATATTA
This sequence comes from Primula vulgaris, assembly GCA_963920805.1. NCBI lineage: Eukaryota > Viridiplantae > Streptophyta > Magnoliopsida > Ericales > Primulaceae > Primula > Primula vulgaris. The sequence continues at coordinate 31,539,821 of OY987220.1, forward strand.
AGTGAACTGAACATAAACATGGCTCTGTTCGGTTTGTCTAATCTCGTGTTCGTGTAACTATATATAAAGTTTGATTAAATAAAAAATTAAATCTATTAATGATGTAACAAAAACTAATATCACTACACAATTAATAAACTTATTTATACTATAATAATATAAATGATATGTTTGTATTATTTTAAACTTATTATAGTAATTTATATCATCATACTGTAAATACAGTCACCGATTTTATCGTTAAGTGTTCAACTCGTTAAAATAATCATACGCATATATGTAAAAAAATAATTTATACAATATATAAAATTAAATTTATATGTGAACTAGTTTATCCTATTTAAAAATATAGTAATATATGATAAAATTAAAATATATTTTAAAAAATATATATATATATATTTTTTCAATTATTGAATGTTTTGGAAGAAATTATATGTTCACGAACAACTCGTGTTCGGCTCGTCAAATGTTCGGTTCATGTTCGTTCGTATTTAAATGAACATGAACTGAACACAAACATAGATTTTTTCGGTTTGTTTCGTTTCATTTACGGACCTACTACTACATGCGACTACCCCACGACAAACGCATACGAGACAATAATGTTAAATTGCATGGAACAGAATGTTTCATTGTACGATTAGACAATATCAGGAAAACAATTATGAGGTGGTCCAAACAAAAATAAAATTATTGTAAGTTTGTAACAAAAATCAAGTCATTAATGTAGAATATGATCAAAAATATAAAAAAACAAGTGAAGCCCACATTGCCACGATGACAAATACTGTTGAATTTATTTTTCTTGAAAGTATAAATTAACTACAACCACGTACATTGGCTGGTATATCAAGAATTAACTACAAGCACATGGCAAGTCACAATCTATTAACTGTATTCTATATTTTCATTTTTAGCCTTATCCTAACATATTTTTATTTTTATTTTGCAAAATCAAAATTTAAAAATCTATTTTAAAAATTCACTTAAAATCTGAATATTAAAAATCTGAATTTTTTAGTTTTTTCAACTGGAAAATCAGATTTTTAAAAGCTGAATAATCCGACTTGTTAAACACACATATATTTTTAAAATTCAAAATCCAAAAATCAAGTGAAAAAATATGTTAACAAAGGGACCCTTATAATAATTTTGTTACAGATAATACATACTCACTCCGTTTCTATTTAATTATCTACTATGAAACTACGTGTAATTTTGATCGGTCAATAACTTGTATCAAAATTGTCGGAATAAAATTTTTCAAAAGTTGATCATATAGTTCAAATCTTAAATTTTTAAAAAAATTTATTTTAATAATTTTAATATAAATTATAAACCGATCAAAATTATACATAATTTCGTAATTATTGTGACATATTAGCTCGTTATAGATATATATAGAGATATGTATAGATATAGAGAGAGGTATGAGAGAGACAACAATAGAGTCTTTATTCATCAGAATGTATCAATACAAGGGGACCTTAACTTTCTTTATATACTTAGAGGTTAGGGTTATACAAGCTAGAAAGCCAACTTAGGCCCACTATGAGTAAGGCCCAATAGTCCAATAATAACCTACAACACTCCCCCTTTGGACGTCTTGAATTCTTCGTCTTCATGCAGTCGATCTGAGTCGAGTTCATTCGCAATGCTAAACACATAAAAACCTTAGGGACGGAAAACCCAGTGTGGGACAAAACCGGTAGCTAGGAGAAACTGTGTAGCCGAATGATATAAGCCGAAATATCATGTAAGTAAATAACCACAAAACAGTGTGCCTCATCAAAACCTTGACAGAGCAAACCCAATGGGAAAATCTCTGATCGAAGGAAAAAGAGTGCAACAGTGGTAGTAGTAGGGGATCAACCACAAAACAGGTGCCTCATCAAAACCTTGCTAGAGTAAACCCAGTGGGAAAAACCTCTAGTCGAATGACAAAAGAGTACACAGTGGTAATAAGTATACAACCGGATACTCCTCCTAATTTCGGCAATCTTAAGTGAGATATGATGGGAACGTGTTTCGCTAAAAACCTTACCAAGGAAAATCCAGTGGGAAAAAACCTTGGTCTAAGGACAAAAAGAGTACACGAGCATGCGACTGAATGCTCCCCCTCACTTGCACACGACAGGGTGCGAGGATTTCGACGATAAATGCTAAATAGCATAATGTAGTCATGTTTCTCTTGATCGATAACAACAAATTGTCTTCTATGACAAGTGTTTTATCTGGATCGTGAGACAGAGCATATGTAATTCAAATATGGCTAATACTAGCTCGAAGCCATATACACTCTCTAGTCGTCTCATAGAGCACGAGCAGATCATAGTGATTCGTTTGGAGTCATTCCAAGACCTCCAAGATATCGCCTTATTCCTAATGGTAAAAACATGCCATGTTAGGAATATCCCTTATACGGGTCTGATAAGTAACCAGCATCGGTATAACCGAAAAAGGGTTGCGTTAATTCGAGTACCGAAGGGGGTAGGTACACTCGATGACGCAAATGGGATAAGACAAGCCCTCATCCATAGTTACCTTAAGGTAATGGGAAAATGTCTTTTATGCCATTTCGATGGCAGCGTGTTAGCGCGATGCTGTGTCGAGCTATACCATTCACAGCAGACGAGATGTTCGTCCTAGCACATTAGACCAAGTACAATAATGCGCTTATTGTACTTAGATATGAACATCATGGTTCAATATCTCTTCATCGTCACATCAGGGACGGACTGGGTCTATATCAATGTCTAGTGATCGAACGATCATGGGAGAATCTGATGACTTAGCGTCATGATGACTACAACGTCATAACACCTTCTGGGTGTAGTCTGAATCATGGACTTAGATTCAATCTTTACGGGAGTCGATCATCAGGCCGAGTCACTACCGTTTCTTCCCAAGATCCTTCATCTCGAAGGCAAATCCAAAAATGGATCGCGTAATAAAACACGCAAGGGCATAATACTTGTTCAAGTATCCCAAGCTAATCAAGTACTCACTTAGGCGGTATACCACATCCGCTCGGATTATATTAATCCATATAGTGAACGTCTCAGTTAATTGAGATCGTGTTCCGTGGTCAGGAACTACTTGATTTAAGCACATGAAGTCACACAGGGACCTTCATTTATATCTCTTTGTCTAAATCCCCATAGAGATAAAACCGTGACCACATTCATGGCTGCATACTCAGTTTTTCGAAAGCTACTAAACTGGTAAAGTAGGGGACTGTTATAATGTCCATTACGAAGAAATCAACCATCTCGTAATCAATTCCAATGTGTGAGAGAAGCCTTGCGCTACTAGGCGAGCATTCTACAATCTCATTATTCTCATCACTTTTCCTTACGAACAACCAAATAAACGAACTCATTTAACATTGGTGGTGTTGGAGCTACAGGTCCGAACACACTTCCGCTAAGGAGTCTACTTGGATTGCAAGTTTCCATTAGTCCAGTCTATTCTCCGTTAACTTCAGGCAACGGTACATGATTCTCTGTCATAATTTGCTCATATTATCAGTCGTCACCGAATATATGAACAAGTAATCAATGACAGTCTCGTTTCGTTTCAATATCGTCTAAGATATCATGATTGACAGATATTTCGAGATTCTTAGGATGAGGAGGAAATCACACATCTCCTTGATCCTTTATAATCTCGTGCGACAAACGAGTTTCAGTTCACCACCTCTAGGGATGAACGAATTAAGAACCGGTCAACTTCCTCATATCTTGGGAAGGACGACAGTCTGACGGCCGACGGCAGCATCCTTTGCTTGGCGGGTTCGGCCAAAGCAACGTGTTACGACAGGAACACGGCGTCCGACAGGGACGTCTATCCTTGCAAGAATTTTGCAGCAGGTATAAATGATCTCGTGACATCTCATAAAGTCATTAAATGTGTTTGGCATTTAGTTAGACTTGAGGGAGTCTATGCACTTAATTATCACTAAGTGCAGTTTTGGGATCAAGCTAAGACTGAGTGGGTTATGCCACGTTACTTCACGTCGTTCCTTATCAACGGTAACGTGCAAATCTCCCCCTAACGACGGAGAGAACAGTCTTAGCGATGTCACTTTCGCATATCATGCGGTAAAGAGATCGCTTGCCAAGGTTACTCTATCAAATGATAGGCAGGAGATTCATAATCGACTTATGTCCCCTTCAGAGGTCCATATTTTGAACGCTAGAACGGCTCAATCAAAATATTAATTAATCACTTTAAACACGCGTTAATATGAGACTTCTGGCTCATAACCAGTAACCAGCTGGTACGCATATGGTGTTTGAGTGTCTATGGGCCTCATAACGGACCAATGCAGCAAAATAGCATAACCCCACACGGAAATATAAATCTTGGTTCGCAAGACCAAGAAGTGCATGCAATCATTTGCAGTCGCATCATCAAACTTTCCGTGAGTCCATTTGGGTCTGAACATAATCGACAGGATGTTCAATTTCCAAACTCAAGTAATTCAAATAGAAATTTCGATTCTTACTCTTCGGTATTATCAAGTCGACTAGATTTTTCAGGATAATCCGGATCATGAGCCATCAACTTAATGATAGGGCTAAAAATTTGGAAAGTGCTGCATTTATGTGGACAACATTAAAATGTGACCATATTGTCGATACATCAACCATAACCATTTATATTTATGGTCCGTCTTATGGTTGGATAAGTCCACAATAACTCCTTCAATTCTTTACAAGAATTCTACGAGTTGATTTCGTGATCTTTACACATACTAGTCTTTCAAAGTGAGCATTAGTGGCATGAATTTCGGATTAATCGCGAAATATATTCTCAGAGAGAATCCAAATGCGATGCGATTATAAATCAAGCATCGTATTTTGACCCAGGAATATCTCATCCGGTCAATGCCACAATATAAAAATGCTCTAATCAATCGACGACATGCGAATGATAGTATAGACAATCATGTCTTAGCATCTAAATCATTTATCATTTCGACGACATGTGAAATGATAAGGTAACTTTAAATGCTTTAAAGAATGTGGTAGCAACCACTTGAAAGACATTTTAACTCCTCTAAAATACGCTTTTGGTCATATTCAATAGAAGCTATGTAAAGAAATTTTAATTCTTTCATGAGCTATTACCAGATAACACTGGTTTTCTCGAATATTTTATAACTCAACAAGGTACGACAGGACCTGCATGAGTATAACGCCTCATATTTGACAAATCAATTTGGCTTTACCAAAGATTTCGATTTTGGAACGACAGGTCCAGAATCGTTGTCACTGAGTGCTCTTTTAGGCAAGTAGTTGGTGAAATTATATGGTACATTGTTACCCACTATTTCCAAAAAACCAACTACACCACAAGTATTGCCTAAAATTTCATAATTTAAACTTTGGTCACATTTTTCAAAGGAATTTGCTCAAAACACTTTAAATTATTTCGAGAAATTTCGTAAACCGTCAAACCATAATCCAAAAGTATGGTCCAAATGGAAAAATAATATTCCAAATGGAAAACATAATCCAGATGAGCGAAAAAATGGCTCAATGATTTATCAAAATCTATAAAGAAAGGTATCAACCTCATTTGAGCCACAAAATCGGGGGTCTCAATAGTTTCCTTTCAATTAACTTTAACCACATTAGCATCGGTTTTTCCACCTTTATAATAGTTGTGAACTATTTAAGGAGTAACCGTGCATAACCTTTGTCTTTATAGCATAGAGTTGGCTCCTTGAGCATTATCTCTTGCTTTGTGACAACGTGTCATATTGTTCCTTTCAATTACTGTCTTGGAGCCACAGGTTTTCGATTTTGACGATTGTCTAAAATCTCGCTTGGCTAGGCGATTCATCGGGATCATGACAGTTCGAGGCAAATAACACTTGTCTCGGTTCTCGATTCGTGGAAAAAAAATATACACGAAGAGCATTAATATCAGGCAAACAATTCGCCATTGACCCAATAGGATTAAAACTACTCACCGGGGTAATTTGCTTATCCAATAACAGATGGGCGATAAAGGAACATGGTGAATATAAATTCACGATACTACTTATGGAATACAATTTCCAAGCTAGTATTTGGGTGAAGGATTGCTCCAATATGTCAATTTCAGACAATTGTTCACCATAGACGTCTTCACGTCTCAAATGTGGAGGCATAATAAAATCAACGCCTTAGCATTCATCCTGATGGTACCAACAAACTCGTGTTTTACTCATCCAATATGGCATCCAAAAAAAATTTTGGGCATCACATTTTCACACATCAGGGTGACTAACATGTGGTGACGGAATTAAAATCAACGTTTAAACAGTCATTTCGCAAGAATATTTTACGATTTTTCTCATCATAGATGGCATCCAACATGTGTTGGGAGTTCTGGATTATTTATCATATAAAACGACTGGTTTATATGTTTATGGTTTGCACAAGCACAAACTTTTTTTTCGAAACGACAGGTTCGAAAATATTAGTTTTGCTTCTCATGTGAATCGGTTCTCATTGATCGAATGACGGGTCGATACTGAAACACCAATTCGGCGAAACATGCATCACTATATAAACACACTCGGGGAAATTATTATTTAGTCAACCCCTTTCGGTAGCTCTACTTGAAAAACGACAAGGAAAGACGGTGAGGGTGGAGGACACGAATGCCACTTAAAACCCGACCTCATTAGGATATCGACTTCCGCCTATATCTTTCCTAGACATCGTATCCAAATAGGTGAGTCTATTTAGGGAAGGTTCATAATTTTTCCAACTTAAATGTGAATATATATGACTTCGCAAATTACCATATTGTACATATTGTACATGGCAGTAAATAAAAAAATTTATGTATCCCCTTGTACTGATAACGTATTGTGTGACATATTAGCTCGTTATAGATATATATAGAGATATGTATAGATATAGAGAGAGGTATGAGAGAGACAACAATAGAGTCTTTATTCATCAGAATGTATCAATACAAGGGGACCTTAACTTTCTTTATATACTTAGAGGTTAGGGTTATACAAGCTAGAAAGCCAACTTAGGCCCACTATGAGTAAGGCCCAATAGTCCAATAATAACCTACAACAGTAATGAAATATTAAATAATAATGGAGTAAAGGTAAATTATCTAATATTGTGGTTCACTTATTACACTGGCATACATGCCATGTACAGTATATTTGTGAGATAGTGATATCTACATATTTTTTTTACTAATTTTAGGGGTTTGAATATCCAGAAAATTTTCCTGCCATCACCAGACTGCCCAAGCAAACATGAACAATTTTACTGCTAAATTAACCTTTTTTTTATGGTCTTCTGACCAGAAAAATATTATAATGTAGATATCAGTGGTCTAATATTAATCAGGGTAAACATTTATACACTATTGAAACGTGTTATAAAGATAAATTATAGAACTAATTACTACTCACGGCTTCGTTCCCAACTAATTATCCACTATAAAACTATGTGTAATTTTAATCGGTCAATAACTTGTATAAAAATTGTCGGAATGAAATTTTTTAAAAGTTAATCATATAGTTCAAACATTAAATTATATGATTTAGTTTTGAAATTTTTTATTTCGATAATTTTGATACAGGTTATAAACAGGTCAACATTATACGTAAATTTGTAAATAATTTTGTATAAAATATTTAATTGGGAATGGATGTAATAGTATTTTACTAATGAATGATGTTATAGCCACCTTCATAACTCATCCGAAAAGTCTATCCGATGACATGAAACAATCTCAGTCACTTTTTTAAACATGTGTCAAAAAAATGATACTACTACTAATAAAAAAGAGTCATCTTATTCTCAACACTAATTACTATCTTAATTCTTTTAGTTATTCATTTATACATATCGTTTATTTGTATTCTTATTCAAAAACTTATGGTCAAATTTTGACATTAACGTTTGAATAAAAAAAAATATAAGATAGTAGTAAAATTCACCACACATAATAAGACACAATCTACTAAAAACTGAAATATAAATATACTACAACCCTAATTGAGCGTATCCTAAATTTAAATATTAATTAAAAATAAAAAAAATGTTAAATATAAAAATACAACCCACTAAAAACTCAAATAAAAATATACTAGAACCCTAGTTGAAACTATACTAAATTTAAATATTAATTAAAAATAAAAAAAAATATTAAATTTAGTATTAATAAAAATTAAAAGGTTTGAAGAGGTGGATATGCCATGTAATATGAGCGATTTTTTGTATAGAAAAAATGTGTGGGAAAAATGAAGGCATTTGGTTCGCTGGTCTTTAATTAATTACGATTTTTGGGTGTTGATTTGTTCATTTAAAGTATTGAGGAATAAAATTTATAAATTATCTAAATTCATTATTTTTATTATTAATACATATTCTCCAAAATAGGTGTGGACATGCTAAAGAAACACATTTGATCAGATTTTCAATTAATCGGCACTTGGAAACCATTTGTCTTACCCACAAAAGGAAACAAAAGTGATTAAATTAAACGAAATAAATAAATAAAAAAAACTAAGCAAAACTAGATATAGAAATTGTTCTTCTTTTTTTTCTTCTCTTTTTTTTACAATCGAGCTATTTCTGATCGTGATTAGGGATGAAATTTTGTATCACAATGTACCAATCAACCACAATTACCATCCGTATCGTACCAGTTGTACCGCACTTGCGGTACTGGTACGGTATTTTACGGTAATGGTAATCAATTTTACATACGATGATATTGTACCATATTACAATTTATATAGAGAATACTCACATTCAAATATAATTATTAATATTTTTTAACATTTAAGATACAAAATAAGTTGAACAAATTATAATGATCATGTTTATAATCTAGTTTAAATACTCATAAATAAAGTGTTATTTTTAAACTTTTTTGCTAATAAGATATTTTTCATATCATTATGTGTTTTTTCGAATTTAGTAATGTATTGTACCATACCATTATCATGCCGTATTTGCGGTATATCGAAAGTGCGATATACAATAATATGATACGATAATTGTATTGAAATTTAAAATTTCATACATATACAATACGATAACGATGTCACACAAATTATTCTACAATTTCCACCCCTAATGTTGACCAGGAAACATGGAGAGTTTGTGTGACAAGTTCACATAGGCCTTATTTCCTAGTGTTGGGAAAAAATTAAATTTATTTGGGCCTCGAAGAGTCGTTATATATTGACATATGATAAATGCAGACGCTGTCTGTTTGATGCAGACGGCGGCTGTATTAGTAGAATGAGATATAAGTCACGTCACGTAATAAAAACACAATCTACTAAAAAAAAAAAAAAAAATTAATTAATTAATATTAATTAAATTTAGGATAGACTCAAACTAGGGTTTCAATATATTTATTTGGGTTTTTAGTAGGTTGAGTTTTTATTACATGACGTAATTTGTATATTTACCGTCTGTATTAATCTTTGGGTGTCTGCATGAATTACAAGCCCTATATATTTTGATAGAAAAGAAGACTACAAAAAGATACACTCTATAGAAGTCTATGGCTCAAAAAATGCTAGTATTTGAATATAAGGATTAAAATAGAAAACTATGGTTTAACATCTAAATCTTTAAGGAATTGACATTATACAGCATTAATTAGTATGTGCACAATAAAATGATAAAACATTTTAACTTTAAAGGATGAAAAAGTTTTTGCTAACTATCCTGAGATGTTTAAGTTTAGTAGAGGCCTAAACGAAAAGTACGTACTTAATGGCCCCAATTGTCGTAAACTTTATCGCTACTAGTATTTGTTTTTGTTTTGCATCTTACCGTAAAACTCGAAAGTTACTTCGAAACGACAACATTTGTATAAGCAATACAGTTAACAACTTTATCATTAACAATTAATCTTTCGCTGCAAGTTTTATGCAAATAATTAAGTTAGCTTACTTTGGCCTGCATTAATTATAACAAAAAGCTTTAAAGTATCAATAAGTAATTCTATTTTAAGTCCGTAAATATACTATTACGTGCAAATATACTATTACGTGCAAATATACTATTTTGAAATATATATAAGTTTATGCATGTGCTTGGTGAGGTTAAAGGGAAAATTTTGCAATTGAACTGCTCCGTTTGTTTCATAGTAAAAGTTTTACATGGGAAAAATATTTCCATGACAAAGTTTTACAATGAAAACTTTTATTTGTATTTTATTTACAGGCGGTTGTTGCATAAAAAGTTTTCCACCAAAAATTTTATAAAAAAATTAATTTCTTTTACAAATTATTTTTTAAACAAATAAGTGGTAAAAATCGCAACATATATAAGAAAATTTAGCTAAATGCATATTTTCTTTCATATACCTCACTTATAATAACTTATAATTTTCAACCTATAAACTCATAAAATTAGAAATATAGAAGATATTATTTACTATTTTTTACCTTTTTTAAAAAAAATTCTTAGGTTTTTTAATATTTTTTTGAATTTTTATATTTTCCACTTTTTATTATTTTTTTTTAGATTTTTTCTTATTTTTTATTTTCATTGGTTAATTAGATTTTAGCTTTTTAATTTTTTCTTCGGTTTTTTTAGAAATTTCAGATATTTTTTTTCCATTTTTTGTTATTTTTTAGAAAATTTCCTATTTTTTACTTTTTTTATTGGTTAATTAGATGGAATTGGACTAAATATTAAATAATTTTGAAAGAGTAACCTATAATTAATAATAGTTACAATACTAGTATTAGAAAAAATATAGAGAGAGCCTCCGTAAACCGTTTACGACTTTATTTGCGGGGTAACCGTTTCCTCCAATTTTACTGGATATGTGGGAAAAGTTTTCCGAAAAAAATTGTTTTACGTTAAACCAATCAACAAAACAAACAGATTTTGAAATTAATTCTATTTTAAGTCCTTATATTATTGTGTTTAGGAGTAGTAACATATACTTATTTTATTGTGTTTTTGTTGTATGGAAGGTCAAAAAGTAATGTAAGACTCGATTAGGTCCCGATTTTGTATAATGTAACGATGAGGTAAGGTCTTATCTTAAATATAAAAATAAATACAAAGTTAATTCCTTCAACTTTATGAGCAATTTGATAGAGGTTGAGGCTAGTTATTATATATACATATATGCAAATATTAAATGTACTACTTTATAGTCAGATGCAGTGACGGAATCGGGATTTAGTATATATACATATATGCAAATATTAAATGTACTACTTTATAGTCAGATGCAGTGACGGAATCGGGATTTAAAACCTTAAATATTTGAAATTTTCTATATAAACAAAATTGAAATTTTGAAGGTGGCGATGACACCCCGTCACTCCCTACTTCCGCTCCGGTCAGATGATTATTGTATATCAATGCATATCACTATAAAATAGTAGATATGCTCCTAATAAAATATAGGATATATTACTCCCTTCATACTTGGAATTTAGGTTCTAATTCCTCCATTTGCAATTTACTCTTATATGTACACTCTATTTGAATGTGGTGTAATGGTGTTAACGAAAAATTATATCTACATGTTTTACCTCTTTCTCATCACGGTCTCCTCATCGTATCGAATCATCCCACAAGGTGCACTCTGATAAACGCCTAACCTCATAAACTAAATTAAATAGAAGAGAAAAGACTGGCTTACTTTTTTTTTTTTTTTGAAAATAGACTGGATTACTATTATTGGGAAATTGCAATGATAGAGAGATCTAATCGAAAAAGAACTGCGGGAAAGTAAAAAGAGAGAAAAGGATTTGAGAAAGAACTGCGGGAAAGTAAAAAGAGAGAAAAGGATTTGAGATTGATATATGCGATAATTTTATCCGTTAGATTAAATTTTATAGCATGTGCGTGCATTACGAACTCTACACAATTTGAATCCGAAAATGATATATAAAAGGAGTATTTCATCCGAGGGGCATAATTGGTATTGAATATATGCCAAGTCATGGAAAGGATTAAGGAGGTTCATTCCTAATATCATACTAATCTCATACTTCATCCGTTTCTAAATAAATGTTTTTACGAAAATACATGCAAATTTGACCGATACAATTTTTCTATCTAAATTACTGAAAAAAATTCTTTCAAAAGTTAATTAAATAGTTCATGGTTAAAGACTTAAAGCTATATGACAGAATCTTTAAATTTTCTATTTCGACAATTTATGTATGATAAATTTGATAGTTAAAGTTGCACGTATTTTTATAAGGGGCACGTATTTAAACACGAAGTAGCTATTAAAGTTTTGGAGTTAATCCAATCTAAACCGATTATTTATGTTGTAATGTTATAAACTATAAAGTATAAACTGAAACTATGCATCAGTATATCAAACCAAATACTTTCTAAAACAGGTGAACCAAAATGAAAAGAGACAAATGAAACCAAACCAACCTTTGTTTCATTACAACTTAGTACTTAGTTAGGGTTTATTAAATGTTTGCTATTATTTCAAAAGTTAATCATATAGTTCATATTTATAGCTATATGACGGAAATTTTAAATTTTCCATTTCGGCTATTTACATATAAAAAAATTTATGATTAAAGTTGTACGTATTTTCGCAAATACATATATTATTTAATCACGAAGTAATTATTAAAGTTTTGAAGTTAATCTAATCTAAACCGATTATTTATATTGTCATAGTATAAACTATAATGTATAAACTGAAACGATACATCGTTATACCAAACGAAATACTTTCTAAAACTAGTGAACCAAAATAAAAAGAGACAAATGAAACCAAACCAACCTTTGTTTCATTACGACTTAATACTTAGTTAGGGTTTATTAAATGTTTGTTATTATTTCAAAAGTTAATCATATAGTTCATAGTTAGAGCTATATGACCGAATTTTAAAATTTTCTATTTTGACAATTTAGATATACAAAAATTGATGATTAAACTTGCACGTATTTTCACAAAAAGACACGTATTATTTAGTCACAAAGTGATTATTAAAGTTTTCAAGTTAATCCAATCTAAATCGATTATTTATCTTGTCATAGTATAAACTACAAAGTATAAACTATATCGATGCATCAGTATACCAAACCAAATACTTTCTAAAACAGGTGAACCAAAACAAAAAGAGAAATAAAACCAAACCAACCTTTTGTTTCATTACAACCTAGCACACTGTATCCGTATATATTATCATTCTATTATAATAAGTCAATATAAGTCAAATGAGACTGTCCAATTTAGCCATTTTTTTTAAAAAATACTCATATATTTTTTTATTAATTACAATAATACCATGCTCACATAAAAAAAATAAAAAATAAAAAAACAACAACTAATAACACTATGTGTCCCTCTTTAACAATAAAATATTATTTTAAGTCTTATACTATTTTTTTTTTGTATTATCGTATTTGTATCATAAATACATTTATTTTTTATATTTTAATTGCATTGCGCATCACACACGCAACGCGTTGGACACTATTACTAGTAAGTTTTATACCAAATCACTCCGAACTTTAACCGTCAAATAACTTATAACCAAATTATCGAAATAAATTTATTTTTTAAAATTTTATAGTATAGTTTAACCTTTGAACTATTTATAAAAAAATTTAAAAATCTTTCATTTGGCCAATTTAATTATACTTGGTAAAATTTGCAAGTGGTTTTGTATATTTAATAAGTAATTAGTAGTTAGGGTTTATCTAAGGTTTCCTATTATCTCTCTCTCTCTATACACAATATAGATATAAACATATATAAACATACATATATATATATATATAGATATAGATATAGATATAGATATATATATAGATATATGTATCTATAATGGCATCCTCAGCACCATTTTCTCCAAGCCCAACACCTCAAATCCACATTCCACTAAAAACCCATAAACAAAAACCCTTAAAAAACCTCAACTTTCTATCAATTACCTCAAAACCCTTAAATAACCACAGTTTTATCAGAAATTCCCCCTCACTAGCTACACATTCGGTAGATATTTTGGATAATTGTGTAGATATCGAGAAACCCGTTAATGGGTTTGTTGCGAATGAGGCGAAAGAGTTGACTAGGCAGGTTTTTATTCGGGACCCGCCTTGGATAACGTCGTTGTTCGTGAACAGTTTGTATGGTAGGACTAGACGAGGGTCGAGAGCGGAGTTTCAAGAGGTCGATAAGAAGAGGTATTTTTGTGTTTATTTGATATAAAAAAATGTTGGTTTACTTGATTGGTTGTAGTTTTTTAAGATTTAATTATGTGTACATTGGATAAAAATGTTGATTTACTTGAATGGTTGTAGTTTTTAAGATTTAGTTATGTGGACATTGGATAAAATTGTTGATTTACTCGATTGGTTGTAGCTTTTAAGATTTAATTATGTAGAAATGCCCTCTCTGTAGCTACAATTTCTCAACTTGCACCACTATTAGACTCCACAGACGTCGATTCGGAAGATAATTTGGATAAATGTGTTGAGATAGAGAAATTCTCCAATGAGTTTGTTGCGAATGAGACGAAAGAGTTGACTAGGCAGGTTTTTATTCGGGACCCGCCTTGGATAACGTTGTTGTTCGTGAACAGTTTGACGGATCAAAAGGCTAGGATTTTAAAGCTGATTACGCTAACCTTTTCAATCGGCCTGAATATGTCAGCTCACTTGATAAGCTAATATTAAAAATGTGGATATTTGCTTAGAATATGCATTATATTTGTCTGGCTAGCTCAAAAAAGATGAGTTTTTTTGTTGGTGGAATGAAAAAGCTAGAATTTTTAAGCTGTAGTACGCTGACTTTTTCTATTTTTCTAAATAAGTCAGCTTACATGCGTTAAATTGCATCCTAAGAAACGTATAGTTTGCATATGTATTTAAAGATGATATGGTAGAAGTACGTGAGGGTAAATATCGTAATTTCAAGAGGTTGATAAAAAATAGGTATATTAACTTGATTGGTTGCAGCTTTTAAAATTAGATTATGTGGATATTTGCTTACAAGTTGTATTATATTTGTCTGTCTAGCTTAAAAGATGAGTCTTTTTTGGTGGTGGATTGAAAAAGCTCGGAATTTTTAGCCGTGTTACGCTAACTTTATCAATTGCCTCAATAAGTCAGATTATCTGACTGGAAAATTGGAGTCTGACATGCCCATATTATACATGTGTACTGAAAGATGACATTTTTATTCTGAATGTTTAGTGCACAATGTTCCATTAAAATTTGTGTTTTTGTTTACTAAAAAGCAGTTGCGCATTCAAATATAAGCTGAGTTTGTTCTTTTTACCGCGTAATAGTTTCGATGACTCGTTTTATTTTATCGTAAACATACTGCAAGTGTATTGAATCAAAATGGAAAAACATACCATTTGATAATAAAATAGAGCTGAATAGGCGAAAAAGATAAAAAAACTAACCCAAATTATACTACTTGCTTTCTTGTAACTGAACTTTTACATCAAGTTGCATATGAGCACTCAAAATTTACAAAATTAAAAATCCAGCCAAAGTTGCCACGCTTCCTTTTCTTCAGAGGTATAGTTATCTACTTAGCTAGTTGGTTTGATAGATTTATTTTTCGATAAGTATTCCATTTGGAGTAATGCAAAATTGGTTGGTTAATGTACAATTTTAACTTTCATTAAAGCTTGTCAGTTCAGTTTTTATCAATCAATATACATATGAATGAATGGAAATAACCAATCCGATTTTTGTCAAAAGGTTCTACTTACTGAGAAGGCGGCAAATTAGGGAAGAGACAGAGGCGTGGGAGAAGATGGCAGAGGAATACCGTGAGTTAGAAAGAGAGATGTGTGAGAAAAAGCTGGCCCCAAATTTACCATACGTGAAAAAGCTCTTTTTAGGATGGTTTGAGCCTTTGAGAGACGCGATCGAAAAAGAACAGAAGACCCTTCGAACGAAAAAGCACAAGAATGCATTTGCACCTTTCATTGATTCTTTGCCAGCTGATAAAATGGCGATCATAGTTATGCATAAGATGATGGCTTTGTTGATGACTGGTTTAGAGGACAGATCAGTTAGGGTTGTTCAGGCTGCTACTCAGATTGGCATTGCGGTAGAGCAGGAGGTATGGAAGTACTTAATTTAATTTTGAGATAATCTTTTTTGTGTGTGTGTGATTGTGATTGATGTAGGAACTTTGTGTGTGTGTGTGTGTGCGTGTGTGTGTGTGTGTGTGTTGTCAAAGATGTTAGAAACTTAGAAGTAGTAGGGAGCTACTTTTGTGAATTTTAGTGGAAAGTACATTTAAGTAGTAATGTAGGTTCATTTGGTAGGGAACTAGTTTTAGGTATGGTGGTTGAGCAGGCAGTACCATTTATTTATTCCGATTTTAAGATCATGGGAGGAACTTATTTTGTGTGTGTTTGGTGGTAAGCATCCACAACAGCCTCTACGAAATGCCTTTCACGTTAATTATAGAGAGTCAAAACCAAAAACACTGATAATCAGTCTCCCTATGAGGTCTCCCTATCTGGAGAGCTTATTGTATCACTCCTCCATCCATTTTAGCCTCCCTGTGAATTAGTTTGTTACTTATATGTACCGTTTCCTCTCTCATATCTGTTATGGCATATTTATAAATTCAAAAAACAAAATTATGAAGCGAAGAAACATAGTGATAAAGGATAAAACAAAGAGTGAAATTGAGAGTGTGGAATATTGTATTATGTTAAATGGATAGGTAAAAGGAATTTTCAATGTGAATTTAAAGAGTTGTGTAAGGAGGTTGATATGGATGCCGAGTAGAAGTACGAATCTGCGCTGGGTGCTTGAGTTCAAGGTTTTTACTCGTATTTGTTGAGTAAAATACCCTTGAAACTCAGAAGTTAGTAGCGTAGGTTCTTTGGTATAGAAAAACAAAATGAGTACAGTATAGTTTGAGCTTGTAGTATTTTGTAATAGTCATTTTTTCCTCTTTTGCTTAATGACTATTTTTTGTAATCAAACTTACATATGGGATAAATATCTTAATGCAAAATTTTAGGCCTGAACTCCACTATTTCAATCTTGTTTATCATTAACTAGAAAGAGTTTGCTTTCCTAATATAGATAGAAAACCAATGTTCTAAAAAGGCACAAGGGGGTTCAAGACGAAAATATGCCCTTAGCGCCTAATCCCGCTTAATTACTGCCTAATCCTGTCTAATCACCGTTTTATCACGCTTAGTACCTAGGTTCCTAACTCTGCCTACCGCCTAATTTCCGTCCATGCTCGCCTTCTAGAACACTGTTCAAAACCAACCCTTTAAGGTTTAAAAAAGACGGTGTCTTTTTGGTAAAAAGGGAAACAAACATACACGTCAGAAGTTTGAAGTAGTAAGAAGTGGTAACTAATGTTATTTGTGATTGCTATAGGTACGGATTCAAAGTTTCTTGAAAAAAACTAAGATGTACAAGAGCAATAAGATTATTCCTGTAACTGAAGAAGCCGTTATTAAAGATGCTGAGATATTGAGGAAACGTGTGAGAAATTTGATCAAGAAAAGGAAGCTCATTGACGTACAAAAAATTGTAAAAACAGAAGAAATCAAGCCTTGGGGTCGTGAAATTCAGGCTAAGGTCTCTATCTTGAAGTTTGTATGTAATTAATGACCGATATCTTATATTATTTGTAGTTCTTAATTCACTTCTTCTTCGCTCAATGTGATACAGTTAGGGTGTCGACTGATAGAATTGTTAACAGAAACAGCTTATGTACAGCCTCCCATCGACCAGATAGAGGATAGTCCTCCAGATATTCGACCCGCATTTAGGCACTTATTTAAAATTTCAAACGATCTTGGGTGAGTATTACTTCTAGTATGTGTTAACGGTTCTTATTCAATTGGCATCACTTATTAAAGCTATAATGTTTGGTTTTGTAAGCTTTTCTGGGCCTCCAGACGCTTAATTTTTGCCTTTGTTTCTTGCTAGACTTTTTTGTGTGATATTTTTTTTCGGAATTCTCTCTGTTGTACTTGTCTTTGTAGGAGAAAAACGGGGAAGAGATATGGGTATATAGAGTGTAATTCCCTAGTCCTTGCTGGACTTGACAAAACTGTGAGTTTATGTCCCTTTTTCTCTTTGCAATTAGTACTGTGGTAGTTGTATATGCAGCCAGATTGACCATGGTAGTTTTCTTCTTAGATTGGATTTAAAAGAGTCAGAATTGTCCTGATCAAATTTATATCTGTCCTGAAATAGTGCAATGCTTCTTGTTTTTTTAATTTATGAAATAAGTCATAAGATCTCTTCTGAAAATCTTACGTTATCAAATAATATCTTTTCTTTTAAATGCAGGCTAGACATATGATAATTCCTTATGTGCCGATGTTGGTGCCTCCCAGAAGATGGAAAGGGTATGGTTTCAGCTCAGTGTGCTTTTTATTACCATGTATTATAACTGCGTTTATAAGAGTGTCTTATGGGGCTTTCTCAGGCATGACAAAGGCGGATACTTGTTCTTACCTTCTTATCTAATGCGTACTCATGGATCAAGGCAACAGAGAGATGCTGTTAAAAACGTCACAACTAAACAATTGCAAAAAGTTTACGAGGTATTTACTGTCACGATGGAAAGTAATCCTCTTCCTCTCCTTTCGAGGATTCAGTTTCAATTGAATATGAAAGTTTAAGACAATTAGAAAAGAATTTTGGAATATTTTGGAAAGTTGAACGTTTGACAGTTTAGTTTGAATTTCATTAGGCACATGTATGTATTTTCGTGTGTACAATAATCTACTGCTTAGTGGAAAATATAAATCAGAATGCAGCTGCATACTTTATAAGATTTCATTAGTTTTTCTTCTTCATAACTTGTCTTCTTAACTAATACTAGTAATTAGCATTGAGCAAACAAGCTATTTTTTTCTTCTCTTATATAACTAATATATTGCCTTTGTTTTCATATGTCCAGGCCTTGGATACTTTAGGAAACACAAAATGGAGAATAAACAGAAGAGTTCTGAGTGTGGTTGAGAGTATATGGGCTGGAGGTGGCAACATTGCAGGCCTAGTTGATCGCAAAGATGTGAGTGCATTTATATATATATATATATATATATATATATATATTGTGTGTATGTGTGTGTGTGGGCACCTGTATTTATTGGTAACAGTCTTTTTTTGTGTTGCTAACTCCGTCATTTGGTTTTAGGTTCCGATACTCAAGAGACCAGAATCAGAGGATTCCATGGATATCAAGAGATGGAGATGGGGTGTGAAAAAGGCTAAAAAAACTAACCAGGAATTGCATTCTCAGAGATGTGATATTGAACTAAAACTTTCTGTAAGTTTCTTTTCCATTTAAGAGTACTCAAAATCCATGTTGTACATGTAAAAGGGAATTTTAGCAAGAAGTGTTTCTTATGTCCCTACTTTTTATTCATGTTTTGTATTGGGATTACTAACGTTTTGTACTGCAGTTTCATTATATTTCAAGTTTGTACACAAACTTACAGAAATTAGCAATTAGTACATCAATGTTATCTTTCCCAATGATTAAGTGCTCAAAGTAACAAATCAAAATAAATTAATGGGCCAGTATACTAAT
This sequence comes from Primula vulgaris, assembly GCA_963920805.1. Classification (NCBI taxonomy): domain Eukaryota; kingdom Viridiplantae; phylum Streptophyta; class Magnoliopsida; order Ericales; family Primulaceae; genus Primula; species Primula vulgaris. Next base: position 31,559,366 of record OY987220.1, read on the forward strand.
CGGTAACGGAAACCAAAAGTTATTTATATACACTATTATATCACTGTGTTTTCTATAAAATGTACAATTCTTAATCATATTCTGTATATTTCGTATGCTATTCTTTAACTTTTGCTTTCTTTATCTAGTGTTAAAAAAGAGAAAAATTGATAGCTTGATCTACTGATTGCTATTATTGTTATTTGTTGCACAACGTAGAAATCTCATGATATTTTAGACAAAACTGTAAGCAATCCTTTTATATCTAAAGTAGGTTTCTACAATAACTTCCATTGGCGTATAAATATCTTTCTGTGTGTGACCATTTTAAAACCATTTTCTTGTGAATCGGGAAGTTCTCTTAATGTCTTGATAAAGTTATGATCGAAATTTCAAGTTTCAACATTATGAAACATCAAACACTTTATCCTGAAAAGTGAACACTAGCTTCAGGTTCCATTATACAGGCTGTTCCGAATAAATATTAGTTTTAAACAGGTAGCTCGCAAAATGAAAGACGAAGAAGGATTTTACTACCCCCACAATGTCGATTTTCGTGGACGTGCTTATCCTATGCACCCCCATCTAAATCATCTCAGTTCCGATCTTTGTCGAGGAATTTTAGAATTCGCCGAAGGACGGCCTTTAGGAAGTAATGGATTAAAGTGGCTCAAGATCCATTTAGCAAACTTATATGGAGGTGGTGTTGACAAGCTCTCTTATGATGAGCGGTTGGATTTTGTCGAAAAAAATATTGATGATGTGATGGATTCGGGGGATAATCCTCTTAACGGAAATCAATGGTGGTTAAAAGCTGAAGACCCTTTCCAGTGCTTAGCTGCTTGTGTTAATTTATCGGAAGCACTTAAAAGCTCGTCACCTCATAGTGTTATCTCCCATCTGCCTATTCATCAGGTAATTAACGGCTACTTCAATTTTGCACATAATAAATAATCGGATTTTACCTTTGTATACCAGCCTGTAAATGTTAGCAGCTAGTTTCCTAACATATCATGTTTTTTCCGCTTACATAGACAAAAGTTCATCTGAATAGGGACTTTATAGGAAAACTGTGATAGAGTAGTATATTTCAGAAAACATGATTGAAAAGTATTCTCTCATCTGCCTATTCATCAGGTAATGAATTTCCTTATTACTATTAGGGTGAACGGCAGTAATTGTCCTTATATTTTGAGTCCCCATAACAACAATTGCAACACTAATTTTCTCTTTACTTTAGGCAGAAAGTTCGATTAGGACCCCATAGTTTCAGACTTGCAGTTGCAGCATTGTTGGTCTCTAAACTCTGAGTAAGTTAAGCTGAAAGTTCCCATATTTTGAAGAAGTTACACTAGTGATCTTCATGTATAACACTATTTCCATAGTAAGGTATAACCGTTTTTTTTATTGACCAACGCTGCTTAAACTGAAACTGTGGAGACGACTGGTGTTAGTACTAACTTATTCAACTATGGGGATCAATAGTATGGCAAATGAATCTACACACCAAATCAAAACTTCTTTCTCAAGTGACCACTTCTGTATCTCACCAGTAGATCTGGTTCTAATTTTTTGTTCGCATGCTGTGTCCATTTGTTTATAATTGGCACGCAATATTTAATGACCATTATGGCTGGATATACTTGGTCTCGTGTGTTATGAGTTATGACCGTTCTCTGTCTGAATTTGTAGCCAGTGAATATACTTGGTACTTGAATTTGACCGTTACTTTTGCTTTCACCTGTTAGGATGGTTCGTGCAATGGTCTACAACATTATGCCGCACTAGGAAGAGATTCGGTACATTTTTCTTTTTTGCTCTCTTATCCTTCAATTATTCTTATCTGAGTGAAGCCCTTCTTTTAAATAATATGCAGATGGCTTGTTTATTACTTTTTTTAATTATTACTATTTCTGGTTGTTAATTGATATAGAGTATATTTGTGTATGTTTCTGCAGTCGGAAGCAGCTGCAGTGAACTTAATTGTCAGAGAGAAACCTGCTGATGTTTACTCTGAATTAGCCGCAAAGTATAATCTCACAACTTGAGCTCAGAACTAATATATAGGGCGTGTTTGATTGCAAATTTTTAGCAAATAAGCTGGATTTGTTGAGTTTTAGAAAAAATCTAGGCTTTTCCAGCTTAAAGTTTCTAATTTAAGGCCTAAAATCAAAATTAGAATCTCAGATTTTAAGCTGGTCAACCAACGCAGTCCAGCTTTTGAGCAAAATAGAAATGAAAATGTCATTGTAAGCTGCAAACAAGCAAGGCTGTTATGTGCATGGTTTCACCCTGTTCATGAATTGCAGAAGCACATAGTATCTTGTCCAGTGATATCACTAAGGAAAAATCAATTTATTTTACACAGTGATTTGATTGTACTCTATGTAAAAAGAGGGTGCTAATGAGTAATTATGCCTGGCAGGGTTCAAGGAATCATGAGAAAGGACAGCAGTAAGGACCCTGAAACTTGTCCAAATGCCATATTAGCAAAGATGTTAATAAGTCAGGTTGTTTTCTACTTTTTTACTTATTGTTCAAAACTTTTTTCGACTCTTCCATATATTTATGGGACCCTAATTATATACATGCCCTGTCTTTTGTTAGCCTACAGGTAGATCGCAAACTTGTAAAACAGACAGTAATGACCTCAGTTTATGGTGTAACTTATCTTGGTGCTCGAGAACAAATTAAACGAAGATTAGTAGAAAAAGGAGAAATTTCTGATGATAGCCTGCTCTTTACTGCATCTTGCTATGCCGCGAAAGTAAGTTTTTACTGGTATAGAGATGGCTATTGAAGTTTGAGGGTGAATCATTGAAATGTTCCGTATACTAGGACAGTTTCATTTGGTCATGTTATAGTTTCAAGTACATCACTATTGGTTCCCAGTTTCAATAAGTGACAACGGTGGTCCCTTCTTATTGGGGGGCAATAGTGGTTTGCCCAGTGTCAATTAAAACTATAGGGACTAAGTAGAAATTTTATCAAGTGTAAAGAGATTATTAATGTTACAACTGGAACTAATGGGATCAAATGTAATTTGATCTGAAGTATGGGGACCTTAGCCGTAATCCACCCAAATTCTAAAGGATGAAGTGCCTATTTATTTCTCTTCAGACTGCATGGGTTTATTTTACTAGAAGTTTCCCTTCTTAAGGCGACTAATCTGAAATTTCTCATTTTGCTGCCTCCGATTTGAATCTAAGGTTTGAATTTTCTCTGATTGATATGTGACAACACCTTTTCTTTAGCATGAGTAATATTTTTTTGATGGGCTTTTTGTCAGTAAACAACTCCGACTGACCTTCTTTCATCCATTCTTCATGCCCATCTTTTCTATAAGCAAGTTAAAATTTTCTTTTCTATTTAATTCTGCCCGATGAGTTGAATGATTTTGTTACATTATGTTTTTTCATAAGTTTCCCTAATTTTTTTTACAGGTAACAATGGCTGCTCTCGGAGAGTTGTTCAAAGATGCACGTGGGATAATGTCTTGGCTCAGTGATTGTGCAAAGGTCTGCTTTTGTTTCAATTTTGTATTTCAGATAGCTAGATATTAGGATATTATTGTGGATCTTGATTGTATATCCTCTTCAGATTATTTCTGCAGAAAATCAACCTGTGAGATGGACAACTCCGCTTGGTCTTCCTGTTCTTCAAGCCTATTACAAATCTAAACGCCAAGTAGTGAGTAATTTTACGTATTTAATGCTAAGATGATGAATATTGGTAGTAAAGGGATTGACGAGATGTCCCTTTTTATTCGTAATATCACGACTTATTTTGTAATATGCGACATGCTCTAATTGGCTTTAATTCCTTACCATAGTGAAAGAAGTTTCCATATTAAACTTTAGAAGTTACAGTAAGACTAAGATTTTATTTTATTTTAGTTTTGTTTATCTAGCATTTTTTACTCAATAACTAATTTTGTTGTGGATATCCAGATCAAGACTTCTCTTCAGGTGTTGGCCTTACAATGTGATTCTGACAATGTAAGTTTATCCTTTCATCCTTTCTTTTATTCCTCCGAACTAAGAATATAGTTTTTATTATAAAAATTGTGCAATTTACATTCTAATATGAGATCTAATTCTAGGTGGATATGAGGAAACAAAGAACTGCATTTCCTCCGAATTTTGTACACTCGCTTGATGGTTCACATATGATGATGACTGCTCTTGCTTGCAGAGATGCTGGGTTACGTTTTGCAGGTTCGCAGCCTATACTTATGATGTGATTATGGTGGTCAGTTTATTTTGAAATGTTTTACATTTGTTATGAAGGTGAGTTAAAGTAATAATCCCCAATACTTGTAGGTAAATTTTCCTTTGGTCCCAATAGTTTCAGTTTGTAACATTATTGATCCTTGATGGTTGAAAAGGTTACATCGGTGGTCAGCATAGTTTCAATTACTAGACATTTTTTCCAAATAATGGGGGGATGTTGCAATTGAAACTATGGGAATCAAATAGAAATTTGATCCGCAGTATGGGGACTATTGCTGTACTTCACTTGTAATAATAACCCTTTATTCTGAATACTGATATTGAATCTGGGTAATGCTTTTTTTAACATGTAATGCTGGTTTTATCTAATTCTTAGTATATGTTACCCTATTTGTGATTTCTTGCAGGCGTGCATGATTCGTTTTGGACACATGCATGTGATGTTGAAACATTGAACCATATACTCAGGGAAAAGTTTGTGGAGCTATATAGCGAACCGATACTTGAGAACGTAAGCATCTATTGAAGAAACTTTTAAATTTCAGATTATTTTATAGCTATTTACATGTTTTTTTCGCTTCATGGAAAGTTTTCCTGATTGGTACTTTTAAGCTAGGAAAAGTACCGCCTATTTGTAGAACTTTGAAGATATTACTTTGCTCATTGTTACAGATGGAAACAAATTATGCAACTGTGTTATACATGAGGAAAATATGAAACTACTTGCTTCATTTTCACTTATTTACACTCTGCTCTATTATATTTCTCATTTTTTTTCTTGTTTGCCCAGTTGCTCGAGAGCTTCCAAACTTCATATCCAGAATTGACATTTCCGCCCCTCCCTCAGAGAGGAGACTTTGACCTGCAACAAGTTCTCCAATCACCATACTTTTTCAACTGAACTAATATTCCCAATGCATGATTGATCTTATTTCAGTCTGGAGAAACTATAGACTATTAGGCTTTAATGATATCCTCACAAAGATGTGAAATTTGAGATCATATTTAGTCATCTCAAAATGAAATATTGGGCCTTAAGATTGGATTAAGGTGCTTTTAGTGTCATCAGGACATGCATGGTACAGTGAGTTCAAAGATTTGTCATGGAATTCGAAGCTGCATACTTGTAGCAATTTTTTAGGTGATGCGCCATCAAGAGACTATTTTCTTCTGTCGAGCACGAGCGAGACTAGAGAATATTGTAATTCGGTAGATGAACGTCGTTTGATTAATATCTTGAAGTAAGGTTCAGATCTCCTGCCTTGATGTCATAGGAAGAGAGACGCCATTTTGTATGTAGTATTTTACCCTTTTTTGGGTAGGTGGATAGTTGTACTTTTGGTAAAAATATTAGCATAGAAATCAGACAAATGTTAGTGATTTGTAATAGCAGTAATTAGAGAAAACTGTACCTATGTAAACGAAATGTATATTAAAAAATGCGCTTGCAGAAACCTTATATCTAATTCGGTTGAGCTTACACATTCTACATGCTAGTGCAAGTGATTCTATAATACATATCCAATCTTGTATTTAGTCAGGTGATATGCAATCAATATCCATTCAGATACTAAATTCTTTGCTTACTGAAGAAGTATTCATGAGTTTTGATTAAACTACAAATATATTTAATACATTGCGGAATGTTTGGGGCTTTTAGCTTCTTCAAATATTTGTAAACATAAAGCATACCGACAAAAGGATTCTGCCAAATGGGCAATGCAGTAATAGGAGCGGTAAGTTCCGTTGTTATGTGAGCTCTTTTGAAACTTCTTTTTAGAAAAGTTTTCTAAAGCAGAAAGAACAAGGTGAGAATCTTCTGTTAGGTGTGATGTAGATAGGGGAAATGATAAACCATTTTCGATTTATTTTTTGTCCGGCTCTACAAAATAGGTCACATCTAACAAATGTTCTGTTAAGTTTGCAGTTATGGTGAAACAGAGGATCTGGATTGTCCAATTATGGCAGTTAATACAGTTATAAATATGCTTAGTACCATCTCTCATTTAGTTTCTGCAATTTTTTTTTATAGGAGTATAATAAATCGTTAAGGCGAGAATGTTCTGTTAAGTGTGCTGTAAATAGAGAAAACGGATACCATTTTCGATTTGTTTTTTATCCGATTCCTTTTTTTCTTTCGGTAAGTAGAATGACTCTGATTTTCTATTTTGCGGAATTGGAAGAGCGAGTTTCCGGAGGAGGTTTATTCAGAAAGTATATTGGTGGCTGGAACATTTGTAATCATCATTAGTGTGCTGTGAACAGTAAGCACTTTGTCCAACTTAAATTATATTGAACTTTGTACTTACGGAACATAATTTTACATCGCGTCTTCTTTGGTTGAATCTACGTTTAAGTAACTTAACATCCCTCCACCAGCTACATAATCAAGCAACTTATTCTTTTATGCCAATAACTTGCAATCAGTTTGCAATAAAAATATTGAATTAGATATCCATGATTCAAAGGTGTAATTTGTACATGTATTTAGTAGCATTATTTATTAGAAGTTTATCACACACGCTATTTTCAATCTCTAGCTCATAAATAATCAATCTTTAATGAAATTATAAAATTTTCTAAATCATGGATAATGTAAGGGGTGTGAGTTTTTTTATTATTATTAAGTATCGACAAGGCTACAAAAATTCCTCTTTTGTAAAAAGTACAAAATTTACAACCCCACTTGCTTCATCCACAAGGACCATTTGACAGACTCTAAAAACTTGTCGTTTTTTCTCAAGGCGTTTATCAGATTAACATACGTCACTTTATCGGGTTCTATCCCCTTTTTTCTCATTTCCTTCACCAATGCTACCGCATCTTCGACCATTCCCGCTATTCCATAAGCCTTTATCAACGTATTATATCCACATAAATCTGGTCCAATACCAGATTCTTTCAACTCATTTAATACCTCGGTAACTTCTTCAATCCATTGGTTCTCACCATATATATTTATTATTATATTATATGTATAATGATCAGCACGACAACCCGTTTCCTTCATTTTCTGTATGACTTCTCTGAATTTTTCCATTTCGCCTTCTTTTCCATATGCATCCAACATACAATTATAGGCCTCAAGAGAAACAGATAACCCATGAAATTGCATCGTGGTAACGGTTGATTTCATATTCCTTAGATACTTATATCGCCCATAAGCAGAAATCATAGTATTGTAAGAAATAACATCAACTAGACCTCGTTTTTTGGCTACCCAAAAGACCTTTTTAGCCTTTTTGATAAGTCCGGATTTTCCATAAATATTGAGAATGACGTTGACAGTTACGGTATTTGGTGTAAATCCATGCTCGAGCATCTCCTCAAATAGCCTAGACAGCTCATCAACTGGCAACGCTAAGGCACAACAGTTTATAACACAATTATACATCTCTTGATCCCAAACGAACTCGGTCTTCAATAATTTGTAATACAAACTCGCTAATTTTTCTTGTTTGTCACACTGTTGATAAACACGGAGCATATCACGGATAAGATATATATCCGGAATAACGTTTTTTTCCTTCTCCATTGTGTCCAAAACAACACAGGCATTCACTAATTTGCCTGCTTTAATGTACATACGTACAATAACGCTATATGCAATCAAATCCAAAGTCACACCTGACTTTGTTAAATTTAAATAAATTTTCTCAGCTTCTGTAAACCGATTCATAGCACTGTAAATATCGATCATTGAGCATGAAATATGCAGGTTCGGCTTGTCGACAGATTTAGGCATATATATATATATTTTGACAGCATTTTCTAGATGACCCAAGTCTTTACACGAGCAAATTAGCAAATGATACAAACTATCCTCGAAACCACGATCTTTCCACCTTATATCTTTTAAAACACGTATAGTATCGTCCACCAACGAGTGCTTTACATAAGCCATAACCAATATAGAACACGACGTTTGGTTACTCAAAATATGTTCGTAAAAGTCACCTTTGAGTACTAAAGGCACTTTATCAACTTTTTCGGCTCTTTCATAAACTTGTAAGAGAATACTAAGAATCGAAGGGTAATGACACCCTATTTTAACCATGTCCTTAATTGTTGAAAACGCACCATTTTCATCCCCGTGCTGAGCTTGTAAATTAATCATCGTGTATAAGTTAGTCGAATTGGGCTCAAATCCAGCGTGTTTGAGTTTACTATAGTAACTCTGTGCTTCTTCATAGTTATTGGCTTTTCCCCACCCTTCGATCATAGACCTATAAGTTGCTTCATCGGGTTTTAATCTAATGGCTAATAAACTTTGGAACAACTTATCTGCATCTGCCATTTTAGAAACCTTTCCGTACCCGGTTATTAGTATGTTATAAGCTATAATATTTGGGGGAAGTCCCAGTTTTTGCATTTCGATAAATACCTCCCCGGCCTCGTCCATTTTCCCTTGCTGACTATACGTGTTAAGCAAGACCAACCAATTCTCCATATTAAACACAACCCCATCGTTTCTCAAGAAGGTTATAACTTTTTCCGCTTCGTTATACATACCCATACGCGTATATATGGTAATCATGGACGAATAGGCCGACTGGCAACGTATCTCGAACTCCCTCATTTGAGAAAAACAAAACTCGGCTTCCTTAACATTTTTACCCTTTTGGTACAAACTCATGAGCATACCAAAAGTCGCCTCGTTAGGCTTAACGCCTTTTTCCAACATCAAGTGAAACCACTTAGCACCTACAACTACATATCCTTTCTTCGAACAAGCGTAAATTAGAGTATTGAAAACCCGATAGATCATCTCACAACCCGACTCTTTTTCCATCTCGTTAATCATCGTCTCAGCCAAATCCCAATCCTCTCTCCTACCCACGACTCGTAAAGCCAAGTTATAAGCTTTCACATTCCCTTTCAATTTCCCATTCTTTCTCATCCATTCGAAAAAAGCCATAGTTTTGGAATCATTCTCTCTCTCGAAACGCTTCAACATTAAGTTACAAGCCTCTATACTCAAATCCGGCCTAGTCCCATCAAAACCGAAACCTACCACATTTTCATTACCAAAACCGGAACTTAAAGTACAATCCCCGTCTACAAGCACGTGATCGTATTTAGTATCAAATATCCGATCTTTATTATACTTTTCCGAGTCAAAGATTCGATCTTCATTATATTTTTCCGAGTCAAAGATTGGGTCTTTATAAATAACCACACCCTTAAATCTTTTCCAAATACTTCTTTTACGCCTCGTCGGTTTCAAAGGGTTCAAATTCAACACTTCCGGGGGTGTTTGGAATTCAGTTGAAGGGTTTAAATGAGAGACCTTAAGTCTAGTTTTAGTAGTGAGTGGATTATATATGTATGTATATGTATTAGCTAAATGTAAGTAACAAGTAAAGGAATTGAATGAGCACTGACCTGTTGATGATTTTGTTGTTGCCAAATTGGGTTTCACACTCCCAGCCATTATATTATATATATATATATATATATATAATATAATGACAAATATAGAAAGATATATATATATATATATATATATATATAGAGAGAGAGAGAGAGAGAGAGAGTGTTTTCAATGGATAACAGACATTGAAGCAGTGGACTATAGAAAACTTAACTGTCTGAAGCAACTTATTTTTATTACCAAATTATTCGGTTGGTTCGGTTCGGTTTCGGTTTTATATCAAAATTTAAAGTTTGCAATATTATGTTCAAATATTTTAAAGTTTACATCAAATATATTATAAAAGTCTATAAAAATACAAAAAAAATTGATTTTTTTTAAAAATTTGAATGAAAATAAGTAAAAAGGTTAGGAAACGAACGGAAAAAAAAGAGAGACAAAAGATCCACAGATTAGTTGGGTTGACCAATTAAATCACAATATTTTCCGTCCATGTTAATGAATAATACTAAAATATGGAGGATCCTTATGTTATTTATAACTTTTAAAAAACATAAACATAATATAAAACATAAACATAAACATAAACATAATTATTATTATTATGTTCCCCTCTCCTCTCTGCACTCTCTATCTCCTCTCTCTAATCCCACTCCTCTAAGGTATTATTATTTCTGTTTTAAAATTAGTAGTGTTTTTTTTTTTACTAGAATTGAGATTGCATTGGTTATTTTTTTTATACTTTAATAACAAGTTTATCATATTTTACATTATACTTGTACGCGTTAAATCACGCATCGCGTGGACAAATACAATAGTATATATCTGTACTATTAGTTTATTTCAACATATTTTATGAGGTTTGAAACAAATATTTACAAAAAAACTCCTTTAATTACACAAATTGCAAATAACGTAAATACTAATTACACGCAGAATGCAAAATAAAACTGTTATGTTGCGTTAACTGGCATCCCACTTTCAAATTTATTTGATTATTCTATGTTTTTTTTCTCGTGTTTTCTCCCCATCTCTCCAATTTTTTTACTATTAGTACTATGAAAACTTTTTTTTTTTTTGCAATAATATTATTATTATTAATTTATGTGATTTTAGTTTTATGGTTACCAAGTTTATATTTGATTTAATTATTATCTATGAATATATATAGTCAAGTCTATCATATCGATTTTTGTTTTTGAATTATACTGAAATTGTAAGTATTTAAATACAAGAGAAGTAGATATGTAGATGTAACAATGTCAATACAATCTAACTTATCCTTAACAAAAACTACTCCTATATAATCACTGATTACGAATTTACGATATATATTTGCATGTCTAGTTTCTCTTTTTGCATGTTTGTATCTGAAATACATGTAAATACATATATATTTCTAGATTTTATAATTGGTTGTTGGCCGTTTTGATCTAATAGGTTTTTATCCTAAACGAGAATTAAACTCGTGTGCATATTTTACAGTAAGTTATTATTAGCCGATTTTACAAGAGGTCTAGAAACTACCTAGCTAAGCTGCAAAGTAGCAAAAGAAAATTCGAAAAAGAAAATCTACAATACAAAAACACATCAGTGAGCATTAAAGTTAAAAATAAGAGTAAAAACGAGGAGTTGAGAATCTCGGTTTTTCAAAATTAAATACGTTTTTTTTATATTAATCAACGATTCTCCGAATATTAAACTATGATTATTATTCTTCCTGTTTAAAACTTTATCGCATTCTTCTTTCTTCATCAAAAAGCTTATATAACAAACGTGAAACTATAATTTAATTTTTGCTGGGTTCACAAAATTAGTACTCAAAATAAGTAAAAATTGCTTAACAAGAACTTGTGAAAGCGAAAAGTAGATTTAGGTTTTTGCTAATCAATGCCTTTGGCTTGAATTTTGTTATCCGAATTAAAAAAAAACAATAACTTGAGAGTTTTTTTTTTGAAAGTAACTTGAGAGGTTATGCATGTATACACTGACTACTAAAACTAAATGGCTTATTTAAGCTAGGTATGATATTTCATTGTTTTATACACATAGATGGTAAATAAAGTTGTTTATTTATGCATTGTGCAACAGGTTACTCATATTCTTTGTTGAATATTAAATATTATGACGAACAAAAAAGCAAAGATAATGGCAAAGAAGGATGGTCGTTCAAAATTATTATTTTCGGCATCTATGGAGACAGTTATTAACAACGAAGATCTCGTGACAGCGATCCTTCTTTGTGTGCCTGCAAAGTCATTAATAAGATTTAAGTGTGTAAGTAAATATTGGTTTATGCTAATTTCAAGCTTGCGATTTATAAATAATCAATATACGCGCAATCTAAAACTTGTGTCTGGAATATACTTACATCCCAAAGGGAGAAGGGATCCATTACAGTCTCTCTCACTTAGTGGAAACCTAAATCATGTAGATCTTTCGTTCATTGATGAGCGTGATAGGCGATATATGACTCGTGTGAAGGACTCATGCAACGGCTTAACCTTGCTTGAAGTTGGATTCAATGATTTTGATTTTTGTGTGTGCAATTTGATCACCCAAAAATATGTTATGCTCCCTAAATTTGATTTCATTTTAAGGCCGAGTCATGTGTGCTTGGCTTTTGATCCATCGTTATCGCCATACTACAAAGTTGTACTGATTTTTCATATAATTTTGGAGTCCAATCCAATATTAATCTATTCTTCGAAAAATAATTCATGGAGACGCGTTGAAGTCGATGCAAATCCTGGCATTTATAAAGTGGTGTATTGGGATGGCGCAATTAATTGGATGAACGGACATAACACTCTATTTCGATTTTTGATTGATGATGAGATTTTAATAGCCAACAAAATGCCTCCAAAACCTAAAGTTCTTAATGCCCATAATATTCGCTATTTTGGGGAATGTGATGGCCAACTACTGCTGATTCAGTGTCGATTACGGTTAGCCATGAGGTTCAGTGTACTTGAGATGAAAAGAGGAATTTTTTGTTGGAATGTGAAGTATCGAATAAATCTCGAACATGTAATGCACGTGGAGCCAACCAGAGGACTTCGTAGCTTTTATGTGATCGGTATTGTAAAGGAATCACCTGAAAGCGATCTTGTGATAGTATTGGCTACTCTAAGTAAATTGTTATTCTACAATTTAGGGCGGCAAACTATGGATTTCGCCCGTGATTTTTCCTTATGTAGTACTTATCTTTGGCTAAGCCATACGCCATCATATATGGCTACCGGTAGCTGCTTTCCATTCATTGAGACCCTATTTCCCGTTCGAATATGATTAATGTATAACACGAACTTTGGAATTCGTATGATCTCGTTTATCTTAGAAACGGGATGAAACACCATAATATGATTTGGGCATTTACTTATGCTGCCTCCGTATCCGAAGAAGATGATAACATAGAATTGGTGATAAAATACAGCATTTACAGTTAGATGTTCAGTGAGTAAATATAAATCAAAAAGGTTTTATTATGTTGTTCGAAATGATTCTATATTTGTTCGTAGAAACTTTTGTTTTGGGAATAAATTTTTCTTTTATATAAATATTACCAGTATTACTCATGTCATATGAGACTTTAATTTACCTTCAACTAGATTGCAAGGTGAATAAGAATCCTATTATTAGTAAAGTTAATGTTGCGTTTGTTTACGTTAACTATGCACAATTGGATTATTTTTTTACAACCTAATCTTTTGTAAAACTCTGCACTCATATTTGACATTTGTATTTCTAATTAAATGAATAAGAAACATGACTCCGATATTTCTGTTGAAAACCTATTACTTGTAGCTTAATTATAGCAGTATTATAGTATTGTTTTCAAAATAGATTTATGCAGTATGTCCATATATATGAGTCTGACTAAAAAATGAAACTTGAAATTTCAGACCAATTTCCCAAAAAAATTAAAATTATAAGAGTTAAACTGAGTTTTTGAGAAATTACGCTGCATGTACAGATTTTGAGATTTTTTCTCTCCTAGTTTTGACAAAATTTTAACTAAGTTTTTGAGATTTTGCCTAAGCAAGCAAGGGACAACCCTATTAGTGAATAATTAGTGATCTTGTTCCGATGCAGTTCTTAGGGGAAAAAAACTGTATTTTCGGGGTTCGAGAAAGTGTTGGGTTTTTCTTGTTTAAAGCTTCCAACTCTTTTGGACCAAAAAAGCAAACAAGCTTACCTTTTATATAGTTTTTTGAAAAGTTGTGCAACTACAAGAAGCAAGGCAAACAAGAACTAGGTTCAATACCAAAGATATATAGTTTTTTGTAAACATGGAGTACTTCATTGTGAATAGCAAGGTTTTATTTGGTTGCATCTTTTGAAAAGTCGGCCAAATTAGTAAGCTCCGCTGAAAACTTGTCTTCATTTTCGGATTTCGGGTACAAACTTGTTCGTTGCACCAGTTGAAATAAATAGTTTGTATTGTTGTATGATTGTATAGCAAAGAAAAAAAAGAGTAGCAAAGAAGTGCTTACATTGTTTTATTGATCCAAATGTGACATTTTAATATTGACGTTGTTAATCAGGCAGTAATATATATTTGTTTAATTGTATGTTTTGGGTATTTTACCAAGATCTGTCAAATGTCATAAAAAGTTTTACCGTACCTAATGAAGTCCATACTTTAATGACTGCAGTACGGCCTCAATATTTATGGAACAATGAACAAATTGCCATATACTTTAATTTATTTCTAAAAGTAAGGATAAATGATCTAGCCAAGCCTATTTTTGTCAACTCTTTGTTTTTTGAAATATATTGAAATTGTAATTATTTAAATACAAGAGATAATTAAGTAGATGTAACAATATTGACAATACAGTCTCACCTATCCTTGACAAAACCTAGTCCGATGTAATCATTGATTATGAATTTACGATATCATTATATTATAATAAATAAACTGAAGATATTTAGTTTATCCAAATTTTTTCATTTTTTTCGGAAATATCTACACTTTTTTTTACTAATTACTCATTTACATTTATTCAATTCAAAATATAAAAAACACACAAAAATCATTATCTTTTCAAAACAATTATAATCATATACCAAACAAAATCGTTTTACGTGTATTTTATATAACAAGAACATTATATTACTCATGATTTCTAATTTAATATATTGATTCAATCAATATACGTTTTAAAAATTTATTTATCCGGATCATCGCACACACAATGCGTGGGTAACGTTACTATTACCAGTACTATATTTAACCTATCATAGATAGAATAAAACTTACTCATATTGCTGCAACTTAATTAGTCCAGTTTATGAAGAAAGTACCACGATGCTGTTTGCATGTTCAGTTTTTCTTTTCGCATGCATGTTTACATCTGAAATACATGTAAATATACGTATATTTTATAGCGACCCCTATAGTTATGTTCAGTGTCGTGTGGTTTATTAAAAGAAGTATGAAAAAGTTAACCAATGACATATAGGAATTTGTATTAAGTATGGTAAAGTATTAATATTGTTTCAATGACACTTAAGTTTATTTAATATATAATTTAGTTTATTTCGAAAATAACATAATGTTTTTAAATAGACTTATGTTTGCATCGAATATAATTTAATTATGGATGATATTAATCACTTAACGGACGTCTCGGGGTCACTCGTTAACCAAACCAGAATGAGTACTAACATAGGAGTCCGGATACTCTGTCCCTTATTTCTTATCTTTTTAACCCAAAATATTTGTTAAATTTTTTTATAAAAAATCTACAATTACGATTATACATATATTGATGCACTCCAATAATTATTTTTAAGAAAAAAGTCTCACACAATTTAATTTGTAATAAATAAAAAAAGAGTATAATTAAATTAGTGAAATTAAAAAAAATCATTTAGTGCAATATTATGTTCAAATATTATAAAGTTTACATCAAATATATTATAAAAGTGCAAAAAAAGTTGTTTTTTTTTAAAAACATTTGGTCGAAAATAAGTCAAGGGACGAGAAAACGAAAAAAAAAAAGGAACAGAGGATCCAGACATTAGAAGGTTGACCAATTAAATTGCAATATTTTTCCATCATAAGGACATATTAGTGAATAATATTAAAATATGGAGGATCATTATGTTATTTATAACTTGTGTATTTTCTATACTAATAGTTTATATGGAGAGTCCTTATAAAGAAATAAATAATTATCAAAATCCTGTTTAGTAATAATTTCAAAATAAAAAGAAACTTCTTAAATAAATAACTTATAATAAGGTAAAACTATATATTTTTTTTCAACCGTGAAATTTCTCTCTCCTCCTCTCCTCTCTGCACACACTCTCTCTCTCCTTCTGAGGTATTATTATTTCTATTTAAAGATTAGTAGTGTTTTTTTTTTCCTAGAATTGAGATTATATTGGATATTTTTTTTATACTTTAATAACAATTTAATCATATTTTACATTATACAGTTATACACGTTAAACCACGCATCGCGTGGACAAATACATTGGTATATATATATATACCTAGTCAAGTCTATAATATATATTTTTGTTTTTTGAATTATACTGAAATTGTAAGTATTTAAATACAAGAGAAGTAGATACGTAGATGTAAGTTATTGTTAGCCGAGTTTACTAGAGGCCAGCTAGAAACTACATCGCTAGCTAGTTCGGTTCTGTCAGTTTTGAACGTTAAATTAGAACATAAAACATGTATATAATGGAATCCCAATAATTGGTTAAAGGGGTAATCCGCCTAAATCATTCCGATTAGGATAGTTTTTCAATTTTCAAACTAATTGCTAATCGGTTTAGTTTGGTTTGGTTTGATTTGGTTTAGTTTTGATAGGGTTTGTTTGGTTTGGACGGTTTGATAAATTATTTTCGCTTTATGTCCACCCTTCGTAAAATCAACTTATATATATGAATATCTAGCAGATGAGACCGAGTCCTTAACAATCTAAATGGAAAGTTACTTAAAATCGGTTAATTTTATAGCGAGCCTTATAGTTATGTTCAGTCTCGTATGGTTTATTAAAAGGAGCATGAAAAAGTTAACCAATGCCATATAGGAATTTGTGTTAAGTATGGTAAATTATTAATATTGTTTCAATGACACTTAAGTTGATTGAAGATATACATATAATTTATTTTGAAAATAACATAATGATTTGACGTTGTCTAATTTTAAATAGAACTTATGTTTGCATTGAATATAATTTAATTGTAGATTGATATTAATATCTTAAAAGATGTCTCGGGGTCATTCGTTAACCAAACCAGAATGAGTACTAACATAGGAGTCCCGATACTCTGTCCCTTATTCCTTATCTTTTTAATTCAAAATATTTGTTAAAAAATATTGACAAAAAATCTACAAGATTATACATATATTGATACACTCCAACAATTATTTTTAAGAGAAAAGTCTCACATAATTTAATTTGTAATAAAAAAAAAGAGTATAATTAAATTAGTGAAAAAAAAAAACCATTTAGTACAATATTATGTCCAAATATTTTAAAGTTTACATCAAATATATTATAAAAGTGCAAAAAAAAAATTGATTTTTTTAAAAATTTGGATGAAAATAAGTAAGGAGACAAAAAACAAACGGGGAAAAGGAGACAAATAATCCACACATTAGTGGGGTTGACCAATTAAATCACAATATTTTTCCATCATAAGGACATGTTAGTGAATAATACTAAAATATGGAGGATCCTTATGTTATTTATAACTCTTAGAAAACATAAACATAATATAAATTTGTGTCTTTTCTCTTTCTCTATACTATACCAATACTTTATATGGAGAGATCTTATAAATCTTTGAAACAAATAATTACCAAAAATATTTTTAGTAATAATTACAAAATAAAAAGAAACTGCTTACATAAAAGACACATTAAAACTATATATTTTTTTCAACGTCAAATTTATCTCTCTCCCTCTCCTCTGTGCACTCTCTGTCTCCTCTCAGGTATTATTAATTTCTCTTTTAAAATTAGTAGTGTTTTTTTACTAGAGTTAATCATAGTTTACCTTGTACAGTTCTACGCGTTAACCCACGCATCGCGTGGATAAATACAATAGTATATATATGTATTATTAGTTTATTTCAACATCCTTTATGAGGTTTGAAACAAATATTTACAAAAAAAACTCCTTTAATTACACAAATTACAAATAAAGTAAATACTAATTACACGCATAATGCAAAATAAAACGGTTATGTTACGTTAACTGGCCTCTCACTTTCAAATTCATTTGATTATTCTATGTTTTTTTTTCTCATGTTCTCTCCTCATCTCTCCAATTTTTTTACTATTAGAGCTATGAAAACTTTTTTTTTTTGCAATAATATTATTATTATTAATTTATGTGATTTTAGTTTTATGGTTACCAAGTTTATATTTTATTTAATTATTATCTATGAATATATGGTACCGTCATATCACGTGGGCAGGTCCGCTAATATATATATATACATAGTCAAGTCTATAATATCGATTTTTGTTTTTGAATTATACTGAAATCGTAAGTATTTAAATACAAGAGAAGTAGATATGTAGATGTAACAATGTCAATATGCATGTACCAAAAAAACAATGTCAATTCAATCTAGCTTATCGTTAACAAAAACTACTCCTATATAATCACTGATTACGAATTTACGATATATATTTGCATGTCCAGTTTCTCTTTTTGCATGTTTGTATCTGAAATACATGTAAATACATGTATATTTCTAGATTTTATAATTGGTTGTTGGCTGTTTTGATCTAATAGGTTTTTATCCCAAACGAGAATTAAACTCGTGTGCATATTTTACAGTAAGTTATTATTAGCCGATTTTACAAGAGGCTTAGAAACTATCTAGCTAAGCTGCAAAGTAGCAAAAGAAGATTCGAAAAAAAAAATTTACAATACAAAAATGCATCAGTGAGCATCAAAGTTAAAAATAAGAGTAAAAATGAGAAGTTGAGAATCTCGGTTTTTCAAAATTAAATATGTTTTTTTATATTAATCAACGATTCTCCGAATATTAAACTATGATTATTATTCTTCCTGTTTAAAACTTTATCGCATTCTTCTTTCTTCATCAAAAAGCTTATATATATTAACAAACGTGAAACTATAATTTAATTTTTGCTGGGTTCACAAAATTAGTACTCAAAATAAGTAAAAATTGCTTAACAAGAACTTGTGAAAACGAAAAGTAGATTTAGGTTTTTGCTAATCAATGCCTTTGGCTTGAATTTTGTTATCCGAATTAAAAAAAAACAATAACTTGAGAGTTTTTTTTTTTTTTTTTTGAAAGTAACTTGAGAGGTTATGCATGTATACACTGACTACTAAAACTAAATGGCTTATTTAAGCTAGGTATGATATTTCATTGTTTTATACACATAGATGGTAAATAAAGTTGTTTATTTATGCATTGTGCAACAGGTTACTCATATTCTTTGTTGAATATTAAATATTATGACGAACAAAAAAGCAAAGATAATGGCAAAGAAGGATGGTCGTTCAAAATTATTATTTTCGGCATCTATGGAGACAGTTATTAACAACGAAGACCTCGTGACAGAGATCCTTCTTCGTGTGCCTGCAAAGTCATTAATAAGATTAAAGTTTGTAAGTAAATATTGGTGTATGCTAATTTCAAGCTTGCGATTTATAAATAATCAATATACGCGCAATCTAAAGCTTGTGTCTGGAATATACTTCCATCCCAAAGGGAGAAGGGATCCATTACAGTCTCTCTCACTTAATGGGAACCTAAATCATGTAGATCTTTCGTTCATTGATGAGCGTGATAGGCTATATATGACTCGTCTGAAGGACTCCTGCAACGGCTTAACTTTGCTTCAAGTTGCATTCAATGATTTTTGTGTGTGCAATTTGATCACCGAAAAATATGTTATGCTCCCTAAATTTGATTTCTTTTTAAGCTATCCGGGTCAAATGTGCTTGGCTTTTGATCCATCGTTATCGCCATACTACAAAGTTGTAGTGATTTTGGATAGAATTTTGGAGTCCTATCCAATATTAATCTATTCTTCGGAGAATAATTCATGGAGACGCGTTAAAGTCAATGCAAATCCTGGCATTTATAAAGTGGTGCTTTGGGATGGCGCAATTCATTGGATGAACGAATATAACACTCTGTTTCGATTTTTGATTGATGATGAGAGGTTAATAGCCACCAAAATGCCTCTAAAACCTAAAGTTCTTAAGGCCGATAATATTCGCTATTTTGGGGAATGTGATGGCCAACTGCTGCTGATTCAGTGTCGATTACGGTTAGCCATGAGGTTCAGTGTATTTGAGATGAAAAGGGGAACTTTTTGCTGGAATGTGAAATATCGAGTAAATCTCGGACATATAATGCACGTGGAACCAACAAGAGGGCGTAGCTTTTATGTGATGGGTATTGTAAAGGAATCACATGAAAGTGATCTTGTGATAGTATTGGCTACTCCAAGTAAATTGTTATTCTACAATTTAAGGCAGCAAACTATGGATTTCGTTCGTGATTTTTCCTTAGACCTTTCTTATCTTTGTCTATGCCATACACCATCACATAAGCATATCGGTAGCTGTATTCCATTCATTGAGAACCTATTTCCCGTTCAATTTGACATATGAACATGATTAATGTATAACACGAACTTTGGAATTCGTATGACCTAAACGGGATGAACATGCACCACTGTATGATTTGAGCATTTACTTTTGCTGTCTCCGTATGGGAAGAATATGATTCCAAATTTGTTCGTAGGAGCTTTTGGTTTGGGAATAAATTTTCCTCTTTTTTTTATAAAAATAATTCTTTTCAGTGTAACAAGTTGAATGCTGTGTTTGTTTACCCTAATTATGCATAGTTGGATTATTTTTGTACAACTTAAAAGTTTTGTGCCGGGTTCTAAATTTTACAACGTGCCCCATTTACTTTTTCAAATTCATCCCTTTCCTTTTCTTTTGATTTTTATACTGAAAAGAAACACGATCGATTCCGATCTTTCTGTTGAAAACCTATGAGTTCTCGTAGTTGTAGCTTTTTTTTTTTTTTCCTTCAAACAAAACTTATATAAATAGAGTCTCTATGGGATAGACCCCCATAGCGGTCATTACATCATTGCATATAAGGAAACTTGACTAAGAAACAGCCATACAAAAGATTATTGCTAGGAGGGTGCGTAAACGACATTAAAATGTATATAGTCCAATAGACAATTAAAATGTAGTTGTAGCTAAACGGCGAAGCCAATATTAATATTATGAGATTAGTTGCTAAATAAAAAATATTATTTTACAGAGTTAGAAACATGCACTGTTTTTATATTTTCTAATAGAAAAAAATAGAATTTTTATAAATTTGCGGGAGTGAGGCCGCCCATTTCAGTAGCTAGTATATGAGTCCAAATATTCTACCCCTGTTCTCTATCCCTTTCGATGTCCCTTTTTTTATTTTCATTCAAATTTTAAATTTTCACAACTTATACCGCAATTTTATAAACTTTTATATTATATTGTATTCAAATTTTAAAACATTTGAACATAATATTTTTTTAGACAACTTTTTTAATATTCAATGTTTAATTTACACTAATTTATATATTTATTCCAAAATAAAATTTGTGTGTATTTTTTTAAAAAAATAATTATCGGGAAAAAATAATTATCGGAATGTATTGATACATGTATCATAGTAATTGTACAATTTTTTTCAAGTTTTTTAGAAATTTTTTTTAGATAAAATAAACAAGAAGGCACGAAAAGTGATAGAGAAATAAGGTCGAATATTTGGACTCCTAGTATATAGTCCATGGATCAAAAAGTTGTGAGTCAGTATTATTAACTGGGGCACATGTTAAGCTATTAATGTGTTATTATATGTTTGAAGTGGCATTAATGTATATTAATTTAGCATTAATATACATTTATTTGTCTCACACTTGTAAATCGTTTTCTGCCTTGAGTTTAACATGATAGTAGATAAAGTAACTACAAATTGTTTTTTAGTTTTCAATTTGTTATAGAGGAAAGTTCAAAGGGTCTGATTTCAAGGCAAATGTCATTAATGTTGTGATAAATATCATCAATTATTACTATATATTTAGATTTTTTTTAGTAATGACATTTAATGAATCAATTTTCGATCGAGGATACTTTGAAGTTCAAAGTTTGAACCATGGGTATAATTAACTCATGCGAAAATTGTTAAAATGATATCCAACCTATTAACTTTTAGTAATTTGGTACCTAACTTAACACACTTTCGAAATTGGTACTCAACCTATACATTTCGGTCTAATTTGGTACCCAACCTAACATTTTTTCTAATTTGGTATCCAACCTAACATTTTTTTCTAATTTGATATACACAACCTATGTGTTAAAAACCGATGATCGAAGACAGATTGAGTCCCTTAATTGGACTGTATACGTATAGGCTGGGTACCAAATTAGAGCGAAACGTATAGGTTGGGTACCAAATTAGAAAAAGTGTTAGGTTGGGTACCAAATTAGAACGAAATGTATAGGTTGGGTACCAAATTAGAAAGTGTGTTAGGTTGGGTACCAAATCACTAAAAGTTCATAGGTTATGTACCATTTTAGCATTTTTCCCTTAATTCATTAATCATTACTATTTAATCAATGAAAAATATTCTCTTTATCCTGTATGTGGGGGGCATATGTTAGCATTTGCCTTATTATTATACAGATTAGCATCGACTTAGTTAAAAGAGTACATCTCATACAATTTATTAAACTACTTTCAATTTCATTAGACACGTTTATTTTTTTATTTTATTTTATAAATGAGGGAACAGTGTAACAAGAAAATTAAAAACAAAGAAACATAACTTCGAAAAAGTTATGAACGAAACTTCCAAGTAACTTATTCCGTTGTAATTTCTTCTAGTTGCTCTTGACGAAGATCTTAGAACCATTTTCTTCAAATTTCATTACAATTTATAGACGTACCGTCGTGTTACAAAATCAAACCAACTCGTAAAGTTAAGAACATATAAACAACGATCTAAAGCAAGTTAATTAGAGATGCAAGTCATATCTAATATATAGATAGATGATCACAAATTTCACTAGTATGGATCAAAAAGTTGTGAGTACAGTATTATTATATATACAGATTAACAGAAACTTAGTTAAAAGAGTACACAATCTGATTCAGTTTATTAAATATACTTTCAAGTTCATTAGACACGTTACTAATTTATTTTATTTTATTTTTTGACAAATGCAAATGAATTTTCTTACAATAAGAATCATACAAAACTGTAATATATATCCTTGTTAAAGACCAAATCAAATGCATAAATCATGCCCAACAATAATATAGCATGTAAAAATATGAAACCAGATAACAGTGAAATGAAAACTGGTAAAAAATAGTAAAAATATTAAACACGTTGAACACGACTAAAAAACAAAAATGTATCTATCCTAAAGTTCGTTTACGTTATGTGGCTATACGTGTATTAAGCGGGATTAAACTCAACTTAACTAAGAAAAATTATGTGACTCTTGATAAACATTTTACATTCATGCCTTAATTACAATGTAAACCATTACTAGTTAATGGGAAAATCTAAAAACAGTAACGCTATAGAGCCAGCCTGCCTCAACCATACTGATTACCAAACAATCATTTATTTAATTTTTAGAATTATTTAGACATCCAATCAAAACAAAAATAAAACCCAAAATATAATGTTTATGGTTTATTTTATATATATTGAAATTGAGTGTATACGTATAAAACTCGATCTGTGTCGTTTTATTTTATATATATTCTGATACATTGCATTATGAGAAACGATTTGTGTTTTTTCACTCTCAATATTTAAATAAATAAATTTTGTATAGCGATATATACTACTAATCAAAATGTATTTTATAATGCATCGACTTGTAACTGATAAGTAGACAAATTATCTAATATGTACCAAAACAACTACACAACATATACTGATCGGTGAATTAAAATTATTCATCGGTGCACAAGGCTCCGTTAAGTACGTATGAAGTATCTTATTCCGAGTTGCACCTTGGGGATCTTATAACTTGTGCACTATTTTATCCAATATCATGTGCACTCCGCTAGTCACTATTTAAAAAAGAGTGGCTAGATGAGTGCATAAATTGTGCTTATTTCGATTCTTCACGCCAAATATCGAGGATAAAGTCAGAAGATGATAACTTTCATGTGTGATTGACTCGCGATATAATTATTGCTATTTTAAGGTCAAAAAAATATTCTTAGGCATTCGAATAATGCATATTGTATGGATCTTTTAAGGGTAGATAGATTACTATACTGGGTATTATAGATAGCATACCAAGGGTAACGTAACGTATTCAAGATTATAAGAGTATTTAATTACTTGTCATCTATCGAAGTAGAATTATAATAACTTTCTTCCAATCGATCGATTGCTATTTGATCGATTGGTTCGTTTATGTCTAAACTTGGACATCGACTTTGTAAACTTGACGGAAATAATTGCTTATCGAACAATCCAAGCATGATGTTAATTTCCGTTTTCAATTATTATGGACCCCAGATTTCCCACAATTTTTGGGAGTGATAGAGAATTTCATTTTTGTTTTTTGTAACAAGTTTTAGGGACAATAATTTTATAAATAGCCTTCCTTTTTTGAATTGTAACACTAATAGTCATCACGTATTAAATATATGAGATAGTTTAGTCCTAATACTGACTAAGGGACAATGGTAACCCAAAGGATAAGAGTATACACTGTCACATTATAGTTAATTAAGTGGTAATTTAATTTTCTCATATGCTACCTTGTTCTTCTAAATTTAAGTACATTAAGTAACTTAATGTCAGAGAAAATACAAAAATAGTTACTTTTGAAACTTCAATATCGAAAATAGGCATTAAGACTTTGTTTGGTTGCTTTGCTTGAAGGTCACATCTAGATTTAGTCGATCTGCTAATGGCATGTTTGGTAGCATAAATTAATTGTAACGAAATTACAAAAAACGCTTTCCGAGTGTTTTTGCAACACCATGGAGTTTGTTGTGTGTTAAAAGTAGCCAAATCAATTATGAATTGCACTGAATATACTGTTTATTATGAAATAATAGATTACGGGTTAAACGAGACTTGATCACTATAATAGTAGTAAATGAAGGTCACATAACTTTGGAAATAGTCGATAATTCTTGTGTTTTAGTGTTAATATTCAATTAGCATATAAGGTACTTAATCCTAATTAGTTTTCATACTATCATCAAAATAGCAGGTAATGAGGAATAAAAACATGGGGGGATAAAATAATAGATAGTCAAAAATTAAACACTTATATGGGTAATTTTTTATTTTCGTTGAGTTTCGTCAGCCATTTTATTTATCAGTTCTGTCTCCACGACAAATATGATCTAAAACTAAATTGATGAGAAATTTAGATACAGTTATACACACACATATATAAAGTAACACTATATTGTTAACGAACCGTTCATGAACAAATTGTGATTTGCTCATCAAACGTTTAGTTTGTGTTCGTTTGTTTATAGACGAATATGAACCAAACATAAGCAAACATTCCGTGTTAACTAACGAATATGAGCAGAGTTGGCGTTCGATTCATAAACAACCTTAATCGAAATAATGGGTAATGACTATTGACTAATGAGTAATGAGAACAAAGAAAACATTGGGTGACTAGTACTTAGTTACAAATTAATCACTTTTTTTAAATAATCACTTAATAGCCCAACTTTTGCTCATAACTAAAGTGATGTTATTTCTAACTCAAATTTAGGACACAGCTCGACAAGTACACCACACTCAATACTTAATAGAGAGTATATAATTATATTTTTCATATATGTGACATATTTTTCTATTTTGAAAAAGAAACTATAATAGTATTATTTTTTATCTAAGTGTTATCAAATATGTCAATTGACGTATTTATTTTTAATCTATATTTTTGTAAGTCATTTTAGATGGTTTTTATGTTAAAAATTTACAAATTAAACTCGTGTTTTGAGCTTGTCGTGTCATGTTATTATTAAACGGTGTCCGACACGCGTGTCTAAGTAGTCTGACATGCGTGAAACAGACAAATCATAACGGACACGCTAATATATCGCGTCAGACACGCGATTTTCCGTGTCTCATGTGTGTCCGTGTCTGACTCTTTAATTACACTTTTTCGGCATGTCCAGGTATACCTAAGATACTTGTACGGTGCTGACAAGCAAACAGTCAAAAGCGGAAAAAAAATCATACGAGTAAGCACAACTTATCATGCTAAATACAATATGATAACGTCTATTTTCATTGAAGCTAAGATTCATGAAATCATTGAATTTGTTAGAGGGATTGTTTTATCGATCGCGACGGTTAATTTCAATTAGTGTTTTTAAATAACATTCAATAGTAATCATCTCACGTGAAATCTATTTGATATCATGGAACATATTGTATGACTTTTTTTTTTTTGAGGGTAACATATTTTATGACTTAGTCATTCATAAAGCAACATTAGAAACATTTTGTTGGAGTAACTTTCCCTCTTTTCCCAAATTAAAGTAAATCATTACCATGGTTTTTGTTGAACCATGTGGTTCAATAATTGATTTTGATTATAACTTTGATTATGTTTTTAATGATTTTACGATTTCTCTATTTCGATGATATAATGCTTGTTTTTTCCAAAAAGAGAATTTGTAAATTGCAGAATGCCAGAAAGATAAAGCTCGGAAAAACGAAGCCACATGTTCAAGCGGAACCAGAATCGGAGCTAAAACGAAGAAGTTATGGGCTTTCGAAGAAGACCGGAAAAACTGCCAGAATTACAGACGACCGATCGTTTTTGGTCCAAAATCTTCCAGTGAGTACGCTGTAAAAACGACCGATCGTTTTCAGAAAAACGACCGATCGTTTTCTGGAAAACGACCGATCGACTGTAGAAAACGACCGATCGTTTTCTGCAGTTTTCGAAAACAGCTTCTCAGCTTTTTCTGGAAAATTGCTTAAACCACTGAATATAGCCACAACCACTGCCAACGGTCACAAAACGGAAAAACAGACCTTTTGGCATATATATACCACCCAATCTCTCTTTCTATACTCACCAATTACAATACCAATCAACTTCCTTCAACCTCTCATTAAAAACCCAAATATCACCATTTTGGTGTATATATATTCGAGAAAGAGGAAAATCAAAGAGAAAGAGATTCAAGCTCGATCATCATCAACAACTCACCAATTAGCTTTTTAAGAAGCAATTAGAATAGTGAGTGTAGTTACGTTTTGTAACAAAAATTGTATCGAGTGTTTTATAAACTCAATTGTGAGCGAGTGATCGGGTAGAGGCTTTGTAAGCAAGTGAAGCTTAAAAGCTCTAGGTCTTTTCATTCGGGTACTCATAAATTGAGGGGGAGTCATAGACTCGTAGTCGTGTTCTCTTGCACTTGTATCAAGAGTAGGAACCTCGGGTAGAGGGTGAGCCAATCGGTCGATTGAGCTCGATAGGGTTTGTAAAATCCGGAAGAAACATTTTAGTGAAATACTCGGTAGTACCGAGGAGAGGACGTAGGCGCGTTTGCCGAACCTCTATAAATCACGGTGTCATTTTCTTCCCTTTGTTTTACTTTCCGCAACTTATATTCTTGCGTATTTATTGCTTGCGTTTAGTTATTTTAGCAATTTATTAACTCTTGTTATAACGCTTAAGCTTAGAATTGCATAAGTTGGGTGGTTAGTTGCATAGAATTTTAATTAGGCGAAAATCGCCATAAACCTTATTCACCCCCCTCTAAGGTTAGCACACGGTTCAACAATTGGTATCAGAGCCGAGGCTCTTGCATATAGGAATCTAACGATTCTAGAGTTAAGATCCCGATGGCTAACTTCCTTAATTTCACTTCCTCTATAGCTTCATCACCCAATACTCCACCATATTTTGATGGGGTAAATTATTCATATTGGAAGGATAGGATGAGCATGTTCCTACAAAGCTATAATGTTAATCTTTGGAAGATTATTAAAGTAGGATATTCCGCCCCTAAACACGAAAATAGCGAAAACCCAATCCCCGTAGAAGACCTAGATAACGCTCAACTAGAAGTCTACTCTACTAACGCCAAAGCGATGTACGCTATTGTTTGTGCCGTTTCTCCTAACGAGTACAACAAAATTTCCGCTTGTAAAACCGCTAAGGGTATGTGGGATAAGCTAGTAGTAATGCATGAAGGGACTAACCAAGTTGAGGAGTGCAAACTCCAAATTTTAGTTCATGACTACGAGCTTTTTAAAATGAGCGAGGGTGAAACTATTTCCGATATGCTTGCTAGATTTACTACTATTACTAACGGATTAACATCTCTTGGTAAGCATTTATCTTGTAAGGAAATGGTCTCAAAGGTGATTCGGAGCTTGCCGAAGGAATGGGAACCAAAGGTCACCGCGATTCAAGAGGCGCACGACATGAATACCTACTCTCTTGATGCATTGACGGGTTCACTCATTACTCACGAGATCACCCTCAATAGTCACAAGCCAATCTCAAAAAGGAGGGAGATAGCTTTCAAAGGAACGACTTGTGACGAAAGCAATGAGCTATCCGAGGACGACGAAAATTCAATGGAAATCATTCGAATCGTCAAGGAAATCCTAAAGCTAAAAGACCAACACAAACATAAAGGTAAATCGTCAAATAATTCAATTTATTCTAACGATTTTGTTTGCTATACATGTGGCAAGGAAGGACACATGGCGAGAGATTGCCTTAAGAATCGCAAGAGCAAAGGAAAGAAGAAGATATCCGCTTCAAGCTCTAGCGATAGCTCCGACCAAGATGAAGTCGCGCATCTTGGTTGCTATATGGCCATGGAAGACGACAATGAGCCTAACCAATCGTCGTCAAGCGAAAGTGAAAGTGAAACCGGTGAGGTAAATGATCTATCCTATGATGATTTACTTCATATGTGCGATGTCTATTCTAAAAAGTTTCCTACACTTTCGGAAAAGGTCAAATCTCTTAAAAAGATAAATTCTTCTCTCAATGAAGAAATAAGATCTTTAAAAAGAGATAAAATTGAAAATAAGTCTATTCCAACATCGTCATTCTCTTTACATGATATAGATGACGAAAAGGAAGACTTGAAAGACAAAAACAATGATCTCGTCATTAATAATAAGTCTTTACAAACCGAGATCAATTTTCTTAAAAATGAAGTCTCTAGACTTACTAAAACTCTTTCTAAACCATCTTCTTTAGATTACGATTTATTAGAAAATTTTGAAGAGTTAAAAGATGCTTTCGATAAAGTTAAAAGCAAAAACAAGGTTTTAAGTTCTCATGCTTTTAACTTAAATGACAATGTCAAGGTTTTAGAAACCGAGAATGAATCGTTGAAAACTAAAAACAACAATCTTGTCATTTCCATTGAAAAACTTAATTTAACAATTTCAAAGTTTTCTAAAGGTAAAACCGTTTTAGATAACATTTTGAGTTGTCAAAAAGATGTCAATGATAAGAGCGGTTTAGGTTTTGATTGCATTGGTTCTACTTCTAACAAACCCCGCTTCGTTAAAGCCTCTAATTTTCCTACAACTCCTATTCCACCTAAACAAGAAGTTGTTTTTACTAAAGGGAGTACTTCCAAGATTTTCCAAAAATCTTTTAATGATAGGAAAGGTATAGGTTTTAAAACCAAAATGGATACTCCGAAAAACCTTTCTAAAACTACGTATAACTCTCGTTATACTAAAAAGTCTAGGCATTGAATACATTGTAGTAGAAGTGAGCATAATTCTTCTAAATGCCTAAATCGCTTTCATGTTAGTAGAAGCGATTTGAAATGGGTAGTAAAGACCCGAGCCACTAACAATGTCGGACCCAAAAGAAATTGGGGACCAAAGGACAAAACTTGTGTTGTAGGTATCTCCATTCAAAAGGAGAAAATCAACAAGTGGTTGGCAACACCGGAAAAAGTCGTGGAAGTCAAGAAGATCGACTCCACCATCAAGGATGAAGTGCCGTTGATCGACAAAGGCGGAAGGCATACCAACAAGTGGTACCACCTATTTGGTATCGGCAACGCTCAATGCAAATGCCATTAGCGAGCGGACTCGACATCACATATTCGGTATACTCTAATCTATTATTTACATATATGTGATTAGTTGGGTAATATGCATCATACTATCATTTTTCATGTTTTGGTTTTTCTTTAAAAACCATTCACATAACCCCATATTTTTTATTATTGATTGCATTTTGATAATGCCAAAGGGGGAGAAAAATGAGATTTAGAGAAATGCGTTTTCTTAAAATAGAGGAGATATAGTTATACTTGTAAAATCATCATTATTTTGTCATAATCAAAATGAGGGAGATTGTTGAACCATGGGGTTCAATAATTGATTTTGATTATAACTTTGATTATGTTTTTAATGATTTTACGATTTCTCTATTTCGATGATATAATGCTTGTTTTTTCGAAAAAGAGAATTTGTAAATTGCAGACGCCAGAAAGATAAAGCTCGGAAAAACGAAGCCACATGTTCAAGCGGAACCAGAATCGGAGCTAAAACGAAGAAGTTATGGGCTTTCGAAGAAGACCGGAAAAACTGCCAGAATTACAGACGACCGATCGACTGGACAAAAACGACCGATCGTTTTTGGTCCAAAATCTTCCAGTGAGTACGCTGTAAAAACGACCGATCGTTTTCAGAAAAACGACCGATCGTTTTCTGGAAAACGACCGATCGACTGTAGAAAACGACCGATCGTTTTCTGCAGTTTTCGAAAACAGCTTCTCAGCTTTTTCTGGAAAATTGCTTAAACCACTGAATATAGCCACAACCACTGCCAACGGTCACAAAACGGAAAAACAGACCTTTTGGCATATATATACCACCCAATCTCTCTTTCTATACTCACCACTTACAATACCAATCAACTTCCTTCAACCTCTCATTAAAAACCCAAATATCACCATTTTGGTGTATATATATTCGAGAAAGAGGAAAATCAAAGAGAAAGAGATTCAAGCTCGATCATCATCAACAACTCACCAATTAGCTTTTTAAGAAGCAATTAGAATAGTGAGTGTAGTTACGTTTTGTAACAAAAATTGTATCGAGTGTTTTATAAACTCAATTGTGAGCGAGTGATCGGGTAGAGGCTTTGTAAGCAAGTGAAGCTTAAAAGCTCTAGGTCTTTTCATTCGGGTACTCATAAATTGAGGGGGAGTCATAGACTCCTAGTCGTGTTCTCTTGCACTTGTATCAAGAGTAGGAACCTCGGGTAGAGGGTGAGCCAATCGGTCGATTGAGCTCGATAGGGTTTGTAAAATCCGGAAGAAACATTTTAGTGAAATACTCGGTAGTACCGAGGAGAGGACGTAGGCGCGTTTGCCGAACCTCTATAAATCACGGTGTCATTTTCTTCCCTTTCTTTTACTTTCCGCAACTTATATTCTTGCGTATTTATTGCTTGCGTTTAGTTATTTTAGCAATTTATTAACTCTTGTTATAACGCTTAAGTTTAGAATTGCATAAGTTGGGTGGTTAGTTGCATAGAATTTTAATTAAGCGAAAATCGCCATAAACCTTATTCACCCCCTCTAAGGTTAGCACACGGGCCAACATACTATTTTGATTGTTTTGGTCAAAATGACATACTTGAAGTCATCTTATTAACATTGAGAATGACAAACAGGGTGGTTCGGATGTGTAGTATTCTAATAATTTAGTTTGGAATGCACAATTAATGGGAAGCCGGAATGTATTTACAGAGAGGCTTATTTTTAGATTATGGCCGGTTTTAAGTAAAAACCTTAGATTGAAGTTTTGCATATTTGTACTAGTACTTGCATACAAGCGTCGTTTTACTGTTAGTTGCATTTTTTATTGAAATATTGGTGTAAATTAACATCATTGTGTTTACCTTGTTACTTCAAAATGCCATCTAGGTTTGAACCATATATATTGTTGACATATTGTTGTTTGTTCCTTAGTCTAGTGGTTGGGAGAATAACTTTTTAAGTTCCTAGTTTTAATGGACCATGGTTCGAATCACACCTTTTCTTTTTGGCCTCTAAGATCATTAAAAGACTACAATTCAATATAATTTATTCATAGTTTTTCATATGATAATTCTTTTTGACATATAGAACTTGAGTTATTTTTTGTATTTTACTCTGGATTTTTGTTGTTACATCAGTATAATTTTTGAGAATTATGGAGTGAAAAAAATTTAAAATCACCTTTATAGTTCTCATTTCGGTTGTAGCGCTTTTATTTATTATGTTCTACAAAAGAGAGAAAAACCTTATGGAGTAGAACTTTTTTTTGTAAAACAAATTACATTTTTCTACTAACAGTAATCAATAATGTGTTTTATCGAAATTGTGTCCCACTCTCAACGTAATTCTTGGCTCCGCCTCTGGTTATAGGAGATTCATAATTGGACAATCTTATCTGATTTCGATTTGTATATATAGTTTGAATTTGTGGCCTCTCTACATTAGCATTTGATTATGAATAAGCACACACATAAACTCCATAAGTATAATTAATTAAACCAATAGTTCTATTTTGATTGTTTTGGTCAAAATGACATACTTGAAGTCATCTTATTAACATTGAGAATGACAAACAGGGTGGTTCGGATGTGTAGTATTCTGATAATTTAGTTTGGAATGCACAATTAATGGGAAGCCGGAATGTATTTACAGAGAGGCTTATTTTTAGATTATGGCCGGTTTTAAGTAAAAACCTTAGATTGAAGTTTTGCATATTTGTACTAGTACGTGCATACAAGCGTCGTTTTACTGTTAGTTGCATTTTTTATTGAAATATTGGTGTAAATTAACATCATTGTGTTTACCTTGTTACTTCAAAATGCCATCTAGGTTTGAACCATATATATTGTTGACATATTGTTGTTTGTTCCTTAGTCTAGTGGTTGGGAGAATAACTTTTTAAGTTCCTAGTTTTAATGGACCATGGTTCGAATCACACCTTTTCTTTTTGGCCTCTAAGATCATTAAAAGACTACAATTCAATATAATTTATTCATAGTTTTTCATATGATAATTCTTTTTGACATATAGAACTTGAGTTATTTTTTGTATTTTACTCTGGATTTTTGTTGTTACATCAGTATAATTTTTGAGAATTATGGAGTGAAAAAAATTTAAAATCACCTTTATAGTTCTCATTTCGGTTGTAGCGCTTTTATTTATTATGTTCTACAAAAGAGAGAAAAACCTTATGGAGTAGAACTTTTTTTTGTAAAACAAATTACATTTTTCTACTAACAGTAATCAATAATGTGTTTTATCGAAATTGTGTCCCACTCTCAACGTAATTCTTGGCTCCGCCTCTGGTTATAGGAGATTCATAATTGGACAATCTTATCTGATTTCGATTTGTATATATAGTTTGAATTTGTGGCCTCTCTACATTAGCATTTGATTATGAATAAGCACACACATAAACTCCATAAGTATAATTAATTAAACCAATAGTTCTATTTTTATTGTTTTGGTCAAAATGACATACTTGAAGTCATCTTATTAACATTGAGAATGACAAATAGGGTGGTTCGGATGTGTAGTATTCTGATAATTTAGTTTGGAATGCACAATTAATGGGAAGGCGGAATGTATTTACAAAGAGCCTTATTTTTAGATTATGGCCGGTTTTAAGTAAAACCTTAGATTGAAGTTTTGCATATTTGTACTAGGACTTGCATACAAGCGTCGTTTTACTGTTAGTTGCATTTTTTATTGAAATATTTGAAATGTCTCATGGTTAGTTGCTTAACTTGGATGTGTACCTTTTCAATTGAATGTAAACTTATATCCTGGTGCGACCTCAGGGCCTAATAAAGCGGAGAAGATGGACATCTGAAATGAATGAGACATTTGTGGAATGCTATGATGCTTTGGGACAAGGTAAGAGCATCCAACTCAGTAACGATCATTAGCCTCTTTTTATTTTGTTTTTTTCTAGATGCCACAGCTGGAAGGATTCTTGCTCAAATTAACATATCGGGCGTTGAGTTTGTGAGCAGTTTTCAGATTGTGAGCAGTTTTCAGAGCAAGAGCAAGTGTGAGCAGTTTTCAGAGCAGTCTGTGATGGCGTTGCGTCTGTTCTTAGTGGTTTTTCTGTCACTGGTATTATCGATACCACTTTGTTTAGTGTGTTTTTACATTGTGAATTTGTTTGTGAACTTACTTTCAGATTTTCAGTTTTTGTGAATGTGCGAATTTGTTTGCGACTTTCAGAAATTTGTGACATCACACGTTGGGTCGATCTTGTTGTCATGTTTTTGCTTATCTGGTCCCTATTTTTCCCAGTTTGTTTTTTGATCTTGCTTGATTTTGGTTTAATTACAGAAATGGTCCTTATAGTTTTGTTGGAAACTTCTGGTTGATGTAGATTAAACTGGGGTGTTTGGCAAGGGACAAGGTGTGAGCAGTTTAGACTAAAACTATTAATTAATAATTAGTGATCGTGTTCCGATGCCGTTCTTAGAAAAAAAAACTGTATTTTTGGGGTTTGAGAAAGTGCTCTGCTGAAAACTTGACTTCAATTTTTGCATTTCGGGTACAAACTTGATCGTTGCACCTGCTCAAATAAAATACTTTGTATTGTTGTTGGATTGTGTGTTTTTTATTGACATTTAATTATTGACGTTGTTGATCAAGCAGTAGTATTATTTATAGAAGTCTACTTTTAATTGCTTCATGTATTAGGGGTTATCACACTACAAAAAGATCTTTCGGATTTTTCTTATTTCATATCTTCGGAGAAGATTGAATCAGAGATTAGAAAGTTTCAAACTTTCTATTCCATATCCGTTGCAACCAGTATTTTGGTGTTTTTCTGCTTGAGCTGTACGAGATGAAATTCTCATATACAGTTCTAAGAGGGGGTCTTACCTATCTCAATAAAGTGCACAAAAAATATGCAAACCCAACTCGTGCGGATTGAGGCGTGTTGAGGCAGGTTGAGTGTTCCAAAAAAATAATTCCAACTGTCCCAATCCTTTATATATTTTGCGAGTTGTGTTAGAATTGGGGTTACCAACCCTCGAGTTAATGCGTCTTGATCCGTTTCAACCCGCAATTAATATATATATATATATATCATTCTATTATAATAAGACAAGTCAAGTCAAATGAGGCTGCCCAATTTAGCCACGTTTTTCCAAAAATACCCAAATATTTTTTTATTAATTACAATAATATCATACTCACATAAAAAAATAAAAAATAGCAACTAATAACACTATGTGTCCCTTTTTAACAACCAAACATTCTTTTAAGTCTTATATTTTTTTTTGTATTATCCATGTATTTGTATCATAACTACACTTATTTTTTTATATTTTAATTGCATTGCGCGTCACACACGCAACACGTGGGACACGATTACTTGTATTGTGTATATTTCAATATACTCACCTATCGCTCTTGTCATATTTTAATTTTGTTACCTGTTAGTGAATATTTTAAACGTATTTTGATTCTTTTTAATTTATATTTCTCGCTTCGAAATATTGATTTTATTTAAAATTTAGATTGATTATGCAAACTATGGAAAATAAAGGACCAAAATAAAAATACAAGAACCATCTCGAACCTAACCCGTCCCAACCCACAATTTATTTTGCGGGTTGGGTTGTGGTTTTAATTGTAATGGATTTGTTTTGGTTGTATTTAGATTTAAATTTGTACCAATCCGTTTCAATCCGTCCCATAATTTATTTTACGATTTAGATGAAGATTGAACTCCATGTATCCCGTGACCGCCCCTACATGTATCTATGAAGCGAAGAGAACCCAATATTTATCTGGCAAATGTCATAAATTTTTTTTACTTAATGAAGTCCACAATTTTTTATAACTGTAGTACGGTCCCAATATCTTTCCAACAATGAACAAATTGTGATATACTTTAATTTATTTCGAAATTTAAGGATAAATGATCTAGTCAAGTCTATAATATATATTTTTGTTTTTTGAATTATACTGAAATTGTAAGTATTTAAATACAAGAGAAGTAGATATGTAGATGTAACAATGTCAATACAATCTAACTTATCCTTAACAAAACCTACTCCTATATAATCACTGATTAGGAATTTACGATATATATTTAATATATAGATATAGAATAAGAGATTATTAACTCGTATTGCTGCAACTTAGTCGACCAGTTTACCAAGAAATTAAGTATCACAGTGCTGTTTGCATGTCCAGTTTCTCTTCTTGTTTGCATCTGAAATACTAAGTAATCGTAGCACATGCGTTGCGTGTGCGATAGGTATATAAATATGATCCCGAGCAAATGAATTTAAATTTTTCAGAAAAAATGATGGAATGGATATAGTAAATTAATAACCATATATTAGGAGTAATGTGATGTTTTATTGTTATAGAAGTATAGTTTGGGAGATGAATTGATGTGTGGAAATGAGCATATTTATTTAGTTATTTATGTATTTGAATTGCATTATGGTATATGAGTAATTAGTAAATTAGAATAGAAGCATTTTTGAAAAAAATTGATAAAATTTGGTAGATTCATTTCTCTTAAGTTGGCTTATATTAGTATGATAGGTAAATACATGTATATTTCCAGATTTTATAATTGGTTGTTGGCCGTTTCGATCTAATATGTTTTTTTTCCCAAAAGAGAATTAAACTCATGTGTATATTTTACCTTAAGTTATTGTTAGCCGAGTTTACAAGAGGCCTACAAACTACCTAGCTAAGTTGCAAAGTAGCAAAAGAAAGATTCGAAAAATAAAATCTACAATACAAAAACGCATCAGTGAGAATCAAAATTAAAAATAAGAGTAAAAACGATAAGTTGAGACTCTCGGTTTTTCATAATTAAATACGTTTTTTTATACTATTAATCAACGATTCTTCGAATATTAAACTATGATTATTATTATTCCTGTTTGAAACTTTATTAAATTCTTTTTTCTTCATCAAAAAGCTTATATATATTAGCAAACGTGAAACTATAATTTAATTTTTGCATGTTCAGTTTCTCTTTTTGCATGCATGTTTGCATCTGAAATGCATGTAAATACAGGTATATTTTATGTATATTTGTTAAAAAAAATCTACAATTATGATTATACATAAATGGATACACTCCAATAATTATTTTGAAGAGAAAAGTCACAAACAATTCAATTTGGAATAAATAAAAAAACTAGTATAAAGCAATTAGTGAAATTGGAAAAAATTCTTTCGAGCATTATTATGTCCAAATTTTATGATGTTTGCATAGAATATATTATAAAAGTCTATAAAAGTGTGAAAAAAGTTATAATTTTTGTGAATTTGGGCAAAAATAAGTAAGGGAACACGAAAGTAAACACGGAAAAAGGTCCATAAGATCTCGACTTGTTGTTGGCCCTTTTTACTATGGTTTTTTTAAAAGAGAATTATATTCGTGTGTATATTTTTTTAGTAAGCTATTGTTAGCCAATAGACCTAAAAACTACCTAGCTAAGCTGTAAAGCAGCAAAAGAAGTTTCGGAAGAAAAAAAATCTACAATACATAAATTCATCAGTGAGCATAAAAATAAGAGTAAAAAGAAGAGTTGAGAATGTGGATTTTTTGGAAATTAATTACGTTTTTTTTTACTAATCAATGATTCTCCCGAATATTAAACTATGATTATTATTCTTACTGTTTGAAACTTTATCACATTCTTGTTTCTTCATCAAAAAGCTAATATTAACAAACGTGAAACTATATATAGTTTAATTTTTTCTCCCGGTTCACAAAATTAGTACGCAAAATAAGTAAAAATTGCTTAACGAGAACTTGTGGATATGAAAAGTAGATTTAGGTTTTCGCTCCTCAATGCCTTTGGCTTTACTTGTGTTACCGGAGTCTAAGACAATTATAACTTGAGAGGTTATGCATGTACACCCCGACTACTAAAACTAAATGGCTTATTTAAGGTATGATTTTTATACACATAGGTGGTCAAAAAGTTGTTAATTTATGCATTATGTATCATAACTCTTTTGAACTCGGAGAAACAGTGCATTGTTTAACAGGTTACTTGTATTCTTTTCTGAATAAATATTATGACAAACAAAAAAGCAAAGATAATGACAAAGAAGGATGCTTGTTTAGAATTATTATCGGCATTTATGGAGATAGTTATTAACAACGAAGATCTCGTGACAGCGATCCTTCTTTGTGTGCCTGCAAAGTCATTAATAATATTTAAGTTTGTAAGTAAATAGTGTTGTATGCTAATTTCAAGCTTCGATTTATAAATAATCAATATACGCACAATCTAAAGCTTGTGTCTGGAATATACTTCCATCCCAAAGGGAGAAGGGATCCATTACAGTCTCTCTCACTTAGTGGGAACCTAAATCATGTAGATCTTTCGTTCATTGATGAGCGTGATAGGCTATATATGACTCGTCTGAAGGACTCCTGCAACGGCTTAACTTTGCTTCAAGTTGCATTCAATGATTTTTGTGTGTGCAATTTGATCACCCAAAAATATGTTATGCTCCCTAAATTTGATTTCTTTTTAAGCTATCCGGGTCAAATGTGCTTGGCTTTTGATCCATCGTTATCGCCATACTACAAAGTTGTAGTGATTTTGGATAGAATTTTGGAGTCCTACCCAATATTAATCTATTCTTCGGAGAATAATTCATGGAGACGCATTGAAGTCAATGCAAATCCTGGCATTTATAAAGTGGTGCTTTGGGATGGCGCAATTCATTGGATGAACGAATATAACACTCTGTTTCGATTTTTGATTGATGATGAGAGGTTAATAGCCACCAAAATGCCTCTAAAACCTAAAGTTCTTAAGTCCCATAATATTCGTTATTTTGGGGAATGTGATGGCCATGAGAGGTTAATAGTTCTACTCCTGATTCAGTGTTGATTACAATTAGCCATGAGTTTCAGTGTATTTGAGATGAAAAGGGAAACTTTTTGTTGGAATGTGAAGTATCGAATAAATCTCGAACATGTAATGCACGTGAAACCAGCCAGAGGACATCGTAGCTTTTATGTGATCGGTATTGTAAAGGAATAATGTGAAAACGATCTTGTGATAGTATTGGCTACTCCAAGTAAATTGTTATTCTACAATTTAGGGCGGCAAACTATGGATTTCGTCCGTGATTTTTCCTTAGGTATTCCTTATCTTTTGCTAAGCCATACACTATATGGCTACCGGTAGCTGTTTTCCATTCATTGAGAGCCTATTTCCCGTTCGAATATGATTAATGTATAACACGAACTTTGGAATTCATATGATCTCGTTTATCTTAGAAACGGGATGAAACACCACAATATGATTTGAGCATTTACTTATGCTGCCTCGGTATCCGAAGAAGATGATAACATAGAATTGGTGATAAAATGCAGCATTTACCGTTATATGTCAAGTGAGTAAATATAAATCGAAAAGGTTTTATTATGTTGTTCTAAATGATTCTATATTTGTTCGTAGAAGCTTTTTGTTTTTGGAATAAAATTTTCTTTTATATAAATATTGCCATTATTACTTATGTCATATATATGAGACTGTCATTATTACTTATTACTATGCCTAATTTGATTATTTTTGAACAAGCTAATATTTTGTAAGACTCTGCACTCATATTTGTATTGGGTTCGAACTCTAATTAAAACGTGCCCTATTTTATAAATTACTTTTTCAAATTCACACCTTCCCTTTCATTTTTATTTTTATAATGAAAAAGAAGCATGATTCACAATCAAATAATCTAATTAATAGTACAAAAGTTATAAATTCTGAAGTTTAGAATAGGGCAATCGAAGTGCAAATCATTAGGGACGACGGCATCCTCATAATTTTAAAAATTAAGATTTTTTTCGATTTTTGATCATTATCTTCGGTGAACGTTAAAAACTATAATTTGGCACCACTCATTTTTTAAATTTTGACACCCCATATAATATTCTTGTCTTCACCCTTGTTTAGAATCATGAAAATTGTAGTGGGTTATATAACTTGTGACTATGCTTTCGATTCGAATAGCAGGTTTGGCTTTGCCCTACAAGAGACTATATGCGTAATATTGTTCTAACTCACTGCTGCAATTCCCGTACACCGATAGTCTGATTGGAGTTGTCGCTCTTCAAAAAGCAATTCTTTGGCAAAAACACTTGGATTCTTTGGCAATTCCCGTAATAATGTTTGAATCGGATTCGAAAAATGTAATTTATTCCACAAACTCCAGCAAGACCTTAAACCGGCGCTTATCAGTTCCTTTTCTCTGAGTTATTGCTCGGGATCAGCCAACAAAGCCGCACATTAGATTGCAAAAATGCTATGAAGTTTAACTTTATTCCCCCATATTAGGCTTACACTATTTCTCATCAATTGGAATAAATAGTTAAGAATGATATTCTTGTAGATGTAGATTGATATGTAATCAAATTTTTGGTTCCATTTATGTATACTTGACAAAAAAGAAATAATAATAAAGCTTGTGGTGGTCCTCAAATGTACCATCAAATCTGCAACACAAGCATGTGTATATTTCTAATCATTTGTTAGGTGACAGTAACAACTCTGGTGTGTTTGTGTATATAGTCTATTCGTTTTATTCATAAAAATTTAGGTCGACACAATTTACGTGATATGTTCCTTAATTATTATTAAAATTTCATTACAATTTATAGACGTAATTCGTATTACAAAATGAAACCAACTCGTAAAATTAAGAACATGAACAACGATCTAAAGCAAGATAAAGATACACTGCAAAAAAATGCTAAAAATAGCTACCACGGTGAGTTTTTTTACGAGCTTACTAATTACGGTTTTTGTGACGGGTTTATAAGATTAGTCAATTTAT
Source organism: Primula vulgaris (assembly GCA_963920805.1). Taxonomy (NCBI): domain Eukaryota; kingdom Viridiplantae; phylum Streptophyta; class Magnoliopsida; order Ericales; family Primulaceae; genus Primula; species Primula vulgaris. Next base: position 31,599,866 of record OY987220.1, read on the forward strand.
TACAAATTTGAAATAATTTTTTGAATTAATAACTGACTCACTACATCAGTATTATTTTATAGTGATGCAAGTCATATATAATATATAGATAGATGGTCACAAATTTCACTAGTATGGATCAAAAAGTTGTGAGTCCGTATTATTATACAGATTAACAGAAACTTAGTTAAAAGAGTACAATCTGATTCAATTTATTAAATATACTTTCAAGTTCGTTAGACACGTTACTAATTTAATTTAATTTATTTTTTGACAAATGCAAATGAATTTTCTTACAATAAGAATCATACAAAACTGTAATATATATCCTTGTTAAAGACCAAATCAAATGCATAAATCATGCTCAACAATAATATAATGTGAAAAGATGAAACTAGTCAACCAGAGATGTACAGTGAAATACAAACTAATAAAATAATAAAATTAGACACGTTGAACACGAATAAAACAGTAAATAAAAAATTATGATATTGACTGGACTGACATATAGTTCTGTGGCTATACGTGTTTTAAGGGGGATTAAATTAAACTTAATTTAAAGAAAAATTATAGCACCATTTATAATAGTTTTGTTAAATTTTTTAATGTTAAATAATGACATATTATCGTTTAAAAAGATATTAAATGACACATATACATCTTAAATTTAATAACCACATTAGTTTCAAGCTAACAATGTTATCAATTTTTAATTAACAATTTCTCTTTTATTTTACTGGTCACTATTATTACGGGGAGAATTTATACGAGATAATAATGTTAATTGTGAGGTTTGTTTCTCATGTCAGCAGTTACAAAAATTAAAAACATTGTTAACTTTAACAACTTTTTTAACATTTATAAAGATAACATATACTTTAACGTAACTAATGGAGATAAAAAAATGCATTGTTAGCTAAGTATTTTGGTTAACAGTAGAGATAACAATACTATTGGAGATGTTCTACTCTGATAAACATTTTATATTAATAGTTTTATGCCTTGACAATTAAATAATTAGTCCTAAACCGCCTTTGGAGTCCAAATCTTCTACCCCATTTCTCTACCCTCTTCCGTGCCCCTTACTTATTTTATCCAAAAAAAAATTCTAAAAAACTTGAAAAAAATTGTACAATTACTATAATACATGTATCAATACATTCCAATAATTACTTTTAAAAGAAAATCTATACAAAATTTGTTTTGGAATAAATGTATAAATTAGTGTAAATTAAACATTGAATATTAAAAAAATTGTCTAAAACAATATTATGTTAAAATGTTTTAAAATTTGAATACAATATAATATAAAAGTTTATATAGTTGCGGTATAAGTTGTAAAAATTTAAAATTTGAGTAAAAATAAGCAAAGAGACACGAAAGGAAATAGAGAATAGGGGGTAGAAGATTTGGACTCCCTTTTAATTGGACTTTTTTCATATGTTTAATTTATTGACTTGCGCAATTACCTTAGAATCTTAGAATAAAATGATATATTGCATCTGTCCTTAATGTCTTTTCATATTTGTATTCTGATTCATTGCATTTTGAGAAACAATTTGTGTTTTTTCACTCTCAATATTTAAATAAATAAATTTATATAGCGATCGATATTTAGCATTTACTACTAATTAAAATGTATTTTATAATGCATCGACTTGTAACTGATAAGTAGACAAATTATCTAATATGTACCAAAACAACTACACAACATATACTGATCGGTGAATTAAAATTATTCATCGGTGCACAAGCCTGATCCGTTAAGTACCTATGAAGTATCTTATTCCGAGTTTCACATGTGGGGATCTTATAACTTGTGCACTCTTTTATCCAATATCATGTGCACTTCGCTAGTCACTATTTAAAGAGAGTGGCTAGATGATAGTGCATACATTGTGCGTATTTCGATTCTTCACACCAATTACCGAGGTTAAAGTTAGAAGATGATAACGTTCATGTGAAACTCGCGCGATATACTAGTTGTTTTAATGAATATTGTATGGATCTTTTGAGGGTAGATAAATTACTATATACTGTGTATTGTGTATTATAGATAACATACCGATTACCAAGGGTACGTATTCAAGATTACAAGAGTATTTAATTACATGTCATCGATCGAAGCATAATTATAATAACTTTCCTCCATCGATTGCTTATTTTTATTCGATTGGTTCGTTTATGTCTAAACTTGGACAACGACTTTGTAATTAGCTAGATGAAAATTACTTGCTTCTTATCGAACAATCCGAGCATGATGTTAATTTTTGTTTTCAATTAGTATCATTTATAAATCGTAAGGTGAAGTCAATGTGCAATATTACTATGCACTTGCTACAAATAATTATTAAGGTGTGTTGTTGAAGTCGCCAAACCTTGTTGGTAGACCCCATATTTACCACATTTTTTGGGGGTGAGACTAATTCATTTTTGTTTTTTTTTTTGTAAATGAAGTTTAGTATTTTTTAAGTGGTATAATATTTTTATATAAATCAACCCAAGCATTTTGAGGCTGTCCAATTTTGGCCAAATTTTTCAAAAATACACTCACTCTAATATTGTAATTACTCTTAAATGTCATCACTCAATTCAAATACATAAATAAATTAAAAAATGTTATTTTCCACACATTTATATTTCAAACAAAATCGTTGTGTATTTTTTATAAGAGTAAAACATTATGTTACTCTTTATATACGATTGCTAATTAATTATATTTAATCATTCGATATTTAAATTTAAAAAAAATATATTAGGTTTATTTGTCGGGATCATATCTATGTCACTACGTATCGCATAGGCAACGCATGTGCAACGATTACTAGTATATATATAAGTAAAACCAATAAAAAGTGAGTCTGTCAAATTTTGGTAATGTTTTTTAAAAATATTCACATTTTTTTTTACTAATTACTTATTTACATTTATTCAATTCAAAATATACAAAAATATACAAAAATCATGATCTTTTCAAAACAATTATAATTTTATACCAAACAAAATCGTTTTACGTGTATTTTGTATAACAAAAACATTATATTACTCATGATTTCTAATTTAATATATTCATTCAATCAATATACTTTTTAAAAATTTATTTACCCGGATCATACATATATATCACGCGTCGCACACGTAACACGTGGGTAACGAGTATTGGTATATGGTTAAAGGTAACCGAATAATAAAAGTAAATTTTTAGGTAGACTCGGTCTACCAGATAGGATTTCTTATATGGTGTGGCAAACCAATCATATATATACACCTGTTATACATATCAACAGAATATAACTGAAACATTATATTAAAACTATCTTTCCCATATTCCCACTAGTTCTTTCCCCTCTCTATATTTTTGAAAAAAAATCTCCTTCCTATTTTTTTTTTTAACAGAAAACTCATCATGATGTTGTAATTATTTTAATTTATATTTTCATATAAAAAAGACTTATTATGTAATCGAAAACTTGTGAGAAATAAAATATAAGAATTAAAAAAAAACTTAAAACAAAAATTGTGTAATTATAATTTCGAAAACTAAAACTAAATTTACAACTCAATAAAATCTCAAATATAATATGATAAAACTCTAGTTATAATATTATCCTAAATTTAAATATTAATTAAAAAAGTAATGATTTTAATATATTAGATTTTACGAAACATTACAACACAATAAAAACCCAGCTATAATATTACAGAACCCAACTTGAGACTACCCTAAAGTTGAATATTAATTAAAAAATTTAAAAAAATTGATGATTTTAATATATTTTATTTGTCGGAATATAAAATTAATTAAAGAAATTATATTTAATGCATCATATGTTACAAGATATAATACAATTAATACTAAACCAATTTATTTTTATAATACCATGATATATAAAATATATTGTGGCACAATTAATGTCTAACATGTAGCTTTTTACTTATACTAATATTAATATTTGAAAGACAAAATTGATAAAGTATATCATGTATATGAGATGATAATTACGTAAGTTATTTTGTTGGAAAACTTGCTCATTTATGTTTTTTTGGTATACTTTTGAATTTTAACTTACTTGGTACATTTTCTCCACATGTCATCTAATGGTTGGTTTGCCACACCACATAAGAAATAACATGTGGTAGGACGGATCTACCTAAAAGTTATTCCCGTATTCTAGTTCATTAAGTGGTAATTTAATATGGGGAATGATATATGAACATCATGAAAAACACCCAACTAGACACTTTTTAGTAAAAACGCTCCAAATCAAGATTTGATTAATGCAAATCTCAATGGTTTCACGACGGGAACACAAATATGCGTCTTGTTTTTTTTTCTGAGATGTATAATGACATGTTTTGAATTTTTAAATTTTACCATAATTTCGAAAACATGTCATTATACATTTCGGAAAAAAAAACAAGACGCATATTTGTGTTCCTGTCGTGAAACCATTGAGATTTGCATTAACCAAATCTTGATTTGGAGCGTTTTTACTAAAAAGTGTCTAGTTGAGTATTTTTCATAATGTTCATATAACATTTCCCATTTAATATTGTCATGTTAACTTGTTCTCCTAAATTAAAGTACATTAAGTAATTTAACGTCAGCGAAAATACAAAAAAAAAGCAGGCCAGATATATGGTTACTTTGAAACTTCAATATCGAAAATGGGCATTAAGACTTTATTTGGTTGCTTCACTTAAAAGCTCACAACTAGACTTAGAACTTCGACGGAATCTGCTAATGGCATGTTTGGTAGCATAAATTGTAACGTGATTATAAAAACGCTTTCCGAGTGTTTTTTGCAAGACCATGGAGTTTGTTGTGTGTTAAAAGTAGCCAAATCAATTATGAATTGTTATACGTGTTTTCATATAAAATGCGCTTACAATCGGTACTTAATAAAAAAATTAAATATTCAATTAGCATATAAGGTACTTAATCCTAATAAGGTACTTAATATTCAATTAGCATATAAGGTACTTAATCCTAATAAGGTACTTAATATTCAATTAGCATATAAGGTACTTAATCCTAATAAGTTTTCATACTATCATCAAAATAGCAGGTAATGAGGAATAAAAACATACAGGGATAAAATAATAGATAGTCAAAAATTAAACACTTATATAAGTAATTTTTTCTCATTAGTTAAATTGATGCTTACAAACAAAGCTACACTTCAAAAAAAAAAGAAAAAAAAAAGCTACACTTCATTTCAATAATAATAATAAAAAAAACTACATTGTTTCCCTCACGAAAATTGTGTTCATGTTTCCCCCTAGTAGCTATTACTTCACTTATAGATTTTAGTTGTTTTTTATTTTCGTTACGTTTTTTTTAGCCGTTTCATTTATCAGTTCCGTCGCCGCGACAAATATGATCAATTAAATTGATGAGAAATTTAGATAGAGTGATACGTACACATATATAGAGTGACACTATATTGTTAACAAACCGTCCGTGAACAAATCGTAGTTTGTTCGACAAGCGTTCGGTTTGTGTTCGTTCGTTTATGTACATACATAAACTGAAAATAAGCACACATAATGAGTTAACGAACGAACATGAACTGAATTGACGTTCGATCCATAAACAACCATAATCAAAATAATGGGGTAATGAGAACAAACAAAACATTGGGTGACTAAATAGTACTTAGTTACAAATTAATCACTTTTATAAAAAAAATCACTTAATAACCCAACTTTTCCTCATAACTAAAGTGATGCTTAAAAGTAAATTCAGTCACAAATTAATCCTTTCTTTTTGAATTACACAAATTAATCATTTAATAGCCCATCTTTTCCTCATAAGTCATAACTAAATTGACGCTTAAATAAGACGTAAATCAATGATATATATATGTATATATATTACTAATCGTATCATATGTGTTGCGTGTACGACGCATAATGCGATAAAAAAATACAAAATAAGTGTAGTTATGATACAAACACGTGAAGAATTAAAAAAATATATATAATGAGAAAATTTACAATAATTTTGAGTGGTTAAAGAGTGTTATTAGTTTTTTTTACGAGACTATGGTTAGGGCTGGGTTCGGTCCGATTCGGTTCGGTTTTTGGCAAAACCAAAACCAAAATCGGACAGATTTTTCGTTTCGGTTTTTTTCGGTTTCGCCCTTTTTATTTTTTGGACCGAACTAAACCGGTTTCTTTCGGTCCGGTTTCGGGGTTTTTCGGTTTTATTTTTGGTTTTTCGGTTTTTTTCGGTTCGGTTTTATTGTAATCTTAAACCGATACGAAAAAGTTTCGGCCTTTTTCGATTCGGTTCAGTTCGGTTATCGGTTCGGTTTTTTATGATTTTAGCCCAACCCTAAGCATGATATCATTGTAATTAATAAAATAATATAAATGTATTTTCAAAGAAAAAAAAAACAAAAATATTGCGTTTGCTTATCATAATTATAATTAGCAAGATGATATATAAAGATGAACATCACAAGATTTGAAGAAAAAAACAAAATCCCATTTTTTTCTCCAATTATTATTCAACATAAAAAAACAAAAACAAATAAACAGTAGACTGTTTCTTCGTCTCCTTTTATTCTCTTCTTATTTCTTCTCATACACAAAACACTAAAAATAATAATAATAATAATAATAATATAATCTAGACAGAGAAAAAAATAATATAAGAAGAATCTTCAATATCCATTTTTATCTTAATTTTGTTTCTGGGTTAGTATTTGAATTCAAACACTTTAAATTAGTTATTTCTTTCTCTTCCACAACACTTTAAATTTAGAGAGGAAAAAAAAAAGTATTCTTCAAAATCTTCAAATATCCATTTTATTTTAATTTTTTCTGGGTTAGTATTAAAATTTTAATCAAATCAAATTATATTTAATCATACAAACTTGGTTTCGTGCTGAATCTGTGTTCACCCAATATAAAAGCAATATATATATATATATATTATTAATATATGTGTGTATATATATATATATATAGATACATAATTCTATCCTTTTCTCCACGCTATTGTTTACTTGTTCCAAAATCTCTTCCTTGTTTATCAAATTAGTTACCTTTTTTTTTGATATTTTATTTCTCATTATTTATATTCTTGTCTTGTTGGCTATTTGATTGCAGGGCTTAATTGCTTATATTTGTTTGGGAAAAAATTAATTTGGTGATAAAGATTGGACCTTTTTAGGGTTCTGCTTAGTGGATTTTATCTATTTGGCCTTAATTTGGGATTTAAGTTTAGATATTGGCACTTATTGTATATATCTGGAGGTGGGTTTTCGATAAAATCGATTTTCGAGGCTTAGGAATCGGTTTTTTAGCTTTCGGGGCCCAAAATTGAGGAATTTAGTGTTGACTTTGGCACTTTTTGTGTTTATCTTGGGTGGGTTTTCGCTAAATCGATAAATTGACCTATAAAAATCGTGGGTTTTCGGTTTTGGTGTTGAAAGGTTTGTTCTTTGGTTATGAAGTGATGATCTAGCTAAGAAAAAAGGTATACAAGTGAATTTAAGGCCTTGTTTGGTTATCCAATTTGGGATTTAAGGTTGTTTTTTTCAGGGAAAAAAAATGAGTTCGAGTAATTCCGAAAGTGTCGTGCAAAAGGGGAAAGTTCCGGTTCACGTTGCCGAAAATGGGCACTCGTTTGAGCTTGATTGTGACGAAAACACTCTTGTCGAGTCTCTACAAAGGTTTTTAGAATCAGTTTCTGATATTAATCTTAATGATCAACTGCTTCTATGCTTAGACATGAAACTTGAACCTCAAAGGCCACTTTCGGCTTATAAATTGCCATCCCATGATCGTGAGGTTTTCTTGTTTAACCGAGCGAGAATGAGAAGTAACTCTATACAACCCCCTTTGGAAAAGATAGAACTAAATGAAATTGCGGATCCGCCCCCACCTACGTCATCTCACAACCCACACCCTCTAGACGAATCTCCCGACCCTGCCCTTAAGGCCTTACCCTCTTACGAGCGGCAGTTTAGGTACCATTATCAGTATGGACACGCGATATATTCACGTACACAGGTGAAATTCGAGGCTTGTGAGAGGCTAATGAGAGAGCAAAAGGTTCAGGAGAGGGCGTTGGAGATAGCTAGGGGTAATTTGGACCATTTCTATCGGATGATTTATCAGAACTTTACGGATTTCATAAAACGTTTTTCGCAACAGCATCGGAACCATTCGAGTCTTTTGGTGAATTTGGGGCGAGAAATGGAGAAACTGAGGTCTTGTAAACTAATACCTGTTTTGCAAACTAGTACGCGAAAGTGTTTATTGGATTTTGTAAAAGAGGAGAATTTGAGAAAAGCAGCTGAGGATTGTAGTAGCTCACATAGGCAATTTGAGAATAAGGTTATGGAATTTAAGCAAGAGTTTGGGGAGCTAAAGCATAGTGCGGAGGAGTTGTTTAATAGCAAAGCCGCGTTTCTAGTGAGAGATTTGGAGGGTACAATGAAGGAGCACTACCGCTTTGTTAATGAACAGAAGACCATAATGCAAGCTTTGAGGTTATCTCTCCATTTTCTCTGTCTATAAATTCTTTTCCACTATATTGTTTGATGCCCAATATATTGATATCTTAACTATTCATTTTTTGTGTGTCTTTACTGTTCAAAGTTAAAAGCAATAGTGATCATTTGTGTAATATGATTCCATTTTTACGATGGATCCTTGCGTCCTTGAGATGAAAGTTTGTTTGACTTGAAATTGGTAGCAAATAAGCTAGACTTTTAGCTTGAAGAAAAAGTTGAGGTCATCTAGCTCAAAGCCTTTTGTTTTTCCGGCTTAAAAGCCAAAAAGATTCAGCCTTTGATCTGATAAACCAAAACTTAGTGCAGCTTTAAGGAACTAATGAAAATCTGACGCTTGAGAGCTGCAACCAGACCAGGCAAAGAGCCATTGTATGGTTGAGGTGTTATCTTTTGTTTGAAAAGTTACACAGTATTTTAGGTCTTTTCTTTTGACATACATTGGCTGTTGAGAAGTTGAAAAAATCTTCAATTAGCCTCTAGGCCCGTGGCATTATGATGTGGAGCTTATTTTATAAGTATGGTATGAGATTCAAGGTTACTATTAGTCTCTATAATCACACTTCAAATATGGTGTGGGCATGTTATGCATTATCTTGACACAGAGACATAAGTACCGCTTAAAATTGAAAATCGTTTAGGGTGAGGATTTGAAATTGAATTTGTGTATATTTAGGCAGTTAGGATATAAGTTAACGCAAAATTGACAAATCTCGGTGTTCATTAAACTAAATAAAAGGAAAAAAAATCTAGTGGACTGAAATGGAATGACATCTATAGTTAAAAGTGTATCAACTATCAAGTCTTTGCAAACCTTAATAGTGTAGCTGCTTTCTGTATTGAGATTGCGAATATAGCTTTTTGTGGTTGGTTGTGTTCTTCCCCTCAAAGAAACACTTCATATTGATGTGTAGCAATCTTGCACCATGTAAATTGTTTTACCCTTAATTATCTGTTGGCTAACCTTGTTTTTGGATTTATAATATGTAACCTGTATCTATATATTTGCAGCAAAGATGTGAGTACGGTAAAGAAACTTGTTGACGACTCTCTAAGCAGCCAACTCTCCTCCTCTCTCCGTCCTCACGATGCAGTCTCAGCTCTCGGCCCAATGTACGATAGTCACGAAAAAAACTACATTCCAAAAATGCAAAATTGTGACCGTACAATTTCAAATCTTCTTAATTTTTGCAAAGATAAGAAAAATGAGATGAACGTATTCGTCCACAATTACATGCAGAAAATTGCGTACATACAGTACACGATCAAAGACATACGTATCAAGTTCTCCGTATTTACCGAGGCGATGAAAAGACAAAATGATCAATTCGAGTACTTAAAAATTGTTCGTGGGATCGGTTCTTCTTATAGAGCTTGTTTGGCCGAGATAGTGAGAAGAAAAGCTTCGATGAAGCTTTATATGGGAATGGCTGGACAATTAGCCGAAAAACTCGCGGCAAAAAGAGAAGTTGAAGTTAGAAAAAGGGATGAGTTTTTGAAAATAAATAGTATGTTTATACCTAGGGATATTTTAGCGTCTATGGGTTTATACGATAATCCTAACCAATGTGATGTTAATATAACCCCGTTTGATACTAACCTACTCGATATTGATTTACCGGATTTGGACCGATTTGCCCCTGAGTATTTACTCGGATCATCTAAGCATGGTAGCTTAAAGGGCTCGTTAACCATGTCTGAGACTGAAGAGAGTGGTCATGATGAGAGAGAAGAGGTTCTGGACGGTTCTGAGCTGGTGGAGATTGCTGGGACTAGCAAATTAGAGGTCGAAAATGCCAAATTAAAAGCCGAACTTGCTTCTGCGATAGCTTTAATCTGTTCCTTTAGCCCAGAGACCGAATACGAATCACTAGATGATAGTAAAGTTGAAAATCTACTGAAAAATGCTGCTGAAAAAACAGCCGAGGCGTTGAATTTAAAGGATGAATATGGTAAACACCTTCAGTCGATGCTAAAGGCTAAGCAAACACAATGCGAGTCGTATGAAAAGAGGATAAGAGAGTTGGAAGAGAGGTTATTGGACCAAACTGTTACGAATTCTATATTGAACGTAAAATGTGACGATAGCAAATCTGAGATATGTGTGACTAGCGAACCTATGGATGAGGTGTCTTTTGCTCGAAGCTCTTTTGAGGGTAAAATTAGTACTTTACCAAAAATTGGATTGGATGAAAATATGGCAGATTCGTCTACTATTGTGAATAACCCTCAGCTAGATTCTTCGATGTTGGAATCGTCTCGTGATGATGTGGCGGCTAATGAGAAAGATTTGAAAGAGGACATTGTTTTGGGCTTAAAAGCTAGTGGTGATTTTGAGCTTGAACTGAGAAAGGAGCTATTGGAAAAATCGGATCAGTTAAGTGATACTGAAATCAAGTTGAAATCGCTGGTGGATGAGGTGGTTAAGCTTGAAAAGGAGTTGGAGATCAGCCGAAAGCTCTTGGATGAGTCTCAGGTACGAGTATTAAAAATCTCATCTATTTTTAGAAACTAATAGAAGCTTGACCAATACAATCTTTCCCCTTTTCCTCTTTTTCCAGGTCTTTTATGCGTTTTTTTCCTTTTATTTTGTATCCTTAATATTTAATAACACATCCTTACCGGTTTGTAATTTGTTCTACCTTCATAATTCCAACTCTCCGTCGCACTTTTTCTATGAGGAAATTTAGGAGCAGTATGTCGCTTTTCTATATCCTTATTTCCCTTTCCCAGGCAATCTAGAAGTTACAAATGTAGTGCTATCTCAAAGAGTTGCGTGTTCGTAGCATTGATGTTTGTGAGGGAGTTTTTAATTACTTACTGTAGGTTCAAGTACCAGAAATGTAGAACATGTGAATAACATAACTTTTTATGGTTTCTCGAAGCGGCTACTTGTCTCAGTTTGTGTATCTATAAAACAATTTGTAGAAGCCCATCCATTCCCCACTAAAAGGCCTATTAGTAAGGAAGGAGAGGGGTATATATCAAGTCTTGGCTTTGATAATGCTCAAGTGATGTGGGACAATTACAACTAAATTCTGTTGATTTACATTTCATGGGAAAAATTATAACTTTCTGTTGTCATTGTCTAATCGATGTACTTGAAAGACCCTGCCGAATACGATTGCCTATTCAGCGTTCTAGGATTTTGTTATAGTAAACAGTGAGAAAGGAAAATGTCTTTTTTCATGCATACTTGGACTAATTAACTGCCCCTATCAGTTTCCCTCTCAACATCCAAAGTATAAATCGCGTAAAACCCACCAAATAAAATTGTTTTAACGGGAGCTGCGATTACAATCACAGTAATTGGGCAGCTCTCTATATAGCGTGTTTTTCCACTCATTACATTTTAATTCATTAAGTGCAATAGCAAACTGATTGTTTTTGTGTTTACAGATGAATTGTGCGCACTTGGAAAACTGTCTGCACGAAGCGAGAGAAGAAGCCCAAACACATCTTTGTGCAGCCGATCGTAGGGCATCAGAATACAGTGCTTTAAGGGCATCTGCTGTTAAAATGCGAACACTTTTCGAAAGACTTAAAAGTTGTGTCTCTTCTGGTGGTGTGGTTAATCTTGCTGAATCTCTGCGTGCCTTGGCTCAATCTTTGGCCAAGTAAGTCCCACAAAGTTCCCTTTTTGCCTTCTACCTTGTCACAGATGATAGTTTGTACAAGTAAAATTTTATTTTATTCACTAACAAAATTCGAAAGGAGATTCGTATAACAGTCATTACTACATCAATGTACCAACTAAGATAAAGAATCATATATTGGGTGTTAATTAGTTATGAAAACCAGATGTTTGATGTACTCTTCTATCAAGTTTTTTAATATATTTTGTAGACTGTTCAGACACAGGCTTTTTCGTCTTTAAGTCCCCAACCTATGTATTGTTGAGTGTACTAAAGCAAAAAAAAAAATGTTAGGTTGGGGTTGGGCATGGAACATGAAATTTCTCAAGTTGGGATGTGGGACGTAATAGGATGGTGAAGAAAATTGTATTTGCCCCGGTTTGAGTGTGTATTTGTTTTTGCTTTTTTGAAATTTGTGTGTATGTGTTTGTTTGCTAATTTTTAAAAGAAACTAAGAAACATAGATGTTACACACTGCACAGATTTAAATGCTTAAGAAATTTTATTCCTCTTTCAATGACGTTTTGCGATGCCAGCATATGCATCTTTCTTAATCTTACTGTCTTTGTCTAAATGTTGAGGAAAATGACGTGTCTAAAATTTATTGATTTGTAAGAGGGGTGTTATTTGGTTGGTAGGTAAAACCGGTTTGTTCTAAATTTGCTTGACTTGTGTCTCCTGAACAGTTCATCGATAAGGGATAGATGCTTGCTTTTTTATTCTTTTAAAAGCAGCTCGTAAGAGACGTTGTTAATGTAATCCTGATTTACAGGTCTTAAGATCTCTAGGGAATTTTGGATTTCTAGTCCTTTCTGTTGGCTCTTTGGCATTTGGGTATTGTATGTAGTACTATAAAACACTCTTTTGAAATGCTCGTTTCAGAACGTACAAGCTTGATTCATAGCTTGAAAAAACTTGCTTTTTTGACTTTTTTTAAGTCCGATAAAGCTTACACTTTTAATGCTTCCATCGTATTTCTTACAGAAGTGCTTTAGCTAAGTTTTCGCTTTTAAAGAAACTGCTAGATTTTGAAATATAAAGAATTATCAGGCAGACAAATACTGTATAACTTATATAAGCACTTTTTTCCCGCGTATGTGAATTTGGCAATGTGCATATGATTCAATTTGGTCTTTGTTTTACTTTTATTTTTTCTAGCTCTACTAGTGCTAGTGAAGATGATGGTGTTGCAGAGTATCGTGAATGTATACGTGTACTTGCCGACAAAGTTGGTACCTTGGCGAGAAACCGTGCTGAGGTTCTTGATAGGTATAAAAAAACTGATGCTTCTATTGAGCAACTTAAGAAGGAGTTGGAAGAAAAGAAAGAAATGGTCAACACTCTCTATGTAAAGCATCAACATGAGAAGCAGGTAATTTATGTTATATTTATTATATTGCCAAATTGGGTATTTTTCCATTATCCATATATCTTCAAATCAGCGGCTGATACCAAATTTAAACCCTCATCTATCTTGGCCCTCCATATTAAGATTGTCAATGACGAGGATCGTGTTTGTCAACATATGGGTCATTTAGTTCACCCATTTTTATGTACATTGTTTTAACCTGTTCCAAGTAATTTTCCCTTTGTTCTTTATCATTTTTGCAAACATTGGTCTTTTCAAAAATTTCACTTGACCTTTTTCCCTTTGACGAAGTGGGGTGTACATGCAATCAGGGTTACACGTTACAAATATCGACTTTTCCAAACAGCTGTTGAAACGAATAACCAGAGTTCATAGATCGTGTTTCCGTTGAATACATTAGTTGAACAAGCTGCCTTGAATGAAAGACTCAACTCTTTCGTCACTTTAGTACTTCCAACTCCTCTTATTTTCAGTACATAACTACTGTCTCTCTTTTAAATGTAAATATGAACATAATATATGTATTTATGGTTTTGGTTAGTGGGCACATTTTTTGAAATATATGTTGACACATAAGAGCTCGATTGAACACTTTAGTTGAGCAGACTGCGTTAAAGAAAAACGTATCTATTTTTATGATGATTATTTTTTTAATGTTCAATTCCTCCAATTTTGGAATGTTACCAATTATCGTTATCTTGTCACAGGTAAGCAAAGAAAAGATATCTTTCGTCAAATTAGAAGTCCACGAAATCGCAGCATTTGTTCTGAACTCATTTGGCCACTACGAAGCTATACACCGCAATTGCGACAATTATTATCTCTCTACCGAATCAGTGGCCTTATTCTTAGACCATCTCTCTAACCGCCCAAGTTACATAATCGGCCAAATTGTGCATATAGAGCGACAGGTCGTTCGCACCCCACCTTCTACGCCAGCTGGCACGGACTCCAAAAAGGGCGACTTTGGTGTGATTTTGAAATCAAGTACAAATCCGTTTAGTCTCCCAGTTGGCTGTGAATATTTTACTGTCACAGTGGCGATGTTGCCCGAGATGATTGTCCGTTCGCAGTCATCTTAACGATCTTTGCCAAAAAGAAAGAAAGAAAAAAAACACGGAAAAACAAAAAAAGAACGCGATGAAAGTGAATCCCGAATGTAGATATAATGAACATGGATTTGGCATAAACAAATTTCCATGTTGATGAGAGTTTATGAGGGTGATTTCACTTGTGTATAGTTTAATGATTGATTGGTTCAGTTTAGACTTTAGACTCTCTTCCCTTGTATATAAATGACCTACTCGTACTATTCATTGATAAAAACCAAAAACATGTGAATATTGGTAGTCTTATTTTCGCTTTTGCAAGTTATTGTATCTTTTCGAATGCATGCTTGAATGTTTTCGTAGTTACTTTGTATATTGAGATTTAAACTAATCTCAATTTTTACTTCTTTCGGAGGAAATAAGTTTTTGTTAGCATTATTTAAATTAATTGAGAAAATTATTGGACTCATGCCCAGATTGGTGAAGGCTAGCAAAGCCGTGACTGGCGAATTTGTGCATCATCCCCTTGTTTGAAATAAAACCTCATTTTTTCTTATCTGTTTATATGTTTTGACAGGTAAGTACTAAGTATGTTTATCACTAATCTTCTTTAATAGAAGATAAATTACACAGTGCTGTTAACTTCAGAATGCCCGTAACAGAGATGAGATATTTGTATACAGAATGTTGGTAGTATCAAATTTTGGCACGTATTTTGTATTTTGTTGACTTTTGTAACATGACGTTTATCCGTTGTAATGAAATATTATTTTTGATTAAAAATGTTATAATATCTTAGCTGCAGCATCAAATTTTCCTTTGGAATTCAAGTATTTGTCTACCAAATATTATATGGGAGAAGATACTCCCACTACACGAGTACATGACATTTTATAAAATAAAAAAAACGAACATGATATGCATGTGCTAAAAAAAATGGGGCAAAACTGTTACATTTTTTTTAAAATTATAATAATAAAAGAGCATATGCAATATATGTGACTAAAACGACTAACTATGCAAATCAAAAGGACGACGTAGTTAATTATGCAAATCAAATCATACCAAAAAATTAATCATTTAACTTGACTACTTTTTAATATATTCTGCATTTAACATATCTTTGGAAATATTTAAACCCAATGTTTGATTTGGACAATGAGTACAAGGTCTTTGATAAACTGCCATACAAGTCTCAAAATTATAATACGATCCACTGCATTCGACTGCACATGCAAGTCTGCATGCGTTGTCGATAGTGCAGTTTGAACTTCCGGAGACGGGGCCTCGACTCGCTAGAACTATATAAAGTATTAGCTTTTACTTTAGTACTATTTTATATGGCCATGTCCTTTATTGTGTTAGATGAGTAGCCAACAAAAAAATGACTGATATTTTCTTTCAAAGGTAATTGGTTTGCTTGATTATTTCTGCTCCCTCCGTTCTTATTAATTGTTTATTACGAAATTACGTGCAATTTTGACCGACCAAAAACTTCTATCAAAATTGTCGGAATGAAAAATTTTAAAAATTGACTATATAGTTCAAATGTTAAATTTTATGATTATATTTTAAAAAAATTCATTTCGATAATTTTGATACAAGTTATAAGCCGATCAAAATTGCATGTACTTTCGTAATGGACAATTAAATGGGAACGGATGGAGTATTAAATAGTTAATATAAATGTCATTACTTATTTTCTCAATTCGGATAATTATTAATTATTAACTTTAATTTTATAATTCATTCAATTTTCATACGCTTAGTCATCTTAAATATATAAAAATGAATCTTCATCCTTATATATTCACATCAATCTCACCATTATTTTTAAAAATGGGGAGTGAAAATTGTATTTTCTAACCTTTAGAGAATCATTTACAAGTTATATGATCTTCTAGTCTTTCTAAAACATTATCTCTATTAATATTTAATTATTTATAGTATTAAATTATAATGATTATTTTTTTTGCAAAGTACAAGGGTTAAAGTAGGGTCCATATAAAATGTTGATTTTTAGTATATCATGAGAACCATTTTCTCATCCATTTATAAAGATACATAGTGCTTATCTTTAAATAAAGAGAGTTGAATGTAAGTGAGATGCAATAAGATATTAGAGCTTAACCTGCTCAAATTATTAAAAAATTGGATTTTTTGGTGTGATAGATGTATATGATCTAAATAGTTAGTGGAAATAAGTATCCTGTATAATTTATTCGGTTCCGCTATATACATTTTATTTTCTAAAATAATGTTATATGAACATTTATAATATTAATATTTAATACATGATAAGTGATATATAATTAAATAATTAATACATACACATCATCCACTTAGCATATTTTAAAATCATTTAATATTTATAAAAATTATTATCATATTTTAAGAAATCAATTTAAACATGTGCCATGGGAAAACATGTTACCATTTCGCTAATTAATTACTCGGGTCAATATCCAAAACATAACATTAACCAAAACATATTACCAAAACATACAACAGCTAAACATTTCTTTCCAAAATATATAAACATACAATTACACATATTTATTAGATTTGTATGTTTTGGGAATAAAAGTTTTAGTTTATAATTTTTTACAATTAGACTTGAAAAATTGTATATTTTGATAACTATCACAGCCGGAACCAAAAGGTAGAGATGATGGAGACGCAACAAATGTTACAAATATAAGTCCATTTTCCATCATGTTGATAAACATATATGATATGGATCATTTATAGTAATTAAAAGTGGGTTTAATTTTCTCATATACAATAAAAAAGCATATTAATGATATTATTCTCAGTTTCTTATACATGGTCTTCAAGCATGTGTTTCCTTCGACTGAATCTGCAACAACATGGGTACATGATATATTATTAAAAAAAGCAAAAAAAAAAAAAGAGGTGAATTTAATTTAAATATGAATGTGCTCAAAAAACGGTTACTTATTTTTAAAAATAATTATTATTATAGAGCATATGTAATGTAGTGATTAAAAAGGCGGACAAGAATTACTTTCCATTTGTTAAGTTTTGTTCGAAACTTAAAATCTTGAAATTCAAAGCGGAAAAGGGGGATGTAGTTAATTATGCAAATAATACGAAAAAAATAATCAGGCAACTTAATTACCTTCTTAATACGTTTTGCATTTAACATATCTTTCGAAGTATTCGAACCCAATGTTTGTTCTGGACTATCAGGGCATGATCTTTGACAATTTGCAAAACAACCCTCAAAATCATGAAATGATCCAGAGCATTCGACCAAACATTTAAGTCTGCATGAAATGTCGATAAGGGAGTGTCGGCTACCATGGAGGGGTTCGACTCGACTTGCTAAAACCATAGAAAGCATCATCATACTAATTAGAACCACCATGGAAGCTTTTACTTGACTACTTTTTTTCATGGTCATGTTTTTTTATTGTATTAGATGAGTAGCCAACAAATAAATGACAGATATTTTCTTTTCTAAAGTATTGGTTTGCTTGATTAATTACTTTTGGTGAGGCTTGTTCTTATAATATATATAGAGTGGTCAATTCATTTTAATTTAATGTTGGTACATGAATTATATATGTAAATCAAATACTCCTTTTACATTCATTTGTACTCATTAAATGGTTTTTCAAAAGTAAGATCCTTGGAACTCTGTCCATAGACTAGATAATCATAATATAAATGGAATTTTTTTATTTTCTCAATTAGGATATATTGCCTTTTTGGTACACTCTACTTTTTACTTATAAGTATAGAAATTGAAACTGGTGTTTGTTAGCTCAATAAAAAGTAAAGTTAAGTAAAAGTAAAATAGGTAAAAGTATACTTATGATGAAAATTAAACTTATGGCTACTGTTTATATCTCTCGTATCCCTTTAAATTAATCTGTATTTATTATTGCTCTTTTTTTCAAGTTACAACTATAAATAATTGAATATGAATTATTTGTAATGAACACCTACTATTGATGGGTATTTGTGTTTACACTTTTGGGTTGAATTCTTTATAGACTTCAGACACTAAA
Organism: Primula vulgaris; assembly: GCA_963920805.1. Classification (NCBI taxonomy): domain Eukaryota; kingdom Viridiplantae; phylum Streptophyta; class Magnoliopsida; order Ericales; family Primulaceae; genus Primula; species Primula vulgaris. Next base: position 31,618,463 of record OY987220.1, read on the forward strand.
TAATACTAATAAAATTCATATAAATATTGAAGAGACGTAAATTATAATATAAAAATTTAGTTCTGATGTTAAACAACACTTTTCTTCCCAATTGTACTTTGATATTCTTTAGGGAAAAAAACTTCAATTCAAATTAGAAATAAACCATTCTTGTTTCTATTCATATAATTGGTTGAAAATGGTAAAAATAAGATAAAAAAAATATATATATATTAGTATTTTATTACAAAAAAGATGTAAAAGTACAGAGTTTTCTACCAAACAACATTTTACTTGAAAATTATATTTTTATAGAATTAACCAAACAACATTTACATACTTAAAAGTAAACATAAAAGATATAGTTTTCTACCTCCATAAAAAAAGTATATTTTTATACTTATAAGATTCGATCAAACGAGACCATTGCTATCTACTTATCTGTATGTTTCGACAAGCAAGTGTGTTTATCACTATTCTTTTATAGAAGACTAGCTTGGAGGGCCGCGCAAATGCGCGGGTTCGAAAATTTGAAAAATAGAAGGAACCCCCTGCCCAATTAAAAACCTAAGAGCAAGAATTATGAAAAAAGAACTCCCCGATTTGTACTTTTAAAAGACAAATCAATATGTCCAGTGAGTACGTACATTGGGGGAAAATTAAGCAATATTCACTACCGTAGGGATTAAAGACTCGGCGGAACTCAAAAAACCAACTAACTAATAATATTTTCTCTTTACACATTCAAATCAAGTCTTCACAAATAAAATCAATACTGTATATAGGGCTGTAAATGAAACGAAACGAGCCGAACAACCTTCTGTTCATGTTCAGTTCATGAACTAAAACTCTTGTTCATGTTCGGTTCATGTTCATTTAAATACGAACGAACATTTGACGAACATGAACCGAACATTTGACGAGCCGAACACGAGTTGTTCGTGAACATCTAATTTCTTCCAAAACATTTAATAATTGAAAAAAAAAAATATTTTTATTTCTTTTTAAAATATATTATAATTTTATTATATATTACTATATTGTTAACTAGGATAAACTAATTCACATATAACTTTAAGTTTATATATTGTATAAATTCGTTTACATACGTATGATTACTTTAACGAGTTGAACACTTAATGATAAAATCGGTGACTGTTTTTATAGTATGATGATATAAATTAACATAATAAGTTCAAAATAATACAACCATATCATTTATATTATTATAACATAAATAAGTTTATTAATTGTGTAATGATATTAATTTTTGTTACATCATTAATAGATTTATTTATTTTATTTTATCAAACTTTATATATAGTTACACGAACACGAGTTTAGACGAACCGAACAGAGGATTGTTCATGTTCAGTTCACTTAATAGACGAACACTATATTCTTGTTCATTATCGTGTTCATTTATAAATGAACGAACACGAACCGAGCATTAGCCGAGCCGAACACGAACGATTTCACGAACAGCTCATCTCATTTACAGCCCTAACTGTATACAGGAAAAAATATATGGAAAGTTTTGTTTCTCACTCTGATCGTAAGTAAAATATATATGAAGCTTTTAACATTAACTCTGATCGTAAGTAAAATATGAAGTTTTTGTTTCGTACAAAAGAGCGAGTAAAGGGTGAAGAGAAACTCAATCTAGGCTTGAAGGTCAAGTGAGTACAAAAGGAACTCATTTTTACTAGAAAAAAACTCTATACTCTTTCTTACAACAAAGTCGATCTTCGATGTCTTCCAATCTATAGCACTAAGTTCAAAATCCCGAACTTGTCTCTTCCAATCTATAGCACTAAGTTCAAAATCCCGAACTTGTCAAGCTATGAGCAAACAATGTCATTACGACCGATCGATCTAACAATTTAACATGCTAGATAAAATACAAGGCAGAACAAAAGTATAACTGTTGGAATCAAGCAACTGTTGAATATAGTAGTACCCAGGACAACACTAAATTCAACTTTTGGAAATAATACTTATCTGAAGCTGCTTCTTAGTGCGAACGAAAGAAGAACAACAAAGTGATGGCTTCTTTCGACGACATTATAGATTTAATCATATACTACTCTTGAAACTACTAAAATAAACATTTTCTAGTGACTTGATGTAGAATTTTTATTTATTTTTGTAATTCCTCCTAAAGCATGTAGTCTGATTTTCCAGACCAGCTTTCCTTTGCATTCGTAGCATACTCGACTCTCTCGCTGTCTCACTCTGTCTGTCTGTTTGATTTTCTTTTGTGGGTGCCCATATATGGGAAGGGTAGTCGACGAGTCAATTTTGAGAGTTCAAATATTCTGTGATCATAGCAGTTCTGAAGACAGGCTATGGTCTGCATAATGCAAAGGGGCTCTTTTTATATATAGTGAAGTGATTATGAGATGAAGATAAATTAGACAGTGCTATTAACTTCAGATTTATGCCTGGGGTGACAGAGATACAAATATTTGTATACAAAATGTTGTAGTATCAAATTTTGGCCATTTTGATTAAAAATGTTGCAACATTTGAGTTGCATCATCAAATTTTCCTTTCAAATTCAATTACTTGTCTACCAATTATTATATGAAGAAGATACTCCCACTACACGAGTTGCTACATTTATCATCACTTTCACGTGTTAAGAAGAAAAGATGACTAAAATACAAAAGTGATAGTCATGTCATGTCACGTCTCGAAAAAAAATGCGTATTAAATACATAGTTTGATGCAGACGACGACTGTATTAGTGAGATGAGTCTATAAGTCACGTCACGTAATAAAAACTCAATCTACTAAAAATAAAAAAAATAAATTTTTTTATTAATTAATATTAATTAAATTTAGGATAGACTCAAACTAGGATTTCAATATATTTATTTGGGTTTTTAGTAGGTTGAGTTTTTATTACGTAGCGTGATTTGTACCATTACCGTCTGTATTAATCAAAAGGCGTCTGCATAAAGCATAAGCCATTAAATAGACAAAAATTAAAGAGAAGAAAATAATTAACAAGCTAATTGGAAAAAATCCATTACTCATAAAAACACTTAAACAAAACAATCCCCCACATATAACCTTTCAGAATTATTTATGAACAAGGTTAAGACACAATTCTCTATAAACTCCAGATATTAAAAACCAAAATAAAACAAATCCACACCCAAACCATAGTCATAATAGAGTACCAAGGATTTTTCATCAAACAAAACTTCTCCAAATCCTTGAGACTTTCAAAAATTCCAATTCTAAGGTAACTTATCATTCCCTATTTAGCTTGATTATCGTCATCATATTCAGTTATATTAAACAAAAACTTGGGTAGGGACGCTATCCTCGGCACACTAAGCAATAAATCGCTAAAAGAATCTTTTCTCGACATACCCATGGTTTGTTTCTCGCTCCCAATTAGTCCCTCGAGTTCAGCATTGACCATTTCTTTCTCAGAATCTTGGATAAGGCAACAAAGAGAGTTGACCCTCGACATGAGCTTATTTTCGTCAGAATTCGATGCTAAATTGTTGTCGCTGAAAAGGAATTGTGCAATGTTTTCGAGCGTGATTTGGCCATCTGGCGCCTCTTTAGAAATACATTGGTCGATATGGTTGACGAGATCTTGCATTGACATTGATTTGTGTATTCCCAAAGCATTCAGCTGATCCCAATTTTCTTGGGGTTGAAAACAATTTTGCTTTTGGATTGAATTTCCTTCACTTCCATGCAAATCTATCCCTAGAACATAAAAGTACATAATAAGGAAATAAAATTACCCAACATAGTTTCAAGTCAAGTAATTTTGCGTACTAAAAGAATAATAAAGTTTCCATACACTCGAGACATACTAAAAGAAAAGATGCCGAGCCTCAATTCTTTCCATTAGAAAACTGAAGTAAAACTCAGATATGTTTTATTAAGAATGTAATACGGTAAATACCTTTATCCACCCTCAAACGCCAAAAAACGATTAATGAAACAAATGAAAATCAAAATAATTTTGCAATAAGCTTTGTTTTCGATCGATTTTCAATTGTGTGAAAAAAGAAACTAAGACCACCCGGCATTATAATATAGACGAAGTGTAGCAACTTGACGTTTGACGTAGGAGGAACTGAATAAGATCCACAACACGACAAAAAACATTAACATATCCAAATCTACGTTTACCATTAGGAACTGAATAAGATCCACAACACGACAAAGAACCACTAACATATCCAAATCTACGTTTACCATGAGGAACTGAATAAGATCCACAACACGACAAAGAATCACTCACATATCCAAATCTACGTTTACCATGAGGAACTGAATAAGATCCACAACACGACAAAGAATCACTCACATATCCAAATCTACGTTTACCGTAACGAACTGAATAAGATCTATAACACGACAAAGAAACGCTAGCATATCTAAATCTACGTTTACCATGCGAGCATCTACAAATTCAATTGTAGTTGTAATATGTTAAAGTGGCATATTGTATTTGTTAAATGTGGAAGAAAGGAACTGAGACCAATCAACATAGATGAAATCTAGCAGCTTAACAGAGAAACAAGATTCCAACATACACCCTAGCATTGTCAAATCTAAGCTAACAATAGAAACACATACGAAAATATATAATACAACTATTATACCTGAGCTGGGAGAAGGAGCATCAAGAGAGGCAATCTCAGAGGTAAAACCAGCAGAACTTTGCTCTTCGAAATTGAATGACGAAGATGGTGATGACGCATCTTGTAAGGGAGATCTTTTAGCAGTAATTAAATTATCAAGTTCTTGGACTGTAGGTGCATTTGGGTTTTTAAAAAAAGGAACTCGTTCTTCAAAAAATGATGATTGGTTAACATCTGGTTGCTGGCTAACGAAATTGAGGTGAGTATTACATTGGATTAGTTTCTCATAATGTTTGTTCAACACACCTGGTGGGCACTGCAAAATATGCTGCCTACAAAAACAAAGATTTGTTTTAAAATTGATTCAATATAATCTGATAACACGTTTTTGAACACGGAGGAAATGAAACAAGGGAACTACTTTGACAAAAAATAATAATTGAAGCATTAATGAGAAAATAAGCTGATGTTTTTTAGTTTCAGAAAAAATATTGACTGATGATTTTTCAGACAAGAAATTCAGAAACAACAAGCTTTTAAGCTCGGTATTTAAGCTGGTTAAACAAAGGCACTTCAACTATAAAGCGGCAACAGAAAAAATCTGGCTAAGAAACTGCAACCAAACAAGGAACTACGAGCTTCCTTAATTGCAGCCTTTAAGCAAATAATCTGGAATTTCTAGTTTCAAAAAAAAACAAGATTCATCCAGCTATATGTTCCTAGAAGAGTCCACTAATAAGCTGGTCAACCAAATTCAGTCCATCTATTGTCCAAATAAAACAAAGATGCACTCAAACAAGGCCTAGGGGCTAAGGTTTTTACCTTATTATACTAGCTTTTCCGTCGGTAAAATCTGAGCATGCTTGCCATAAGGTGTGCTTTCTAGGCTGTGGATTAATCTCTTTGAAAAAATAAGGCGGCTTAGCCAGCTGCGACACAAAAAGCAGCAAATGTTAACCCCAATTATAGTAATTTAAAGATAGAAACATATAGACAGGATACATAAATGTAATTGTAGTACCGTTATAGATAAAGTTCCAGGTCCATCATTGGGTAATGTTGCATTCAAAGCCATAATATCTGCCCATTGAATCTCTATCTTACTCTTAAGGCCAGTTTGAAGAATTTCCCATACAAGCTTATGCTTAGCAAAATAGCATTTTGCAACCAAATCACCATCAAATCTCGACATAAACTGATACAATGTACAAAACAAAATTTTAATAACTTGCATAAAAACTTGATACATTTATATAGAAAATGGTGTATTGCCAATACCTCCCAACCTCCGATCCTTAATAGCATAGCTGGAAAATTCGAGGCCTTTAGCTTCTCTGTCGTCACTAAAGATGTGTTACCCGCAACATTTTTTTCCTCTTTAGGATTAGAAGTTACAACTGGCACGTCAGGGGTGTTTGAAGAACCATTACCTTGTGAGAGTCTCATTTGAATTAAATCTAATAATGAGGGACTTTTTCTGAGACGTAAACCAAGCGGGCTTGGCTCAGCCAACGGATTGAATTGTGAAGGAGATATAACAAACACACTTTCACCATTGTTGCTTATCTGTAAATTGATAACAAGTTAAGGTAAAATAACACGTAAGTATCAAACAATTGTACCAGTATCTGAAATTACTTAAGTAGTAAATTTACATTGGAAACAAATGTCAGCTGTGCAGGATAAGCGAAGTATTTACTACTAAAATCCTACTTAAAAAGTTCCACATTTACTCTTAACTTTAGCAACCAAACGCCGGTTACTAACCAAAAAGTCATGAATTAAAATCAGCAATTAAATTTTAATAATAAACATGAAACCGATGATTACTACTTAAACTCGTGTTAACTATTCCCCTTTATATCTTAACTGTAGCAACCAATCACCCATTTATAACCGAACAATAAGGAGTAATCAATTTCAGAATCTCGATTCAAAATTTCAAACTATTTAAACATGTATTGTAAACTTAGGGCCGACCATTCTACCTCTCGTTTCCAATAAACTGGTTCAATTTTTTTTTACAACTGTCTAATGAATTAGTACCTTAAGGAGTAATTAATTTCAGGATCTCGATTCAAAGTTTCAAACTATTTAAACATGTATTGTAAACTTACCACCGACCATTCTACCTCTCGGTTCCCAATAAACTGGTTCCAAAATTCTTTACAACTGTCTAATGAATTAGTACCTTTCTATGACATCGAAAGCTCTCTTTCTTTTTCATAATTATTATTCACTCCAAGAAACAAACTTTTGTCCAAGATATACAAAGAAACTCAAAGCCCTAGAAGTCATTAATTAACTGTTACTGCTATTTCAAAATAAAATTTGTAAAAGTAATAACCCTAAAAATCCATCGACGCCTTATTATAACTGAAAGGTAATTCCCGGAAACTGAAACTAAACGATAAAACACTTCAGAATTTTGACATTACATAGCTCATTGAGCGCATAGTGTACCACCTAACTTGGTAAAGTAAATACACGAAAACAACCAATTTGCATACAATTCTCTTCAATTTCCAAATAAAACGATTTGTTTAAAATTTTCGTACTTATACACACCTAAATTTATAGATTATATGAATCCGGAAAACTCAATAACGGCGTGTCACTTGCCAAAGATAATTACAACATACACACAATTTCAACTTTGTTTGTTTGCAGTTCTATAATATCAACTTTTTTTTATCTTACTCCATAATGCATTAACTCTGTTTATATTTATTTATTTTAGCATATAAAGCTACAACTTTTTCTATCTTACCATTTAACCTACCTTTTATTATTTCAAACTAAAAACCATCTTAAATCTTGCAAAGCTACAACCAAACAACACTGACCTCAACATTGACCCTCATAATCTTATACTAACTAGCATTATCACTTCATCATTTAAATAAAAAATATACACACATATGTAAACAACCTTTTTTCCAAAACCAAGTAATTCCACATGCAAATTAAAAAGATTCCTTCTTTTTAACCAATCATGCATAAATTACTATAAAAAAAAATACAAACATATGAAAAAATAAACAGACAATAAAAATAAAAGCAAACAATTACAAACCTTATTTCAAACTAAATGAGTAGCTTAATTCTTACAAAGCTTCCACTAATAAATACTAATAATTATATTTATCTACCCAAAAAAATCTCAAAAATCTCAAAAATCCTCATCTGGGCATGTTCCAAATCCAAATAATTCCACAAATAAATTTTAAAAAAATCCTTCTTTTCCCCTAAACATGCATAAATCATATAAAAAAAATTACTCAACTAATTCAACTAAAAATACTCATAAGTAAATTTATCTAGAAAAAAAAAACCTTTCTTAAAAATCCTCATCTGGGCATGTTTCAAATCCAAATAATTCCATATATAGATTAAAAAAAAAATCCTTCTTTTCTCCTAAACATGCATACATCATAAAAAAAATAAAAAACTAATTCAACTAAAAATACTCATAAGTAAATTTATCAAGAAAAAAAAAACCTTTCTTAAAAATCCTCATCTGGACATGTTCCAAATCCAAATAATTCCACATATAAATTAAAAAAAAAAATATCCTTCTTTTCCCCTAAACATGCATAAATCATTAAAAAAAATACTCAACTAATTCAACTAAAAATACTCACAAGTAAATTTATCTAGCAAAAAAAAAAATCTTTCTCAAAAATCCTCATCTGGGCATGTTCCAAATCCAAAGAATTCCACATACAAATTTAAAAAAAAAAGATTTTCCCTCTAATTGTGCATAAATTATCAAAAAATAATAATAATAACAAAAAACATAAATTAAAAAAAAAAACTACAAACCTTTGAACGTTTATTGAGAAACCCATTCTCTCTCTCTTCCTCACCGGATCGCTTCAAGTAAACCATCGATCAGATTAAAATTAACAAATATTAATTATGTTATATGTATATATAATTAAAAATTATATTAAAAAATAATCTGAAAATCTCCGAGAATTCGAAATATTTTTCTCCTTTCGAAATTCTCGGAGAGAGAGAGAGAGAGAATCTGAGAATCCTAAGAGGGAACAAATATTTTATATATATTCATATATATATATATATATGAATGTATATTATGTATCTATTTGTGTATGGAAATAGATTGGATAAAATTAAATCTAATTTAAATTGAAATACTACATTTTATTACATTATAGTAATGTAAGTATAAGTTGGGTTAATTACATTGATCCACCTTTGGGTTTATTGAAATTTCTTCTTTCTTTGGTTTGTTCGGTTTGTTTTGGTTTGATTTGATTTGAAAGCTATTTTAGAAACGAGTTTATTGATTTTTATCACCTGTGGGTCGTGCTTAAGTTTTTTTTTTTCCAGTTTATGTCCCCACGTAGTTATTTTTGTTTAATTAATAGATTTGTGTTAAATAAAATGACGGAATTACAGACACGTGTTATCTAATAAACAGTGGGTGATGTTTCACCGACATCGATCAAAAATAAATTCACCAAATGGTAGATATATTTAGTGCAACGTTGTGAATTTATTATTGTCGATTCTCCAACTTGGATGAAGATGGTTATGGAGGGCACATACAATAATAACTTAAAGATGTTGAAATGATAAAAGTTATAAGAGTATAAGATACTTAAAGATACTAAAGTGTCAATGATTTATACGCACGTTGTTATATGAGGTCCCATAAAAGTTCTTAGATATTTAAAAATCTTGCGTATAAAAAAGAAATTATTAACAAATTTCAAAATGCTCCCGTCTATCTACGCAGTGTTGCCGTCCACCTTTGGGTTTATTCAAAATTCTTGTTTGGTTGGTTTGATTTGATTTGAAACATTAAAGTCCATGTTATAAAAAGGGTGGGAAAAACTATTTAGAAACGAGTTTATTGATTTTTATCAGTTCGGGGCCGTCCTTAAGTTTTTTCAATTTATGTCCCCACATAGTTATTTTTGTTTAATTAGGAGATTTGTGTTAAATAAAATGACGGAATTGGAGGCACGTATTGTCATTTAATAAACAATGAGTGATGTTTCACCGACATCCATCAAAAATAAATTCCCCAATGATAGATATATTTAGTGCAACTGTGTGAATTTATAAGATACTTAAAGATACTAAAGTGTCCAGGATTTATAGACACGTTGTTATATGAGGTCACATAAAAGTTATTAGATACTTCAAAATCTTGCGTGAAGTATAAAATTCGTTATTAAGGTTAAAACTAACTCGTGAACTATGTGGCTTTGAAAGTCTTTGTTCAAATTATGTTAATGATGTCACTCACTTAGCTTACACTTATCTCTTAGTCGCTCATGCAATGTCAAATATGAATAGTTGTTCTTCATAGATGTTATAAGTTGCGTGTATTTCGTTCAATGTTGTGTTTGATATAAGCTGCATGCATTTTCGTTCATACAAACATGTCATAGCATGTCGATCCATGAACATCGTCATGCTAGGGAATAATCCTTAAAATCACTTATGTATCTCATATTAGGGTCGGGCAAAAACCTGAAAAAATCGAACCGATAACCGAACCGAACCGAAAAACCGAAACTTTTTCGGGTCAGTTTTGGTTGACAATAAAACCAAACAAAAAAAATAGAAAAACCGAAAAAGCCCAAAAAACCAAAAATAAAACCGAAAACACCCGAAAACCTCCGAAACTGGATCGAAACAAACCGGTTCGGTCCAAAAAATAAAAAGACCGAAAACCGAAAAAAACCGAACCGAACCGAACCGAACCGGACCCATCCCTATCTCATACCATTTCTCTTCCTCTTATGATACTAACTCAAAACCGAAATCGAACCTGACCGAACTCAGCCCTATCTCATACCATTTATCTTCCTCTTATGATATTAACCAAAGGTTGGACTAATTGTGTTATAAGTAAAAATCTGAACAAATTTTTTGAATCTAGCTGAAACTATGCAGACAATACCTGTCATTAACACATATAATCCTATATCCGGCCGTACAGTATTTAATGTTTTCAAAATAATGGAAGTGCATTTATTTTTGAATGAAAAAAAAAGGAAAATATGGTAATGCCTCACTAAATAAGGAAACGAATCAAACGATTATAAATGGTCTAAAATCCAATTAAATGGCCTTTATTAATGTTTAATATTAATACATGTAGAAATCGAAATACATTTATATTTACCAGTAATTCAAACATTTATAGAGCATGATCTTAAATGAGTCTTTAATGGATAAACTAATATTTCTTAATGGGATCATGGGAACACTATATAATAAACTGTTTTGGATAGAACTTGCTATGGAAATACATTAAAACTATACAAGAAATATTATTTTGACTGTGGAATATTTTTAATTTGTACTCCTAGGTAAGTATATTCCCTTTTCAAAAATAAAAAGTAAGTATATCCCAAAAAGTCACTAATTTTGGATATAGATCCCACTATCATTAGATATCACCCATTATCCACTTAGAAATTCTCTTTTATGACTGCAATTATTTAAATCAAAATTAACATGTTACTATTCTTTGGGCTTTTTTTTCTCACGTGCATTATACACTTTCGTCAAATAAAATTAAAAATTATGTCCAAAAAAATATGGTAAGAAAATAATTGATTATTTGTCATAAAGTTCAAGCTAAACTTGAAATTTTGAACGAGTTTGTGCATAATTAATATTTGGTATGAAATTAAGTGATAAATTTGAAATCAATAGGATACTAGGATCAAAATATGCAACTGGTATTACGAAAGAAAAAAAATATATGAATGTAATATGTGAAAGTCGATTGGCGAAAATTATTATACGAAAGTGCATAAAATCATCGAAAAATGATACTATGATGTAATAATTAAATAATCTGATAGTATGCTCTATAAGATCGTAAAAATTAAAATAGTATAATATACAAAAGTGAAGAAAAAAAAAACCTTTATTCTTTTACAAAACTTTCACATTATATATATATTGTACATAAAAAGTATAGAATATATCACGTGAATGTTTGGAATATCCGAAAGTGGTACAGAAATCAAGAATATGCTTTATAAATTTATTACTTTATCCTTACATTACGAAACTACGTGCAATTTTGACCGATCAAAAACTTGTATCAAAATTATCGGAATGAAAATTTTCAAAAGTTGATAATATAGTTCAAATGTTAAATTTTATGATTAGATTTTAAAAAAATTCATTTCGACAATTTTGATATGAGTCATAAACCAGTCAAAATTGCACGTAGTTTTATAACTGACAGTTAAATGGAAACGGAATATATATATATATATATATATATATATATATATATATATATAAATACAATATCAATTATGAATGCTTTTCAAAATTTACTAAAAATAATACTCGCACTAGCAGATCACAGTGACGATGACAATGATTGTGATGCCTTTATTTAGTTATTTCCCACAGTTTTGTAATGGTTTGTTTAATTAGCCATATTAGGCGTAAATTAGACGGATACTAGGCGATAGATAGAGTATAAAAGCCTTACAGATTAGGAGAGATTAAGAGGACTATGCAGTGATTAAACGTAATTAGGCGGGATTGGATGTTAAGTGATATTTTTCAACCTAATTAACATCCGCGTTGCGCCTTTTAAAACATTGCAAATATTTGTCGGTCCGTCTTTTCCTAAATATAAACAGATCCCGAAATGATACACATTAACACGTATTTGTCTAAGATCTAGGTAAGCATGAAAGATCCTTGGTTAGATTACTTCGGAAACCGTTTAGTACCAGAAACTATCTATAAAATGTAGAAAAAACAAGCTTCAATGGACGTTACTTGGAGCAGCGGCGGAGCCAGAATCATTATATAAGGAGGTTGAATTTTAAAAAATCAATATAAACGATTAAATCGTTATTTTCTTTATAAAAAAAGTTAAACCATAAAAGAAGAAAAATCAAGTGTTTCAACCAAGAATAGTTTTATGAACTTGTTTTCCTAAATTTTTTGGATTATTATCTGCTTGAATATCCCTCAAAAAAGAAAGAAAAATCAAGTGTTTCAACCAAGAATAGTTTTATGAACTTGTTTTCCTAAAATTTTTGAATTATTATCTGCTTGAATATCCCTCAAAAAAGAAAGAAAAATCAAGTGTTTCAACCAAGAATAGTTTTATGAACTTGTTTTCCTAAATTTTTTGGATTATTATCTGCTTGATTATCCCTCAAAAAAGAAAGAAAAATCAAGTGTTTCAACCAAGAATAGTTTTATGAACTTGTTTTCCTAAAATTTTTGAATTATTATCTGCTTGAATATCCCTCAAAAAAGAAAGAAAAATCAAGTGTTTCAACCAAGAATAGTTTTATGAACTTGTTTTCCTAAATTTTTTGGATTATTATCTGCTTGATTATCCCTCAAAAAAGAAAGAAAAATCAAGTGTTTCAACCAAGAATAGTTTTATGAACTTGTTTTCCTAAATTTTTTGGATTATTATCTGCTTGAATATCCCTCAAAAAAGAAAGAAAAATCAAGTGTTTCAACCAAGAATAGTTTTATGAACTTGTTTTCCTAAATTTTTTGGATTATTATCTGCTTGAATATCCCTCAAAAAAAAGAAAAATCAAGTGTTTTCAACCAAGAATAATTAAATTTTGTAATTTGTCAGTGTAGCATGACGACATGTCTGCTATAACTTATAGCTTGTGACATATGGATCAATAATTAGTACAACACGTGTTTATTACTTTAAAATTTCATTAGAATTAAAATTTGCTTTCCAAGTACTTCTCTACAGGTTTTTATTATTTTATTTATGATAAGTTTGATACCTGTCCCTTACGATTTAATTATTCATTACAAAATTAAAATAAATTTGTTTTTTTTTTAAATATAATTATAAAATTTAACATTTGAATTACATGACTAACTTTTGAAAATTTTCATTCCGATAATTTTAATACAAATTCTGATAAAACATAATATTTGATAGGTTGTGATATTCTTTTCAACGATAATAATATGAGTAAAAGACAATAATTATTGGACACTTCTCTGATCTTTATTATTGATCGGTTTTACAACTTGCTCGGATTACAATATCTTAGTGCACTTGTGCTCGGTATTACAACTTGCTCTTAATCTTGGTCTTTCTTTTGATCTTCGGTATTCGGTTGTTTATCTTGCTCGGTATGTTATCTAATGTGATAAGTTCTGACAAGTTTTTCTGTTTTCTCTCATTCTCTCTATATTTTTTTTTGATAGATTTCAGGATACCTTTTAATGAGGATATTTTTTTGATAGATTTCAGGATACCGCTACTTGGCTATTTATAGGCAAATGCGCCTCATAAGATGATGGGCTTTTCCACTGTGGACCTTTGCTAATTGGGCTAAGACCTCTATAGACAATGGCCTGTTAGGAAAACACTTTTAGACCATGGTATTTTGGGATTTAAGCATGGGGTACCCTCTAATAATGTGTGATCGATTCATATCCGAATATGCATATTCGGATCTAATTTTTATGTTATATCAAATTCTTAATCAATGAAAATTACACGGAATTAATGAATAATTAAGTTAAATAGGAACAGACCTACTAAGTTTTTTTAAATTATGAGTACCATGTATATTGAATAATTGAATGCATACATACATGTGACATTTTGTACCCAAAGAGATGCTCATGACCACATACACTAGCAAGGGGATTTTTTCCTCCAAAGTATTTCCTTATCTTTTTAAGAAAAAAAGTGACAAAAAATTGAGAGAAAATATCACAGCTTCTTCTAATGGCAGTAACAAATCAGGTGACAACTTGGGTGACAAACAAAAAACAAGTTTGAAAATAAGATTTCCAAATACCACCTTTATTGTTCAATCTGCTATTGCAGTGTTTGGACTAGGCTTCATTGATGCAGGGTAAGTTGCCTCAGTTATATTTCCAATATCTACAAAAAAGTTTGAACCCGTGACGAAAGTAGTGATAGATTTTTTTCCCAATTTCCTGACCGCAGACGACGGGTTTTAGTTTTACTAACGATTTATGTCATATCACGACAGTTTTGTGACAGATTTGGCCGTTTCTGATTGAACGGTATATTTTGTTTGTTGAAAGACTAGAACTGTTTGAGGAGTCATTTTGCTCTTAAAAGCTACATGAATGGAAGTGGAACACTGGCATGGAATGTGTAATGATAAAAATGCATTATGCACGATTGGTTAGAAAGAAAAAGATAATTGATGTTTTTGAAATCTTTATTCAATTATCCTTTATATTCTAATTAAATTAAATGTGGGAATTTGTTTCTATATTTTTTTCTTAGCTCAATTTGATGGGATATGCAGGTACAGTGGAGATTGGTCAAGGATTGGAGTAATCACAAAAGAGACTGAGGATTTACTCAAGATTTTAGCATTTTTTGTTGCCCCTCTTTGTTTTTATCTGATTTTTTCCTTGTCTAAAAGGAAGAATGCTTAAAAAGGGGGCTTAATGGCATGTGTATGGTTTGAATTTTGAGATGTGGTTAAATAAATTGTTAGTCTTGTGGATGGTAAAATTATTTGGTTGCTATAATATTCATTAATATGTTGTTGTGGTGATAATTGATGTTCATGACTTTTTATGCATTTTATGTGTAATGGACTTTTGTGTGGAACCACACTTGGGCATATAGAGTAAACAAATACCAGCCACATTCATGTTTGTTCTTTATAATACTGACCCCAAATCTTTGTTAAAAGGTCTACAATGTGATTTTGTGTCCAATATGGCCACTCAACTTTAAATCCTAAATTTCAATTGCATGTTCAAATGACTATCTTTAACTTGCCATTTAAGTCTTAGCCTTTGAGGTTTTGATAAGTCATATTGATACAGTTGTATAGGTTCAGAAATGTGTATTTTGTGTTCTTGTAATTCTCATAAAACTCTAGTCCCTGTAAGAAAATAGAAGATTGCTCTCGTCTCTATCGGGAATTGTTTTCTTGTAATACAGTGAAATCACATTGCGTTTAGGTTGAAACAATCTCTGAAGACACTTTTCTGATTATTGATCTATGACATTGTTGATCGATAATGAGATTTTTTCCCATACTTGTGATAACAATGCTCGGGTAATATAGTTGAATCCGTTTATAAAGCTTATGCCTTCAATTTTGTTGACAGATTAGGCTATAAAAACAAGTCAGGAATCAGGATAGCAACATACACCATGTTACTATTCTGATGATTAAGCCAGTGTCGCTAGAAATGAATGGAATGGAAACGTAATCGGGTTTATATGGATTATAAACAAAAACAAAAAAAAAGACAGATAAGATGAATACAGAAAATATTTTTAAAAGGTGAATTATTTGATTGTCTTTAAAGAACTATTGAGCTCAAAAGTATCAGCCAGCTATTAATAAATTTATGAGAAAAAAACTGCTCCGGCTGAAGGAAGAAGGCACCAAACTCTTAGAATATTGTTGATGATGGCACAGATATTCCACGGTCATAATGCAGAAGGGGATTAATTGAATGTAACATGGGTCTGTTTCGATTACAGTTCGATCTTTAAGGTCCCCTCTCTACTGTCCATTGCTAGCTACATCACGTATTTTTTGCACCGAACATAAAATTGCAAAACTTTTTGTAGATGTACTTTTGTATTATAATTCATCGATGCCTTCTAACTGTGCTCAATGAACAAATCTCGGGTAGTTCGAATGAATGTGTAAACTTTCAGGATAGCGTGTCGAATTAGAGAAACTTATTTACCAGAATATATTGGATTGTAGACAAATCGATTTGTATTATTAACCTTTGTTTCACTTGAATCATTGCTTGGAAATTGGTAGGTGATTGTATATCTTGTTGAAATTGGAAAATGGAATGCCTTTTATAAATGTGCTTTTGATTTAGCTTTAAGCTACAGTTGGAATTTTCATGCAGTCAAACAGATCTAGCCTTCGCTTAACTACAGAGTTCTTTTTTTTAATCTTTCGAAAATATGTTAATCTGTGCATTACCTACGCAAGAAGACATTTAGCAGGCTGTTATATAACTTGTTATATAACTTGTTATTTTGTATTTGTTTAATTAGTCGTCAGTTTCAATCGGTATTCAGCAATATAAATTCGAAAACGAGCGACTATTAATCAGTATCTTCTGTGCAAGAAGACACTATTTGTTTAATAAGCGGATGGATCAATGCTATTAGCAAAATTATCGTCAGAAATAATTACGTTTTGACCATCATCACTTCTAACTGTAATAGTCTTAACAAACAAAAAGATTACTGAAAAAACAAATTTCCCGACATTCACCTACTATTCATACATTCAAATGTCATGAGCAATTACATTATTATTGTCATCAAATTTTCAATTAGTAGAAAATTCATGACTGGGCTTCCTGTCATTACGAATAGACAAATGATCAATTAGTTACCTAGCAACTAAAGAAATTTCAGAAAAATAACAGTCTGTAAACTCATAGAGTCATAGAAGGAAGATACAAGTTCTATGCCCGAACAAAAAACTCATCGGAAAGACACGAAAATATCAAACTCAACTCGTGTATATGTCACGTGGTGCAACCAACTTTTATAATCGAAATTCTCGATAACATCTCAATACATTTTCGTAACCAATTCTGCCAAATGTACCATACGGCACATACAACAATTAATTCTCATAGAATGAAGATACAAGTTCTATACCCGAATAAAAATCTATCTCGCCACGGAAAATATTAAACTCAACTCATGTATATGCTACGTGGTGCAACCAACTTATAAATCGAAATTCTCGATAACATCTCAATACATTTTCGTAACCAATTCTGTTCAATGTACCATAAGGCACCGACAACAATTAAAATTCATATATTCTTCTCATGAAGTGGCACATGGCGGAAGCCCTGCTCGCCAGTCCATGATAAAGAGGGCTGCTGCGCTGTGTGTAAGCGCAGCCGCCACTACAAACACGTGGAATATCTGATGACTGTGTCCCGCGATATCAAATGCCCCAGGCTTCCACCTCTCTGGTATCCGACTCACATAAAATCCAGCCCCAATAGCATACAACGCCCCCATCACAAGCTCGTACCCAATCGCCGACAACACCTGTCTGTCATTCCGGTGGAGCACCACCGCGTGTGCTGCAGGAATCACGCCGGAGAACCCCATGGCAAGGAAAAGCACCGCCCTGAAGGCTCTGAAATGAGGGGAGGAGAGAGCAGGTGCTAGGAGGGTGATGATCGCGAAGACACCTAAGAGGGATATTGAGGTGAGGTAGAATAAACGCAAGAGAGGGTTACACGCGAAGATGTAATATACGGGAGGGAAGAAAGAGGCTGCTATCATGAGAGAGATTCCGGCGTAGTCTAGTCGCCAGAAGAAGAGAGTGAAACGACGAGAGTGGCAAGCGAAGAGGTGGGAGATTGAGCTGCAGATTAAGCACCCCATTGCACCTACTAAGAAGACAAACCATGGCCATGTTGCGACCGGGTTCGTTGTTGTTGTGTAGTCATTGTTTCCATTTACTTGTACAACCATTGATTCATTCACAATTTTGGCCATTTCCTGTTAATCAGACAAAAAGAATGATTTATTGGCATTAGATTTGGTGAAAAAAGAAGCACTCTTGTTTGGAAGCAAATTTTAATCTAATAATCTCGCTTCTTTGAACTGCAAGAAAAGTTGCGGTTCATACTTCATCCAGCAATAAATCTAGGCTTTAATGAGAAGTATGAAAACAAAAAGCCTAATTCTTTTACGCGATCAAGCAACATAAATTTCAACTTAAGAGCAGAGTTATTTGGATTTGAACTCAGCTAATGCAGAACCTTATATGCAAAAACCTGAAACTGGCAAAAAGAAACGTGCAAAAAGAAACTAATAAATAGTGATTGGACTTATGAAAACTTAAAATCCGATTTTAGTTCTTGTATTGAAATGCAGATTTATATAGGATGTGAGTAATTTTTTAATTTTTGTTTTATTTTTTATCTCCTTGAAAGACTTCTGTGGAGTATTTAATTACCCTGAAGCAAAAACGATGAATTTGCTTTGCATACTGGATACTGGTAAGGATACATATTCTTCGACTTTTAAGTAGTACTGCATTTAGTTGTATCGTGAAATCGTGAATATGAAAGGGATTGGGGAAATAACTTGAGCAAATAAACACTATTCAAGCTAATAATGTGGAGCAAATAAATGCATCTAAAATAAAGTACTAATATGGCTAATTCAAGCTCATTAGCCTCATATGAGAAAAAATGGTCACGTGAATTCATAAAAGGTTATGATCTTTTATTCACTTCCATTAGAACATGTGGGTAGGCCATTAATTAACTATCAACTCTCTATGGCACATTTGTTAGTGTACTAATTGATTAAGAAATCTTATGCATACAAAAATATACTCCCTTCATATATATGTAGACATTGACAAGGACATTATACCGATTATAACCAAACAACAAAAGTACATACATTAACTTTGAAGTTTTAACTAATTAATGAACTTATATGATCATTAAAGGAATAACTATGATTAGTGATTACCTCCAAAAAAAGATAAAAGTTATAAATCCAAGTTTGCATCATAAATGAAAAACTACAGGATTTACAGTATTAAACTTGGCAGGCTTCCCAATTTTCCATATACTCTATAAAGGGATGAAATTTGTTTTTTATAAAAACACTATTCTAGTTCCCCAAAAAACTAGTACTATAAAACAAAGGGTTTATAAAACTAGTCTTCTATTTCACATAGATACCACTTCGAGTTCTAGCTTCTAAAATGTCACAGATTTGGTCCTAAAATTTTATCATTTCACAGCATTTTTATCATTTCAAATGGTTATCAAAACGGTTTCCAAACATTGTAGTGGCAAATAAGCTTTTGCTCTGTATATATTCAGATCTTTAATAGTGATCATATATCACAATACGGGGTAGTAAAAACATAAAAGATGAGCATAATTCGGTCCAATTTCATTCACACATGCGATCTATTATCCAAAAGAAAGACCGATTCTGTCACATTATCAACCTCGCTAACCGATACTTTCTTAATCCAATTCAAAATGAAGGACCAAATAGAATTTCTGTTAAAAACTGAAAGAACATTTCAACAATTACAACAAAAAAGAATATTCTTACAACAACAACACATGACTCACCTGCAAGATGCAATCTGAGCCGTTGTTTTCGCATCTAGCTTTCATCATCGACGGTCCCTGAAAAGACCTATCATATAAAAAAACAATTTTTTTAAAATTTTCACCAAAAAAAAAACGACATTAATTAATCAGCTTAAGAAAATACATTTCAAAAATCCACCGAAAATCCAGATTTTTTATTTTCAGATTCTTTAAGCCTTTTTAGCTCAAAAATCTGCTTTTTAAAATGTAAATAATCTAATTCTCCAAACACCCATAGATTTACAAACCAAAATTCCAAAATTCGGCTAAAAAATATGTTGTCAAATGACCCTTAATAATTTTTTTTTTTTTTTTTGACAAATACCCTTTGGCCTATAAAAAAAATGCCCATCAAGCCCCCACCTTTAATCATCCCAGACGGCATTAATTAAAAAAAAAAATCAAATATTTTTATTTTACACCCAAAAACCAACATTAACCAAATGAAAAAAAATCTAAAAAACCCATTTACCTATAAAAAAAAACATTAACCAAATAAAAAAATCTAAAAAAAAATACCCATTTTACATATAAAAAAAAATACCCATCAAGCCTCCATCTTTAATCATCCCAGACGATATTAATTTTAAAAACTAATATTTTTATTTTACACTCAAAAAACAACATTAACAAATTTCTAAAAGACACCCATTTACCTATAAAAAAAATGCCAATAATTATTAAAAACAACAATAATTCAATAAAAAAAATACCATTTACCTATAGAAAATACCGATCAAGCCCGCGCCTTTTGTGACCCCACCCGAGCTAAAAACCGCCATCGCCCCGAAAATCAAGAACCCGACTAAATGCCTGCAAATTACAAAAAGGTCCATCAAGTTTCAAACATTCACAATCTAACCCACCAAATTCCGAAAAGCGACACTTACGTCCACACATTGAGGGTCTCGTTGTGCCATCGGAATACGCTTAAAAAAGTGTCTTTCAACGGCCACTCGCATCGGTAATAGCCTAGAATAAACTCGTTGTCTTGTAAGTAAGGTGGTAAATCTTCGTATTTAATTAATCTTTTTTCGAATTTCTTTTTGTTGTTTTTATTGTTATAAAAACGTTTTCTTTTTATTCCCGCCGGCATCTTGATTTCTCTCTCTCTCTCTCTCTAACCCGCCGGCGGGAAACCCGTGAATTTCCGAGCTTGAATATATAAATATTATATAATATGTGTGTATATATATATATTTTTTATATTTATAATGTGTGTGTTTATAATGTGTGTTTTTGTGTGTGTGTATAATGGAAGGTGGAATGAAAAGTGTGTGATTAGTTAAATTAGTAAAGTGGGATTAAATTAGTTAAATTTATTTAATGGTGTTATAGTTTAAATTGAGATTTAATTTTGGTAAACCATGTTTTGGATTTGGACATTCAATGAGAATAGAAAAAGGGAATTTGAGAAAAAGTGTTACTAGTACGTAGGGTCTGGTTGAAAATCCGAAAAATCCGAACTGAATCGAAAAATCGAAACTTTTTCGGGTCAGTTTCGGTTTACAATAAACCCAAAAAATACCAAAAAATCAAAAATAAAACCGAAAAAACCCAAATTAACCGGTTCGATTCGGTCCACAAGATAAAAACGATCAATATTAGATCTTGTGAAAGCAACCAACATAATCATTTATTTGTATTCACATAATTAAATAGCAGAGTTCAGATGGTAACATTACGGCAGTACAAGTTGGAATTTAGTTGTGTTCAGAATGTTACATTTTTGACACGTTTGGTAATTTACATTGGTTGATAATTTGTAAAATGTCTTTTTTTTAAGTATTTTTCCTACTTAAAAATCAATCCGTTGATGTGTCACATTACATACATATACAACTTATCAAAGGTTTTAATTGTTATTAATACTAGATTTAACAATTTTTTTATTTTTAATTAATATTTAAATTTAGGGTAAGCTCAACTAAGATTGTACTGTATTTTTATTTGGGTTTTTAGTGAGTTGAGTTTTTAGATTTAACAATTTTTTTTATTTTTAATTAATATTTAAATTTAGGGTAGACTCAACTAGGGTTGTAATATATTTTTATTTGAGTTTTTAATAGATTGAGTTTTTATTATGTTAAATATTTATATTTTGATTTATGAAATTATAGAATTTTATGTATAGGGATAAATATGTATTTTATTTGCGGTTTGAATTTAAAGATTGATTTTGAAGTTGTCAATAGCAACACTATGATAATTTATGCAAATTGTTTTGGTAAAGTTACATTATCACCCCAATGTGAAATAGATTTAACACTTACACCTTAGTTGAAAAGTAAATGCAACTAAGCTCTACTGATTATCAAACTTGAATCATTTAGCCAATGATTTATGTTTTTTAATTAACGCATTAAAGTTTGTTTGCTTTCAACTTATTTAAAGACCGGTTTTGCTTATTTCGTGTAAGACGTGATTCAATTGGTTAATTAACTTAACCTGGCCCCTTCTTTTTGGTTTAGGTCATGAATTAGACGTTTTTATTTTGAAAAATCCACTCTCACTTTCATATCTTTTACTTCATTACCAGTTACTAATTCCAATTTATAGAGTACAAAAGAATGTCATGAGTTAGATTAATTTCTTGTTATTCGATGAACGGGAAATATTAATTATGATACCAAACGAGCGCAAGAAAATCAAAATATTAAAATAAAGGGAACGGCATGAGAAAAAAAATGTAACTTTTTAAAGACTAGCACAAGAGCTAGAAATAAAGCATATAATGATCTCATTTATAATTGTTTAGGGACAATGTGGACAAAACATAAGATTACCTAACCTACCAAACGTGAGGCAAAAATTTGTAACTTGTTAACGATAAAGACCGTAGAGTATATTATCTCATATCGACTAGATAACGATCGAGTCTGTGGTTTATAAAGAGTTACTCATCCTTACCATTACGAGACCTTTTAATGGTAAGGTATATGAGGTTTAACATGGTATCAGAGAGGACCTAGCGATATTGGGCTCACCTCCATTCATACCCATTTAATATGTCCGCTCATAGGACCATTGAAATATCGGGTCACGAGCGATGGGGAGTGTTAGAGTATATTATTCCACATCGACTAGATAACGATCGAGGCTATTGTTTATAAATAGTTACTCATACTTACCATTACGAGACATTTTAATGGTAAGACATATGAGGTTTAACAAATACCAGTCACAAGTTAGGAAGTGTCGACTTTATAATTAACCACTTCAAATAAAATAGCATAGGCTGATTTCAAGTTTGGGCTAGGTCACGTTGACAAAGTTAGGAAATGTGATGTTCAATTATTTCCAATTGCTCATCGATGAGTTGGTTTTGATTTATAGCCCTTTCACTATATATATATACACACAAGTGTATTTCGTCAACGCGATGCGTGATGTGACGCGTGTAGTAGTGTAACCGTAATATTAGAAAAATTAATACTAAAATTTAGGAAAATTAATATTAGGTTTGAGTGCTAATTACCTGTTTGCAACAGTGTCATAAATGACAGAGATAATTTAATATGTTGAATTATCGAGAAAGATAAATTGATTTGATGAAATATTTTCTCTCCCATTTGAGAGGAAAGCAGAGAGATAGAGGAGAGAGATGTGCTAACCGTGAACATTATCTAGTTATTAATGTATTTTTATAACCGTGTTTTAGTACTTGACTTATTTGTAATTTGTATAATTAGAGAGGGTTTTGTTAATTATATGTTTCAAAAACTCATAAGAGGTCTACACATAAACTAATAGTAAGATACAGTCTATTTTTCAAATGTTTTTTTTAACTAACTTTTAAGCTGTTAGCTGTACAAAAGCCTAAAAATTATTAATTAATCAAATGAAATTTTACTTAAATACGAATTGGCGAACTTATATAACAAAATTTGAAAACTTCAAGATAAGTTTCACTTAGCCTAGCATTATCAAATTTAATTCAATATTATACTGTGAAAAAACACTACTGAATTATAAGTACAAATTCAATATAAAACAATCAAATTAATTTCAATCTGTATATAGCTGAGTTGAAAACATACTCCATTTTACACATACAATTGTCCAAAAATATATGTACTCCACTAATTAGCAGATGCCTTGTGATATTGGTGGGAGCGGTGGCGCCGAATGATACAAACGACTCTGTAGCACTGGTGGAGATTGTTATGGATCGCAATCATGGTGATGAATCATGATCTTGGTAGTTTATTCGTGGTGATGGTCGTGGATCGATCATGTACATGGTGAGATAGATAAGAGAAAGATATGCAATGGACAGTTGTGTTTCCCATCTATGTGGTGAGAAAGATAACGACGAGAGAAATATCATCTGACTATCTATACGTTAAGTTGCGTACAATTATCAATTTGTCGATACATCTAGTATATTCGTCTCACATTCTCACTTGTCGAACAAACTAATTCAATAAGATTTCATTCTAATGACCAACTATTTGGATAGTAATGCACCTAATTAAGTACTACTAGCCACTGCAAATATGTGTTTACATGATTAAAACTTTGAACATGCATGAACACAAGTCCTCTCGTTATATATATCAAATGATCCTTGTCATGATCAACTCCTTTGCTTTGCATCAAGAAAGAATAAGTTCTTCTCAAGCAAGAAACTCACCTGTGTACAATCATGTTAAGTCCTTTTGCATCAAAGCTCTTATTCAGGTTAAGCAATTGCCAATATGTGTGTATTCCATTAAGTATGGATTAGTAAGATCTATCGGGGTTCCAACACATGGCAGATGGGGATGAGAGCGGAAAACATTGAGCAAGAGAAGAATGAAAAGACATGACAAATTTGAGAACCGATCCGAAGAAGAAAAAATATGGAAGGATGTGAAGAAGAGAGACTGGGGGGAGGGGGGGTTGAAGATGGCGAAAAGGAGCGGAGAAGAAAAGATAATTGAGATGTAGAGTGGGAGGAGACGAGAAAGATAGAGAGGAGGAGGTGAGCTAGAGAGAAGGAAATGGCGGTGATGATGGTCCGGTACAAGAGGAGTAGCGACGAGCTTTCCACTGCCCCAAGCAGGCGTCGGTTACAACTGTCCTTTGTTTGATGAAGAGTTAGGGAGAAGACTGATATTTATGTAGCGATATATAAAAAATTAAGATCTAGTTATCATAATGAATCTGCTAAATTTTTCTACCAACAAGGTATGTGGATATATAACACTAAAACAAACAAGTATTTCCAGATCACAATATGTATCAAATTATAGACATGCTTGCACAAAGGAAAAAACAAACCAGGAGTCTATGTACCGTACCCGTATCAATAGATAACAGTACCTTCCGTAATTTATCGAGTTGATTTCATAAATTACGGATGGTACTGTTAAATTGCTTGTTTGTGCTCTTTTCCCTCCATGCAAATTTTAATAAGCATGGATTTTTTAACGCATATTCTTTTCCAAATTTTTTAAGCATCAAATATAAGAGAACTTAGATCTCCATAAAAGAAATCACCTCCCCCTCCAAAAACCCTGAAATCCTCAGGCTCGAAATCCACTTTTATTTCTTCAGGTAGATAATATTTTGGAGTGTAAACTTCTTGAGTCGTAGAAGGGGACTCAATAGCCGAAGACATTTCTATCATTTCCTTATATTTTGAGGATTGAAGCAGAAGCGCAAGCGCTGATGTAGCAGTTGCTGGTTCTAATAGAGCCGGAATGACATCATCGGGTGTTATAAGTTGTTCCCCATGGTTATGGTGGAGATAAGAATTGCAGGAATTTGTTTCGAGTTCGTGATTTTTGGTAGTAATTTTCATTCTGGTCTCATTGTTTTGGCTAGGGTTAGAGTTTTGTTGAAGATTGTTGCTACTATTATCGTGTGGTTTTAGCCATTTTATGTAACGACTAAGGTCGAAGTTTGTAACGGCGTTAAGTCCCCGATACTCAATAGCTGCCATGTCATATGCAACCGCAGCCTCCTCTTGTGTAGCTGCAATAACGAAAATTAAATATAAGGTGGCCTAATTAGAGGAATTGTGGTACATAATCAAAGATAGTTTAGTGAAGACTAGGTATAGGAAACTAGTATTTATTTGTGTAGAAATTAGCTTCTAGAGTGAGCTAGGGTTTAGGGTTGGCTAATTAAACTTGTTTAAACGAGAAATGGTCAAAGTGAAGCTTTTAAAATATACATAAATGCATGGAATTTTTGCACCATATGGCTACCAAATGGTACTCAGTATATATGTAGGGATTTATTATACAATGTCCCTTTCAATTAAAAAATTAATTAAAGAGCAACCCATGCATTTATTTTACACTTACGTACATTAAGCGTAAGCAGTTTTTTCTTTATAATCAAAAACCCTCATTACAAGGTAAAACTGCTTCGCATGTGACAGAGTTCGAATCCTGATGGTGAACGTGATATATCGGGTATCAATCACTTTTGATCAGCGTAAGCAGATCATGCTTATATAAAACCAAAAGAAACTATTCCTAACTATAAAATTGCAACTGAAAACATATTTAAGAAAAAATCGATAGTATGTTCATTTACTTTCATAAAGTTCTTTTTTGGGGAAAATTACCAAAAACATATAATTTTTCAAATCTAATTACCAAAAATTACAAACCAAAACTTTGATTCTCAAAACATACAACTCTAATAAATATGTGTAATTGTATGTTTGTATATTTTGAAAAGAAATTTTTAGGTGTCGTATGCTTAATTTGATAATATATTTTGATTAATTGTATGTTTTGTATATTAATTTTTTTTTAATTAATGAAGTTGAGTGATTACCATATGTACCAAGGTAAAGGTACTTGTTACCAAAGACTCTCCCAATCCTAGCTTCCCATCTGCCATTGTGGTGATGTCTGCTTAACCAGTGAAATAATTTCAACATTATATAACATCAACAATTTATATCCATATTTAGCTTGTGAAATAATTAAAAAACTTAACTTAATTAATTTATTCTAAATTAGTTCATACAAGAAAATAAAATTAGATAGCGAAAGAAAACGCATTAGTTATTACCTTGCTACTCCTCTGTATTTCGACACTCCACGAGAGAAACCGCTACTTTTTCTGCAAAGAAACTATGCTATTAATTTGATAAATAAGATTTATGAAATTTGTGATAAATTCAGTAGGTTTATTTGTAGTAAAATTAACATTTTACCTTCGTAATGATCCGATATATTCTTCTCTTGACATGCCCTCCATATCCTTCAGCTCCGTTTGATATGTTGTTAACTAGAAAAATTGATTCATATATATATTTACTTGTTTGCTAAATTTTATTTATCCATCATTTTTTAGAACTTACATTTAAAACGTTGTTGTAAAAATATAATTACCGGAAAGTTAAGGATGGTATCGGGACCCCAATATTTGAGTGCTGCCAAATCGTAAGCATGAGCAGCTGCTTCTTCTTGGTCATAAGCACCTGATAATCAATCACAATACTCAATATATACACGTAAATAGTTTAAAAAATATACAAGGTTATATTTTATGATCAAATACAAAGTGTCTGCCAAGTAATTAGAAAGGAATGATCTTCTTACACAAACATTTAATCGTTAAATAAATATTTCTCAATTTGGAAATAATTTGAATATTAGAACGATTCAAAAACATATTTTTCGGTGTTATCATGACTTGCCATAAAAATTTCTCAAAAAATAATAATCAGTTAAGTATTACGTACGAAAACAATTACTGCCCTAAATTACCAGAAAGTTTATAGTGTTGTGGGATATATTCCAGGTATTTACAACAATTTTTATTAAAGAACTTAATTAAAAATGAAAAAATAATAATAAGATTTTTAGTAGCACACTTGATATAAATTGAAAAACTGAGGTGTTTTATTTGATTTACTTAGTTGCACTTACCAAGATAGACTGCATTGACAGGATCCCAGCAAGCAATTATACACCAAAATCAGCATCATCATTTCAAATATTAATATCAAGTCAGTAAATAAAGATGGAAATTCTGTGTTGATATTGTCTAGATATGAAAATATTAAAATTTACATATATAATATAGTAACAATTTAAGGAGATTCTAACCTTGTCTTCCTTTCTTTTTCTGTGATTCATTCCAGCAATTCTTGTCCCACAAATGAGCTTCATATCTTCCAGTCCACCTATGCCTTATAAACATCGTAACGATTATCACAAAATGACATTTTTTAGAAAATTCGATATACAATCATTTTAGAAAAAAATAAAGTAAACACAACTGATACATACTTTGTGACGCCACGATAAATTGAGCTACGTTGAGGAGGCGAATCTCTTGGTATAGTTTTTCTCGTTCTTTTTGCCTTTAAAGGATAAGTATTTTTTGTGATATTATGACTATTATTATTAATATCACTAGCATTATTCGAGCTGTTTCCAACATTTTTCTGTGATAACTTCACCATGAAAACAAACACTAAGGAAAAGATTAAGTTATTTGCAAGAATGACTAAGTCCCTCCAATGAAGGGGTGGTTATAAAGAGAAGGATATATTAAAAAATCATTTACTCAAAAGAAAATATGGAAAATATTTTGGAAGGAGGTGTTTAGCCGGCAAAAAGTGGTGTATGCTTGTTTGGCCCCTTTATTTCTTCTTTTTCCCTCTTTACATATCACTATATCTTCATTTCTACTTCGTTGTATTTGTTGTCTCAAATGCAATGAAACTATCAAACTATATAGTATGATTAAACTGTTTTATTCCTAATGTTCACTCACTACAAAATAATGTTTGATTTAGTGAGAGTTAAAAGTTGTCACAAGCCTGTCGCTCATTTAAAAAGCTGTCACAAATCTGTCACAAATTGACTAAACTGTCATAAAGCCGTCACAAAAACCGTCGCTAATAAGCTCGTAACAAAAAATACCGTCACTAATCCGGACACTATTTTGTTTATAGTGACTACTCATTCTTAACAAGTTAAATTGAGTTATGGTCCTCATAGTTCCAACAAAGTTTAGTTGGTTCTTATATTTTTTCAACTGCTAATGACTCCAAGTAGTGACAGTGTTGGTCCTTCTATAATGTATATAATATGGAAGGAAAATCTTATTTTATTTTTTGGAAGTTAAGCAGTCACTATATCATGTCTATTCTGTTTATATCATATTATTAATATAAGCAAACTCAAGAAAAGTTAAGCATGTCCAATTTTGTCTAATTTTTTCAAAAATACTCTCACTCTATTTTAATAATTACCAATGTACCTGATCTAATTAATTAACAAATTGTTCTCACTATATTTTCCTAATTACGGATGCATTATAAATTAATTAACAATTCGTTTTAACTTGCATAACTACAATAAATGATACAAAATCTGAATATTATGTTCAAAATAAAACATATTACGAGATTTATGTCATTACGCGTCTCACACGCAAACGCGTATGTAGCTATTAAAAAGTGCATTTTGTGGTAAACAGTAAACTTAAATAGAAATTTCTTTACATTTAATTTTACATTCAGTTGATTTTGAATCATTCACAAGCTCATAGATCGCAGCCAAGCATGCCCTCTGAGTCCTTATCTACAATCTTTAAAAATATTTGTATTTTTTCAAATATGCCAATGCTTAAAAACAAAATAAATAATTATCTATACTCATAGTCGTTAATTTTTGTCAAACAAGATAATTAAATAATCAGTTATTGGTACCTTTCTCCCCTTTGTAGGATATGAAAGGTGCTACTTCTTGAAACTTATGCTATAAATCGACAATTTTCGCACGAAAAGTCCTCTTATTGGATGTTATTATCGTGTGCTAGCCAATGAAAGCGCTTAACTTGTTCGATTATATTGAATAAAATTAAGATTTGACAACCCAGAGATTATGAAATATTTAAATCTACACGAATTAACAAACATAATTTATTGGATCATGATCGATTAGCACCTACTTTGATGCTTCTCATTATGGGTATAGACGTTGTAAATACGTCGGAGTTCTAAAATATATGTCATTTGTTTAAATCCCCATATAATTCGTATGGACCAATCAAAAACTGTTAGATTATATTATCTCATATCGATTAGATAATGATCGAGTCTGTAGTTTATAAAAAAGTTAGCCATCCTTACCATTACGAGTTCTTTTAATGATAAAAAAATAATCAGTTATTTTTTAAACTCAGATACTCCTCAATTCACCATCATGATCTATTTCAGAATTTCGGATCAAAGATTGCAACCGTATCAATTGAAAGTGAAAGCTTCATGTTATGCTTCAATGGAGACACATTTATTCAAGTGTGACAATGCCACAATTAAAGAATAATCAATTTCCCAAGTCGCAATAGTTATGTATACTTGTGAGAAAGAGATAATGCTTTAGGATAGAATTTTATTCAACAAAACAATTCATTCCATTTACTCACAATGTTGTTATTAAATGTTAGAGAAATGAAAATTTGTGTCATACCTACATATTCCTAGGTCTATAAAGTACAGTAATATTGTGGTGTTAGCAATAATATCACTGCATAACCCTCATACAAATAACAAATTAATGTACTGATAATGATTGTTGAATTAATAAAAGAAGTCTCCCTTGAATAGTGTATAAATAAAAATATTATCGCCATTTTTGGAATTATGTTTAGTAAAGTAGTTAATTTTTTCAATAAAAAGTTTAAATCTAGTGCATCTCTGACCTTTTCAACAATTCCGATTCTTTCTTATGGAACCTAATTGTATTCAATATGTTTCGTGATTGTTTGTAGTAGCTAGTTAAACATAAGAGTTTGTGACAAATACTAAAATTGGGAAAAAAATATTTGATAGTCGAACGTTTGGTTTTCGAACATCTACATGCTTCCAAATTTAATCTCGAAAAACTTATGATTCAACAAAAAAAAAATGGGCGTAATAAATTGGCACAATAGTTTTTCATTATAGGCCATATTGCTATTCTGTGCACCA
Organism: Primula vulgaris; assembly: GCA_963920805.1. NCBI lineage: Eukaryota > Viridiplantae > Streptophyta > Magnoliopsida > Ericales > Primulaceae > Primula > Primula vulgaris. Next base: position 31,649,153 of record OY987220.1, read on the forward strand.
TTAATTCGGCTATTCTGTGTACAGTCTAGCTAACTAATCGCATATCGCAATATATAGAAGGCTATAGTTGAATTTTACGACGTTAGATAACAAGACTTCAACCCAGAACCATGGGCTCAAAGGAACAAAGATGTGACATATCGCATCTCACAACGTTAGTACGTTGAATTTATCACTATTTTATTTTGGGACGTCCTAAATAATTGATCATTTTACCTTTTTAGTAAAGTAATATATTTTAAATTATCATTTTACCATTCACATATCACACATAAAAAGTTATGATGTGACATATTTTGTCTTTTTACGGGTATAATTGTAACTTCATACAATAATGTTCACACCATTTTAAATTTCATATTCTGTCAAACATATCTATAATTTAATTAAGAGATGGGAGTAGATTAGATTATATTTGGTGGTAGAATTTTAATATAATTCGGTTGCATAACCTTTTGTTAATAACTAATAGATTTGAGATGTTGAATCTTTTGTCTAGAATGTAGAAGTTCTGAATTATTTGCCTAACTGACCTAAACAAAATTTGCTTGTATGAAAACAGAAAACAAAACTTTATTAACTATTTTTTTTAACAACAGAACCATTTTTATCATTATGCAGTAAAAAGAGAAGTTCTTCATGGGACAAATCCCCATGATAACTGTAATTACAGGATTCCGATAGGATTTACAACATAAACTAAAGTAAACCAAAACGAAACCGATCAAACAACGTGCTAACTGCAAAAGAGGGCAAAAAGGATCCAGATAAAGCCTTTCAAAAACCCCCTTTACAAGAGTTAAATGAGCTCGAAAAAACACCACTTTACTCATTATGCCTCCTAACCTTATAACTTACGACAACACAATGATCAATGCGATCTAAAGGGTGCTTATTTTCCCATAAAATACATTAATTTATTTCTGCTACTAATATACATATATGTTCTATTCAACTTAGTAGAATCTATATACCTTACCATTAAAAGGCCTCGTTATGATAAGTATGGATATCTCTTTATAAAGAACAGACTCGATTATTATATAGACGATGTGGGATAATTACTCTAACACAACTAATTAATGTAGTGAGTCTACACCAAGGAGGGTTTAAACCAAGTTCGTTTAAGGGAGTTTTTACACCCATTTTACATCGAGTTTACAATATGGACTAAGATGGATTTATAATGGCTTCTTTTATTTTTCGAGTTATTTATGATCTCTTTTTCAAAATAAAGATTATTTTTCAAACCATATTACCATAGAGTCTTGTTATTTGTTAGTGATTAATTTCTACTATTTGTTAATAAGACTATGGGATTGTAAAATGATACTAAAATTTATCATTGCATTGTTTTTATGTTTTAATCTGACTTTTAAGAATACAACGCTACTTTTTTGTCATTTAATCCGTTTTCGTTTTATTTTAATTTGGACATATGGGACTGTAAGCTAAAAAAAAGGACTGCAACTTAATAAAGTTTAAACCCAGGATTAGTATTAAATAAAAGAGGAAAAAAAGGTACCTTAAAACAATCACTACAAAAAAATACTCAAATAACGACGGGATTAATGACGTTATTTTTTGTTACGAGCTTATTAGCGACGGTTTTTGTGACGGCTTTGTAACAGTTTAGTCAATTTGCGACAGATTTGTGACAATTTTTTAAATTAGCGAGAGGCTTGTGATAGTTTTTTACTCTCACTAAATCAAACATTATTTTATAATGAATTCTCCCTCCTAAGAAAACACAAAAATGGGCTATTTCCTCAACAAGTACCAGCCCAATATGATAATATTCACATTGACAAATGACAGTCCTGGGCTACACTAATTATCAACGAGTCTCATTTATTTATTTTTTTAATCCCTTCAAGGTAAAACATACGAAACTTCACAGCTAACAGGGTTCGAATCCTGACGGTGAACATGATATATTCGAGTAACAACCACATGACTACCAAACACTTGCTTGACGAGTCACCATTGAACATATGGAGTTGGACTTGTTTTATAAGTTCCCTGACCACTACGAAATTACGTGCAATTTTGACCGGCTTATAACTTGTATCAAAATTATCGAAATGATTTTTTTTTAAATCCAATCATAAAATTTAAAATTAGAACTATATGATTAACGTAGTTTCGTAACGGAAAATTAAATAAGAACGAATGAAGTACTAATTTTCTGTTACGAGCCACCGTCCAATGCACCACAACATTACATATGGACCTATAACTCCATGACACGCCTGTCACATGGTAGTGAATGTAGGCCTATAAATGTAGGCCTATTCGGCGACTTTCAACATGTGAAAACAAAACAAAAGAAAAGGACTGTATTATAGGGTAGTGTACCCATTATTGTATTTTGTATTTTTTCACTTTGATGTATATAAAAGGTATCTTTTTCGTGCAGTAGGGCTTAATTTTGAAATGCTGAGACGTCGAATCACGTTATATCTTGTGTTTATTTTATATTTACGTTTTTAATATTTAATATATTATTAAGCTATTTAGTGTTGTTTTATAACATTTTATTCGTTTTATATTTTTAGAGTTAAGATTATTTACGTGAAAAGTGCAAAGTAAACGGAAACATGAACATGATCAAGAAATGAGAAAAGAAAAGAAAGGTTTTGGGATAAAAAAATGAGTTCCTCGATAACTACCGTCAGTACTAGTTTTTTTTTTAATCAGCACAGGCCCAACTTGTATTAAACAAAAATAAAAATCTTTACATGGGTCAAGCCCTATGTTGGCCGTCATTTCGTTCACATAAACGGTAAACTAATTATAAGATATCAGAATCAATAAGAACAAGTTCGATAAGAGAACTACAATACTCTAGAATGCGAGAAAAAACCATTATGTTAATACTTGAAAAACATTAATTTCTTAACTCAAAATTGGTTTCAATGAGTTACATCTTACTGCTTATACCCCTATCCTTATGACTCAGCATCCAAGATCAATGTGATGTAAGCAGTAAAATCAAGAGCCAACTTTTAAATTAAAGAAAGAGATTTATCCATTTTAACACAGGGTAAAACCTTCATTATAATATTAAACAAAAAAAATCAAGCCAAGAGGCCAGTTTATGTAATAAAATAGTCCGATAAATGTACAATTCATGCACAACTCCAGTTGTTTTAAGCAATAAAATGTTTTGCCCTAACACAAGGGGTCTCTTTTTGACCAAAACAATAGTGAGCATGCAATATTCTGGAAAATACATAGCGGTGAAAACAGTGACATTAAATCCATTTACATATTTCTTAGCCAAATAGTCAGACATTTGATTCTGCTCGCTATAAACATGACATAAGTCGCAGCCTACATAGCTCATAAGTTCAACAATATCCAACCAATCAGTAACCATATTTAGGGTTAGGGGAAATACCTCTAGCCCACCAGATAACTATTAACCCAGAGTCAGATTCAATAACAATATTATAAATCCCAAAACTATAACAAATAATGAGTCTATTTGTAATAGCCATTAACTCTGTATAGGTGTTAGAATGGGTTTATAGGTGAACAGAATAAGCAAATATCATAACACATTCATCATTTCTAAGAATTTCCCAGTCAGTACTAGTTTCAAACAATAGTACACAAGAAAAGATGAGATAGAAAAGTGAAAAGTAAAAAAAACAAGAAGACCCTGCTACTTCAAAGAGGGATTACCTAATTCTTTTGAAATTTAAATATTGTTAGTAGTGAGAGTACAAGAAAAATGTTTGCAAAAATTATTAACATAATTTTTCAGGTTAAAAGTGGTTGTCAATAGTTGAAGATTATGGACTCCTTAGAATCGATCATAATACAATTTCGTCTATCCATTTCGATCATAATTATCCATTTCGTCAACAAAAAATGTCGTCACCTTAGAACAATTAATTGGGAATTCATATCAAGTTTAGATCTGTCTTAAGAAACAAAAAGGAAATGTAAAAGAGGCATTGATTCATGTTTATTAGCAGAAAAAATGTTTCGTTTGGAAGATCAGCATGATATAAAGGTCATTGCCAAACCGGTGAAGGCGATATAGAAAGAGAAGAAAACGGGAGGCTCGAGTTCAACAGGGGAAATAGGGACTTAATTAGGTCGGAAATGTTCTTAACAAATTTATCTCTCCTTGGAAAACATTACAATCAAAATTATTCATGCTTCATGCTTCAAACATTATAAAATTTATTCACACTTATATGTTACAAAGATATTCTTAATCCAAACGTTACAATGTCTATTCATACTAGTTACAAAGTTTATATACATATATAATTGGTGGGGAAACCCCCTGTTGGATACGGGTCTTGGTCCGAGACGCGACCGGCTAGAGGCCTTGGCTAAGAGTCCTAATTATTATTTAATTGTTATTTCCTTTTTGCTATTAGATTCATTATTTCCAAAACTTTTGGGATTAGAATTAGTAGTTTCCTTATATTCGTTATTTTCTTTTGCTATTAGCATTATAGTAGTTTCCTTTTGGAATTCATATTGGACTCTTGTTATTTAGAGAGGTTTCCCTTCAGATTTATGAGGCATTCATAATAATAATACAATAGCTTTTCTTTAGCTTTTATCTCTCTACAATTGGTGCTTTTGAACTTATTTTGAGAACAAGTTGCGGTAACCAACGTAAGAACTTGCCCGAGGTTTAAGGTTTGCACCGTAAGAATAAACTAGGATGGATTTATCCATCTCCCCCACATTTTATTGATTTAAAAGATGTACAAAAAACGTGGATGAAAAAACGCTACATAACAAAAATAATGTTGTTACAAAGTAAAATTATACTTTCTTGAAGGTAATTACTCTTATAAAAAATAATTGTCACTGGAAATTTTCTTGGTTATTAGTAACTGCATGCACTTGGTTCTATAATCACCCCTTCAGAAACAATTTGCAAATCTTTTGCCAGTATCGTCTATCCGGCTCAGCTGTTTGCAGCTTCAATTTTGCTTCTTCGGCAAATCGTTTCTGGTTAACAGAAAAACGATATGTTTTTAGCTAAAAGTAAAAAAGAATGAGTTGGAAAAATCAACACATAAACCAGATTCATGTATTAAAAGCTGTCTTTGTCCCAATATTGTAGAAATTCAAATAAAGCAAACTTGTAGCTATGAGAATATTAACTAACTTCTTTAATTTAGTTCTTTGGAGAATTCCTTTGTTTCAACACACAAGGATTGAATAGAATAAGTCCCTTATCGCATATTAGTTTGATATGATTCTTCTTATTATTCTAAATTAGTGACTTTATCAATAGTAAGGACAAAGCCAATTGTGACTTGTTCAGCAGCTAGCTAGTGGTGACTTAGTTCGAATTGAAAAAGTACGGGACGGAATTACACTACAAAAAAATGTCAGTTTAGTATACCATCTGTTTAGCAACAAGGCTTCTTATAGTACTACAAGAGTCCTTAGTCTAACACACAGCTCTTAAAATAGTTCTACACAGTTCTTCGATTTTTCAAGGATCCAAAGTTGTTTTTACAAGTAAAACACTGAAATGCTCAGTGTACTTTAATTTACAAAAAAATTAGTGTTTATACACCAAAAAATCTTTATGAAAGAATACAATATATTTAACTGCAAATTTATAAATTACCTCTATAGAGTAATTACTGAGAAGACGATCAATTAAATTTATGAGAATATCCTTGGTGTACTCTGGATGTCCTTGAATACCAAGAATATGATCCCCGATGCAAAACATTTCCACTCTCGTTTTATCCGAATATGCTATCACCTTTACACCTAGTGGCACCTCCCAAACCTGATTTTTCATTTTCAAACTTCGTTAGTGTCAAAATTGGAAAGTGGTCACCCATCTCTTGCATAATGACTCAAACCTGATTTCTCGTTTTCAAACCTGATTTCTCGTTTTCAAACTTTGAGTTGCTACTATATCTTTTAACTTACACGTACATAATATTTCGTCGACATAGATATTATATCGTTAAAGCCAAAATAATTTCAAATTATAAACCATGCTTGAATTTTATTGACACGAAACCTCTTGTATTTCTATACTATCGTCATCCGGGTTATTCCCTTCCACTTTTTGTATTCGTTTAACTAAAACTTCATTAGATTTATTTATATATTAATATATATCATGTACATGTATCTTATTCAATTTAAATACTTATAATTTTTTAATTTTATATATTTTTATATATAACCTCTATATAAGAATAAGCTTTCTATAATAATATTTTTTCGTAGTTACAACGATATAACTGTATATAAATTTTAATGTAAATGAGAAAGGTCACCTCATCTTGATGGCATTCAATTATTGAAAGGGAGGTTGGAATTTGCTCAAAGCTCGATGGGGCAACAAAATCTTTTAGAATATTAACTTTTCTTAGGCCAAGGTCCCAACCAGTGCAAGCTTTTCCAACTTTTCCACCCAATGCTCTACATAAAATCTATACAAAATAAAATAAAATGATTATGAGGGTTGTTATAATCTGAACTACTTAATTATATCATATGCATTGCTCATTACAAAAGGATAATGCATGCTATGCTATATCAAACACATATTCCAGTCATCCTTTACATTGTTGGATATTCTAGAGCAAAGCATTGGTCACATTGGCTTCAATTTAATAAATATTAGCTATACTTTTTTTCTTAGAAAGAGGAACCAAATTGGGTTTGAAAGCGAAAACCCGTAACTAAAATCAATTGTTAATCAACAAGATGGCATAAATAGTTTAGCTATATAAGTTAACTTTTTTTTGCAAAATACACATTAGCTGTATTGCTTGTATGCTTTATAATTACGTTTTCGAGTTTTAAAAACTGTGTAAAAAAATTACCTGATGGCCGAAGCAGATACCAAGGACCTTCTTTTTCATAACATCCAATGTTTGCAATAAAATGCAAAGTTTTAGGATCCAATATTCATTTCCATAAGCATCATAAGGGCTACCACTAACCACAAAACCATCATAATTTTCTAGCTCTTCCATGTTTGGAAATTCACCTTCAACTACCCTAAATAATTCCCATTTTTCACTTTTATCACCAAAAGCATTCATAAACACATTAAAGTACCCTCCATAAACTTCCTTCACATATTCTGAGTCCTTGCAAGCTAGTAACAAAGCATATCTTTTCTCATTTTCAATACCCATATCTAAACAAAAAAGAAGAAAAAAAGACAATGAGCAAAGTGGAGTATATGTGTGTGTGAGAAATAAAAAGAGAAAGAGAAAGAGAGATTTAAAGGTTTAAAGGTTTGGTTTTAAGCTAAATGTGGAATTGATTTTGGTATGAAATGTTTTCAAGATTTTTGCTGTTATTTATACTACTGGTACAGATACTGGTAATAAAGAAAAGATTCAAAGTCTACGCAGAAATTGAGTCAATATAATAATATTACTTAAAATATAAATACGCGGATCAGTCTCACCATATCGACAAATTTTTCATAACGAACAGTTATAGTGATAAAAACCATATAATAACATTAGACTCACACTCATCTTATTATAAATAAAGAAACACACATCTACTATTTAAAAACAAAGAGTCTTATGACATCTTCTTACAAAAATTAATATTATCTTATTAAACGTTTTGACTTTTAATATACTATTATGGTCATCAAACCATTTATATATTTCAAAATAAATTATAGAGAGAGATGAATAGAGATATTGAAAATTGATATAAAATTCAAGTGGCTTATTAAAACTCTAAAAGTGGGTTTATATCTTTATATTTAGACAAAGTGATGATGATTAAGATATGATTGCTCTTAGGGTCCACCAAGTGATGAAATGAAGGTTCAGACCACTAAGTAGAGATGTTAGTTAATGGCATGCAAAACGTTTTTTTTTTATGAAAAAATCATTTCATACTAGAAAGTATCAATAATGTATATTTACAATAAATCTATATAACCCGACATTAGAAACAGACTATATATCCGAGTGATGACCTGTCAATAGACATTTCAAAATTAAAAAACAATCTCTCTCAAACAATTAGCAAATATCTGTTTTCTCTCTCTTCTTTCAAAACACAATCAATTCCATTAATGTCTATAGATCCTCGGTGGAATTAATTGTGTTTTGAAAGAAGAGAGAGGGTAGATAGATATTTGCTAATTGTTTGAGAGAGATTGTTTTTTAATTTTGAAATGTCTATTGACAGGTCATTACTCGGGTATATAGTCCGTTTCTAATGTCCGGCTATATAGATTTATTGGTATATTTAGGATAAATATTATTTTCATTACGTCCGTGAATTTGGATTGAAGGCCATGTTATGTTTTCACTTAGACAACAAAATAAGCATAGAATAAATATAGTTATATACTACTTTTATATTACTGTTAGCATCTATGATTCTATGAATATTTGATATTAAATGTTTATTTGGAATACTTGGTATACGTATATTATATGAAAAATCAGCACAAGCTTAATCTTGCTTAATTGTTTCTATATAATAATTGATGTACATATATATATCTAAAGTCAGCACAAGCTTTAATTAGTCTTGTTCATTTGGAACAGTTTAATTAAATTATATAATATAATTTGAAGTAGGAAATGTGGTCACGTGGAATGTGAGGGATTTAAAAATTTAGCATAAGGACCCATTGGACAATAATACTCCATGTTATATGGATGGCATTTTTTTATACCGGTAATCGTTGTGCACGCGTTTGTGTGTGCGATATATAGTGACATAGATATGATCATGACAAATAAACTTAATATTTTTTAAAAAATTTAAATATCGAATGATTAAATATAATTAATTAACAATCGTATATAAAAAGTAATATAATGTTTTACTCTTATAAAAAATACACAACGATTTTGTTTGGAATATAAATGTGTGTAAAATAACATTTTTTAAGTTATTTATGTATTTGAATTGAGTGATGACATTTAAGAGTAATTACAATATTAGAGTTAGGGTATTTTTGAAAAATTTGGACAAAATTGGACAGTCTCAAAATGTTTGAGTTCATACATACCGGTTACTAAGCTATTTTCCACGGTACAAACTTATTTTTCAAACAAATAAAATGTTACTTCCTCCGTCCCAAAAGATTGGGCATCTATATATCTACGTGTAATTTTAATCGACAAATAACTCATAAATAAGTTGTCGAAATCGAATTTTTTAAAAGTTAATCACATAGTTCATATGTTAAACTATATGAATAAAATTTTATATTTTAAATTTTAACAATTTAAGCTTAATATATTTACCGATAAAAATTATACATATTCAATATTTTAAAAGGAATGGAGTAATATGTCAATGTCAACCATGGAGACCACATTCAACACGAAATGGTTTCCATATGAGGCCCACTAATTCCTCTATCAATCTCTTTATTTGGAAATTAATCTCGGTCCTTCTTACTTGTTTTAACTAAAAACCTAAACCACCATTTTTAATAACAAAATTACTTATAAAGTTTTGGGAAATGACAATTTAGTACATAGTTAGAAAATTATTTACAAAAAAAATCGGTTATTTTGAACTTAATGACTCTTTTACAAAAAAACACATATTTTGAAAAACTTATTTACAAATAGCTACATATCTCATTAAAAAATATAAAAAAAAATTAAAACCAAATTAAAAAAAATCAAAATTTAAAAAAATACATTTTTTATACAAAAAATATGTGTGATCATGTCTAATCTTGTTCAATTCTGTATGTATAATCATGCTTGATCATGTCTAATTTTATCCAATCATATTCAATCTTTTATATTTAATCTTATCTAATCCTGTTTGATATTATGTACACATTTTTTAATTTTTTTTTGATTTTTTTTTTGTATATTTTGTTATTTTTTATAACATATGTACCTAATTATAAATAAATATATGTATCTAATTATAAAATATTTTTTATAATTAAATTGATTGATATGTATCTATTTTGTAAATTTACTAAAGTTTTCTCCTTTTCCAAATCTTTTTAACTAACATGGAGTTATAATTTCATAATCGATCTACTAATTGAAGGCTATTATTTTAAGACTCTTCAGGTTCTATCTTGTTTTTTCCGGCCCCCTCTTTTCTCCTCATATGTGCTAATCTTGCACTTTTTTCTTATAAACTTTTATTGTTAAATACTAGCCTATATTAGCAAGGTTTTGACAATTAGAAAATCCAAAGAAAATTTGATTTTTTTTTAATTTAAATAAAACAAGCATATTTTTTATTACTAAGATTTTTAAATGAGTATAATTTTGATTTGGGTGAAAAGGGAGAGTTCTCTAATACTGTGGGGTTTTAATTAAAAACAAGATACAATGGATAGCTAAGTTGGAGTTAATTTTAGAGAGATTTTAATAAATAATTTGGACGGCAATAATTGGACTTGTCGATGGAAAATGGTGATGGAATAGAATTAGTGATCATGACACAACATAAAAGTGAATTAAAATTCAATTAAAGTTGAAAAAATCAAACATCAGTTTTTGTGTACAAGACTCTGGTTTCTTAAAAACGATCCCTACAAGTTTTTTTTTTTTTTACATAATAACGGTTTATTTTTTGAAAATTATTGATAAAGTGGGTGTCGTTAAATTTCAACAATAATTTAGCAACAAAAACTTTTTCTAAATTGTTGCTAAATTTAACGATACTCATTTTACCATCAGTTTAGCAATAGTTTAAAATTTAAAAGAATAGTTGGTTGTTAAAGAGTGATAAATAGTTTTATTAGTTTTTAGTTTTTAGTTTTTATATTTTTATGAGAGTATGATATTATTGTAATTAATATAAAAGTGTAATAATATTTTTAAAAAAAAATGATTAAATTAGACAGACTTATTTAACTTTGGTTGAATTATTATAATAGAATGATACGTGTGCATGCAATTATTGCACTCGGTTACTTCCACAAGTGTATATTTAATTTGGTTTGTTGAAAAGAAAAAAGGAAGTTCCATTTCACCGACCACTATATTTTGTTTCCGAATGCAAGCTATACTTATACATTCATAATAATATACTACTCTTTCATATACTAGAAAGGTATATTTAATTGATTCATGTAATCATATAATTAATTAAAAGATTCAATTCAAATCTTTATATTTGTCTGTTTTAAGTTACTACTCAATTTTGGGAATCTTTTAAAAGGAAAAAAACTGATTAACCAAATGGAAGGGAGGGATGGTATGTATATTAACATATTTAAATACGTGGGAAATATTCTTTGAGATTTAATTATTCACTATAGTTTGTGAAAGTATATTAACATAATTAATAAGTATTCCGTAATTGCCGATTGAGTGAGTGAAAGCATGATATAAATATTAGAATTTTGGATTTAACAGTTACCTAAAAAGCTACAACAAATACTTGCCATATTCATATGAAACATTTAGTAACTAATTATTTTTGTTGAAACCTTGATATGCAAGTGTATATGTATCTATATGAAATAATACATGTTTGTTGAAAAATCAATACCTTATTTGATACAATATTTAGTTAGGATCTATTAGAGAAGTAGTCCCCTGTTACCATTACATTATCAAAAGTCTATATGTGGTTTGCATGCGTGTTTAGGGATTAGGAACTTGCTAATTTAGATTCAAATTTACAAAGCAGCTGAATAAAGCATACCGAGAATGTCTAACTTTTTGAAAGATTTAGGTTTTAGATTGCTATTACAATACCAAGAGACTTAGTTTAAAAATTAATACTGTCAGTTTTGTAATCAACTTTGAACCTATTCTAAGTATAATCCAAAGTTTTTAGGGCAGTAAAAGTATAAATTTATTAACTTATAATAGCTTGAAAGCTTTGGTAAGTAACTTTGAAGTTATTCTAAGTAGGGGTGGGCACGGTCCGGGCCGGTCCGGTTTTTAGTAAAACCGGAACCAAAACCGAAATTAATTTCGGTCTGGTTATTTTCGGTTTTCGGTTTTCTGAAAATGTGAACTGAACCGAACCAGACCGAAACAAACCGGTTCGGTTCGGTTCGGTTTCGGTTCTGGTTCGGTTTCCGGTACCGGTTTAAGTTTTCCGGTACCGGTTTTGGTTCAAAATCCAGAATTTACAAATTTACAAATCTAAAAGTAAAAGGTTTAAAAATAAAAAATAAATCAAGAATTTACAAATTTAATTTTCAATACGAAAAGGTATGAATTTACAAAATTCATTTTTAACACAAAATTCAGCTTTTTCCAATAAAGCTACAACCAAACAATATGTTTCCATTCATAAAAGTCCAAACATACATAGTTATAACTAATCATTTACTAAACATCGATAGCGTGTGTAATGATCTACTACTTTTAATAATTATGAAAAAAAAAAAATGCAAACAACAAATGATATAAGAGACTAATAAAATAATATAATTGCAGTAGCTGGAAATTGGAATCAGAGAAAAAAATGCATATTTTTGCCTTTATAAGTATGGATGGTCACCATTGGATCACAGACAGAGAGACTGAGAGAGAATGGGACTAAGAAATGAGTGATAAATGATAAGGATGGGGGCTAAAAAAAAAAGCCCTAAAAGACATTTACATTACTGGTCCTTTATTTTGTTTGTTTCTTTCTTTATTTAACCAAATAAATTAATTTGTACATGTATGATATAGAATTAATTAGTATATTTTTTCGGTTTTTTCGGGGTTTTTCGGTTTTACGGTTTTTCGGTTTTACGGTTTTTTCGGTTCGGTTATGCAGTGAACCGAAACCGGCCAGAATGGTTTTCGGTCTTCTCGGTTTCGGTCTTTTTCGGTTTCGGTTTCGGTTTTTTCGGTTTCGATTTTTTTCGGTTCGGTCCGGTTCGGTTTCCGGTCTGGATCGGTTTTTGCGGGTTTTTACCCACCCCTAATTCTAAGTATAATTAAACAAAGTTTTTGCCTAGTTATAATAAAATAGTTGTAACTCATTCTAAACCATGATTAAAACGAGCAACAACAGACTATTTAGCATGGTGTGTCACAGCCTAACAACAACCCACTAGACTAGTTTTATATGTTGTCATTGACATGGTTATACATATCCATTATCCATAGTTTGTGATGCATTTCACGAGTCTTTTTGTGCTTTTGTTCTTCCCATTCTGTCTTCTTTTTGTGTAGTTAGTGTTATTGATGAATATTAGTCCTTAGACAGTATAAACTTTTGGATTTTAAATAAATTAATGTCGTAATAGTTTGTTAGGCAGTTTGTTGAAAATTTAAATATATTCAGTTATCCACTAGCTTCTGCATTGCTTTAACTTTTGTTGTAAGTTGTAGTAGCTTATATGGCTTTTGGGTTTGCTCCAGCCACATTGAAGGGGTCCAATTAATTGGATGGTTATTGGGTAGTACAAAAACGTAGGCTGCATTTGTGGCGAAAAAGCTAGTTTGCTTTGTTTGGATGGAACATACTTTTTATGTTTAACATATATTTATATTTCAATCGTAGGCTGCGTTTGTGGCGAAAAGTTAGAGCTCTCTCAGATTTCAGACAAATCTGATGTACCCATTGATGATGCGATATTGATGGGGGTAGTTGGTGGTATGAACAAGGAAGACACCGTCTACGGTTTAGGATCACATAGCTCATCTTTCCTCGTCAACAACTCGAATCCAGGTGCATCAAGTTCGACACTACCGCAACAGATTTCTATTAGCATGCTTCAAGACTTTATGGAAGGATCATTAACTGAATTTGGGTTGCAAAGTGAGGATAATGTCCGGAAACATACCGGGAAAGCAGTCGAATTGAGAATGGGTCCTTGTGAAAGGACACTTCTCGAGATGCAGAACTTATTGGTGAGTCTGACCGTCACTTTACAAAGTCAGGTACGTAATCTTGAGAACAAAGTTAATTCGGATGATGAGGCCGGGAATGAAGACATGGCAGAGAATGACCTCAACGATCTCGAGGATTAGGATAACATTGGTGGCGGTCAAAGTGGCAGCGACGATAAGTTTTTTTTTCTTATGTTTTAGTTTTATGTTAAATTTGAGGTTGTAGGGCCTAACAATATACGTATGAAAACAATGACATTTGGGTAGGCGTTGATAACAATGACTTTTGAGTAGGCGTACGTGAACAATGATTTTTGGGTAGGCGTATGAGAACACTGACTTTTGGTCTTGGGATGGCGGAGATTATGCTACAATGTATTTTGGTTTGTAATATTTTGCATCCTATGTAATGAAAATGATGTTCTGTGCTGATTGGTTTTTGTTTAACTATTAGATATATAAATGTAATATTTAATTATATATATATTATACTATTATATTTAAATGAGTGTATTAGATTTCTAAAAATTAGCAACATATTTTTCTTACACCAAAAGAATGTAGTAACATATTAGCAAAAATTTAGCAACACATTATAATTTTTTTTTTAAATAAAATAAAGAAATAGCAACACAATACCGACATAAGTAGCTACAAGTAGTTATATAATAAAATAATCTAGCTCAAAATTGTAACCGATTTGCAACAATATGTATGTGTTACAGATGTGTTGCAAAATGTGTTGCATTATACATAAAAGTGGCAACAGAATAAGCTTGTTACAATTATGTTGCTGATTGAAATTAGTAACAACATAAGTGTTACTAAAAATCAGCCACAAGCCAAACAGTATCACAGTAGTTTATGTTGCTAATCTGTTACCGATCACTGATCAGCAACAGAATTGCTCAAATACAAACAGAATATTCTGTTGCCAACTGTTAATTTTCTTGGAGTGGACGGCTTTGTGACATTTTAGTCAATTTACGACAGATTTATCACAGCTTTTTAAATTAGCGACAGGCTTGTGACAGATATTAACTCTTACTAAATCAAACATTATTTTGTAGTGGGTTAAAGGTGGAACGAAATAACATGCAAAGAATGCTTAAGGTACAAGGTACGTACTGCTTATGAGAATTTATTTATAGTCACTTTTACTGATAGATGCTAAAAGAATATTAGAAGTGTATTAAAGTGTATATAATTTGGTAGCAAACCATCAATTTTAACTGATAGAATTGATTGATCACTTGGTTCGATATAGATACATATACACTTGCATATCAAGGTTTCAACAAAAATAATTAGTTACTAAATGTTTAAACATTTAAAATTATAGAAATAAAAGAATACAAAAACTAATTTTGATTACCGAGGAATTCTCCCAGGAACCACATGGATTAGTATCTTATTAGCATTGGGGTACTCATCATGAATTGGATTGTTTTCAGCTTCTTGTGCCACAGCAGCAGCGGCTTGTGCCGCATCAGCAGCGGCTGGAGCCTCAGCGGCTACGGCTGGAGCTGCGGCAGCACAACTGCAATCTCAGCTGCAATAGTAGCCTCGGCACGCACATCAGCGGCACGAGCCTCAGTGGCTTCAGCCTCCATAGCTAGTGTCACACTTAGAGATGCACTATTGGGGATTGAAGTCCCCATGCTATCTCTACTCTCGGGAGTGTCTAGCGTATCATGAAGGTGATAAGCCCCTAGAGTATTAAGGTTGCGATTGCCATATCCACGACCACGACCACCTGAACCACTTGAACGACGACTATCGGTACTGGAACCAGGGACACGATAACTACTCATCTGTTTACACACACAGCAAAATATTTAGTATTCAATTGCTTATCAATAACCTAAGCCGGTTCTTCGCTGTATATAAGAAATATTACAAACAAATTCATAAACAAATTCAATCATTTTGTTTCCATATCGAGTGTTTACCCAGAACCAAAACCAATTTCCACCAAACCAAATAGTTGTAGTTAATAAAAAAAATACACTAATAAAAGAGACATATACCTATGCTTTGATGAACCCAGAACCGAAACCAATTTTCACCAAACCAAATAGTTGCAGTTAATAAAAAAAAAATACACTAATAAAAGAGACATACATATGCTTTTATGAACCCAGAATCGAAACCAATTTCCACCAAACCAAATAGTTAATAAAAAAAATTACACAAATAAAAGAGACATATACCTATACTTTGATGAACCCAGAACCGAAACCAATTTTCATCAAACCAAATAGTTGCAGTTAATAAAAAAAAAATTGCACTAATAAAAGAGACATATACCTATGCTTTGATGAACCCAGAACCGAAACCAATTTCCACCAAACCAAATATTTGCAGTTAATAAAAAAAAAAATTACACTAATAAAAGAGACATATACCTATGCTTTGATGAATCCGAAGGTAAGGTAAGATTTATTTCCCCCCTCCTATGGTGTTCATATAACAAACCCACCCAATATTCATTTTTAAATATCAAATCAACATTGATTAATATAGATATATCTTTATTAGTTTAATATTTCATATAAATTTTAGAAAATTGGGGGTTTTAAAAAGAATGGATTTTGGGGGCTGTAAAAAAATCATGTCTTTATTCTCACAGATTTGTTTGATGTATATTCACATTATGAGTATCAAAATTAAAAACTATAAAAGATTTAGATTAGCATAAACAACACATACCATAAAAAACACAAAAATAAAAACTATTAAAAAGATAAAATATGTAATTTAAAACTATTTTTTTGGGTTTGTAATTTGTAATATGTAATTTGTAATTTAAAACTATTTTTTTGGGTTTGTAGAAAGATAAAATATGTCTATTAAATTTTGGTTTGTATGACAATTTAGTAAATAAAGTAAATAATTAAAAAGTGGTACCTATGAGAAATGTGAACTACTTATCAAGATATCTGGAAGGAATATAAGTTGTTATGAGCTACTTATAGGGAATTACCCATAGAAAAAACTTACTACTCACATAATTTTCAAACTATTCAGGAAATTCGTCATCGACTTTGGCCGAAATTTTTTCATCCGTGTAAGCTAAGCTATTATCTAGCAAGTATTTGATGAAAATTTCTTCATCACATGTTACTAATTAATAGAAAAAAAAATGTATGACATATCTCTGCCTTTTCTAAGAATAATATCTTTAATTTGTTAAATTAGAGAATAAATAGTCCAAGGACATTTTTCTTTATTGGCTATAATATTGACCAATTTTGAGAATCACTTTCAATAATGAAACTATCTTCCTCTATAATTAATAATTCTTGTAAGATAGCAAAGGTCTCAACTTTTAATCACATAATTTCTTCATCACATGTTACTAAGTAATAGAAAAAACTTACTACTCACATAATTTTCAAACTATTCAGGAAATTCGTCATCGACTTTGGCCTAAATTTCTTCATCCGTGTAAGCTAAGCTATTATCTAGCAAGTATTTGATGAAAATTTCTTCATCACATCTTACTAATTAATAGAAAAAACTTACAACTCACATAATTTCTTCATCACATGTTACTAAATAATAGAAAAAACTTACTACCCACATAATTTTCAAACTATTCACGAAATTCGTCATCGACTTTGGCCGAAATTTCTTCATCCGTGTAACCTAAGCTATTATCCAGCAAGTATTTGATGAAAGTTTCTTCATCACATGTTACTAATTAATAGAAAAAACTTACAACTCACATAATTTCTTTATCACATGTTACTAAGTAATAGAAAAAACTTACTACTCACATAATTTTCAAACTAGTCAGGAAATTCGTCATCGACTTTGGCCGAAATTTCTTCATCCGTGTAAGCTAATCTATTATCTAGAAAGTATTTGATGAAAATTTCTTTATCACATGTTACTAATTAATAGAAAAAACTTACAACTCACATAATTATAGCAACACATTTTTATGTTGCTAATTTGATGGGGAGGTCGTGTTACTAAATTGATGGTAATTTTGTTACAGATTTAGTTCAGGAAATTTGGCAACTCTTTTAGTAACAAATTACAGTGTTGCTAACTTTAAGTTGCTATAAAGATGGTGATTTTGTTGCTAAATATTTTTCACAATTTATGTTGCCGTTTTGTTTGTGTTCTGTTGCTAATCAGCATCAGAAATTGGCTCATTCTTTTTCGGTGTTGCTATCTGTGATATTTCTTGTAGTGACGGCTTTGTGACAGTTTAGTCAATTTGCGACAGATTTATGACAGCTTTTTAAATTAGCGACATGCTTGTGACAGATTTTGACTCTCACTAAATCAAATATTATTTTGTAGTGGGTTAAAGGTGGAACGAAATAACATGCAAAGAATGCTTAAGGTACAAGGTACCTACTGCTTATGAGAATTTATTTATAGTCACTTTTACTGATAGATGCTAAAAGAATATTAGAAGTGTATTAAAGTGTACATAATTTGGTAGCAAACCATCAATTTTAACTGATAGAATTGATTGATCACTTGGTTCGATATATTCAATTGAAAAAATATTCGAGTGCATGAAGAATACACTTATATTCGAAAGAAGAATTAGAATATTCGTATCATTTTAAGGATACAATAACAACACCCAACCTGACAACACTACAAAAAAAAATACTCAAATAACGACGGAATTAGTGACGGTATTTTTTGTTACGAGCTTAGTAGTGACGGTTTTTGTGACGGCTTTGTGACAGTTTAGTCAATTTGCGACAGATTTGTAACAGCTTTTTAAATTAGTAACAGGCTTGTGACAGCTTTTGACTCTGATTAAATCAAACATTATTTGTAGTGAAAGAATAACAACCCTAGCTAAGAATGGAATATTTAGCCACACCATAAAATAAAATAAACAGAGGAATTACAAACTTTGTAATCCTCTCGATTAAAAGAAGTATTATTTTTTATATCTTTCCCTTAAAGCACTACAAGAAAAAAAACACTTTTGGGATACTTTGGCAATATTAGTATCTTGTATGCATATAAGAATCAGAACATATGAATTCCCTTTTTAAGATTGGTTAACGTACTAAATTTGGCAACAATATTTATACTAATAAGTAATTACTAGAAATAATGCTAATGAGCCAGAAATATTAATTCCAAATAAATTTAGAATTTTATTTTCACTCCGAAATTTAAGAGTCTGCTATTCGGCCATATATTTAATATTTTTAATTAATATTTAAGTTTATGGTAGTATCAAATAGGGTTCTATAATATTATATTTGAGTTTTTATTTTGTTGAATCGTCAAATAAAATATATTAAAATTTTAAATATTTTTAATTAATATTTAAGTTTATGATAGTTTCAACCAGTGTTACATAAATATTATATTTGGGGTTTTATTTCTGTTTTGATTGGGTGTCAAAAAAATTCTAAAAATTACATAAATGACTGTCTGGTAATCAGTTTGGTTGAGTCAGTCTGAGTTTATAGCGTTACTGAATAACCAGCCCTCAACCTGAATTTGAAGGAAACGTTATAACTAGCTAGTTGCTTCCCTTGCTTGTTGGAAAATTGTAACAGAAGTTGGTTACTATCAAGAATGTAAAATTGAAATTTCTTTAAATGTATGGAAATATTAAGAAAATTAATTAGTTAAGCATGATCAGATATAACAATCAATTTATAAGTATTTTGAGTAAATTATACAAAAATTAGCTTGTCATGTCTCCATTTATCAAAATTAATGTTTGACCTCCTCACTTTTAAAGTTCCTTGTTATTTCCCTGCATCAGCTAATTCATCTACTTGAGAAAGCTATTATGATAATTAAGTTCCTTATATACAAGAAAGAATATGATTTCCCAATAAAATATTATATATTGTTTTCTAATGTGCTTAATTAGCATCCCCTCTACACCACAATATTAAAAAAAAATGATGAAAAAGTAAAAAAATTCTATGTTTTTTGATTAAAAAATATTGAATATTATGAAGAAAAAAACTCATATATAGGGTATGTAAAAAAATTATTTAGAATATCGCCCCTCCTATTTCTCAAATTAATGGTTAATTCCGCCACTGTATGGATGTGGAGTTTGTACCATCCGAAATGGGGTGTAGCCTGTAATCAGAAATTGTAAGCGGTTGCTGAATTTTACTATCCCGGACTAATCCAGATACAACACCCGAGATTCCACTACAAGGAAGCGATGAGTGGAGACGATTTTTCTTGAAAGAAACCGCAATTTGTAAGATCAAAATAGTAAATCCATGAACAAAAATAATTTTCTGATCTCCAAATCTAATTTTTAGGGACCCATATTGTTTTTAAAAAAATGTCTCTAAAGACAATGTCATACCAAAATAAGGAGGCAATTTAAATTTGTCTTTAAATATTTTGATACAAAACTTAGTTGTGCTCATACTGGTACAAAAATGTATTTGATGATAATTTTTTTTTTTTAAATTTTGGTCGGTAATCTTATATTTGGAGAGAGAAGAAATTGTTTTTTGTCTCTAAAACATTATTTTGTCTTAAAAATTACTATTTAGCGACAAATTTTGATTGTATCTAAATCCTATTTTTTTGTAGCGAGTATTGTATCAAGAGTCTGGTTACACCTTATATTTACGCCTAATTCATTCTATATTGTACGTTAAAAAAATTCAAGTAATTCTTGCTAAAATATTGAGTCACGGTAATACCGATTTATTTGGTTCGATAATGATACTACTTTTTAAAAAGCAAGCTAATTCGGTACGGTATTGATATGAGTTAAAAATGTCGGTAACGTAACGATGCCACTGCTAGGGATGAATGCATGCAATTCTATAAAACTTATAATCGGTCAACAGAAACATACATAAATAAATAGCTTTGACTGTAAAACCGAGTCCTATTTACAAATAAATAAAATATGTAGAAAAGCTTCTAGTAAACCCGATTGATCCTGAAATTTAATTGGTCCACACCAATTAAATAGTCAATGAACTCAACCACATAATTTAATGTAGATTTTATTTTTTTATTTATTAATTGAGAGTAGTTATCACTAGACCGAGTTACCAATATGTATTGATCAGTTTGAATTGAGTTAACACCATCCCTAAAAAAATAGTGTATCAGGTTTACACAATACTATTTTTTTTTTTTAATGAACATGTCTGCTTTATTAACGATAGTAAAATTTTAAACATGGAACAACAACCTCCATGTTGGCTTATAACAAGATTATGATGATAAATAAATCAGAAATAAAGTTGTATCACATAATAATAAAAGATCTAATGCTGCAAAATCACGAAAAAAAATTGTTACAATTGCAACCTGAGCATTCTCAAACTCAAAATCACTTCGCTTCGATGGTCTTAATCCTATTATTTATATCCGCTATCCTTATATTCTCATACGTCTAGATCAATGTGATCTTAGTATTAAGATAACACAATACACAATACTTATGCATACGAGTTTAAACTTTATGCAAGTACCTGATACCACCGTAGCAAACTTAACTTATGGACAATATTTTTGCAGATGATTAAATTTTGTTTCTAAATGCTAACTTTTTAGGAAAAAATAATAATATTTTAGGCACAAAATTAATTTTTTGTCCCTAAATCTAACTTTTAGGCACATAATTTGAATTTTGTTTTGTCTCCAAAGACAATCTCATACGAACATAAGCAGACAATTAAAATTTGTCTCCAAATAATTTTTGAGACGAAATTAAATTGTCTCCTTATGTTCGTATGAGAATGTCTTTGGAGACATTTTTTTTTCAAATTATGTGTCTAAAAGTTAGATTTTGGGACAAAAAAATTATTTTTACGTCTAAAAGATTGTTTTTTTTCCGAAAAGTTACCATTTGGAGATAAACTTTGATTGTCGCTATAAAAATTGTCCCTGATTAAGTTTGTTGTAGTGTACATAAGTACTTATACGAAGAATTACGATTAAATTTATTACAGAAAATTCTATGCTCGTAATTAACTGAAAAAAGTACGCCTGTACTTTAAATGAAATAATGTCGTGGACACAACTAAAATACACTTTTACTGACATTTAGCAAATTAGTTTTGTAACTAAAAGTATTTAGTAATTACACTATAAAAAAATACTCAAATAGCGACGGGATTAGTGATGCTATTTTTTGTTACGAACTTATTAGCGACGGTTTTTGTGACGGTTTTGTGACAGTTTAGTCAATTTGTGACGGCTTTGTGACAGTTTAGTCAATTTACGACAGACTTGTGATAGATTTTGACTATCACTAAATCAAATATTATTTTGTAGTGTTAACCGCCTATTTGAGGAAGTTTAACAATGTTAAGGGATGAGCCTAATTAATTGTTTAAGGGAGTAAAAGTAATCGGAAACAAGTAATATATATAGGAGGAGCAAAATGAAAGGCAGTAAAAGAATTGGGGAACAAATGAAACTTTTTGAAAAATGTTGAAAAGGTTTTAGCTACTTATTTTTTGGTTATGTCACTATTTAGAACCTGAGCACGTAAGCAATAATTTTCATTATTTGTTAAGAGTTCGATAGACTCGAACAAACAATAAAACAAGTTATATTTGGCAGGAAATTTCTTTACTTGTCTAGTTGAAATTTTTGCTTTACTTTAATGTTATGTTCAATCCCATTTATTTTTGCACGAGTCTAATCTACATGGTTATAAAGATGTCTCGTTAGCTAATCATTTGCCCCCAAAAGAAACATATCGAGTTGTACCATTATTAGCCCGATGGCCCAGTCTGTTTATTTTAATAATACCAAAATATAAAAAAAAATACAAATGAGATAAATTTCTCTTTTCTATGGAAGATTCTGATTTGTATCTGGCTATGTTATGAAAGTAATCAATGCACTCGAAAGAGCAAATGGGAAATATCTCTCCCTTCCTTACAAAATTATTCAAGTTTTTGTTTATTTCTTTTGTATTTTTCAATACAAAGACAATAAGAAAATGACAGAGAGAGTTTTAAAAACAAAATGCAAATAGATGCTAGTCTTCAGCCTAGGACTTTAAGTCCATTGTTTTATAAGGCATGATAATTTTGAATCTAATCCACCCAAATATGAAGAAGATGTGAGAGAAAATTCATATATTTGTCCATGCTAGGACTTGTTACATGGTATTAGTTCTTTACACACTTATAGCAAACAAATATTAGTCCTTTTTTGCTGCGTTTTCACTTTAAAGTTTACTCTTTCGCTATGACATGGTTGATCGATTCACGGAATTAAGACGGCAACAGGCAAGGATGGTGCAAAGGGCATCAATGATCATGTTGGAGTTTACCAATTTATGTCAATGAAATATAATTTATCTCTCTTTACCTTTTCATGTTCAACTTCTTATGATATAGGAGTGCATATTCGTTTTCTTAGTTTTGTTTTGTTTATCGGAATCGTTTAGTAGCAAAAGTGGAGCAACGTGGTATTGGCGGCAATGGCTCAATCATAAAAGCCCTGATAGTACTTTTTTTTTCTTTTTTCTTTTCGTGTTATGACTCAAATGATCATGCTTTAAGAAAGAACAGTTTGTGCTTATGGAGTGATTTGCGAGCCTAATATATTGACAGTGATGACCTCACATCACGCGGGAAATAATTAATGTTAATTAGCTAGTAACTAAAAACGACTCTCGAAATTTTCCAATGAAAGTTTTTCGCATTTAGCTTTCTTACTCTTATTATCTTAGATCAACCATCTAGTAGCTTAACTGCCAGATCCTCTAAAGCTTTCAACCATTAAGTGTGTTGTGGAGTTTGTATATCCGCGCCGTTTCTAGCGAAAGTTTGTTTGTAAATTTTTGTATGTAAATTAAGTGATTCTTCTAACTTGTTTTAGTAAACTTCATTTTGGCTCTTCTATTACAAGGAAAAGACGTCTTACAAGAATTTAAGCCTCTAATTCTAGTTCCATTTATAGGGAGACTACATTGAAAACAATTTGAACAAAGTATTATAGAGCATCCATTATATAAGAAGGATACTTTGAATAACATACATATACTGAATTAAGAAAACAGCTAGGAATGCTAATTAACATTACTGAAAACAGTCCCTAAACAATATTACTCGGGATCGGCCCTACAGGTCAGTGACCTCTCGGCCGTATGAAAAGTCGGCATTTTATGGACTTAAAAAATGTGGAACATAAAGTTCAAACTTAAAAGAAATTAAAGTGGATAAAAATGACAAAAAATTTCACAATCGTGCTGTAGCTAGCTAACTCGTAATATCGATGCTTGTTCTATATTGTTTGTTTTAAGTTATTTTGTATAACAATTGCTATAAGTAAATTCACTACAAGAAAAAAGTTAAGATAACAACAGTTTGTTTTTTGAAAATTGTTGTTAAAGTGAGTGTCGCTAAATTTTAGCAGCAGTTTATGTTAAACTTATTTTACCATCAGTTTAGTAACACACGCTCTGATGGTAAGTTGACATTATTTTTTTTATAGTGATTTAACCGGTTCTTATTATTTTACTCGCGCATGCAAATTCTAAGTCGGAAGTTGAATCAGAATTGCGTACCTGTACTTAGGAACTCTACGAAAATTCAACGGCGAAACGAATTAAGTATGAACCACTAAATCTGAAGTTTGGAGACCGAGGCTGTCGTTTCAAAATATTCTCTTATTACAGTTTTGCCCCCACACGCTCTGAGTACTAACGAACGTTATACTCTTCTGATAAAATGGTCACTCGTAACGCAGTTTGACCGAATGTAAAATCAAACTGCCTTACTGAAACTTTTGCAATGCAATTTTTACCTCCTTAATTAATTACTTAAAAAGGATATGTAGAAAAACTTAATGCAGAAATTTCTTAAATAAATAACTTTAATTGTGCTGTGCTTTGCAAAGACAGAAAAGTCTATATTTATAACTTTTCATGCCATTACAAAATGAGGGCAACTTTATTTAAAAAAAGGTCGTTGTTCAAACCAATTCAGCTCGAAATTAATGCGCCTCTACAAACTGACGCACTCAAAACCATAGGCATAAAACATACACTAATGTTGTACGATCAGACTGACTGAACCAGACTGATTACCAAGTAGTTATTTATGTAATTTTTAGAATTGTTTTGACACCCAATCAAAATAATAATAAAACTTCAAATATAATATTTATGAAAATGTAGTTGAAACTACCCTAAACTTAAATATTAATTAAAAATATTTAAAATGTTAATTATTTTAATATATTTTATTTGACGATTTAACAAAATAAAAACTCAAATATAATATTATAGAACCCTATTTCAGACTACCCTAAACTTAAATATTAATTAAAAATATTTAAAATGTTAATGATTTTAATATATTTTATTTGACGATTCAACAAAATAAAAACTTAAATATAATATTATAGAACCCTATATGAGACTACCCTAAACTTAAATATTAATTAAAAATATTAAATATATGAGAGTCTGGTTGAGTCTATCTGGCTCATTAGCATTATTCTAAAACATATTAATCTTGTACCTAGTCAAAATGAAATTAAATTACTAGCTAGTATTATAAAATGATCCCAAGTGTTTAATTTTATTAATTAGGTAGCTCTTTCACTTAATTTCACTTTCAATGATGATGTAATACAAAAAAATTGGACCAACTCTCTCCCTCACCAAAGTTAATGGTGATAATAAATTAGAAAAACGGAGCAAGGTTCGTTAACTGAAATGTTTGTTCAACGATCATGAACCGAACACTTAACGCGCAAGTTTATTTCTGGTTCATTTGACTTACAAAAATAAAGATAAAAGAGTATCATTTTTTTTCTGGTTAAGGGAGAACGAGTCTTTTATAAATTTAAAACTATTGGTACAATATAACTATTATAAGAACAATTTGACTTGAGCAACCTATTTTTGTCTTGCCATGATTTTACACAAAATAACAACAATATTATTTTTGTTGTGTGACATATTAGCTCGTTATAGATATATATAGAGATATGTATAGATATAGAGAGAGGTATGAGAGACAACAATAAGGGAGGCTTTATTAATCATAATGTATGAATCAATCATCAAATAGAAGACCCCTAACCCTCTTTATATAGATAGAGGGGTAGGGTTACAAGCCCACTTGGGCCCATAAAATACAAGCCCAATAGTCCAATAATATCTTACAACACTCCCCCTTTGGACGTCTTGAATTCTTCGTCTTCATGCAGTCGATCTGAGTCGAGTTCATTCGCAGTGCTAAACACATAAAAACCTTAGGGCCGGAAAACCCAGTGTGGGACAAAACCGGTACCTAGGAGAAACTGTGTAGCCGAATGATATAGGCCGAAATATCATGTAAGTAACTAACCACAAAACAGTGTGCCTCATCAAAACCTTACCAGAGCAAACCCAATGGGAAAATCTCTGATCGAAGGAAAAAGAGTGCAACAATGGTAGTAGTAGGGGATCAACCACAAAACAGGTGCCTCATCAAAACCTTGCTAGAGTAAACCCAGTGGGAAAAAACCTCTAGTCGAAGGACAAAAGAGTACACAGTGGTAAGAAGTATACAACAGGATACTCCCCCTAATTTCGGCAATCTTAAGTGAGATATGATAGGAACGTGTCTCGCTAAAAACCTTGCCAAGGAAAACCCAGTGGGAAAAAACCTTGGTCTAAGGACAAAAAGAGTACACGAGCATACGACTGGATGCTCCCCCTCACTTGCACACGACAGGGTGCGAAGATTTCGACTAAGTAGTAATTAGTGCAATAAGCATTCACCTGGATGTTCCCCCTCACTTGCACACGACTGGGTGCAAGGATTTCATATTCCAAGAAAGAGTACGAGCATTCGACTGGATGCCTCATTTACTTACATACGACTGGATGCAAGAAAATCTAACGTGGAATAGAACGAGCATTCAACTGGATGCTCTTAAACTTCATTTGTGAAGATTAATTTCGGCGAGAAATGCTAAATAGCATAATGTAGTCATGTCTCTCTTGATCAATAACAACAAGTTGTCTTCTATGACAAGTGTTTTATCTAGATCGTGAGACAGAACATATGTAATTCAAATATGACTAATACTAGCTCGAAGTCATATACACTCTCTAGTCGTCTCATAGAGCACGAATAGATCAGAGTGATTCACTTGGAGTCATTCCAAGACCTCCAAGATGTCGCCTTATTCCTAATGGTAAAGACATACCATGTTAGGAATATCCCTTATGCGGGTCTGATAAGTAACCGGCATCGGTATAACCGAAAAAGGGTTGCGTTAATTCGAGTACCGAAGGGGGTAGGTACACTCGATGACGCAAATGGGATAAGACAAGACCTCATCCACAGTTACCTTAAGGTAATGGGAAAATGTCTTTTATGCCATTTCGATGGCAGCGTGTTAGCGCGATGCTGTGTCGAGCTATACCATTCACAGCAGACGAGATGTTCGTCCTAGCACATTAGACCAAGTACAATAATGCGCTTATTGTACTTAGATATGAACATCATGGTTCAATATCTCTTCATCGTCACATCAGGGACGGAATGGGTCTATATCAATGTCTAGTGATCGAACGATCATGGGAGAATCTGACGACTTAGCGTCATGATGAATACAACGTCATAACACCTTCTGGGTGTAGTCTGAATCATGGACTTAGATTCAATCTTTACAGGAGTCGATCATCAGGCCGAGTCACTACCGTTTCTTCCCAAGATCCTTCATCTCGAAGGCAAATCCAAAAATGGATCGGGTAATAAAACACGCAAGGGCATAATACTTGTTCAAGTATCCCAAGCTAATCAAGTACTCACTTAGGCGGTATACCACATCCGCTCGGATTATATTAATCCATATAGTGAACGTCTCAGTTAATTGAGATCGTGTTCCGTGGTCAGGAACTACTTGATTCAAGCACATGAAGTCACACAGGGACCTTCATTTATATCTCTTTGTCTAAATTCTTATAGAGATAAAACAGTGACCACAATCAAATGGCTGCATACTCAGTTTTTCGGAAACTACTAAACTGGTAAAGTAGGGGACTGTAATATTGTCCATTACGAGGAAATCAACCATCTCGTAATCAATTCCAAGGTGTGAGAGAAGCCTTGCGCTACTAGGCGAGCATTCTACAATCTCATTATTCTAATCAATTTTCCTTACGAATAACCAAATAAACGAACTCGTTTAACATTGGTGGTGTTGGAGCTACAGGTCCGAACACACTTTCGCTAAGGAGTCTACTTGGATTGCAAGTTTCCATTAGTACAGTCTATTCTCCGTTGACTTCAGGCAACGGTACATGGTTCCCTGTCATAATTTGTTCAT
Source organism: Primula vulgaris (assembly GCA_963920805.1). NCBI lineage: Eukaryota > Viridiplantae > Streptophyta > Magnoliopsida > Ericales > Primulaceae > Primula > Primula vulgaris. Next base: position 31,677,211 of record OY987220.1, read on the forward strand.
ATTATCAGTCGTCACCGAATATATGAACAAGTAATCAATGACAGTCTCGTTTCGCTTCAATATCGTCTAAGATATCATGATCGACAGATATTTCGAGATTCTTAGGATGAGAAGGAAATCACACATCTCCTTGATCCTTTATAATCTCGTGCGACAAACAAGTTTCAGTTCACCACCTCTGGGGCTGAACGAATTAAGAACCGGTCAACTTCCTCATATCTTAGGAAGGACGACAGACTGACGGCCGACGGCAGCGTCCTTTGCTTGGTGGGTTCGGCCAAAGCAACGTGTTACGACAGGAACACGGCGTCCGACAGGGACGTCTATCCTTGCAAGCATTTTGCAGCTGGTATAAATGATCTCGTGACATCTCATAAAGTCATTAAATGCGTCTGGCATTTAGTTAGACTTGAGGGAGTCTATGCACTTACTTATCACTAAGTACAGTTTTGGGGATCAAGCTAAGACTGAGTGGGTTATGCCACGTTACTTCACGTCGTTCCTTATCAACGGTAACGTGCAAATCTCCCCCTAACGACGGGGAGAACAGTCTTAGCGATGTCACTTTCGCATATCATGCGGTAAAGAGATCGCTTGCCAAGGTTACTCTATCAAATGATAGGCAGGAGATTCATAATCGACTTATGTCCCCTTCAGAGGTCCATATTTTGAACGCTAGAGCGGCTCAATCAAAATATTAATTAATCACTTTAAACACGCGTTAATATGAGACTTCTGGCTCATAACCAGTAACCAGCTGGTACGCATATGGTGTTTGAGTGTCTATGGGCCTCATAACGGACCAATGCAGCAAAATAGCATAACCCCACACGGAAATATAAATCTTGGTGCGCAAGACCAAGAAATGCATGCAATCATTTGCAGCCGCATCATCAAACTTTCCGTGAGTCCATTTGGGTCTGAACATAATCGACAGGATGTTCAATTTCAATTTCCAAACTCAAGTAATTCAAATCGAAATTTCGATTATTATTCTTCGGAATTATCAAGTCGACTAGACTTTTCAGGATAATCCGGATCATGAGCCATCAACTTAATGATAGGGCTAAAAGTTTGGGAAATGCTGCATTTCTGTGGACAACAATAAAATGTGACCTTATTGTCGATGCATCAACCATAACCATTTATATTTATGGTCCGTCTTATGGTTGGATAAGTCCACAATAACTCCTTCAATTCTTTACCAGAATTCTACGAGTTCATTTCGTGATCTTTACACATACTAGTCTTTCAAAGTGAGCATTAGTGGCATTAATTTCGGATTAATCACGAAATATATTCTCAAAGAGAATCCAAATGCGATGCGATTATAAATCAACCATCGTCTTTTGACCCGGGAATATCTCATCCGGTCAATGCCACAATATCAAAATTCTCTTATCAATCGACGACAGGCGAATGATAGTACAGACAATCATGTCTTAGCATCTAAATCATTTATCATTCGACGACAGGCGAAATGATAAGGTAACTTTAAATGCTTTAAAGAATGTGGTAGCAACCACTTGAAAGACATTTCAACTCCTCTAAAATACGCTTTTGGTCGTATTGAATGGAGACTATGTAAAGAAATTTTAATTCTTTCATGAGCTATTACCAGATAACGCTGGTTTTCTCGAATATTTTATAACTCAACAAGGTACGACAGGACCTACATGAGTATAAGACCTCATATTTGACAAATCAATTTGGTTTTACCAAAGATTTCGATTTTGGAACGACAGGTCCAGAATCGTTGTCACTGAGTACTCTTTTAGGCAAGTAGTTGGTGAAATTATGTGGTACACTGTTACCCACTATTTCCAAAAAAAACAACTACCCCACAAGTATTGCCTAAAATTTCATAATTTAAAGTTTGGTCACATTTGTCAAAGGAATTTGCTCAAAACACTTTAAATTATTTCGAGAAATTTCGTAAACAGGCAAACCATAATCCAAAAGTATGGTCCAAATGGAAAATAATAATCCAAATGGAAAACATAATCCAGATGAGCGAAAAAATGGCTCAATGATTTATCAAAATCAATAAAGAAAGGTATCAAACTCATTTGAGCCACAAAATCGGGGGTCTCAAGAGTTTCCTTTCAGTTAGCTTTAACCACATTAGCATCGGTTTTTTCACCTTTATAATAGTTTTGAACTATTTAAGGAGTAACCGTGCATGACCTTTGTCTTTATAGCATAGAGTTGCCTCCTTAAGCATTATCTCTTGCTTTGTGACAGCGAGCCATATTGTTCCTTTCAATTACTGTCTTGGAGCCACAGGTTTTCGATTTTGACGATTGTCTAAAATCTCGCTTGGCTAGGCGATTCATCGGGATCGCGACAGTTCGAGACAAATAACACTTGTCTCGGTTCTCGATTCGTGAAAAAAAAATGTACACGAAGAACATTAATATCAGGCAAACAATTCGCCATTGACCCAATAGGATTAAAACTACTCACCGGGGTAATTTTCTTATCCAATAACAGATGGGTGATAAAGGAACATGGTGAATATAAATTCACGATACTGCTTATGGAATACAATTTCCAAGATAGTATTTTGGTGAAGGATTGCTCCAATATGTCAATTTCAGACATTTGTTCACCATAGACGTCATCACGTCTCAAATGTGGCGGCGGAATAAAATCAACGCCTTAGCATTCATCCTGATGGTAACAACAAACTCGTGTTTTACTCATCAAAGATGGCATCCAAAAAAAATTTGGGCATCATATTTTCACACATCAGGGTGACTAACATATGGTGACGGAATTAAAATCAACGTTTAAACAGTCATTTCGCAAGTATGTTTTACAATTTTTCTCATCATAGATGGCATCCAACATGTGTAGGGAATTCTGGATTATTTATCATATAAAACGACTGGTTTATATGTTTACGGTTTGTACAAGCATAAACTTTTTTTCGAAACGACAGGTTCGAAAATATTAGTTTTGCTTCTCATGTGAATCGGTTCTCATTGATCGAACGACGGGTCGATACTGAAACACCAATTCGGCGAAACATACATCACTATATAAACACACTCGGGGAAATTATTATTTAGTCAACCCCTTTCGGTAGCTCTACTTGAAAAACGACCAGGAAAGACGGTGAGGGTGGAGGGCACGAATGCCACTTAAAACCCGACCTCATTAGGATATCGACTTCCGCCTATATCTTTCCTAGACATCGTATCCAAATAGGTGAGCCTAGTTGGGGAAGGTTCATAATTTTTCCAACTTAAATGTGAAAATATATGATTTCGCAAATTATCATATCATAAACATGGCAATAAATTAAATATAGATTGTACCTCTCTATATTAACCACATATATATATAAACATGCAGTAAATATATTTTATTAATGGTAATTACAACATGCAATGGTGCAGTATATTTAATTACTAATTTACCATATCACATGCAGGGAGGGCAAATTTTAATTATTATACAGTATACATGCAAGTTCTATATATGGTAATTTTTAAAACCAATTTACCAATTACACTAGCAATATCTAAATAAATATTATACAAATCTATTGCTTTTATATGTAAATTTTATACATGGTAATTTACGCTACCAATATACATGCAAGAATCTGATTTTTCACGTAAGGAAATCAATTCTGAACTAAGAATAACTAAATATGCGTAACATGTACAAGTATGTAACGTTGGTTATAATTATAGCATATATCTATATAAGCCATGGTGTATTCAGTTGTACTATTTCTTGTTATTAACAAGTGTTGTGTATGTAGTACTATCTAATCACTTGTTGGCAGGCATGTATAAGTGTTTCTTAAGGAAAGAGGTTCTATATACCGGTTACATACACAAGGATGAACACACATGCAATATACTCTAAATCTATAATTTTAATAGCATAGCCATGAACATGTATGTTTACTTATCAGAGAAAAACTTACCTGCAAACCTACATGATTACATACACAGTATAATTGTTTTCTACATACCATACAACTATACAAGCACCAATATCCAGGACATAAACAAACATATTCATATGCCAGAGTTAAAAATTATATGTACCGTACTCGTGGTATTTTGTAGAAGGCCGATATGACAAAAAAACTTTAAAGTTTGGCCGCTTATTTAAAACCCAATCTTCGAGCATATAAACCCTAGTTTTCAAACAAATACCCCAATCTTCTATCTTTTACTCCAATCTTCACGAGCAAAGTGTTGATAACGTGTTGTGTGACATATTAGCTCGTTATAGATATATATAGAGATATGTATAGATATAGAGAGAGGTATGAGAGACAACAATAAGGGAGGCTTTATTAATCATAATGTATGAATCAATCATCAAATAGAAGACCCCTAACCCTCTTTATATAGATAGAGGGGTAGGGTTACAAGCCCACTTGGGCCCATAAAATACAAGCCCAATAGTCCAATAATATCTTACAACAATTTTTAACTATTAACATGTTTTACCAGTACCAACATGAGAGTCTTTTAATACAAAACGAGTTCGATTTGGTGGTGGATCTTAATCTCTCACCTGGAAAGGTTCGGCGCAAAAATTGTGAGACTGAAGACGAGTGGCTTAAGGCTGAAAAAATAGTAAGTAAGAAAGGTTTTAGTGCACAATAAGAACGGGAAAGAGTAATAATTAGGTCATTTACGATATGCAATGATTACTTTTAAGCTTCTTGATATCGGAGAAAGATGTCGTCCTGGTTTACAAATCAGGCAGTGTGTGGTGTCGAATGTTAATCAGTTTCAAAGCGGTGTTCCCGTAACTAAACTGAAGACCGGTGTAAAAACAGTGTTTTAAAAATCGCGCTTTAAAGTGCTAAAAACACGATAAAACGTTTTGCGATAAGAAAATGCCTACGTTTCTTCACTTTTTGGGTGGTAAAGCACTATTAGTGTGCTTTTTGCGCTTATATCACGTTTTTTGCGCTTTTAGTTCTAAAAAGCGTGCTTTTCAAGACTTGTAGTTTTTTTTATTTGTCCAAAAAATACGAAAACGACGTTGATTTAAGTTTAGCAAATTTATGAAAATATAATTCCAAAAAAATTCTACCACATGTGCTAGTAATACTTAATTGCTCGTTTTGACGAACTACGTATAATTGAAAATTTTAAGTATTAGAAGACTTAAATTAGTTTGTTTTTAGTTATTTATGAAATATTTCAAATTTTCTTATATAGAAAATCGTAAAATAATTTTTTCAATATATACATGTATAGTTTTGTAGTATAAAAAGTTTACGGTTTACGGTTTAAAACTACGCTATTACCGCTTTTAGCGTATATCTCATAAAAACGATTTGATCAATTTAGCACATTTTATAACACGGTGTAAAAACGAAGCATTTGGATCTAACGAACTGATAATAGGACAATGAGAACAGAAGAGATTCTAACGAGTGGGTCGAGAATGAGGGTGATCGATTCCCTTTGAAATATGAAGTTGCTTGTTAAGATCCAAAGAGACTGATTTCCACCTTTTACTTTGTCAAGATTTACATAGTTTGCTTTTCAAGTTTCCACAGGAAATTACATCACACTTACAAATATCAGATTCCTTTCTTTGAAAATCGAGTTCACGAGGTGTGAAATAGACTAAATTCCGGATAATGATTAACGGAATAAACACTAGTTTTTCAAATTGACGACCAAATTTAGACCAATTTTCCTTCTAGCAAATTGACGACCAAACACAGACAGTCTTTGTTTGAATCTAGGAAAGTGGAAAGTGAGTTGGCCTACGTTGTGGGACTATTAGATCCGGGCGTAATAATAATCTCCGTTTATGGGTGGCATTACGAAAAAATTGAGATAAATAATCGCATCCAGATTGAATTAAATCTAATACCACATCTACCACGGTATTACAAATGCGCTCACTTGCAACTATTAACATGGTTTAAATATAAAGTCCACACACAATATATGTTGCGAAACACATTATTCTGATCCTCAAGTAGGGCTGTAAATGAACCGAACAAACGAACATCGGCTCTGATCATATTTGTCCGTTTAATTACTAAGAATACTCATTAAACTTTACTGTTCATGTTTGTTTATAAACACATAAACATGAACCAAAAGCCTGACCAACTGTCAATGACTTGTTCACAAAGCAATTCATCAAACATTGTAAGTTTTAAATTTTGATTTTAGAATCGGTCAACAAAATTGACTTTTTATGCCACAGTATTTTACTATTGCCATAGTATTAATATGCATACGTACCAAAACATTTGTTATATTTTTTTTTAAAATTTACTTTCTTATTTAATTTTCTAAATGATACTTTTTCGGAAATATTTTTTAAGAGGTGGTAAATGTTGAAGACCACGTTTTGAAAGTTGAGCGGGCTTATGAAGAAGACAATTCTCGTGCAAATAGAAGTGAACTAAATAAGTGTGAAGCAAATCTCAAATAAAGGCCGTAAATTGAATAGAATTTTTGGAGACAAAAAACAAACATTAAGTGGGTTAAAGATGGTGAGTGTCTACAGATTGAGTGTCTCCGGATCGGTTCCCGACACTGACTCACCCCTACTATATACACTATGTAAACGTTACGTAATGTATTTCTTTGGAAATGTTTTAAAAAGAGAGACGAAGCCATAATATTTTACAAATTTTGGAAAAAATCTTGAAGCCTTCCTTAACCTTGGATTTTTTTTTTTTGTAAAATCATAAATAATGATTTTTAACAATTCTAATAATATAAAAGATAAATTTTGCTAAAACATTAAATGAAATTTTAGGACACTATTTTTGCAATAAAGTAAAAAACTTACAAGAAATCAAGTTACTATAATAGAACATTAAATATCTAACAAACAATATGTTTAATGATTCAAAATTAAGCTATTATATCACATAGTAAATATAGAAATTTAGAAAAATTCAACAAAAGCGAATTAGTATATTTTATTGTTTACATTTTAACATTTAACTATTATACGTTCATAACGAGATTAAATACATACATAACTTTTTTTTTCATTTGTTCATTTTACAAAATTATTTATTTTATATATGTAGTTTGTCAATGCACATTAGTTAGGATACCAATTACCGTAAAATGCCACCAGAAGAAAATATTATTTTAAAAGCGAAAAAAACTAGTTTTTTTGTGTCACTCCACGAAATATATTAATATTAAACAAATGATTAAAATAAATTAAAAATCAATCAAAACAGATCATCAAGCATAATTTAATATTTTAAAGATGACATCAGAGGTATTTGCAAAAGTTTAATAATTTAGGGGGGCTGATTGCAAGATCTGATAGTTTATGGGGTTATTTGCAAATAGGCAATAAATACAACTAACTCGTATTTTTCTCCAAAATATTAAATATAAGCTTTCATTTATTAAAAAAATGATCTTTTGATCAGTTTTGGTGTTTGTGATCTTATAGTGGATTTTAAACAATTACCCTTTGGTTAGTTTTAGTTTCTTTTTATTATAAAAAAAAAATGCATGTCATTATGTTCATTTGAAATTTTCAGATTCTTTTATTTAAGAGTGGAAATTGTATTTTTCCATTTGGAGATTTTATTTTTAATAAGTTATGATAAGAATTGAAGGTGTAGTGATAAAAATTGGGTCTTTTTGGTTTTAGTTTTTTTTTTTTAATTAAAAAATGTATGCTAATTTTGAAATACTTAGTTTATTTTATTTAAGAGTGGAAATTGTATTTTTCCCTTTGGAAATTTTATTTTTACTGAATTATGATAAGAATTGAAGATGTAGTGATAAAAATTGGGTCTGTTTGGTTTTAGTTTCTTTTTATTAAAAAATGCATGTTAATTTTGATATATTTAGTTTCTTTTAAAAAAAAGTGGAAACTGTATTTTTCCCTTTGGATTTTTTTTTCCTGAATTATGATAAGAATTGAAGCTGTAGCTATAAAAATTGGATCTGTTTGGTTTTAGTTTTTCTTTTAGATTAAAAAATGCATGTTAATTTCGGTGTATATTTAATCTGCTTTTTTTATGAGATTTTTCTTTTCTGAATTATGATAAGAATTGATGTTGTTAGCTATAAAAATTGGATCTTTGCTAATTTAATGTGTCTGCTTGTTTGTGGATTTAAATCAAATTTAACTTTTTTTTATCTAATTTTTATTGCAGCTTTTAAGCTTCATTTTGTTTTTTTAGAAGTTGTAAAAATTTGTCTGTCCAGCTTATGGCCCTGTTTGGCAACAGACATAGGCTAAAAATCTTCTTTTTAATAAATAAAAAACTAAAAATCAGGCAGAAAATCTGTTACCAAACGGAGCCTAAGTACGAGTTATTCATGTTTTATGCCATAAATAAAGCTTCAAGTTTTAACCTTGAATAAGTCAGCTTATTTGCTTAATAGCTGCAGTAAACAATCCCTTTTATGTTAGCATAAGGTTTTTTTTTTGTTCTTAATCTGCTTTGTCTATGCCTATTTTGATTTTTAACACAATGCCCTGAGCTTATTCGATCCTTGCATTATTTACATTATTGAATATTTGTTGCTTTTTAGAGGTTAGTGGTAATTCTTGACACCTTCGATGAGAACAATAGTTCGCTCGGCTCGACAATTTTGCTCGGCATTTCATCGTCAACAAAATAATATAATTCTTGGTTTATGGAAAAAACCAATCTATTTGGCGCAAACAAGTGGAAGATTATTGTTCCAGATCACGTATAATGATGATTATTATAGACATACACATCCCTCGTGTATGAGCTCGAGACCCTTCTATGCTAATGCTGCTAAAGCAACAGATGGAGGTGTGTTTTAGAGAATCTTTCCAATTTTTATTCATTTTATCGTTGTTAAAGTTCTGTGGGAATATTAAATAAGTGTGATATTTTACCATTAAGTGGTACAATATAGTATTCAGTACGCAACCACAATGCAATTTATTGAGTGTATGCATATAAAAAATGACCACAATGCAAAATCAGTTTATCGTTTGGTATGTGAATAACAAATCAACTATTAAAATATGTCCGTTGAGAGTGAAATCAGTATATTGAACGTTATGCCATGCTAAAATCAGTTTATTAGTTTATTAAAGTGTGTGCAATTCAATAGCATACTGAAAGGGAGAAAAGTTTTTCCTTAGACAAAACGGGAAATCGGTCTTCAATTAGTTGTTTTATGCTAATTTTCTAAGAATTTGAACAAGTTCACGAATGATTTGCTTTTTATTTTGATTCAAGGGTAGGATTAGAACGAAAAGGCCCTCTTATTGAGTACCGACGCAGAATTTCCGCAGGCGAGCTTTTCGACGGTGACGCTTGTCAGGTATGTTTTGTTGAGAAAATTTCTGTTGTAAACAACATTTTAAAGTCTTGTGTAGATTATATATAGCTCTTTTTTTTTTTGGAAAGAACACTGAAATTTCTGAAACCGGTCTTTCAGTTAGGCACATTGAAAGAACTTCAGAGGCTCTACGATGAACTTGTTGATTCAGCTGAAGCTTGCCGATTAGATAGATATGCTACTTCAGAAAAATCTAGCAGGTTCTTTCCCCCTTCAAATGTTTGTTTACCTTTTTTTCTTGCTTTTGCTCGATTCTCAGTGTTACCGTTTTAATACATTATGCATAGGTTTTTGGTTTCATGATCTCGATTTTTGGGTTTTTGTTTATAAGCTTCAATTAACTAGAAGCTGAGCCTTCTGGCTTCAAAATATAGAACTATTAAGCTAAAGATAAACCATTTTTTTCCCTCAGCCTTAAAAACAAGCCAGATTATTTGTAAAAACAGCTGAGCTTTTCAGTTTTCTGGCTTGAAAAAAACTAAAAGTTTTAATCTGTATGAACCCATATTTTTCAGCTTAAATTATGCCAGCTTATTTGCTTAAGAGCTGAGCTTATTAGTTCTTTTTCTTAAAAGGGAAGACACTTTAAGCTGGACGAACCAAGCTTATGTACTTAAAAGCAGCTATTTTTAAGCAGCAACAATAAAGCAATAAAGTTTAAGCAGCTATTTTTATAACTGAATTACAATTTTTTTTTTAAATAGGAGTCGCTGGCTATGGTCTCGCTTTCTTCCTCAGTCTTCTTCAGAGTCTCCTGTAAAAGGGCTATATCTTTATGGTGGAGTTGGAACAGGAAAAACAATGCTAATGGATTTGTTTTTTGATCAATTGTAAGCTTGTGTTTCTACTTACTCATACTTGTTTTTTGCCTCTCTTTTTCGCTACTATACCGATGAACAAAATCTGGTTTTATATTGCATTCTTGTGTATTCTTTCTCAGGCCTTGCAGTTGGAGGAAAAAGAGAATTCATTTCCATGACTTCATGTTGGATGTGCATCGATGCTTGCGAGTATGATTCCTTACGTTTTCTTTTAGATGCATTCTACGGTTTGGTTACAGCTTTTAAGCTCAGGTTTCTATTCTAAACACCTGATTGCTGATGGTCTGAAAAAGCTTGAAACCTTTTGCTGGTTGAGTGTAGCATCTTTTTCTTTTATAAATCCAGCTTAGTTTCGTAACAGCTACAGCAAACAAACCCTAGATAACAGATTTTGGGGGAATTTTTATCTTTCTTGGTAAAGAGTGGAATGAATATTTCCTACATTTTGACTTTCGTGAATTTTGTCAGCTCTGTTTATTTTTTCATAATTATGTTGAAAATAATTTATACCACCTGAAAATCTTTACCTTACATACAGTAATTTCGTAAGGACAATTATTTATATTAACTATATCTATAATAATGCATTTTCGCAGAAGCACAAGGGTGTGGCAGATCCCCTTGAAGTTGTAGCTGGTGAGATAGCCGATGAATCAATCTTGTTATGCCTCGATGAATTTATGGTATATTTTCCCTTTTAAATATAACATTCCTTCTTTTAGTTTACATTTGTAGATTAAACTCTTGATTTTGATTTGTCTTAAATGTAAGTATGTATGTATAGGTATCTGATGTTGCTGATGCATTGTTACTAAACCGTTTATTTAAACATTTGTTTAGCAATGGCGCTGTAAGTTATCTGCTGCTCTTTTTTTAGTTTCCTTGTGGAATCATTTTGTGTTTTCATTTCGAAATACAAAAATCACTTCTTAGACTTTTTGTTCTTTCTTTTCTGCAAGTATAGATTCTTGTTTCCACTTCAAATCGTGCTCCAGACAATCTTTATGAAGGAGGGTTACAAAGGGATCTTTTTCTACCATTCATTGCTACTTTAAAGGTATGCTACTACTAGATGGTTTTGCTGAATTTTGTCAGTGAAATGGTCAGTTTTAGTTTTTTGGGATCATTCATTATTTTCAGTAATGTCTTGAAATTTTGTTTTTGATGTAGGAAAGATGTGTGATTCGTGAGATTGGATCTTCTACTGACTACCGTAAATTGACATCTGTAACAATACCAACCTTATCTTTTATTTCGAACTTGCTTAAATTAAAGCTCAACCTTTCGGCTCTGACTTGAAAGCTAAATTGCATTTGATTGGACAGCTTGAAATTATGAGCTTTTATTGTCTTTTGGCCTGAAAAGGCTCGGAATTTTCGACTGTATAGAATCCACCTTTTTCCTCATTCTCAAAAAAGTTATCTTATCTGCCTTAAAACCTGCAAAGACACCAGCTCTGAGATTACTATTTTTTGTTTAAATGCAGGCCGAGCTAGGTTTCTATTTTGTCGGAAATGACTTATCTGACCTTCTTTTGCAAAAGTTCCAACAACTTGTTGGAGAACACATTCCTTATCCACAAGAGGTGGAAGTTGTTATGGGGAGAACACTTCGGGTACTTGACAAAATACGTTATATCTGTTATAGAGAGGATAATTATTTATATTTTGTGTTATTAGTGTTCAACTTTATTGTCCTTTAGGTTCCTTTGGGTGCTAATGGATGCGCCTATTTCCGATTTGAAGATCTATGTGATAAACCTCTTGGGGCTGCTGATTATTTTGGATTATTTAGTAAGTCATTTTTAATATTCTCGATTATGTCTAGGATATTTATTCATATCAAAGATTCGGTTAGGAGATGACTGGAACTGACTTTAAGGGAATTGAAGATTATTGTCCATTGAGTAAGGATAATAATAAGCTTCTTATGTGGAAAATATTGAATCATAAATGTAGTCGGGTATTATGTATACATGAACATCAATGGCTATTGGTTGTTTTTCCTTTTGAAATTAGAACTAGAACCCCTGAACCTATTGGTATCATATTGTCAAATCCCTGTATTTAGGAAAGGAGTTGCTAAAGTTTAAAACCAAACTTCAGCAGCTTAAGTTTGCTCTGTGACTGTTGGATTAAACTCTTAACAGTTGAGATGTGATATGCAAAAAATGTGCGTCTTCATTTCAGGTGTAAGATTTTGATCCAACGGCCACCAAGCAAACTTCAGCAGGTAAAGTTGGTATTAAAATACAGCAACTCGCCTCCTGTAAAGATTCCACTAGAAATCAAACAAATATTGAACAATTCAAAAGAAGGTGTTTTTTGAAGGAATTTTCCTAGCACCCTTAGTAGTCCTGTTTATATTGATGTTGCTGATTAGTTTCCTCTAATTTGCAAAAGAGTCCTTATAGTTTCCAGAATTTGCATTGAACTCCCATGGTCTACAAAATGATCAAATTTGAACCACTCTTTTTTATTTTTCCAAATCATTTAGCCCTCTCCCTTTCTCTCCTTTGTCCCCAAACCAGATTCATTACACCTCCCGATCTAAGTTCCTAATCTCTTGCAGAGAAGTTTCATACACTGGCTTTGGAAGGGATTCCCATTTTCGGACTCCACAACAGGACAGCAGCTTATCGATTTGTCACTCTTATTGACGTTAGTCTTCTTCTCATATTTTGTACTTTCAATTGGTTGCTAATTTTGAACTCAGTTTTCTGTTTTGCTTTTTCTTTATAAGCATGACTGTGTTAAGTTGAACAACTTAATATCCACGCTTTTCTGGTTTATTGGCCTGAGAAATCGAAAAGCTTCAAGCTGTGGATTAACCTAGTTTTTTCTCAAATACAAAACAAAAACAGCTTAGTTGCTTAAAAGCTACATCCAAACAACACGCCATTATTTTTTACCGCGGCTCCTTTTCCTAAATCTTAAAGAATAGTTCATTGAAAGTGATGCTTTAGGGTATTTTCGCTAAGCATATAGTGTTCTTCCCTTTTTAATTTCCTTTGGTTGCAGATTTGAACTCAGCTGTTTTTGCTTTTTGCTTATAAGCCAGGTTGACCATCTTAAAATCCGTGCTTTTCTGGTTTTCTTTGCATGGAAAAGCTAGAAACTTTAAATTTGGACTATTCTAGCTTTTCTCTCAACCTTAAAAAAAGAACCCGCTTATTTGCTTGAAAGCTAAGTTAATCTGAACAATAGACTGCTGTTTCTTTACTTTCGACCTTTTTCATAAGGAAATAATACATACTAGAAGTGACGCCTTTTCTTTTTCTTTTTGTGGTATAGGTAATGTATGAGAATAGAGCGAGACTATTATGTTCAGCTGAGGGAACTCCAATTGAACTTCTTCACAACATTGTAACAATAGCCGATGCTCAGAAATTAGCACCCAGAACTTCTTCGAGAATGGCCCGAACTGATGACATAGATCTTTGCGTCGACAATGAATTGGGATTTGCGAAAGATCGCACCATTAGCAGGTACAGAAAGATAGATTCTTAGGTGTGTAGTGTTCAATATTTTTTTCTCCTTTAGAACATATGGTATGGGCTTTTTTAAATCACTAACTTTGTCATAATTTATTATAGTTGGCCAATTAGTAGATTTACACCAAATAGCCCAATTTTTTGACTTCAAAGAAGACAAAATCGTGCCTAGAAGCTGCAACAACTATAAGCTAATTTTTTTAGTTGCTTGTGTTATATCTTTGTAACTTTTTCCAAAGCCACAGAATCTAGCTATACAGAAAATATTTATTCACATTTGGTTTAAAGCCTGTTGTGTTATATATCTGAACGCTCAACTGGTTTGTGATTCAAAAAAATTAATGCTATATGCTTATAGCCTAAGGTTTGAGAGGACGTAAAATTATCCAGCAGTGGTTTTTTACTTTTAAGTAACTTTTTGAGGTTATGGTACTTTATAAGTAATCTTCTTCTCATGTGAACTCTGGCCACTTAATTGGTGTTTTGCGAGTCGGCAAAAAGTAAAATACTAATGGTTTTTTAGTAACCACTTGAGTATTTACTTACATAAGTAAAAAAATTTAATCAAAACTCTTTGGTGTGCAAATATGGTTTCTGCAAACAAAATTATGTTATGATAAATGTTTGCGTTTGAACTCATTGAAGTCGGTGTGAAAAGAATGTCTACGGTGTGCACGAGTCTGTTATGATCACTGATCATTTTTTATCTTCTGCAGATTAACGGAAATGAATAGCAAGGAGTTTCTGGAGCAGCATTCTACTACCATAGCCGAGAAACAGCTCTCATAGGAACATGCCGCTTACAGAAATAGCAGCCGAAATTAATATTTCTCATTTGTAACTAAATGATTGATAGCATTAGGAGACAGCTTTACTGCTTTCCCCTTTGGTCAAGTTTTTGTTGTGAAAATAAGAAGAACCCCCTTTATAGCAAAATTCATCTTCGGATAAGACGGTGAAATCATCTCAGTGGTACTCAGAGACAGCACATTGTTAATAATAGATCAATGTATTTTATTGTGAAATGAGAACGATGAATAAGAGATTTACCTATTTTAACATTGTATTTTATTGTGAAATGAGAAGGGATGAATTAGAGATTTTAACATTTCATCTTCGGTTATTTCCATGAGTCGCTCTCTATGCAGTTGTATTCAGAGACAGCAAACAATTAGTTGATCAATATAATTATTGTGAAAATAATAATGTCCACGGGAATATCTGCAAAACCATAACTGCATGGTTGCTCCAATTAGTGGTTGAACTTGGGAAAATGCAAAAATATGAATGGAATCACATAGGTGATGTCTTTTTTTTATAATCAATAACTACCATTGACATGTCGACGTGATAAAACGTCTCTTTTTATCAAGCATTTAATTGAGAATGCACAAGAAACCATCTCCATCACTTGGATATGTAGAAACCCAATAAAAGTTATAAACAAGCCAAAAAGATACAAGGTTCAATAAATTCGATTAATAAAAAAAATTCATCTTGCTGTACTGATTTTTAAGTGACCAAAGCAAGACATGATTGGCGTAAAAGTCTACTTTTGAAATGAAATTGAATACGATCCTGTGTTTGGATCTTTCACAGCTTTGAAGTTGTCAACACTCATCCCAAACCGGCCCAAAACAGAGTTCCCCATCTCTTTCAACTTACCTGCAAACCACAATTATACATTAGAAAATAAATAAACAATATCAATAACAGAAACCTGCTCAACATAACAAACAAAAGTTTGAAAAAACTTACCCATCATCTCTTCTTTCATCTTTTCCCGCTTTTCAGCAGCCAAAGGTTCTAAACGACGAATAGTTCTCCTCGCATGTACTTGTGACTCATCCAACTCCAAGATTTTCTTCAAATCTTTAATGCAAAAAAGGTAATCGGCGAAGTGAGAGGGCAAAAAAAAATATATTAAGAATATAAAAGAGTGAAACAAGTCCAATATGAGATATTTATAGAATATAAAATTACCAGCAATAGCCTCTTCGTAGTGGTCTAGTTTTTCATGGGCTTCTGCTCTTTTCAATAGAGCTTTCATATAACTGGGATTTAACTCTAATGCTTTTGTACACTCTTTGACAGCATCTTCATATTTACTCTGAAATATGGCATAACAAACATAAGAAATTGAATTGGATAATGATACATGACATCTTTAGATAAATAGCTATGCTTGACAGATGAACCATGAAACCATATTAAAACAACTAATAGGAAGTTATATTGGAATTCTATAATTAAAAACAAACTAAACACCGAATAAAGGAAGAATGGAAACCAATCACCAAACTTGCTAAAGGGTTATAATTTGCTTAGAAGTTTGCTAAAGGGTTGAATTTGAAATTACTAGCAGAATATGGCATACTGAATTGGATGATAATTAGAATTTAACTCCAATGCTTATGGAATTCTATGATTGCATAATTAACTCGCATGGAATGATACAAAACATAAGAAGCTGAAGTGGATAATAACTGTCAACACATCTTGAGAGAAAAGGATAGGGCCGATAGGCTGAAAGATAAATAAAGCAACCAACTTGGAACCACTAAAAAGCAAGTTAAAGTTTTACAGAAAATAATAAACCAGGTAAAAGAAGATGGTACCATTTTTAGGAAACATATTGCACAATTAGAGTGACAAATGGAGCGTAGTTCAGCAGATGAGGGGATGTCAGGTGCAACTTGCAAAGCAGATCCATATTTAGACAAAGCTTCTTCATATTGACCATTTCCAAATAGTTTGTTGCCTTCAAGTTTTGCTTCATTTGCTTCTTCTAATGCTTTCTGCTTTCAGGAAAAGAAGAAAAAGGAAACAAAGGAATATGAATATGGAAAAGATTTAACATAAATTCATAATGTACAAACCCATCAAGATCACTGAAAGATGCAATAATGATCAAGCATAGCTAAGTGCAATCAAAATCCCAATATCAAAGACTAGATAGTGGCAATAACACCGAAGTTGTAACTAACAAAATACATATTATCTATCTACAGACGATCGGAATCAAATCAAAGTCACTAGAATGCATTGGATGAAATACGACACCAATTAGCATCTTTAGCAAACAATTGAAGCTGGATGGCCTGATGTTTTCCAACTCAGCATGTCTTCTTTGTTACCCCTTTTAACCTTTTCTATAATAAAAAAATGTTGTCAATTTTAGTTGTTTGAAGACTACTTCAGAAATCTAGCAAGACATGGTTATCAATGATATAAGGATTTGACACGTATGTCTAACAAACGAATAAGTACCTATCAGTAATCAGATGTCCGGTTAAAGAGATTTTTATATTAGCAAAACATGATCTGGACGCATTTGTTTACTCCTCAAAACATACAATGTCACTGTTTATAATTAATACTTGCCTTTGTCACTCCAATCCATTAAAAGATCATCACAATTTCAGTTAACCTTGTCTATTTTGAAAAATAAACCAAACTGAAAGAGCACCAACTCAAAAGTATCGGTGCCACTCTTGTTCATAGCAACCAAGTTGTGAAAACCTCACTCCAGAATCTCTCACTCTCAATGAGAATTTCAACAAACACAAATAAGTACTTCAGTATAATGGTTATCTCGACAATCATTAGATGCATAAACAAGAAAAAGCAATAGACATCTAGTCAGAAATTAAAGTAATAAATTACATAGTTAATATTTACTGGCTATCTTTTAACTTGCTTAATTTATTATGATTGTCAGCCATTCACCCTATAGATAGGTTAACCTACTATCCTTAGCATTGAAATTAGAAAAATTATATAGATACGTTACACAATAATGACATGCCAGTGGCAATCACTTTGTTTTGTGAATTTTTAGAACATTTTTCTTCCTCTAATTTTGCCCAAATATACACTTCGAACTTTTTGTCTATAGATTACTCGTATATCTGGATTACAACACCCGATACATCTGTAAATCACTTTAGCTCCTAATCTTGAAAAGGATTTGTTTCGAACAATATGAAATTAACAAAAACCAATGACAATGTCATTACTTCAACTTAGTGAACCATGACCTTCATAAGCATCTTAATTTCTCGTTCTGCAAAAATATTTACAATTTGGGAATTTTTGGAATACTGGCATGGAAACATATTCCGATTATGATTATGTAGTGCAAGTAACTCAGGGGAAACAAAACAGGATGTTTTAGGGCCCACTTAGGTTGCTACTTGCACCTTAGAAGTAAAAAATGCACCCATTTTGGTGAATGTGAACAACAGAACAAGTAAAGTTTTGACGTAACTACTAAGAGGCTGGTTCAGATTTTAAGCTGATATGCTTGGTCATTTGAAATATTAGAAACAAGCTTTCTTTCACAAACTGCAGCCATATGAGCTACATCTTATAAGGACAAAAAAAACTTAAAAATTCAACCAAAAATGCAAGATTAGGTATCTCACGTTGATTTCATATAGAAGTGTAAACTATTTCTTTGCATTGAAAAGTAATTACTTGTACTATTGCATAGAATTAGTATATTTCTGCGGCGACTATGTGCGTGTTTGTTAACTGCTATTTTCCATAGCTTTTTGCTTAACCCATGCCATGTAATGCAGACTAAAAACCACTTAACCCTTGACCAAGTCAACCTAAAACACGTAAACTATACAAACCCCTTATACACACACACACATGACACATCATTATATCATACTATTAATATAAGCAAACTCAAGAAAAGTTGAGGCTGCCAAATTTTGCCCAATTTTTCCAAAAATACACTCACTCTATTGTAATAATTGCCAATGTAACTAATCTAATTCATTAACAATTTGTGCTTACTATATTTTCCTAATTACGGATGTAGCCTAAATTAATTAACAATTTGTTTTAACCTGCATAACTACAATACAATAAATGATACCAACTCTGAATATTATGTTCAAAATAAAATATATTACGAGATTTATGCCATTACGCGTCTCACACGCAATGCGTGGGTAACTTTTACTAGTATATCATTCTATTATAATAAGCCAACCCAAGTCAAATGAGTCTGCCCAATTTAGCCACTTTTTTCCAAAAATACCCTTATGTTTTTTTATTAATTACAATAATACCATACTCACATAAAAAACATAAAAATTAATAACTAATAACACTATTTACCCCTCTTTGACAACCAAACATTCTTTTAAGTAGTCATCTTATACTATTTTTTTTTGTATTATCCACATATTTGCATCATAACTACATTTATTTTCTATATTTTGATTGCCCTGCGCGTCACACACGCAACACGTGGGGCACGATTGCTTGTGTATATGTATGGGAGAAACTAGTATTAGTCTAAAAGGACTCCAACACCGTCATACTAATAAAAACCCGATCTTTTACCATGTATGGACATTTTTATATCGATTTTAGACTTTCGGCACCCATAATTAGTATAAAAAAAAAACAGTAATAATTCCGTCACTGTATTACGAAAAAGAATCAAACTTGTATTCATATGTATAATACCCAATTCATAAAAAGGCAAAGTAATAACCACTTAACCCTTAAATCAAGTCAACCCTTATTAACACACACAAAAAGACATATATATATATATATATAAATAAATATAAAAATAGTATATTATTATGTGTGTTTAAGTGAAAAAATAGGACCTGATTGGATTGTTCTGAAACCTCAATTGATAACTCCTCATCACCATCTTTTTCATTTTTTACTATTTTTATTTCTTTTTCTTTTTCTATTTTATTATCTTTTTCAGAATTGAATTCTGAGTCGCTTGCGGTTTCGTATCCATCGGAACCTTCTCCACCACCGTCTAATATGACACGTGGCACCTCCTCCTCTTCTTCCGCCTCGATCACCACCACCATCTCTCTTTCTCTCTCTCTCTCTCTCTCTCTCTCTCTCTGTGAGAAGAAAGCTTAATTGGGTTTTCTTTTTTTTTTGTTTTTCTGTAAACAAATAAACAAATAAATAACTTATTTGATCTTGTTACTCTTTGTCCGGTCCCACTCGGTTTTTGATAAAACCAAAATCGAACATATTTTTCGGTTCGATTTTTTTCGGTTTCGTTTTTTTTATTTTTTAGACCGAACCGGACCGATTTTTTCGGTCTAGTTTTGGTTTTTTCCGGTTATTTTCCGGTTTTATTTTTGATTTTTCGGTCTTTTCCGGGTTTTTTCGGGATTTTTTTGTTTTTTTCGGTTCGGTTTTACTAAAAACCAAAACCGACCCGAAAATTTTTCGGTTTTTTGATTTCGGTCTTTTTCGGTTCGGTTATCGGTTTTTCGCCCGGCCCTACTCATTAGTATTATTAAATTTTGGCCCATGAATTTTCATTTGAATGTGAAAAAAGTTATATTGGTTTTTATCGTTTTACCACTTAACTTTTAAATTTTATCAATTTTGGGTGGTTATGTGACCTATCGTAATTTTTTATTTTTTTTTACTAATTTGGTCTTTGTCAATCGTAGTTTCTGATAATAATAAATTATAAAAGTCGCAGTTTCTAAGCTTTTTATATTAATTTACCGATTTGGTTTTTATTAGTCATTTTTTTTCTATTTGTATATCTTTATGATCAACATCAACGTTGAACTTTAAGTCGTTAGCGGTCTCGTACCCATCAGTGGCTTTTCCACCACCGTCGGATGAGAGTGGGTTCTGTTCGACATGTGACTCATCTTCCTCATCTTCCTCGGCCTTGATCACCATCTCTCGCAGCGTGACGGAAAATGGTTTTTTTTTTTTTTTAAATATAACTAATTTTGTTTGGTCTTCTTAGTTTTATTAAATTTTGGCCCACGTAGTTTCATTGAAAGTTATTTACTAGCTTGTATTATTGGTTTTTATCAATTTAGTATCCAAGTTTTACAATTTACCAATTTGGGTCTCCCCCGTCCAATAGGTTGTGTTTAGGACTAATACTATTATAAACCACAGTCTCGATTATTATCTACACGATGTGGTATAATTACTCTAACACTCCCCCTCGCTCGTGGCCCGACATTTCAAGGGTTATACGAGCGGACATATTAAATGGGTGGAGGTGAGCCCAACATCGCTAGGCCCGCTCTGATACCATATTAGAATCCATATTCCTTACCATTTATCTATTTATAAACCACAGGCTCGATTATTATCTAAACGATGTGAGATAATTACTCTAACAGATACATAGCGTCTCTTCCTATTCTACTTGGGCCTCGATCTCCACCACCATCTCTCTCTATATATCACAGTGAGAATAAGCTTAATTGGGGTTTGGCTTTTTGTTTTTCTGATAACAAAAACTAGATTTTGTTTAGCTTTATTAAAATTTGGCCTACGTAGTTTTATTGAAAGTTATTTACTAGTTTGTATTATTGGTTTTTATAAATTTACCATCCAACTTTTAAAATTTACTAATTTGGGTTCAACCTATCGATTTTTGTTAAATTAGGGGACCTTCTGCTTAACAAAATGACGGCTATCAAATAGTTGCTAGCGGTCTCGTACCCATTGGAGGCTTATCCACCGTCTGATGAGAGTGGGTTCTGTTTGGGTTACAGGAAAAAATGATTACTAGTAATCTACTGGTATACGTATTATTTAGTACTATTATTATCGACTTCTTACCTTTTTATATATAATAACTTTTTAATTTTACTAATTTGAGGCATATCCAATTAATTTTCGCCTAATTAAGTGTCCGACTATGATATACGTACATGCATGTACAATTTTTTTTACACATGTCGAATACAGCATAATGGTATGTGCGTTATGATTTTGATTTGATCACTTGTACACGTGTGTCGGAACATTTGAACACATATGTCTGACACGGTTGAACGATAACTAGGCACGACATCTGAATAAGTGTGTTATATGAAAGTGTAAGTTTAAATATTTGATAACAGTTAGATCAAAATACTACTATTATATAATCTGCTTATTGTCTTAACATGTTGCGTTTTTTACGGGGTTAAGGTAATAAGGTGTTACAGTTGGTTGTGGACGATTACTGGTTGTACAAGTGACAACTTTTGCAAGTTATTCCAGAACAGAATCAATAAGCTAGACTGTTAACTGAAACAAAAACAATTCCTTATTTGATTTCGAATACACCAAGAACGAAAACCCCTCTTAACAGTAGAAAAAACATGATGCAATATCAATATATAAATAAGGCACTACATACTAAATACTGCATCATGATTCGTTTTTCGAAATTCTCACATATCCTTGAGGAGCATATGTTCTCACATTTGACAAGCTCTTCAAAAATTGCTCCCTATGATCAAAGACATGATGCAATATCAAGAAGATCTTATATCCCAAAAGAAGGTAGAGTTGAACAGACAATACTAATCGCTCGAGGAACAAACAAAAGTAGGCGAAATACTGTTAACAGGCACTGCTTTCGACCAAAGCGTTCAGCTTCTTGTTCCTCAATCTTACCGCATACACCTCACTCCCTTGGTATTCATAACTATAGAAAGGAAAAAAAATAACATTCCCGTATAAGCTTCATAGAATAAAGGAAAATCATCTATAGTCAAATCCATAGCATAAATTAGTTAAGTAGAGACATTAGTTTCATGAGGACAATTAAATTTCTTTGGTGGAGAAGTCATAAATTTTATCAATCATTGCTGATGGCTTTTATGGTTTAAGCAAATCTTCTTGCCTTTTTGTTTATAAATGGTATTATATATTCTTGGTCCAGGAACTGGCTCTGAAAAACTCAGCTTCTTTCTCACTCAAATAAGTGTTAGTTTGTCTAAAAGCTGTATCCAAACAGGCCTAGAAAAAAAAAACTTGTTTGAACAAATTCCATGTTTTTCACATCTAAAGATCTATGTTGTCACAAATGATTAAACTGAAGAGTTTCCTAAATACGAATACATATATATTTGCAATGACTGTATTACCTTGTTGGTAAGGAAATTAGGGGAGTCAAGCTCTTTGCTAGTTTTACTGCTTCCTGTTCCGTATTGACAATTTGACTGTAACAAAAATATCGTCCACCCATAGACCGATCTTCAAAAGCCCGAATATTGACATCTGCTAGAAAGTTCACGTCAACTATTGCTAAAACTCCATTTTCATACATCTGTGCCGCCCCTATGGAGACAATTGCGATCATATAATTAACTATTTCAAGTAGTTTGAAGATAAATGAACTGTGATATTTAAAATTTAACCATAATGTTTTGGCACCTTGAAGATATGACATTGTTGCTCGGGGGTTGTTCTGGGCAATTCCTGGGCCAAGAACAAGGCCAGCATTTACTGACACCATATCGAGCATTCGATCCATAGCTAGAGCCCATGCGGCTTTTTCAGAGAGTGTCTTTGCCAAAGCATACCACAGCTGCAAATGCTCAGAGAGAAACGATTATATAATATGATTATGTATTGACATAATGAGGTGGCGATAATAATTCTCTAATTTGAGTGGCAATTTTGTAAAGGCGAGTAACTTTAACGGTTGTTGGCTGACTTAAATGAGTGAAGGAGAAATTCCTACAAAAACAAGACTTATGTACAAGCATGTTTCTGTTTGTTTAGCATTACTGATTTTCGATATTATTTGAGATTTCAAAATTGATTTGTAAGAGTAAAGGTGTTTTTAACAATTCGGATTAGTTCAAGATTCGGAATACTAACAGAAATAGTAAACCTTTCTTGAGAAATGATTGTTTTGTTTTGAATTAAGGCTTTTCTTGTTTGTTGGAATTGGAATATAACCTGCCTAGAGTTCCTGGACCAGTTGATCTCAAGTCACAATTCGTGAATTAAGGCGTGTTTGGATGCACCGTTTGAAAAACTTAATGACTTATTTAGGTTGGAGAAAAGACACTGGTTCATAACTTCAGAGTATCTATATTTTCAGGACAGAAAAAAAGAAAAGAAAACTCAGTTTTTCGATTCGTCCTGCAAAATACACCACAACTTTACAACCAAAACACAGTAAGCTAAACTGAAGTGTTCCAACAAAAAAAGTCCTTATCAGTTGCTTTCTTCGGATTAGTAAGATCAAACCCAAGTTACGACTTTCGTTGGTAAACTTACCAAAATAATAAGAAAATTAAGTTCTGCTATATACCGGTTATAAGAGCGAAAAGAAGTTTGTTAAAAAAGCTCGTCGAAACGAGCTGTATACAATTACCAAACAAGAAAAGCGAAGAGAGAATAAAAGGATATTCTAACCTTCTTTTTCCGGCAGAAGTTTTGATCACTCCATGACTTTTCATCAACATCTTTATCTGAGCAAATATTTTCTCTCCAAATAGCAGCAGTGAGAGATGAATTAAACACAATTTTCTCTATACTAAATGTTTGTGCACATGCCTCTACAATATTGATTGCACCTCTAGTCTCCAAATCCACCATTTTATCCTAACATACATAACCCAACCAAGAAATTATAATTTCAAGAAAAATGAAAAGAAAAGGTAATTCTTTAGATAGGGATTTGTTACCCTCTTACATCATATATATCTTGAGAATCTAAACAGCAAAACAAAGCAGAACAACCATCTAGGGCTAGGAGAATACTATGATAATCCAACACATCCACAGTAAATAAGGTTACACCCTTCTCCACTTTATCCATTTCTACTATTTTCTTCACTATCTCTTTCTCACCTGAAATTAAACAACAACAAAATGCTAATTCAAATGAGTATAGCAACATGATATTGCAGCATCATTGTCATAATGGACAAAAATGTGCAGTTTCCCAAAACATCCGGAAAAAAAAAAGACGTATCTTCATAATTTTAACAATCTTGGACGCTCTTTCAACTTTACAAGTCTTTCGTATTGTTGCGAACAAAATTTAGTAGAGTAGGCACTAGGCAGCATATCATGATAAATTAAGAAAAAAACTTTTCGAAGAAAGCCTGAAAGAATTGTTTTCAACATAACAAATTATAAACTTTAGACTAGAGTGTGTGTGAGAGAAAGTATAGAAACTTGCCATTTTTCTGAATAGCAACATGAACTTTATAACCTTTAGACAACAATTGTTTCAGAACCCAAAATCCCACATAATTTGATGCATCAAGTACACAAACTGTAGGCATTTCTTGCTCCAAATCTACATTTATTTCTTCAATATCCCTCATTTTCCTTTTTTTTGTTCACAGTATACTACTTGAATATGTGAAGTATATATACAAATACGTGCCAAATGTGGAAAGAAATTAAATAATTGATAATAGATGAGAGTTTAATTAACACTAGAAAGAAAAGTTGTTGAACAATATACAAGTTCACGTTCTCATCTACTCACAATCTTGAACGTTCCATAATAATTAGTGACACACAAATATACACCCACATAAATATATATTATGTTACTTATGTTTTTTTTTATTTTGTTTTTTTGAAAACCATGTTATATGCTACACATGAAAATGAAAGCAAATGTGAACTCTTCATGAGAATGTAAAAGGTCCACAAGTTACTATATGCTACCCTAACTTTGTACATGTGAGTTTTGGTAATTGTATTGTGTAAGTTACCATTTTTTTTATATGAAAGTTGGTTGGGGATACGCACTCACTGTAAAAAAAAAATTAAGATAGCAACAATTTACTTTTTGAAAATTGTTTGGCAACAAAAAATGTTGCTAAATTTAACGACACTCACTTTACCATAAGTTTAGCAACAGACGTTCTGATGGTAAACTGATTTTTTCTTTTGTAGTGACTATTTCATTAATATTAATAAAGAATGGTCGAAACGAACTTATCATAGCA
This sequence comes from Primula vulgaris, assembly GCA_963920805.1. NCBI lineage: Eukaryota > Viridiplantae > Streptophyta > Magnoliopsida > Ericales > Primulaceae > Primula > Primula vulgaris. The sequence goes on from OY987220.1 coordinate 31,702,583, forward strand.
GAAATCAAATTAAAAATAATAAAACCTTTCAAGAATTATTATTGTGTAAGTAACCATTACCAATATGTTTATAGTATGAGAAATGCTTATAGTAATATTGTTAAGTAGCTAGATATAAAAACTTGAATCTTGGGAAACTCTTATTATGTTGGTGCTAGAATTTTTAAACTATGTGTTTTCTTTATAAGCCAAATGTGTGTAAAGATGTACCTTTGCCTAACTTGTCATATGGGTGTTTGTCTATTTAAGTGTAATAATTCAGCAGCATGAATACAAAATAATGCAGCACCTAAAAATTTAATTTGGCCGGAACTTTTTTTTAGGAATAAATGCACCGGTAGTGAAAAGTAACTACAGAGAGTCAACCATAGTTGCCGAATCGGGAAGCAATACAGGAAACTGAAACATGACAAAGATGAACTAAATTAAAGATTTATCTGTAAACTAAGGAAAAAACGGGATGAGGAAAGGCTAGTCCCCGGAAACTACAGATACAACCCCTCGTAGTAATTAGATTTATGATTTTGCCTGTGCAACGCATATTGGTGTCGCACGTACTACATGATAAATAATTCACTTAAAGAATATGTAGTGGCTATGCATTGCCAGTGAGATTCAACGAAATCCTGCCAAGGCAAACAGGTTGCAATTTAAAGCTCGGTTAATTTGCTTTTTTCCCCTTAAAACTATACTGCATTTGGTTGATCAACTTAAAAAGCGAGCTTTGTTGGGTCTTTCCCTGAACAAGCTATAAGCATTAAAAATGAATAAACCTAGTTCTTCCGCTTTTTTTTTTCCAAATCTAACATGATCCAGCTTTTATCCAGTTTTTGCAATCTTATTATATACTACAAAACTACGTCGTTTGTTCAGTTTTCATGATCCATTTGAGAGTTCAAGCTTCAAAAACAATGTCATGTGTTAATCAACCATAATAGAGGAAAGAGCTTTTAAGTTATTACATTATACCCTACACAAAAAAAAAACTATTGCATTACCATGTAGATAGAAGTAGGTAGCAAAACACTAAATTAGGGGAGCCCAAAGCTTTAATCAAATAGATGCAAAGCTAGTTTATGAAATTTAGATAACTTTAAAAATGAAACTTGCCTCTAAAAATTAACAACAGAAAAAAAAATATATACTAATATGCCAACTTAACACTTTAATTAATACACGTACCAACTGGCATCAAAAAATATATTATCAATATGTGATGTGTCACAAGCTACTCTTTGTTCTCAAAAATGTCTATCTAACATTCAAAAGAATGAAAGAATAAGATTGGAGTAGAACTATCTACAATTAACGACTTCAAAGATACATCTATTATTATTGCTAATTCCAACCAATCGTGACATGTGTACATACAACAGTTTTGCTCTTTTCGCTACCAACATCTTGCTGAATGAGCGATAATTAGAGTGACCCGAGAGCCACCAAGAATCAACTACCCCAATTATTAACCTCAAAATTGACAATCAGCAAAAAGCATTACCCCTTAATCAAGCTGGATGGTACCTGTAAAAAAATAACATATTGCTCAAGACTAGCTGTTTACAGTCATTTCTCTCCACAAGTCTAAATTATGAACATGCATGTATGCAGTTTACAGGCATTTCTTTCGATAAATCTAAAATATGACCCGGCTCATCAACTTATTATTAATAACCATAAGGGACAGAGACCAAGGTGCCAATCATACAGCGAGTCTAAATTATGATTTATGAGCATGTATGTATTAAATGGAATACACGCACAAGTAAAATTGTTATTTAGTAGTGCAAGTACTGAAGTTGAATTATGCAACTATAAAACTTAAATAGTGCTTTCTTTTGGTGAGTTGATATCTAAGATTCGTTCTTATGAGGCCTCACTTCAACCACCTTAACGTTTAATCTTGTACCCTAACCTTAAGAGTTCTAAGAATTTTTTTTATTATCATTAAATTTTCTACGCGTATCTGTATCCAGAGGAATACCCCTAAAATTAGTAACTTTGTATCGATTCAACGCTTGATACCCGAATGAAAGAAAAGACCCCTTTAAATTGCTCTCCAATTTCTTTGTTTCTTTTTTTGTTTTAAATACTTCGTCTATTACATTTGCACTGTAATCCATCATAAAAGAGATAACGATGAAATTATAAGGCTTAGTGAGTTAGTTTGTTCTTGTCCTAGCACAACCAGTTACCTACTGACTAAAAACCAATGACGAATTTGCAATGAAGTTCTCAGAAACATGTTAAAAGTTCATAAATCCAAGAGAACATAAAATCATAATGACTTCAAATACTTTTAACAGTTTTTATGAAGCATCTAAGCTAGAAAGAAGAGAGAGTACCTTGACATGATGTGGCATAATCTTTATATCATACGGTACGTGAAGCCACGCATCCGGAGGATAAAGCATAAAGTTCTCTGGCTTGCTCGTATATACATCAGCGTATTGATGTATATTATAAGCAAATGCGGATTCTTGGCCTGTGTCCGTGAGGAAAGTGGCTCCGAAAGATCTATTAAACATGCTTTTCATGGCACATCTTGCCTTTTCTCTCTCATCCGTTAGCTCACACAGTAGAGATTGGAAGGTTGCACTTCTACTGCCGCTAGAAACCGTCGATAGCAATTTACCAAGAAGCTCTTGTATTATATGAAATTTCGCCTGCATTAAGGAAGTAGAACAATGAAAATGTAAAACAACTGGAAGAAAAAGTTATACAAGTTCTAATAGAGAAACGAATGGGATTTTCAAACTGGAGAGTAAGGTAGTGTCAAGAATTGTCTGGTTCAATAGACTGTTATCACGACTTCACCATAACGGTGACTTACAGCGATGATCCCATATTTAGGAAGAATTTTGATTTGGTTTCAGTAGTTTTAGTTAAAGCACTATTGGTCCTGAGCGTTTGTAATGATGTTAAATAGTTTAAAGTACTATAGTACTAGTCCCCATAGGACCAGTAATATTACATTATTACGTTCTGGTCCCTTCCAATACTGACCAAAATAGGAGTATTATACATGGGGACCACTTGTGTACTAACCTAAAACACGGGAACATTATGTAACATACTCAAACTATGGGGACCTATAGTGTTTCAAGTGAAAGTATGGGGATCAAATAAAAATCCAGTCTAAAGTATGAGGAACAATAGTGTTATAGTGTTGTAGATGAAACTATGGGGGATAAAAACTAGAATTTATTTTGAAAGTATGTGGACTAATTCTGTCACTCTCGCATTGAATCATTGATTATGTTAATGGGATATACCTGTTCAAAACGGTAGATGTCTTCATTCTGTATTCGAATCTCATTCTGCAAATACGCAAAGATGTAACAATGTAAGAAGCATCTTGTTAATGAGATTAGATAGTAATGTTAAGAAACTATAAAGAGCTTAATATGGCTAGGAGTATATTCATACCTCTAATTCCTGTATAATGGCAGCAGTTCGCCATCCAGCTTTTGTAGGGCCACGGAGGTCACTAAATAAATGATCCCCAAAATATATCACCTAATATATTATTAAACCGAAAAGATAATTTTAGCAAAGAAATGAAAATATACAAATAATGGAAAAAATGTTCTGTCTAAGATGTGAAAATTACCTCTGGGCCATTCCATTTTGTAATTTGCAGAAATGTCTTCAGGCATCCTTGGTAATATACTTTATTTGGAAGAAATGTATCCACTTTTGAGAAAGCCAAGGTATCTTTCTCGATGTCATAACATCTGCATAAGTGCCGACACGCGTCAAAAGGGACCAAAGTTAAGAACTAAGATTCACTTTTCCCAAAGATCACCAAGTGTAAGAGAGAAATAGCTATTACCAGGGAAGAAAAGAAAAAGAGAAAATCGTGTTTTTCCAGAAAGGGAAAAACATAAAAAGAGTACTTTGCAACAGAAATTACCGAAATGGATGCTCAGACGTATAAAAATCTGGTTTATTGGCTTTAGCAATCACAACATCAAAGAGTTCCTGCCAGGAATCGCCATGGCCCAGAGATTCCTAACTCAAAAAAAAACGAAAACAATAGAAATTAGGACCAATTTTAAAAACGCGCAGAGAAAACATTACTAGCTGTCAGTGCCCTATTTAATACTGCAGAAACAAAGATGAACACGTTATTGATCGGGGTCATAGCCAAAGAGAATTTTAAAAGTTTCATCTTACAGAAAATTGATGATCTGATTAGCTCATAAGTGGTCACTTCCATTATCGTGCAAAATATATTTCTTTTACTACAACGACCAATTTTACCAGTCTTAGATTCCTCAACTATACTTTTACTGATTCTGTCTACTGTAAGAGATTATTTTCCACTACATAGATGAAAGAACATGCATCATTATAGATACAGTTCTCTCAAATATTTTTGATATTATCTGGCAATATATAGCAAAAGATGGCAAACCATAAACATTCAATAATGGTAATTGAGAGTTTATCAGAACTCAGAACATAAACTATACCACCATGACAATACCTGGTGGTTGCTACATCTGAGTTATGGTTGACAAACTAATAAATGACCTAAATGTTTCAGCATCTGGTGCAGAAAAGAAAAAATAGGCACACTGACATTTGCAACTTATTCAAAATAAGGGTGTCACCTCTAACATAAAGTTCATTCCACCGTCCACAAAGTAAAATGGGGAGTTGGTAAGCAAGAAAAGCTTTTTTCCATTCTCCTTCAGCATCCTGAGAAAGTGCAAAAGCTGATCCTGCAAGTTTTACATATAAATGCACAAACTTTGAGCATATTCAATTTCACATTAACCAATCATTCCAGATTAGGCATTGCTGGAGTTTTTAAGCTCATTCTTTTTCACATTTTTTCGAAAGCTGGACTGTGTTAGTAGATCAACTGAGCTTGTTCTGAATTTTGGCCATAAATTTGAAAGATTCGAGCTGAATGAACCTAACTTTCTCCTGAATCTAAAAAAATCCAACTTATTTGCTTGAAGACTACAATAAAAGCATCCTAAGTTATAGTTCAATAACCCCTTTTATCAAGTTCCAGAAGTTTTGCATCATGTCTTCGTTACAAAAACAGAAACTCTTTTATCAGGATGATAAACCAGCCAATTTAAAAATGAGAAAAAAATAAGAAAAAGGGTCAAAGGGAAAACGAGTAGCAAGGAATTATATTTGACCATAACATACATTTTTTAGCAGGTATTTATGAGGATCAGAGAGAATTCCTTTGTGAGCCGAACCACTTTTATGAACATGCTGAATTGCACGATTTACGTCTTGATAAACGTAGGATGTATCAAACTCCAGCTTGGCATCAACAAAATGTTGCACAATATCAGCAATAAGGCACGCCTATATAAAAGAAACAAATAGAATCATGAGATGGTGAAATTTAACGAGAACATGATCAGCTAAAAAGGAAAAACAGAGTCGAAAATAGGTATACAAATGGATGAAAAAATAGACAGACCTCGCTAAAGCAAAAGAAATCCATTAAGCTGACTAGTCCACGTGCTTGATCTCGACCAATATGTCTAGTGCCGTATATCTCTTTTATTTCTTGCCTGGTAAGCTGAAAATTCGTAGGTAAATTAGGCAAAGAACTCACATCAAGGAGGAAAAAAAGGCATTTTCTGGTTGCAACTTTTAAGCACACTTCATTTAGTGATAAGCTTAAAGGCTGTTGTTTTCTGTTTCATTTTCTGTGAGCAAAAGCTAAAGCTTAAAGCTGGATGAATCCACCTTTTTCAACCACAAAAATATCCAGTTTATTTGCTTAAAAGCTGCAACCAACTGACCCCATCATATACTTAGGCAATGAACCAATAGTGCAGAATGCAGATGGTGTTTGCCCTCTTCCTATATTTTTCTATTTTTTTATCCCATCCCATAGGTTTTTGCTGTCCATTCATCAGATTTCATTTCTTCATTAAATGCTCAGAGTAATAAGACAAGAATCCAAGTGAGCTAGGAACTTTCATGATGTACTATTAAGTGCTTAATCATATTATATCCGCCTTTGTTAATGGCTGGTAAGTGGTATCTTGTTCAAAATAGTGGATATTTATGCTGGAACCAATGGATATTTAAATATCCAAAACGTATACAAAATAAAGTAAGGCAGAAATATAAAAGAAGGTCCACCTATACGGTTGTTAAAATACCTGCCTGCGACCAAAGTAGCATCCATCAGGTTCAATTGATCCAAAAAAATCTAACTTCAAAAGGCACCCTTTCAATTTGTCATAGTATAATCCTCTGATTGGAAAAGTAGGATCATACTTGAACTCCATACAACTATCAGGATATCTAAGCTGCAAATAAGCCAAAAGTTAAATATATGAAAATTACCCTCTGTATATCAATTCGTATTCTCAGAACAATATAATGATGAAAAAGAATTTTAAACCAACCTCATTCACCAGGTGTTCTTTTGCAAGGTCGTAAATCAAGGTCTGCAAGTTAGATGAGTAATGTGCCAATGTATAGTCGTAGTCAAACCCATAAACTTGAATATTCTCCAACTTCAGGTTCTTATTCACATATATGCCTGAGTTTCTCAAATAATGATGCAATTACTAAGAAAAAGTGCAAGTCCCTAAATTCATATATTTACATACAAAGTCTTGCTTAGTAGCAGTAAAGAAGCATATGAGTTCGCATACCTGAGGATTTTATTTTTCACAAATCAACATAAAAGTTTTTTACCATTTAATGGTTGGAAAAGCCTAAAAGCTCAACTAAAAATCTGAGTAACAACATATACTCACTTATGAGCAAAAATCTTAAAGCCCAATAAGCTCAAACTTCTTACAAAATAGGCTCCCACCTTTAACATAAAACACTCACTGTTTCAGCTTGAATTTCAAAAAGTTCAGCACTTATATAAACACTAAGAATAAGAAAATTCAATACCATTAGGTTCAATTTTGGGCATCCCTTTTAGTGCCTCCGGGATACTAAGAAAACTCCGTTTTGCATCATTGTACTCATGCCGAATCTTGGCTAGCTCTTCCTCTCCCAGCTGTTCATCTTCTTCTAACTTTGTAATCTTTTGTTCAGCCGATAAGCATGTCTTGTAACCGCGAAAACCTACTTCAAACCCTACATTCGAAGCAAGAGTCTGAATGTCAGGGTTTAAAGATCGCTTTTTTTCAACAAGTAAAGGAGCATACTATAAAGTCTAGGCTATAATAATCCATAAGCATTGTAGGATAATAACAGAGTCTAAGGAAACATGATTTCATACTCGGTATTTTCATAGGTGAATTTAAAAAAATTAAATAGTAGTATAAATACATAATTATGCATGTACAGAATTTTTCATAGGGGCAAGCAAACTTGGAACTTACAAGAATTTTTCAGGCCAAAAGCGCTTAGAATGACAAACCCAAGAAAATGTTACAGAGTTGCGATATTCTCATCCAAAATATAAAAAAAATGCCATTACCATAGAATTATGGATGCCTACCGTTACGCAAAAAACCAACATGGTAAAGATCCAATATTTTATATCCTGCAATCTACCAATAAGAACTCATGTGTTGTTCTAAAAACCCCTTATAAACCCCAAAACTTCAAACAAAGACTTTAAATGCTAGAAAAAGATTCTCGTTTTCAAACATGGTGAAAAGGGAACAAAAGTGTATAAGCGCAATAGCATATAAGTTGAGATTAAAATCTGTCCCAAATAAGCCCAGCATAACTGTCATTACGCATTACATATTCCAAAGCATTTCCATTAAATAATCAACATGTTAACAATTATATATATATATATATATATATATATATATATATATATATATAATGAGAATTCATGTGTTGTAACCCCTACTTAAAAAACCTTCTATAAACCCCAAACTGCAAATAAAACTCTAAATGCAAAAACAAGATTCCCAGTTTCAAATATAGTCAACATGAACAAAAAGGTCTCTTAATACATAATTATTATACTAGCCCTTTCTAAAGCATTTCCATTAAATAATCAACCTGTTAACAATAAGCTATTTATATTAACCCTTTCTAATGAAAACCTCCAATATAAACCCCAAACTGCAAATAAAACTACAAAAGCAAAAACAAAAAAAAATCGCAATTTCAAACATAGTGAACATGAGCAAAAGCACATCATTATTTTTCCCAAAGCAGTTCTTTTAAATAATCAAATTGTTAAACTATTGATATATTAATATTCTTGTAACCTTTTCTCAAAAAAAAACCTCCTATAAACCCCAACCTGCAAATAAAACTATAAAATGCAAAAACAAAATTCCCATTTTCAAATGTAGTGAACAAGAACAAAAGGGTATTAACAACATAACTATTTTTCCTAAAACATTTCCACTAAATAATAACATGTTATCAATAAATATAAACCCCACAAACTTCAAAAACAAGATTCCCATTTTCAAACATAATAAACATAGTGAACAACATAATTATTTTTCCCAAAACATTTCCAGTAAATAATTAATATTGTAACAATAAAATATAAACCCCAAGCTGCAAATAAAACTATTAATGCAAAAAAAAAAAAAAAAAAAAAATCCCCATTTTCAAGCATAGTAAGCATAGTGAACAACATAATTATTTTTCCCAAAACATTTCCAGTAAATAATTAATATTGTAACAATAAAATATAAACCCCAAGCTGCAAATAAAACCATTAATGCAAAAAAAAAAAAAAACCATTTTCAAACATAGTAAACATAGTGAACAACATAATTGTTTTTCCCAAAACATTTCCAGTAAATAATTAATATTGTAACATAAAATATAAACCCCAAGCTGCAAATAAAACCATTAATGCAAAAAAAAAATCCCCATTTTCAAACATAGTGAACAACATAATTATTTTTCCCAAAACATTTCCAGTAAATAATTAATATTGTAACAATAAATATAAACCCCAAGCTGCAAATAAAACTATTAATGCAAAAAAAAAAATTTTTAAAAAAATCTCCATTTTCAAACATAGTAAACATAGTGAACAACATAATTATTTTTCCCAAAACATTTCCAGTAAATAATTAATATTGTAACAATAAAATATAAACCCCAAGCTGCAAATAAAACCATTAATGCAAAAAAAAAAAAAACCCCATTTTCAAACATAGTAAACATAGTGAACAACATAATTGTTTTTCCCAAAACATTTCCAGTAAATAATTAATATTGTAACATAAAATATAAACCCCAAGCTGCAAATAAAACCATTAATGCAAAAAAAAAATCCCCATTTTCAAACATAGTGAACAACATAATTATTTTTCCCAAAACATTTCCAGTAAATAATTAATATTGTAACAATAAATATAAACCCCAAGCTGCAAATAAAACTATTAATGCAAAAAAAAAAAAAAAAAAAAAATCTCCATTTTCAAACATAGTAAACATAGTGAACAACATAATTATTTTTCCCAAAACATTTCCAGTAAATAATTAATATTGTAACAATAAATATAAACCCCAAGCTGCAAAAAAAAAAAAATTTAAAAAAAATCCCCATTTTCAAACATAGTGAACAGCATAATTATTTTTCCCAAAACATTTCCAGTAAATAATTAATATTGTAACAATAAAATATAAACCCCAAGCTGCAAATAAAACTCTAAATGCAAAAAAAAAAAAAAAATCGCATTTTCAAACATAGTGAAAATGAACAAAAGGGCATTATACATACAAATATATATATATATAGAGAGAGAGAGAGAGAAAGAGACCTCCGGGAAAAGCGGATAAAGATGATGCTCTGGTCCCCTGCAAATAAAACACATTTTAATAATAAAAAAAAACAATATAATAATAAATACATATATATATATATAAATATATAAATAAATATAAATACAAAATACCAAGAGAGGAAGGAGCCGGCGAAAAGAGGACATGAATTATAGAGAGAGAGAGAGAGAGAGATTTTTATTTAATTTAATTTTGTATTAGATTAATTTGTGTTAGTATATATAAAAATAAAATTCAGTTTAAGATTATTATGTGTAAATGTGTATCTATTTATACACGTCTATGTTATATGTTCATATTGACTTTATAATCATGCATATAATAATAAAACATCATTTACATTATAATAATCATCATGCATAATATAATACGCATTCCTATAAAAAAAACAAAAAAAAAGTAGGGCTGAGTTCCGTCCCGTTCAGTTCGGTTTTTTTCGATTTCGGTCTTTTTAGTTTTTTGGACCAAATCAGACCGGTTTTTCGGTCCAGTTTTGGTTTTTTTCGGTTTTATTGAAAACCGAAAGCGACCCGAATTTTTTTCGATTTCGATCTTTTTCGATTCGGTTATCGGTTTTTCTGGGTTTTCGCTCAGCCCTAATAAATGGCAGAAGACGTATTTTAAGTGAAATCGACCGTTTATCGTCTAATTCATATTAATTACCGTATAATTTCGGTTAGTCTATTAGGCTAGCGCCTAATTTGCGCCTAGCATAGGCTTAATGTTTCATCGTAATATTTTTATAAAAAATTAGTCAAAGTACTTGAAATAAAAATAAAAAATCTCATTATGGGTATGTTTGGTAATATATTTTTGGGTCCAAAATTAGATTTTAAAAATTTGTTTCAAGAATTCACTGAAAATATGGATTTTAAACTCTGGATTTTTTTTAGCTTTTTCAGACTAAAAATCAGATTTTTAGAAGCTGTACAATTTGATTTGGCAAGCACCCACAAATTTTTAAAATGCAGAATCCAAAAAACAAATAAAAAAATATATTGTCAAATGGATGTGACTTTCAATTGTCACAATTTTAGCTCACCTCATTCTTAATCGTATATCTAACCATCGTCATGTCCCAATATATATATATATATGATATATGTAGTTATTTATATATAACTTTACGTTTTATTTACTTTTAATAATAATAGTCCTTATGTTGGAGGTTTTATGGAAAATTTAAATGAAGTGAAAATCGATATTCATGATAATAATTATACATTAAATAATTAATGAATTTATAATTAAAAATAATAGAAAAGAGGCAAAGTGTTTTCTATATATATGTTTGGAAATGCAAAGTAGCCTATACAAATTTAAGAAGACAATTTGTCTTTACAAATTAGTTTGGAATCAAATTAAATGACTTTTTTAAGTTTGAAAAGACGTTTTCTTATTATTAATTAAGTTCATAAAGAATTAAGAAATGGAAGGTTTTTGGGGAGTTGTGTGATAGTTTAACTTATACTAATTGTTATATTAGGATATCTCTATTCCTATTTAATTTTTCATTACGAAACTATGTGCAATTTTGATCGATTTATAACTTGTATCAAAATTATCGAAATTAATTTTTTGTAAATCTAATCATAAAATTTAACATTTGATCTATATGGTCAAATTTTAAATATTCCGACAATTTTAATACAAGTTCTTAACCGGTTAAAATTACACATAGTTTCGTAATAAACAATTAAATAGGAACGGAGGGAATATAAATAACCAAAGTTTACAAAATATATACTTCTATTGAAAGTAATTCATGGATATTAAATTGCCCGTTAGAAGAATAATTATTAACTTTGGCTTACATTATAAACTCAAAATCTTTATTTGTATTGTTATTTATTTCGGTTTATATTTTACTTAAGTAGGCAAAAAATTCACCAACTTAGGAACTAAACTAGCCAAAAAATTGTTGTTTATAAATGATCAGATTGTTCATACTTGATTTTAACGGAACCATCAAAAACAATTTCGCAATGCAATAATAAGTAGGCACCCAACAACAAAACGAGAGGATTTCGTTTACCTTATTTTTCTATTTTTTTTTTCGTTTAACTTATTTTTTTATTAGTTTACGTGTTAATAATATTTTTCTTTAATCTTGTGTATATTTAAGTTTCATGCACCGTTGATCGAACTCTAATATTGGTAGCAAAGTATTTACCAATAATACACCTTCTCGACCTTTAAATTCCCAAGAAAACAACCATATTTTCATAATGCAAAATACTCCTATATATATATATATATAAATATATAAATTAGTAGATGTATTTGGAAATATTGTTGAGTTTGAAAAGTTAGGGTGTCCTTGATGGACATAATAAGATGATGAATTAATGATTTTGTAAATATTAATAGTATAGTAAAACCTCTATAAATTAATAATGTTGGGACCATATAAATTTATTAATTTAGAAAGTTATTAGTTAATATTTTTTTTATATACAGATTTTTTTAATTCAATAAATAAACTCGTTAATAACTTAAAAACCCCTTGTATACTATTAACAATGCTCGTTAATCTCGTTAGTAAAGACAAAATACATTACTTCATTTTTTACTATATAAAATTTATTACATTTTAAATCGTGTAAGAAACTAAAAATATACATTAAACTAAGAATAACCTCCAAATATATTTAAATTTTAAAAATAATCAAATGATTATATAGTCATATTTCATTAAATCATTATAGTAATGTTTGTAACTTTTAAAAATTATTAATTTATAATTTTATGAGGACTAAATATTTATATAAGAATATTTAGAAAAATTATTATCTTATTAATTTATCGATTTATCGAGATTATAGATTTTTTACATTTACCCAAGTCAGGATGAGGAAAAATTATTTTTTAAAAGAGTTTCTTAACTTAATTTGTAGAGGTTCTTCTCTATACTGAATACTCACTCCGTTCCCATTTAATTGTTTATTACGAAACTAGATACAATTTTGACCGGATTATAATTTGTATAAAAATAATTATTTTTAAAAATCAAATCATAAAATCGCTAACTAGTAAGTATTTTTTCCCCTAAATATAGAATGATTTATAAAATTTAGAGGAGCAATGTAGAAACTTGTATAGTTCCAGAATATGCATGCACTGCCAAACTTGAAGAGACTTTTTTGAACATTGCAACAAGGTGGCATATATAAAGTAAATACGTGTCATAAAACGTATCTTTATCTAAATTTGCTTTTGTTTATTTTGAAAAAGACATACTTCAATGTATTTATATATATATATATATATATATATATCCCTTTCTCCATAATAATACTATTGATTTTTAATGTTATTATTTTTTTACATTTTATACTAGCTTCATTCATTTTTGCACTTTGCTTTATCCAATTGGTAAACTCATACATCTTGCTTTTCTTTTTGGTGGTGTTATTTATACATTTTTATCAGGGTTATAATATATTTGCCAACTGTTTGATAATGCTAAGCTCGTTTTCTATTATATATTTTCCTTTATTTTCTTTATATGAATATTTGTTTGCCCTGCTTGAGACAATACTGATCACCAAACTTGTTTTTTTTTTTTTTTATCTTTTTTTCCATGCAATATTGTGAAATTTGTATAATTAACAAAGATTAGTGTTATTGGCCAAGACTATAAAAATCATACCGAGTAGTTTTGGTATTTTCCTGCACCATATACTAAAATTCTCTGCATAATGAATCTTGGTTATTTAAATTTTTTTGCAAGTAGCTTTTATTCAGACTCAGTTTAACTCTAATATGTTTTATTTTAATTCAAACTGATTAGATCATTAGAAATGGAATATTTTCTCTTATTTGATTGAGGTTAGGTTATTTTTTAATCGTTCCCCTTGTAATCTAATTTCATTTTCGTTGCAATATGTTCGTTGTTGTTTTGAAGATTTAACATATTGGGCTTTATCAAGTCAATTGAAGAAAATCAAATTTGATTTTCTTGACTGAGTGTAATTGTAATTAGCATTTTTCTAGTCCCAGTTTGATTACTATTTTTTCTTTTATATTTTTAACATTTCTGAAATGGATATCTCAACTTGGCTTTTAGATACTCAAATGGGGAGCTCAGGATTCTCATGGAAGCTTCCGGATCACCCGAGACTCCCAAAAAATAAAACAATAGCATTGATCGTATTGGACGGATGGGGCGAATCAAAGCCCAGTCAGTATAACTGTATCCACATGGCAGAGACTCCCACCATGGATTCCCTGAAAAAAGTATATATCTGTCTCTCACTATGCATGTACGTATGCGGTGGCAGAACTAGAAATGTTTTTTTCCTTATTATGAGTTTGTTGAAATGCTAAAATCGAAAAGAAAAAAAAACAATTACATGGTAAAAGATCGTTATTTTCTCTCAATATGGGGTGCTGGAGTTCCCTTTAGCTTTAGCCTGTTACTAGTTCCTTCACTGCACGTACGTACGTATATGTATGCGCATCGGATGGGATGAGTCAAATGATATTATTTTTTGGTTGAATTTTTAATGCTGATAGGGGGCACCTGATAGGTGGAGAGTGGTGAGGGCGCACGGTAAGGCGGTGGGGTTGCCTACGGATGATGACATGGGTAATAGTGAAGTGGGTCACAATGCACTTGGCGCTGGTCGGATTTTCGCTCAAGGGTGAGTGTCTACCTTTGGTTTTGTCTTCTTGGCTTTCCTGTTTTGTGTTTTATTTGGTAAACGTTGAGGTGCAATCTTTTCGTCGAGGAACGACTGAATTTGTTTTTATAACTGGAAAATGTATAAGGAGCTACTTTCACTTGAATTATCTGTGTTCAATTAGAACTTGTCACCATGCTTTTTAGGACTGTAATGAAACTAATGATCATGAGACATTACACTAGATACAACATAAAAAAAAGTATCGAAAACCACTAGTATGTTAGCAGGTAGGACTGTAGGACACTAGTGGATTTCAATGTCTTGTTAATGTTGCATTTACAATTGAGTATAATAAGGACTAATTATTTTGAGGTGGGTGAAGAGGTATGTTCGTTGAAATTTGGTGAGAAAGACAATAGAGGCTTGCTTATTTTAGGTTAATGTACTAAAAGGTGCGAGTTCTTATAATTTGTCCTTGTGAACTGTAATTGAGTACCGTAGTGTATAGTTTCTGAAGGTTTATCAAGGAGTCTTTTTCTATAACTATAATATTTTTTGTGTGGTAGCGATTTGTGCTTTTCCCGAAGAACTCAGTCTTGGGAATGTTCTGACTTTTATGGGTCGGATTATTACCTGAAGAGCATTCTATAGATTTCTCTCTAACACCACAAACGTAAACACACACGCAAACAAACATAAGCAACATACAATCACATGCTAAGCAAACTTGCACACCTATTCTTTACACTGATATACAAACAAGCACAAGTAAGGGGTCATGACTCGTGTGTTAAAAAAATTGTTTTGTATTTATTTCTCCACAGGGCCAAGCTTGTCGATCTTGCTCTTGCATCTGGAAAAATATATGACGGAGATGGTTTTAAATACATAAAAGATTCTTTTGAAACTAACACGTTGCACCTCATTGGATTAGTGAGCGATGGTGGCGTCCACTCTCGATTGGATCAATTGCTGGTTCATCTTTTCCCTTGTTTTTGCCGGCAAAATTTTGTTGTGCATCTAAACATTGTTATGATTAAAGTATTATACACCAACCAGCCATCTTATTTCGATCTTCAGCACCAAGCTAACATGCCATTAGTATACTAACATTCCATTAATAGAAAAAAAGTCATAAGCTGGGTTACAGGTTCATGAATAGATCCGTGTTTCATGATTGGTCCTCCTTAAAAAAAAAAAACAGAATATCGTTTGATACACTATTCGATTATTTTATTCGCCTTCATACACTATTTATCATTGGTTTCCTATTTCTATTCCCTAACTATTATTCTTCTCCCTATGGGCTATATGGTGTACGAGAGCGAAAGAAATGTGAGATGAGAGTACCAGAACATAGATATCGGTGGAAATCGAAATTTGTTAATACGTGAAACTACAGAATTTTTAATAAACCATCTTTGACTGCTTTCCGTTTCTTGCTTTTTCCGGGAGACAGCTATTGCTAAAAGGGGCAAGTGAACAAGGTGCAAAAAGAATTCGTGTTCACGTAATAACTGACGGCCGTGACGTTTTGGATGGTACGAGTATAGGGTTTGTTGAGACACTGGAAAATGATTTGGAGAAATTACGTGAGAAGGGTGTTGATGCTCGGATTGCTTCTGGTGGGGGGCGAATGAATGTCACCATGGATCGTTACGAGGTATTGTTTTACTGATATTGTTAAATTGTGACCCTCTTGTATGTCTTTATTATTTCACCAGTCAACCCATGAATAATTGGTATTTTGGGAGTTACTAGAATAACGCGGCTTCAAAACTAATCGTTGTTTATCCCTTTTCACAAATATATAATGTTGATAATTGTCTGCATTTTCTCCAGAATGACTGGAGCGTTGTGAAACGAGGCTGGGATGCTCAAGTCCTCGGGGAAACCCCTTATAAGTTCAAAACCGCCGTTGAAGCTATCAAAACATTAAGATCCAAACCTAACGCAAATGACCAATACTTACCTCCTTTTGTTATCCTCGATGAGCAAAATAAAGCTGTTGGTCCAATTGTGGATGGTGATGCAGTTGTGACATTCAATTTTAGAGCAGATCGTATGGTTATGCTTGCTAAAGCACTTGAATATGAAGATTTTGATAAATTTGACCGTGTTAGGTTCCCCCAGATACGTTACGCTGGAATGTTACAGTATGATGGGGAGTTGTTGCTTCCCAAGCATTATCTTGTCTCTCCTCCGGAGATTGATAGGACTTCAGGTGAATATTTGGTTCATAATGGTGTACGCACATTCGCTTGCAGGTAATGTTAAATTGTCAACTGTTATTAGTTTTATCTTCAGACTGTTTGTCCTTACTAATCTCGCAATTTGAATGAATCATCTGCTTTTCTAGACGAATATTACTAGGGCCTTGTTTGGTTGCACGCTTGCACTTTTTTGCTTAAAAAGTTGGACAGCAGGTCATCTTGAAAAGTTATTTTTTTTCCTGGTTTTAGCATGATATAGAATCTGCTGAGGCAGAGAGGCCAGCTTAATTTTCAAACTTGAGAATTCCAGCTTACTGCTTAAAAGCCGCAACAAACCATGCAGTTAGGGATAGTATTCAGGGAAAATATCGGCTCAGCCAACTTTGTGATTCTAGCTTACTCAATCGAAAAATAAAAAAGCTCAGTTTGTAACAAGGTTAAACAAATATTAGGTATCATTTTAGGGGGGAAAAGGTAAGAAGTATGAGTCTATAAACTGCAACCAAAACAAGGCCTTAGCGTGAAAATGCAGTCGTTTTCACAAAATTTAGTGTAAAATAAATTCCTGGAATTTATTCAACAGTGAAACTGTCAAGTTCGGCCACGTAACATTTTTCTGGAACGGAAATCGCTCTGGTTGCTTCAATTCGGAGATGGAAGAGTATGTTGAAATCCCTAGCGATACAGGAATTGCATTTAATCTTCAACCAAAAATGAAGGCCTTGGAGATAGGTCAGAAGGCCAGGGATGCTATTTTGAGCGGCAATTTCCAGCAGGTTAGTAAAGACTATTGCAATTAAAAGTGGAAAAATATTGTGTATTTATTCATCACTTTTTCCCACTTTAGGTACGTGTCAATCTACCTAATGCCGATATGGTAGGACATACAGGCGATATCAAAGCCGCAGTTGTAGCTTGCAAGGCTGCTGATGAGGCTGTGAAGGTATTTCTTCTTAATTAGACTTTTATGAACTAACATAAACATCAAAATTCGATTTCGTACAGCAAATTACAAATAATAGCAGTTAATACTTGCTACCCAAACCTAACTTATTTTCTTCGATTTTGTATACTACATAAAAAGAAGACCATGGATGATGTCTGCTGACTACAATAGAAAGATTTATTGTTAGGCTATTATTAGCACATTGTACAAAAAATTTAAATAGATGGTAGGAAGTATATTAATTTTTAGCTATTTGTTTTTCATTAGTACCGAACATAAGTTTTTCTTTCTTATAATTTTAACGATATAAAGCTGTAATTGTTATTTTTTGTATTTCAGTGTAGAAAAATCGACCCTATGCATTAGTGTACAAATCTGTGATGAACCCTTGAAGTTATGCTAATTTTTTGTTGTTCCTTCAGATATTTTCATGCCTTTCTATAATTCTATATTGGACATCTTGGGCAATTTTTATGTCTAACCTGCTTGTATTCTCTATTATTCAATTAAGCAGATGATTATCGATGTAATAGAGCAAGTGGATGGAATATATGTAGTGACAGCCGATCATGGAAATGCTGAGGTCATGGTGAAGAGGAACAAGAAGGGCGAGCCTTTACTTGACAAGGAGGGCAATATTCAGATACTCACTTCTCATACACTTGAACCAGTTGAGTATCGATATCTCATAGTGTTTTTTCTTGTCTTTTTTGCAGTAGTAACTCATAAGATAACAAATTATGGTCTGGTCTCATTAATCGTTTCACAAAAGTATCTAAGCAAAAGAAGTGAATTATGAATTTGCATAAATTTTATCGGAAACTCTTTAATGTGACTGTCATGGATCGACTTTATAAATTGTGTGGAATCTATTTGCCAAACTAATTATTTTTTCTTTTCCACTGGTCTGTTCTAGAATCTAATAATTAGGCTTGTAAGTTGTATTGCATTTGATTTCCTTTAAGTTAATTTGAATAAAGCTTTATCGAAACGAGACCTTTTTTTTTTGTAATCTCGAAACGAGACCTTAGTTTCTCAAGAGTATTCTCATTTTCTACTTGGTTTCAAATACACTAACTACAAGGATATGTTTGATTGACAAAATTAACTACAGAGCTCAGTGTTCATCTTTTCCTTTCTTTTCTTCAGAAATTACTTGCAAGCAAATGAAGAATGAATCCATTGATTTTATAAACTATTTCCTTGGTTTTCCACACCGTGACTCTGAATTGACATTTTTCTACTCTAACCAATTTTATTACGACATTCATATCTTAAGCACAGACAGTTGGTGTTTGTTTGGTGGTAGACTTTGGACTCAGATTTTTTTGTTTATTTGCGTATTATAATCGAAGCAGTTAAATTCCATCTTTTTCTCAGAAGATTAACTTGGAGCTTTTTTCCAATAACTGAAGCGAAACAAAATTCTTGTGTTCCAAGAGTGTTTAATTCAATTACCCTGGTTAATTTGTTTGAATGTTTCTATAGGTCACACAATCTGTTGATGCTTTTCTAATTAGTTCATTTTTTTTATCTAGGTTCCTATTGCAATCGGAGGGCCTGGCTTAGCACCTGGAGCTAGGTTCCGCAGAGATGTTCTGGATGGTGGTCTCGCCAACGTGGCTGCTACAGTGATTAATCTTCATGGATTTGAGGCCCCTAGCGAGTACGAGCCGACCCTTATCGAGGTTGTTGATACTTAGCTTGTTTAAGTCCATTATACTGTTAACTTTATGTAGATGGAAATATATAATTCCGATCTTGAGGCCGGACAGCTTGAAAAAACCTTACTTTTATTAGTTAAACGAAGACTTGAAAAACCTTGGCTTTCTTTGTCAGACTCCATAACAATAATGTAATTTTTCTTTTCGTTTTCATTTCCCTATTTACCTTGTTTTATTCAAGTTTTAGTCATCTTGATATTGTTTTGCCTTTCTTCAGTTGCTCTGGTCCCTAAATTCAAGTTTTAGGTTTGATCGAAACGAGCTCCTTTTTTTTTTTTGCTGTAAAATGTTTTCGGATGTGCTAGTAATTTCAGTCACTTTTGCCAAAAAGTAAAAAAGAAGAAGAGAAGACTCTTTTCAGTAATTTGAATCGTATTCTAGTTTCAAGTAAACATGTTTACTAATCCTCAAAAATGTTAACTACTGTCTGGTGTAGCCAACAAGTTCTGTATCGACGGTTTGAAGCATCTATTCCGCACTCAAAAAACCTTAGCAGAGGAAGGAAGCCGATAGACATATTTAAACGCTAACACAATCTATCCACAAGTGATTCGTAGTATAGTAAAACTTTAATTTTGTGACCAATTAACCTTGACATTATGTATTAAATAGAACGTATACAATAGTATAAAACTGACTCACACGTAGGGCTGTAAATGAGATGAGCTGTTCGTGAAATCGTTCGTGTTCGGGTCGGGTAATGCTCGGTTCATGTTCGTTCATTTATAAATGAACACGATAATGAACAAGAATATAGTGTTCGTCTATTAAGTGAACTGAACATGAACAACCCTCTGTTCGGTTCGTCTAAACTCGTGTTCGTGTAACTATATATAAAGTTTGATAAAATAAAATAAATAAATCTATTAATGATGTAACAAAAATTAATATCACTACACAATTAATAAACTTATTTATGCTATAATAATATAAATGATATGTTTGTATTATTTTAAACTTTTTATGTTAATTTATATCATCATACTATAAATACAGTCACCGATTTTATCGTTAAGTATTCAACTCGTTAAAGTAATATAGTAATATATGATAAAAGAATAATATATTTTAAAAAGAAAGAAAAATATATTTTTTTTCAATTATTAAATGTTTTGGAAGAAATTAGATGTTCACGAACAACTCGTGTTCGGCTCGTCAAATGTTCGGTTCATGTTCGTCAAATGTTCGTTCGTATTTAAATGAACATGAACCGAACATGAACAAGAGTTTTAGTTCATGAACTGAACATGAACAGAGGGTTGTTCGGTTCGTTTCGTTTCATTTACAGCCCTACTCACACGTGTCTACTGATTAACAAACCAAATTGCTCCTCGTTCTTAAAATACAAGTCCATTATTCAAAACCCAACTTATTAACCAAACACAATTATTACACATTTTTTATACCATCTTTGCACATTTTACCCTCTTTTTATTCATGCATATTCTTCTATAAACTAAAAGTATGGTCAAATATGTAAATATTACATAAAAAAAAATTATATTTTGAGAAAATGGACTTATATTGTAAAATAGTCGAACAAAATATACTGTATATATATTTTGGAACGGATGTAATAATATAAACATCATTTTTAGTTTGTTGGATAATTTATTTTATCAGCATACTTTCATTGGAAAAAGTGGACATGTTGGACATAATACATAAATTATCAAAAAGAGGACATAATATATTGGCATACACACATTTGTAGAATACTTAAAACACCATGATCATGAAAAAAGTACTACATGAGACAAACACATTTAAGCACCATTAATATTACAAATATTTGATAGTTTATAGCAAGTAAACTTATGATGTTTTGATAATTTTCTAGTGCTTATGATTATTTACTTTCCATTCCCACCACCATGTCCGGAACCGGAACCTCCGCCTTCGCCATACCCGGATCCAGATCCATTTCCTTGTCCAGACCCCTCACCGTGTCCCGACCCTGACCCTTGGCCCGAGCCACCTCCTTGGTTACCTCGAGACCCTGATCCTGCATGGGACCCGGCATAAGACCCTGCTTCAGAACCTGAATCTGAGCCTGAACCTGAACTCGAGCCTGAAGAAGAAGCAGAGCTGGATCCGGAACTTGATCCTGAACCTGACCCAGCGCCAGCCCCAGAGCCTGCTCCGCTTCCTCCTCCTATCCCGAGTCCTATGCCAAGGCCTAGACCGATACCACCCAAATTTAGGCCCAAGTCTTTTCGTGCAACTCGACTTTCGGACATAGTAATGGATGAAAAAACGAACAAAGAAAGTATAGCTAGTGACTTGAGACTAGCCATATTTAGTAGTCAAACTATATGAAAATAATGTTTTTAACACAATGCTATAAGCCTATATAAGTGTATTTGTGTTGTATTTTGATGCATTGGACATTGGGGTACGTTGGGCTATTTATAGGTGCAAATCCCCAAGATGGTACATTAAACATTTAAACGTGCCAAAAATATGAAATATAATTAAAAGTAGGTGAAATTTGTTTTTTTTTAATAAGGTAGTGACAATTTAGGTTTTGGATATTAAAATAAACAAAAACTTGTGGTGAAAACAAGCAAAGCATGCACTTGGTATTTCATTGCTATTTTTTCGTATGATGCCCACTATATAGTTCCACTTACTGTAGTGGAGTATGCTTGGACTTTTTTTATTTACATAGTACCAATTAAAAAAAATTATGAACAAATATGTTACAAATCTGTCACTAAATAGTCAATTCTTTCAGTAAAATAGAAATTCGTCGTCATGCCGTCTCCAATTAGCGCGTTGAAAAACAAAATCCGTCACTATTTTCGTCTACGATTTTTTTTTTATAGTGTACCCTTAACATTAAATTTATACAAATGTTGGGTGTATATATATATTTTTTGGTTTTATTAAGTGGGAGCAAATTTCCCCATGTTCATATGGTCAAGTTTTTATCAAATTATCGGTTTTTTCAAATGTATTCATAACTATTTTTTCAATTTTTTTTTTAAATCAACGTATTATTTTATTTCTAAAGTGTTTGCTCAAATTTTTTTATAAAATTTAATATTTTCTATTTTTTTTATGTTTAATTGTTTGTTTGACAATTTACAAGGTAGTAATATGAATAAATAACAAAAAAATATAAAATGTGAAACTTTACATATTTTTTTGAACAAACACTTCAAAAATAAAATAATATGATGATTTACTAGAAAATTCGAAAAATAATTAATAATACATATAAAAAAATGATAATCAGACCATACAAACTAGTTTGTAAGGAAATTTGGTCCCTTATTAAGTAGTTTTCACAAGTATTTGACTATTCATATACCATATTATTTGATTGTATTCCCCATCATTAACAATTTTTTATTTTTACATATTTCCGTAGTCTTTAATTAGCTTGTTTCCTACCTTGCACACAGTAATTGTTCTAATTTAGTAATTTATATGGTGCATCAAAGAATTAATAATTAGTTATGAACAGGATTATAAAACAAAAATAAAACAAGTGACACTAAAAAAGAAAACTTTTTGAGTTGTTTGGCGATAGATTATATAAGAAGGAAACTTTTTCTGTTTTATGGACCATTCAATTATACTCTTGTAAATATAAGACACGCTAAAAAAGTAGCATGCACATCCATTAATTTACCCATCTTTTATAGTACCATAGCTTATTATATAATAATATAAAGGGGGAATTACTTATAAATATTTCATATCAACTTATATTTCTTTAATATCTTAATAAGTTCACACTTCTCATATGCAGCACTTTTTAATTATTTAGTTTATTTACTAAATTGTCATACAAAACAAAATCTAATATACATATTTTATCTTTCTACAAACCAAAAAAAATAGTTTTAAATTACAACAAAATAAAAAAAAAACATAAAAAAATTATAAAAATGAAAAAAATCACAAAAAAATTATAAAAATTTATAAAAAATCACCAAAAATTATAAAAAATCACCAAAAATCACAAAAAATTATTAAAAAATACAAAAATCACAAAAAAATTATAAAAATGAAAAAAAATCACAAACTTTTTAAAAAATTACAAAAAAAATATATAATTTTTTTTGTCAATATAACACTTTTTATACCGAAAAATCAAAAAAAAATATAAAAAAATCACAAAAACTTATAAAAAATCACAAAAAATTATAAAAAAAATCAAAAAATCACAAAAAAAAGAATTATAAAAAAATGAAAAAATCATAAACTTTTTAAAAAATTACAAAAAATATATAATTTTTTTTTGTCAATATAACACTTTTTATACCGAAAAGTGATTTTTTTTATACAAAAAAAATGGTTTTTCCATGATAAATGTGCATTTTTTTAATCTAAATGAGCTGAAAGTGCATCTAGTTCAGTCAAAAATACATATAATTCAGTCAAAAGCATATATAGTTCAATAAAAGTGCATATAGTTCAGTCGAAAGTGTCGAAAGTGTATATAGTTAGTCAAAAATGCATAAAATTGAGTCGAAATTGCATTCAATTCAGCTAAAAGTACATATAGTTCCGTTGAAAGTGCATACAATTCAGTCGAAAGTTAATATAATTCAATAAAAGTGAGTATGCATATAGTTCAGCTAAAAGTGCATATGGTTCAGCTGAAAGTACATATGGTTCAGCTTAAAGTGAATCTAATTTAGTGGAAAGTACATGTAGTTAAGT
Organism: Primula vulgaris; assembly: GCA_963920805.1. Taxonomy (NCBI): domain Eukaryota; kingdom Viridiplantae; phylum Streptophyta; class Magnoliopsida; order Ericales; family Primulaceae; genus Primula; species Primula vulgaris. The sequence goes on from OY987220.1 coordinate 31,726,500, forward strand.
CAAAAGTGCATATAGTGTAGTCGAAAATGAATATAGTACAGTCGAAAGTGCATATAGTTCTGTTAAAAATGCATCTGATTCAACTAAAAGTGCATCTGGTACACAACTGAAAGTGCATATGGTTCAGCTGAAAGTGCATATGGTTCAGCTAAAAGTGTATCTGGTTTAGCTGAAAGTGCATATAGTTCAGACAAAAGTGTATCTAGTTCAATAAAAGTGCATATCGTTCTTTAAAACCTGCATCTGGTTCAACTAAAATTGCATCTGGTTCAGTCAAAAGTGCATCTAGTTCAATAAAAGTGCATATCGTTCTTTAAAACCTGCATCTGGTTCAACTAAAAGTGCATCTGGTTCAGTCAAAAGTGCATCTAGTACAGTCGAAAGTGCATAAAGTTCAATAAAATTGATTTTTTGGTGATTTTTTTTCATTTTTTATAATTTTATGTGATTTTTTTCATTTTTTATAATATTTTGTGATTTTTTCATTTTTTATTTTATTTTTCATTTTTTGTGATTTTTGTGATTTTTTTCAATTTTTTTCAATTTTTATTTTTTTTATATTTTGTGATTTTTTTCATTTTTTATAATATTTTTTTATTTTTGTGATTTTTTATAATTTATTTTTATTTTTTTTGTAATTTTTTTAAAATTTTGTGATTTTTTGTGATTTTTTGATTTTTTATAATTTTTTTTTTATTTTTTTTATTTTGTTTTCATATTTTGAGATTTCTTTTGATTTTTTTTTTATAAAAATACATTTTTAAAAATTTTTACAATTTTTTCTGATTTTTTTTCATTTATTTTGAGATTTTTTGCATTTTATATAATTTTATGTGTTTTTTTTTTTCATTTTTTATGAAATATGTGTATGGTGTTTTGGTAAATAAAGTAAATAATTAAAAAGTGGTATCTATAGGGAATATGAACTCATGGATGTAGCAAGGAGTAATATAAGTTCAAAAGTGGTACCTATTGGCCATTATTTATAATAATTATTCCCTCCGTTATTATTTAATTATCAATTACGAAACTATGTGCAATTTTGACCAGCCAAGAATTTGTATCAAAATTATCGGAATAAAATTTTTCAAAAGTTGATCATATAATTCAAATGTTTAATTTTATGATTAGATTTTTTAAAAATTCATTTCGACAATTTTGATATAAATTAATTATAAACCGGTCAAAATTGCATGTAATTTCGTAATGGACAATTAAATGGGAACGAATGGAGGGAGTAATAAACAACTAATATTATTACAGTCTTTTGAAAAAAAATCCTCATATGTTAAATGTAGAAGTATTTATATACATTATAAAAAAAAATTACTGTTACGTTGTCCCCAAGGGTTGGAAATTAAAATTAAAGTCAAACCTATTAATATTATATAATATTAAAAAAATTAAAAAAATCCATGTATTATTATTACTTGTAGAAGAATTTGGCAACACGCGTTTTGTCTAAATATTACATGCAATTACTAATGTAAACTTATTAGATACATTCATGTTACAATTAATAATCCTAATTATAATCAAACTCAAAAACTTCCTATTCCTAAACGAACTGGGATTATTCTGTTTCTTATAAATACTTAAACCTTAGTAAACTATTTCATTCTTAACTTTTCTAATATTCACAATTCAATCACAATCATGAGTTACAAACGTAAAAGGTTTGCAACATCCCAACCTGATTGGTCTAGTCTTGATCCTGACCTTCTAGATTTAGTTCTCAAGAAAGTTAAGTTTACCGATACGTTCCGTTTTCTAGGAATATGCAAGCCTTGGTACTCGGTTGTCAAGCCACACATCTCTTCTTTGATCCGAGACGCTAAATCTCAGCCCCCGTTGCTCATGAGTACTCTTGCTAATTCAAATAGCGAGGACTCGTATGATCTAAGCTTTTTCAATCTAGAAAAAAACCAGTGGAGGAAAATAATAGACTTGCCGACAAAGTACGATCAATGCCAGTGTCTTGGGTCGTCAAACGGGTGGTTAGTGTTCCTTGATAAAGAAGAAAACAGTCATTATTTGTTAAATCCGGTATTAGATGCTGAAATCAAATTCGATAATCTTGGGAAGCTTCCATGGACTAGTAAGGTTGTTTTATTGTCAGACCCTTTAAGCGATAGTATGGACGATAGTCATAAGTGTGCTATTGTGGCTACCCATGGCATTACAACACCTCTTATTTCGTATGCTATGTGTGGCGACGAAAGTTGGAGTAATCTTGAATTAAGCACAGAATCGTCATATTTGGATATAGTATGTCATAAAGACCTACTGTATGTCTTGGGTGGATCGTATTCTCTTGAAGCATGGGATATTCGGAGTAGCACATCTCAACCTAGTAAAGTACTTGAAGTCTCGCTTTCTTTTCCTGAGGAAAGCATTGAAAGCAGATTTCTAGATGAAGAACTTTATGATCGTAGGGTTTACTTGATCGAGTCAAAAGGGGAGTTTTTAATGGTTATACGATATATTGGCTATAATGTGCGTAACGACGGCTTAGTTGTTTATGAGGCTGATATGATCGAGGAAGAAAATCGGTTTTTTAGTTTTCAGTACTTGACTAAGTTCTTTTACGTTTTCAAGTTGGACTCAAATAAAAAAGAATGGAAAAAAGTTGAAAGTTTGGGCGACGGAGTGATATTTTTGGGAGGAAATCAGCCCGTTCTGTTACAAGCCGAGGATTGCAAAGAGTACAAGAAAAATTCGATTTATTTCACCGATGATAGTTGGTATCTTATCAAGTTGAATGAAGACTCGGAGTCGGGGGGTCACGATACAGGGTTCTACAGCTTGGAAAACCATTCCATCGAATGTTTATTTGATTCATCGTGTATTAAACCGCCTCCTTTTTGGGTTATTCCTTGTTAAATATGGCAAGTGAGCTTCGGAAATCTAGCATACTAAACAAGAAAAACCGTCCCCTTTCGCAATGTTTACTGTTTTTTGCTAAGCTAAATTTCGTTTCATGAATGTAATTATCTGAGATTGAGACTCGAATTTCCTTTTTGGATGTAGCAGCAAAGTTTTAGTATTTGAAATCCGATTGTAATAGCTATCAAGACACTGCAATTCTGCTTTCCTTTTTTGTACTTTTCATGTTTAATTTTTTAATTTCAAGAATTCTGGTATCTTCATTATTATCTTATTTCCATTATCAGTATAATATCATTATTGGCTTCTTTTTGAGGCAACAAAAGTAATCTGGAAACCCATAATTTCAAGTAGAATAATATGTAAAGTGTTTGTTTGTTTTAAGTTCAAGTAGTATAATTGTGTATCTTTCAATTTCAAGTAGAATATGCTGAATTTTTTCTTTTCGCAACAATTTAGTATCACTTATTTGGGTGATGCTTTTTGTGAGAGTTTTCCCCGTATTTTTAATTTTATAATTAATAAATAAAAATGTGGGTTTTCCCCACCAATTATAAATAAGTATATGTCCAATAAATCGCTACGAGAATAGGACCAAATCCGACTATATATTGGTTTCGTCTTGGTTTTGTTTGGACAGAAATTTTAGGTATGTTTTGATGGTACAATCCGGGATTTGTTTGGACAGAAATTTTAGGTATGTTTTGATGGTACAATCCGGGAGACTTACAAATATCTACATAACAATCAACTTAATTATAAAAAACTCACCTATGTGTACTTATTTATAATTAGTTATATATACTTATTTACAATTATATACATATATCATAAAAAATAGCAAAATATATTAAAAAAAAATTCAAAAAAATTGTTCATAGTATCAAACAGGATTAAACATGATTAGATATGATTAAACAGGATTTGACAGGATTGAACAAAATTAGACAGGATCCAAAAAAATTAGACATACATGATTGAGCAGGATTAGACATGATCGATCACACATATTTTTTGTATAAAAAATCTATTTTTTAAAATTTTGGTTTTTTTGATTTAAATTTTTGATTTATTTATTTTTGTGGAATTTTTAATTACATATATACGTATTTGTAAATAAGTTCACAAAATATGTACTTTTTTGTAAAAGAGTTGTCAAGTTCAAAACAACCGGATTTCCGGATTTTTTATAAATAAGTTTATAAGCATGTACTAAACTGTTATTTTTCCTTAATAGTAATTGCTACTTACCCTGAGTTTGATTGATACTTAGCAATTGTTGTGTCGGTAAATATGAATCAAACTCTAATAGCTTCTAAGCAATCATTAGAACCCAATAAAAACTAAACAAATTGGAGTCTTTGGGCACAGTTTTATAACTGATTTCTTACTATATTACTATCGTTTTCGCTTGAATTTATTCGATAATGAAGAACATTCGGCCTTGAAATACAAGTTCCATTTTGGCAGTTGAAACTTGAAAAGGTAACTTCTAACTGAAGTCGGTTCAGAAATCGGAATCATGTCTACAAGTTCAATTTGATTGCTAAATTTTCTTTGTACTACTATTCAGTTAAACTAAAGTAAACAAAATGTTGTCTTGCTCAAAATCTACGTAGGTAGGCTACAAAAAACTGAAGTGCTAAATTCAGTGGCGGAACTAGGATTTCAAGATGGCTGAGGCTGGATTACATGTTTATATATATATTTTTTTTAATTATGGGGGTGCTGAATTGATGTAATTGTCAAAATTTCAACAAAAAACATGGAAAATTTTCGAGTTTTCTCAATATGGGGGTGCTTTAGCCCTTTTTAGCCCGTATGCAGTTCCTCACATGGTGCTGATCAAAGAAAATAATACGTTCAAATACATGAAGGCAAGAGCCTCAAAAGATAAGTTCTTTTCATCTTCAGTAAAAGTATTGCCTATTTTCTCAATCCTGGGCTCTGCATGTATTGCAGAACATGGTACATTAAATAAATGGAGGCTGTAGCCAAAAGAAAATTTGAGAAAAAAAAAATGTTCGTACGCGTAAAATTTAGTAAAAGGATTAATGTTTCTTCCAATATTGGGTCCCTGGAGTTTGATATAAGATAAATGTCGTCATCTCGCATACATGTAACCATTCCGAAACTTCATTGCTTATTATTCTAGCCCTGTGTAGACGTGTTCAATTTCTGTTTGATCTTTCTCAAATCAACCACAACATCTCTCATGTTGATTCTATCCTCTGGATTCTCTTTCAAGCATAGAAAAGCTACTCGAATAATTGACGAAACGAATCCTTCATAATGAGCCTCTACAAGACCAATCTCACCAACAAGATTTGTGTCCAAAACGTTTGCCAAGTCATTAGGGAAAGAGCTAAGTACCCACTGATGCAACGTTAAATCTCCTCCGAACATATCGTCTGTGGGTCTCTTTCTTGTAAGTGTCTCAAGCATCAATATCCCGAAACTATACACGTCACCACTTGTTGATACATGCCCATCAATCCCGTATTCTGTTCAAAGCATGCTCTTTAAATTTTTCTTGGTTGCAACCATAATTATTAGTATTACTACTAGTTTTCTTAGGCTCTTTTTTTCAAATATTGAAATCTGCTGAGTATTACTAGTTTTACAATTCTTGAAACAAAATTTTACTCAACTTTGGAAACAAGATGAAATGAAAGGGGTTTTTCCACAACATTTAAGCCGCACATTCTTCTAGTTGTGTATATGGATGCTCCGCTATTAGGTTCACATTCTAAGCCTGATTAAATTAAAAATTGGGATCAATACCCAGATTCTCACAATAATTTGAAGTTCTAGAATTTTAACCTATTAAACGAATTTAATCCAGACCACTTTGTTGGCAGGTCTGACTCCAATTAGTACGAAGAAGGTTCAGAAAACTAGAAGAGAAAGCATTTCTTTACCAAGCTTCTTTTTTTTTCAATTTTGAAACAAGTTGAACTCAAAAGGTAAGATTTAACACTAATAAGAGTTTACCTGGAGCTATGTACCCTATAGTTCCAAGAGTCTTGGTACGGACCCCAACTTGATCTCGTGCGAGTAACTTAGCAATCCCAAAATCTGCAACACGAGCTGCCATATCCTCATCCAATAATACATTACTCGGCTTTAAATCACAATGAACAATAGGCACCGTAAAATCATGATGTAGATACTCCAAAGCCGAAGCTACATCGATTAACAAATCAACTCTTTGAACTAAACTCAAAAACTTGTTATGAGAGTAAAGCCACTTGTCTAAGGAACCGTTTGGAATGTACTCTAGCACCAACGCGTTGAAACTGTTGTCCTGAATAGAGCAAGATGATATGACCTTAACGAGATTCCTATGCCTAGCGTTACTCAAAACTTCACATTCTACATCAAAATTTCTAATAGCTGCTTCGTTTTGCATATTAAAAACCTTGATCGCCACGATAGCGTTGTTGGAGAGAACGCCTTTGTAAACCGTGCCAGAGCTTCCACTCCCTAAAATGTCAATTTCGCTGAAATTCTCTGTAGCGTACATGATTTCGCGATAAGTTATGAAAGGATGCTCGATATTGAGTGTTTGGTTTGCTGTATTTTCAACAATATCTGCACTCTTCCTTTTATGAAATATGGTCCATATAGATAAGCATATAATACAAATTAGAGTAGCAGCTATAATTGGGGATACTATTTTAACAATATGAGATACACCTTTTCTTTTTCCGGTACGAGATGAGCAAATAGTATTGTTTAGTATACTTCCACATAGTCGAGGATTTCCCATGAATGACTCATAAGTAAGATTGGCAAACACGCCTTTTTGCGGTATTTCCCCTTCAAGACTGTTAAAAGAAATATTGAAGTACTTGAGATCTCGAAGCAGCTCTAGAGACCTGGGTATAGGACCTGATAGAGAATTTTTGGAAAGATCCAAAGACTCAAGAACTACTAAATTTCCAAGGCTCTCGGGGATAAAACCCTCGAAAATATTATTTGACAAATAAAGTTCTACTAGGCTCTGAAGCTGGCCTAAAGAACTAGGTATACCATTTGTGAACATATTCAACGAGATATCAAGGAAATATACCTCTTTGAAGTTTGCCACTTCCGGTGGTATAGACCCGTTCAAAAGATTCTGTGACAAATTTATTTTTTGAATTTTTACCAGTCCCCAAAAACTGGAAGGAATTTCCGAGTGAAACTTGTTTTCTGCAAGTGAAAGCATTGTTAACTCGGTGAGATTGTTTAAATATGTTGGTATAGGTCCCGAGAGCATGTTTTGACCTAAATCTAGTATACCCAATCTTTTTAAGCTACAAAGTTCAGGTGATATAATCCCCTCCAATTGATTCCTGATAAGATACAATCTTTCCAAATTTTGTAGGCCTGCGAACGACAAGGGTATAGTCCCTTGTATGTTATTATAATCCAATCCCAAATACCATATACTGCTTAAATTTCCAATCTCTAGTGGAATATTGCCTCGAATGTCGCAAAAACTTGCATCAATAACTTTTAGAGTTCTGGATAAATTCCCAATCGACTCTGGTAAAACACCCCTTAAAGGATTTTGGGTCAGAATCAAGAATTCGAGTTGTCTACAGTTTTCTAATGAATCTATAAATTTCAATGTTTTTTTGCCTATGGTGTTTTCTAGCAGATTGTTTTGTAAGTTAAGATGCTGTAGTTTAACCAAATTCCCCAAATTCAGTGGAATTTCCCCTTCGAAGCTATTATTTGCCACCTCAAAATAAACTAATTTCGAGGCATTACAAACAGATACGGGTATTTTCCCCGTAAATTGATTGTGTGATAAAAAAAGTTCTTCGAGATTAGGAACCCCAAGGCCTAAATCACCCGGAAGTTCCCCTCTAAGGTAATTGTGCCTAATTTTCAAAATTATAAGAGACGAGATATTAAAAATGGTAAAGGGTAAGTTATTTGAAATCCGATTATCTTCAAATTCAAACCATTGTAATTGTTGCAACATGCCTAATTCACTAGGTAAAGTACCTTGAAGATCATTATTGGTGAAGAATAAAAATTCAAGCTTTGTTGCATTAGAAATATAACCTGAGATCGACCCTGTTATTCCGTTGCTATCGAGGAAAAGCCTCTCGAGATTTGGTAACCAACGACCCAAGTCATCCGGTAATTCACCAGTGAACCCATTGATCGAAAAGTCTACAATTTGTAACCCGGAGTTATTGAATATCAAATGAGGTATTTTCCCCGTAAAACTATTTCCTCGAAACGAAATCAATTTCAAGCGTCGCAAATTCTTGATTTCTATCGGTATCTCCCCGTCTAAAGTATTCTCATGCAAGTAAATATATTCCAATTTGGAAAAATTCCCGAAAGAGCTAGGAACCTTACCCGTAAGGTTATTATCGTTAAGACGCAAAACTCTTAGATTGCTCAACAAGCCTAGCTGCTTCGGTATGGTCCCTATGATCGTGTTTTCGGCTAAATCAAGTTCCTCTAGACCTTGGCATTGGCTTATATTCACAGGAATGGTACCATGAATATGATTATTAGTTAAGTTTAGGTCTTTTAACCGATATAACCGGCCTAATTCTGTAGGCAAAGGGCCAGTAAAGGCATTAGTGCTAAGATCAAGTGAAATGAGCCGGGTTAAATTTCCGATTTTGGGTGAGATTGTTCCAGTGAGGTTAAGCCCATAGAGGTTTAAAGCTATGACCCTTTTGTTTCTTGAGCATAACACACCAACCCATGAACAAAAGTGAGTGTTTGAGGTCCAATTAGTAGATAAGGGATTGTTTGGTTGAGGAGTTATTTTGGATTTAAAAGATTGTAGTGAAGCATAGTCAGTGAGGTTTGTGGATTGATCTGCCAAACAAGATATGATGGTGAAAAAAGTAAGGATGAGAAAGTGTTTGCTTTTTTCTCTAATCATGGTATTTTTTTTTCACTTTTGAGGATAATCATGTGGTGTGCTTGTTTTATATCTAGAAAAGTCATTGTCTTTGTATTAAAATGTAGGTGCTAAGTTTGTCCTTAAGGGAAGATTAGACTATTAAATATTTAAATATCTACACTACATTTAAGCATGGCCGGCAAAAAAAACCGGAAAAACCGAACCGAACCGATAACCGAATCGAAAAAACACGAAAAAGACTGAAACCGAAAAACCGAAAAAAATTCGGGTCGGTTTCGGTTTTCAGTAAAACCGAACCGAAAAGGACTGAAATCGAAAAAGACCGAAAAAACCCGAAAAAGACCGAAAAATAACCGAAAAAAACCGAAACTGGACCGAAAAAACCGGTCTGGTTCGGTCCAAAAAATAAAAAGACCGAAACCGAAAAAAATCAAACCGAAAAATTTGCTTGTTTTGGTTTTGATTTTGCCAAAAACCGAATCGGACCGGACCCAGCCCTACATTTAAGAATATGCTGCATGGAATGGACATGCATGGTCCATGGACACATAGGTCGTCTCTCTTTTGAAAATGTCAAATAAAACATTAAATTTACATTAAAAAAAAACTTGACAATCATTTTTTTATAACCAACTAGTAACAACATGATAAATTCATTAGTGTCAGGAAAAGCATTAGAGATATTTTGACATTTATTAATGAGAATAAGGTATAGTTAGCCTTAATACACTAAAAAAGTATAGATAAACTCTCTCTTGGTCTCGACTCTCGAATAAAAGTAACTTTCGTATCGAATATGTCACGAGTGGAACCCTTATATTACTAGCTATGCTAACCATATAAGCAACTCAACTTTATCGAAACTAAGTCCTTAAGTACCCACCAGTTTCGATCGTGTCACATGTAACGCAACTAACCACTGCAATTTCTTAGATTAATTAAAGTATTTTCTTAATTAATTTCTTAAACATTAATTAACTACTCTTAACCAACCAAATGTATGGCTATGACTAGTGATTTAGTGAAGTAATCCAAAATAATTGATTCACGGAAATTACAACAAAGTCGAAAACTAAATTATATTCTGTAAACAAATTATAAAGAAGAGAGAAAAAAAAACAAATTTTCACTCTGTGTGATATAAATGACTTTCGTCAGTTATCTGTATGAGCAGGAAAATTGAAAATATTTTTACATTAAAAAAGACGGAAAAAATACTAATAATAGGAAGTCTGTTCGAGATAATTGCCTAAATATAAGATCAATACAAAATAATGTTTGATTTAGTGAGAGTCAAAAGTTGTCACAAGTCTGTCATAAATTGACTAAACTGTCACAAAGCCGTCACAAATTGACTAAACTGTCACAAAACCGTCATTAATAAGCTCGTAACAAAAAATACCGTTACTAATTCCGTCGCTATTTCGGTATTTTTTTGTAATGGATGTTCAAGTTTAACAATATTCTCTTTATTCTAGTATTATTTTTAAGTGTTAAGTTTTAACATAAATAAAAGGTGCAAAGTTTATTTATTTTAAACACCCTATTCTCTGTTTGCACTATCTATTATTTTAAGTGGAAAATTTTTAGATACATTAAAGACAATTAACTAACAACAAAAATTCAATAAGGATAAATTAAATAAAACGAACTAAAGGAAATAAGGTACTTTGAAATAATGCAAAAATTGTAGAGTAGGTAAATTTGTTTTTGTTTTTGTTTTTGTTTTAATTTAGTTTTGGCCGATTATTGTTGTGACTTGCGAGTCATATAATAAACCTATTTATTCGGGTAAGAATAGGATTTTAATAGTCTTTTATTATATTTTATTCAAAATTTCAACTAACTATCCTTTAATATCTCCTGCCTATTTGTGTATCTATCTCATCAACTTAACCAATCTTTCAAACACTCACACCCTCATTTCTAAATGGATAACGTTTTTCTCACACATTTTTTCTACCCAAAAAATTAACCCACATTATACGACATATCTACCTTATCAAAATTTTTGATTTTTATTAATATTAGATTTAATAATTTTTTTACTTTTAATTAATATTTAAATTTAGGCCAGATTCAACTAGGGTTCTATTATATTTTTATTTGAGTTTTTAGTCGGTTGTATTTTTAGATTGAACAAGTTTTTTTATTTTTAATTATTATTTAAATTTAGGGTAGACTCAACTAGGGTTCTAATATATTTTTATTTGAGTTTTTAGTATGTTGGCTTTTTATTACTGGCGTGACTTTTACTGCCATCTTTTAAATTTTTTTATTTAAACGTTAATGTCAAAATTTGACCACAAGTTTTTTGATAGGAATACAAACGATATATATAGAAGAATTAATATACTAATTAGTGTTGAGAATGACATGAATCTTTTTTCTTACTAGTAGTATCATTTTTTTGACACGTGTTCAAAAAAAGTTATTAGCATTGTTCTATGTCATCGGGTAGACTTTTTGGGTAAGTTTTATGGGTTGATATAGCATCACTCTTTCTGAATATCCTTAATTTCAATTTTCACTCCATTCAGCAATGTGGCTTCAAGCCCTCCCTTTTTTTTAACTCGTTTCGACAATGGCGAGGAATAGTAATTTAGTTGAATCCGTTGCAGTGGCGGTTGATGAAGAGAATGTTATTAACAATAGAAGAAAACCAAGGGAAAACACGGGAGCTAAATCGCCTTACCTGAGATACTTAATTCTTGCACCGACCATTTTCTCGCACCTTATCACTATCATGATCATAGGGTGCACAGCATGGCTTATCTGCATTCGATATTTCGAATGCGAGAATCTCTTGAAACTGCCACGATTACAATTTGCCATTATAATTTTCCTTATTATAGTTTGTGGAATCAACGCAGTTACTACACATTTTAGGAACAAATTTCCAGTATGTGGGCTAATTGTAGTGATGATTATCGTTATGGTGATGTTTATCGAAGGATTATGGTTACTAGGGCCTTTCAAAAACCAGAGTCGGATGATCCCCGGTTCGCCTAGCTGGATTAAAGCAAATATTAATAAAGAGTATAATTGGAACAATATTAAGTCTTGTTTATACGATACAAGAACTTGTGTTGAATTGTCCAAGAGAACGTACATGATGAAGGCTTATGATTTCGATAAGCAAGCGTTGTCGGTCATCGAGGTAACCTTTTTGATTTTTTATTTCACACTTTTAGTAATTAGCTATAACCTTTTTCTTAACCTTTGAATTTAGTACGTAGTCTATAATTTTGAAATAGATTAAGAGATTTATATTTTACTAACAAATCTATGTCTTATATTTGCAAATATCAAGAATGGATGCTGTCGACCACCAAAACACTGTAACATGGAGTTCGTAAATGTCACGTATTGGAAAAGAGATAATTATTATGACGTGAATCTGAGGACTACTGCATCCGATCTCAACTGCGATCTTTGGAGAAACGGTGAAAGTTTATTGTGTTACAACTGCTATTCATGTAAAGACGGGTTTTTAAAACCGATTCAAGGGAAATGGTGGAGATTAGGCGGTTTCCTCGTAGCAATGGCAGTGTTGCTCACAATATCTCACGTTTGTTTGTTCGTGGGTACAATGTGGAAGCGACATCATACTCATTGAGTAGGGATCACTCAAAGAGTTAGCTCGCACTTGTTCCGTCTATTTCATTGTTATGCTTTTTTGGTTATTTTTGCTCTTCTGTATATTTTTTCTTGAATTTTCTTCTTATAACATGTGTGATTAGAAGTTGTCTTGAACTATGAATACGCTTGATTTGCTCTTACTTACATGAGTTATTAATCATCATTAGTCATGCTTGCTAAGTTTTCCGAAACTGATTTATAGTTCAACACATGTTGAGCTGCAGTAATATGAATGACGAACGGATCGCTCCTCTAGTTATATCCAAGAGAAATGATACATTCACATTCGCATACGATTACGAGGATTACTTTTTGTCATGTTAAATTCTTTTATAATGAATCCTTGAGGTATATAACTACATAATAATTGGAAAATAGGAGACGGGAATTTTTTCCGAAGACCGACTTTCTTTTCAGTTACTCCGTGTTGACTAAATGTATCTTCTGTTTGTACAGATTTGAGAAGCTATTTTCTATACATTCACAGACGATTACGAGGAGTATTTATTTCTCTTCATCATTACTTGGTGTCCCAAACGAAAATATGATTGTCAAAGTCCAAAATGAACTTCAGCAGCTAACAAGGAAAACACACACACACACAAATGTGCTCAAACTCAACAACATATGAAAACCAAAGTTTTACCATATCATATAGATTTACCATATTCTCAGCAATCTAGGTACAAGTCTACATTTGATGCTTTCTGAACTACCAAAACATGGAAGCAAATGGCCATCTAGAGAGGGTGTTCTTGACCAAGAACAAAACAAGAAAGTAACTGTTATTGACAAGAAAAAGGTGTATTTTACATATCGACTAGCTGAAAATCCACATCCTGTGGAGACTAGAAAATAAATAGAGCCTCATACGACGATACATAAGGCCTACCATACATGTCCACCTAGACGGCATTCATATGTATAGGCGGGAGTACTTAATCAGTCAGCAACTTAGCTATTGCCACTCCCACAAGGCCTACCATACATGTCCACGTAGACGCCATTCATATGTATATGCGGTTGATACAAGGGCTGTGGTTGTGTGGGGGGGTCAGAGAAAGAGCGTGATGCTGCATATTTGAATTGTTATCTCTCAGTAAAGAGCCAATAAAATTAAATAATACCTATATCAAGGGCGTAAAATAAGTGGAGAAAAAGCAATATGCGTACAAATGTTTTCAGCAGTTCTGATTGCATCACGTAAGGTTTCCACCTCTCCTGACATGCCGAAAAGGTTTTTCTCCATATCTTGCATCTGCCCAATTTTCTCTAAATTGACAGCTCTCTCATGCTCAAATTTGGTGCTTTTTTGGAACCAAAAAAAAAAGGAACACATCACAAGGCATCACAGTGTAACAGCATTAATTTATCATACAAAGGCAACAACAGCAACTGAACAGTTCAATTTCAAAACTTTAAAATTTCTTTTATTTCTCTCATAAAATCTCTTAAGACTTCACAATAGCTTTTAAAGCCAAAGTTGCACAGAACAATAAAGTCGGAGCAGAGTGTACTGTCCTAGCATTACCATGAACTTACCAGATAAACGAAAAAAGTCAAAAACAGGCTTAGACAAGGCTATAAAAGCCAGATGAACTACTCAAATTTCATGTTTTTAAATCTGTTCAGGAATCACTAATAAATGTTATATAGAGCTTAAGCTGCCATGAAAAAGATCCAATAATGTATAAATAACAGAAAGCTCCAAATGAAAGAATTGCACTGGACAAGAAAAAAGGCCCCACTCGAAACATATTATTCCGCATTCAGAAAATTAGGAAATAGACATTATCAACGAAACTCAATACGTCCTCCTATATCTATTACCAAAGCTCTATACATTTCAAAACACCATTATTCCTGAAAGTTGAAAAGGTGGGCCAGCTCTATAATATCATAATCGAAGAAAAGGTCAACATAGTTTTGTTTAGTTTCAAAATTTCATGTTGTGAAGCTAATCTCTAAAGAAGATTTCAACAGAAAGAAGATAATTGTCTACTCACCGTAATATCTGATGTTCTTCCCTCAAACTCTGAAGCTCCTTGTGCATTTCTGATAAGCTTTTAAGCCCGACGTGGGCTTTTTCCAACTCTTCAATATCTTGTTGAATACATGCATTAAGCTCTCGTTTATCCGCTAGCAGCTCGATCACCAACATCTGTTCCCTTTGCAACTCATTCTTTACAGCATCTCCAGTTTTAATCTCGGCTGCAAATTTCGCAATCTTATTGCGCAAAACATGAACCTCTATGTCACTCCCCGAAATCGTGCCGTTTATCCTTTCTCTAAATTTTTCAATTTCTTGCTGAGTGGTAGACAACTCTTTCCTTAGTGCCATGTGGGCGAGGGCTAACATATGTCGATCAGCGGAGAGCCGTTCTATTTCAGCTACCTGGGCAGATATTTTTTCCTCGTCAGCGCTGACATGGCGGTAAGTAGCGGATCCTGATCCGAGGTAGGGCCTATGGTGCATCACAGTAGGAGGTTGTGTTTGCCTTCTCCCATCCATTTGGACGATAAATTAGCTCAAACTAGAGCATGGAAGAAGCCTAAGAAACCAGATAACGAGGTTCGAATAAAGAGAATTGCAAGTAGATGGTTAACAACCATAACGGCACGTGAGATTGTCCCTAAATAGGGTAGACTTGGTTAGAGCTTTGGAAACAAGTTTTTTTATTAAATTTCAATTATAGTTACCAACCTACAATTATAAGAAATCAGTACAATACTGATTCATTTCTTGGTGATTTAGTACACCAAGTATACCAAATATTAAAAAAATAAAACTCGGGCTGTGTACTAACAATGAACCAAGACCAAATATTTTACACATCATTCTATCATGTTCTTTTAATTTATTTATTTTTTCTAACCCGTTTTTTTGTTTCTAATTTTAGTCACCAACCTAAGGTTATGTCCCTACGTAGTCTTTGAATTCGGAAAAAAGTAATTAGGTCGGGTACTAAATGCTAATATGTTTAGGTTGGTGTATCTAATTAAAATCTGATGTAATACCTGAGTGTAAAGAACTGTAATAAACGCACATACTTATGCAAATTCCTAAGCAGAAGTAATCATTTGACACCAACTTTATAAGGATTGCTAATAACTACAGCTGAAGTCCATCTCATTGTATTGGGACAATTGCTAATAAATCCAGCTCCTGTTTTTGAGATGGTGGCTAACAATTTCAGCTCAAGTGTAATTAACATATTAGACTTTATATCAAACAGAACTATAAAATAAACACCAATAGAAAGGAAAGAAACTAGTTCTGGGAAAATCTGCTTTTCCTGCTTTATTCATAAGTAACTTTGTGAAAAATCTATAAAGGCATACGAAGCATCAAATACATAGGAGAAAATCACTAAAGGGATTGATTGTACATGATTCACAACTATAATTGTGTATGCGATTGTTTGGATATAACTCAGACACCAATTAAAGGAAA
Source organism: Primula vulgaris (assembly GCA_963920805.1). NCBI lineage: Eukaryota > Viridiplantae > Streptophyta > Magnoliopsida > Ericales > Primulaceae > Primula > Primula vulgaris. The sequence continues at coordinate 31,742,369 of OY987220.1, forward strand.
CTTTACAAATGTTGGCACTGCTAGTTATTTTGCTGAAATAGTGGCTTATAAGTCCAGGTTATGTGTGGTAAGAATGTTGAGGTCTCTAGCTAATGGAACTGTTAAATATAGTCCAACAGCAAGTGAATACACCAACTTCCCGAAATATCATTTCCCCCCTAAATTTCATAAGCATCTTTGCATAAAATCTATGATTGTCAAGGTGCGACATGAAAACCCTTGCAGACCCTATATCTAAACTTTGAACCATATCATGGTTAGCTAATGTATACATCTACATAACATTTTTATAAACAAATTTCACCACAGTTTTTTTATGATTATAAAACAACTATGCATATTGCATAACATTTTTATAATTTTTAATGAAACATCATTACAGTTGTCAAAGTGCTTAAAATTAAATTTTCTTGCTGACATTCCATCTATCTAATGCCTAACACTGACCAATATGATTATCTATATCACGTTCATCCACTATAAATCTTTCAATTCAGTTTTTGAATTCTATAAAGGAACTATGCAAAACATCTATGGACGAAAATGAAGTATAGTTACTGTCGAGATGCTTCAACTTAAAAAGTTAAAAGTACTCTCTGACCCTTTATCTATAAGATACCTAACTGTGGTCTATAAACAAGCATCAGTGTTGGAGCTATCTTCATTTTGCTAAGAAAGGTTATTATAAGTGGCTCCTCGAGATACTGCTATGCATATAAATACCATCATTTGCTCTATTGCTTATCGTCAAACATTTGAGAACCCAAAGTTTGTAACAGATACCATTGGGAAGCTTCTTAAGTTTAGTTATACTGTAACCCTCCAAAACCCGAATTAAGCTATGATATTGAGTAAGTGAATCATTGATCATTCAGTCGTCATGGAACGGTTATGTACAAACTCAATCCCCAATGTTAGTGCATTTTACGAAAAAAAATGCAGGCTTTAATGTTTCCTAAAATATCTCTTCCATATTTCAATGAAAATTGAACTCAGAAGAGTAGAAGTCTAGAACTTATTTCCTAGACCCCTTCTCATAATTATACAGAAAAATAATTGAACTGTTCAAAATGATACTGTTATCTTTCTCCGTTCCTAAGCTAACCAGACCAAAGTTTCACAGTTTTAAATTTGCAGCAAACAATAAACAAACTAATATCCAAATTCGCACTTGAAAATTCATTGACGGAATATTTTAAAACAAAAAAAAGTTCATTTGTAAACATTTCGGATGCTTCAATCAAATATGCAACTCATTGTCGACAAAAAACAGCTCAAAGGTTAAAAAGAAAACTTCAACAGCTAAAAAGAAAAATGCACAAAACCGAGTTCACCTATGTGCCAAACAATAGTCAACAACATACTAAACACAAATTAAGGCCTCGATTGACCACAGCGTTTACCTCAACAGATTTAGTTATCTAGTTTAAAAAGCTTTTCTCTTTTATTTTACTATTTTTTTTCCTGACCATCAAATGCTAGAAGCTTAACCTGATCGAAACAAGCTTTTTCTTTCTCATCCGCAACTAAGCCATTTTATTACACCTGAAATTATTTACTAATATCATACTGCATTTTTTTTTTAATTTTGTACAACACTATTATCAAAACAAGCCAAACTTTGCAAATACAAAATCAAACTGAAATAAAAGCACAAAAATTATTAATAACTCAGCTTATAACAATGCATATACACCAAATTTGTTCTACATTTTTACTATGCATTTTATCAAAACAAGCCATAATTTGCAAATACAAAATCCTACTAAATTAAAGCAAGAAACTTGTTAAAAGATAAAACCCCACATAAAATAATTCTTATACACCTAGTTTAAATATCATAATGTTTTTATTTTTTAATAATTTGACAGTGCTATTATATATAAAAACAAAATTTGCACATACAAAATCGAATTATAAAGATAAAACCCAAATACAAAAATGCATAAATACTTGATTTTTTTTTTCCTAACATATATTATGCAAATTTCAATTCTACTGAAGCTATGTATAAAAAGTTGCAAAAATGAATTAAAAATTAAAAAATATTAATACCTTTGTTAAGATTGGAGTTTTTTGGCAGGTCGCCGGAGTAAGTGACGGCGGCGGCGATCTCCGGCGATGGATTTTTGTAAAATAAATATTATTTGACGAAATAAAAAATTATGAAATAAAAAAGTGATTTAATATGTTATTACAAACTTAGACCTTATGTAATATTATTTTAATGTCAATTTAACCACTTAAAAGTCAAAAGTCAAAACTAAAACTAGAGTTTTAATGTATGCAATGTTCGGAGAGTCGTACATGGACGGAAATAGGTTGTCTAGCGCCTGATACCGTCTAGTTTCGCTTAATCAACGCCTTCATTGATGTAGTTTAATCTACTCGGCGTACACGACTTCATTATTGATGTTGTTTTTCGACAGGTTGATATGGAGTTAACTTTCGATAGTCTAGCCTTTCATTTTAAAACAATTAATGTATGTTATCGAAACGAAACAAAGCTTATGGATCGATTTGGTTTGGTTCGATGTTTTAAATTTAGGTGACAACATGAGAAAGAATTGTAGCTAATTAAACAAATGTAGTGAAAGTAGTATTATAATTATTATCAACCTTTAATACTGCTTATGAAAGTTGTTATAATCTTACATAAAAATTTATGTTGTATAAACTAAATTAATAAGAAAAATGAAAGTGATAAGGATTATAAAAAAATGAAGGATTTTATAAAGGATTAGGAATTGTGCAAGGAAAAAACCTAGTGAGTTCAAATGGAACACAACATGGAGGAATTACTAGATTTTTACTGTTATAAATTATAATCACCTCCGTATTAACCACAAGAAAATAAAACGTGATCATGAACTAATTTGTTTTAAATTACGAATTTTGCGTTAATGAGAGTCACGTTTTTGGCCTCGAATTGCTTATGTATAAATTTTTCTACTAACTACAATCTTATGTGCGTATATATAACGAAATACGCGTGTTACAAGAACAATTGTCCGAAAGGGACTAATTATACAAAAAGTTATGCAATTTTCATAGGGGGTTAATCACAAACCTTAGATAGTTTAAGGGGGGTGATTGGCGTGTTTTATATATTGTGGGGTTATATGCAAAATACCCATAGTTTGTGGGGGTTATATGCAAAATACCCATAGTTTGTGGGGGTTATTTGCAGACACACGTGTGTGTAACCCTTCATTAGTTTATTCGTAAAAATAAATTTAATAAACAGTAAAATAAAATAAAAATGTTACCTGTAATACTGTTACATATTACTATTTCCGTTATCAATTAATTGTGTTATACGAAATTATATACAATTTTGATCGACTTATAACATTTATCAAAATTATCGAAATAAAATTTTCAAAACTAAATCATATAATTAACTTTAACAAAAATTATTTTGGATGACAAGCTATTACAAAATTCATATACTAAAAGTTTGCTAGATCCAAAAGGGAAATCCGAGTTTCAATCTCAGAAAACTACATTACGAAACGAAATTTAGCCTAGCAAAAAAAGTAAACATTGCGAAAGGGGACGGATTTTCTTCTTTAGTATGCTGGATTTGCAAGGGTATCTTTCCGTATCTAACAAGGAATAACCCAAAAAGGAGGCGGTTTAGTGCACGCCGAATCAAATAAACACACTATAGAATGGTCTTCCAAGCTGTAGAACCCCGTATCGTGACCCCCCGAGTTTTTATTCGACTTGATAAAATCCCAACTATCATCGGTGAAATAAATCGAATTTTTCTTGTATTCTTTGCAATCCTCGGCTTGTAACAAAACGGGCTGATTTCCTCCCAAAAATATCACTCCGTCACCCAAATTTTCAACTTTTTTCCATTCTTTTTTAATTGAATCCAACTTGAAAACATAAAAGCACTTGGTCAGGTACTGAAAACTAAAATACCGATTTTCTTCGCCGATCATATCAGCCTCATAAACAACTAAGCCGTCGTCACGCACAATATAACCGATATATCTTATAACCATTAAAAACTCCCCTTTTGACTCGATCAAGTAAACCCTACGATCATAAAGTTCTTCATCTAGATATCTGATTTCAATGCTTTCCTCGTCAAAAGAAAGCCAGACTTCATGTACTTTAATAGGTCGAGATGTGCTACTCCGAATATCCCATGCTTCAAGAGAATACGATCCACTCAAGACATACAGTAGGTCTTTATGACATACTATATCCAGATAGGATGTTTCTGAGTTTAATTCAAGATTACTCCAACTTTCGTCGCCATACATAGCATACGAAATAAGAGGTGTTATAATTCCGTGAGTAGCCACTATAGCACACTTTTGACTATCATCCATACTATGGCTTAAAGGGTCTGACGATAGAACAAGCTTACCAGTCCATGGAAGCTTCCCAAGATTATCGAATTTGATTTCAGCGTCTAATACCGCATTTAACAAATAATGACTGTTTTCTTCTTTATCAAGGAACACTAACCACCCGTTTGACGACCCGAGACACTGGCATTGATCGTACTTTGTCGGCAAGTCTATTATTTTCCTCCTCTGTTTTTTTTCTCGATTGAAAAAGCTTTGATCATACGAGTCCTCTCTATTTGGATTAGCATGACTCATGAGCAACGGGGGCTGAGATTTAGCGTCTCGGATCAAAGAAGAGATGTGTGGCTTGGCAACCGAGTACCAAGGCTTGCATATTCCTAGAAAACGGAACGTATCGGTAAACTTAACTTTCTTGAGAACTAAATCTAGAAGGTCAGGATCAAGACTAGACCAATCAGGTTGGGACGTTGCAAACCTTTTACGTTTGTAACTCATGATTGTGATTGAATTGTGAATATTAGAAAAGTTAAGAATGAAATAGTTTACTAAGGTTAAGTATTTATAAGAAATAGAATAATCCCTGTTCGTTTAGGAATAGGAAGTTTTTGAGTTTGATTATAATTAGGATTATTAATTGTAACATGAATGGTATCTAATAAAGAAATTAAGTTTACATTAGTAATTGCATGTAATATTTAGACAAAACGCGTGTTGCCAAATTCTTCTACAATTAATATTAGTACACAGATACTCCTTTTTTTGTAATACTGTATAATATTAATAGGTTAACTTTAAATGTGCCAAAAATATTATAACTCCTGGTTATGAGAGGAGTATTATCTGTAATTAATTCTAATTTCTAACCTTGGAGACAACGTAACACTAATTAATTGTTTTATATTATGTATAAATTAATACTTCTATATTTAACATATATGAGGATTTTTTGTAGGTAAAATTATTTATTACTACCCCAATCTATTGGTGGTTAAAAATTTGCATATTCAACTTTCAAGATTAACAATTTACATACTCACCTATAAAAGATGTATCAATTAACACATTTTAGTTGATTTATATTAACTTTTTAATAGAAGTTTGGTCATGTGTGATCACGTTACCGCTTTCAATTGTGATTTAAATGTAAAACTAATATCGCATATGACTAAAAACCGGCTAAAAAGTTAACATAAATCAAGTAAAATGTGTTGATCGATAGATCTCTCGTAGGTAAATATCTAAATTGTTAATCACTTGGTGTAGTAAACTATAATAATAGCTTCTTATTTTTTTTTAATATTATTACTTTTAGATTCATATGCAGCAAACCATGATTATTTGTCACATAGTATAAAATTCAATTGACCTTGGTGCATTCGCATAGCAATATTCTTACCATTCTTCTTAAATTAAAGTTCACAGACACATTTTTTTTTAATATTATCACTTTTAGATTCATATGTACATAACTTCCCGATCATTTTCTTTACACTTATTTTTATGACTGTCTATCTCCTTTAATTGTATTGTAACGATATTTTACACATCCCTCAATAAAGAGTAAAAAAGAATAATATATTGGGGCACCTACAAATTATTAAGTAAAATATTTAAGGAATCAAATTGTTTACTTATTTCTAAGTAGAAAAAAGTTGTTACTTTATAATAAAAGAAAGCAAATGGAAGACTATACTACTATCTGACTCAAATTTAATTCAGACTTTACCTAAATAATAAAAAAGTGTAATTTGAATAACATCTTTAAAGTTTTGAGAAAAGAACCCTATATATAAGGCTATAACACTCAAAAAGCTTAAACTTTTAAGTTTATTTCCAAGATCCCATTTATCTTTTCTGAAAAGGTTTTACACTATATTTATAATATTAAATGGATAAGACAATAGATCTGATATGAACACCTACAACAAAAAAGAAGGAGTTTTTTGCCAAAATGGCTCACTGGGGAGCTATAATGCCCAGAATGGGCTACCTTTCTGAAATATTCCCAAAATGGTCTACTTTCGAAAAACGACCGATCGAAATGATTAAAACGACCGGTCGTTTTATTATTGAACTCTCTGGAACAATTTGGACAATAAACGATCGGTCGAATTGGACAATACGACCGGTCGTGTTTCAGACAAAAACGATCGGTCGTTATGTACATTTCGATCGGTCGTTTTTCAGAAATACTTGTACTTAAAAAACTCATCTCATTTCCACAGACCACTGTACTCATCTCATTACCACTGTAAAAATAAAAAAAACAGAGCTCTTAGATCATTTTAGGGCAAATCTCAGATCTCTTCCAAAACAGGTAAAAGCTCAATATTTTGTGTTGTTGGAGTATTATTTGAGTAGAATTGTTAATTTTACCGTGTGGTTATCGAAATGAAAAATCCTACAATTATGTGTTATTGGGGAGGTACGATAATGGAAACTATTAGCGAGGGGTTATCTTATGATATTTCTTATAAATTTTTTTTTAAGGTATCTAGAAACACGACATACGACCAATTTTTGGAAAAATTGTTTAAGGTACTTGATGTATCATCGACTTCAAATCGTTTGAGTTTAACATGTCGTTATCCATATCTGACTACACTTACTGAGTTTAAATATATGCGATTGGCTGTTGATGATAATGATTCGTTGGAAACCATGCTTGAGTTAATAGAAGAAAATGGAAGAACGTTTATAGAGTTATATGTTGAAATTGAGCAAGTTTACTCTTCTGATCAAGATTACGGGTTGTATTATAATATTCTTTCCACTAATGATATCGGTACATCAAGTGGAACACCCATTCGACAAGAGCCAATGCATGAAATCGGTATATCAAGTAGAACACCCATTCGACAAGAGCCAATGCTAGAGGTATATTCTGAGAACAACGAACCAGATTTGACACATTTGGATGCAGTGTGTCGATTGACAGATCATATTGGTTGGTCGATAGAACTTGGGGATGAACCAGAGGATGAAGATCCGGACTTCAATATTAGCGAAAACGAGTCTGACGATGACGAAGAAAATGTAGAAGAAGTTGAGTACGAAGAATTATCATCTGAAATGGGCTTGTATATGGATGAGGATGAAAACGACCAATCAAGTGGGTCACAATTGGCGAATAATACTATCCTCGATGAAATTCCTATGCATCAACCAATGTCAAGTTTGTTTAATGAACCGTTCGACACTCAAGAAAATTATAGTAACCAGAGACGAAATTATATGATGTATCATGGATTTTGGGATCCTCAAGTTAATGATCCTTTTATTGGTCTTTTATTTAGGGATAAAGAAATGTTGAAAAAGGGAATAAAACTTTGGTCAATCAAACGTAACATCCATTTTTCCACTAAAAGTTCGAAGGCAAAATTTTGGGAAATTCGTTGTAAACTGGCCGAAACTCAACAATGCAAATGGAAACTACGAGCTTCACTAAGAAAGAAACATGGATTTTTTGAAGTGTCGGTGTACAACGGTCCTCATACATGCATTCATGCCGAGCTTACAACTGTTCATCCACAGTTAGATTCCAATCTTGTTGCCCAAACCATTCGAAATGCCATGACAACTAATCCTATGATGAAGATTTCATTAGTTAAAGAGATTGTGAATGCCCGCTTTGAAATGTCAGTTTCATACAAAAAAGCTTATTTGGGTAAACAAAAAGCAATCGCAGAGATATTTGGTAATTGGGAAGACTCGTATAAGGTTTTACCTAAATTTATGAAAGCGCTTCAAAAGTATAATCCCGGTACCGTTGCTTCTTATGAGACCACGCCAGTTTACGATGTGGTAGGAAATCCAGTGGGTGAGGTATTGAACAGATTTTTCTTCACATTTAAGGCCGTTATTGATGCATTTCAGTATTGTAGGCCAGTTATCGCTATTGATGCTACTCACTTATATGGGAAGTATAAAGGTAATATTTTGTTGGCCATGACATCGGATGCAGATAATCATGTTTTTCCCATTGGTTGTGCATTTGTTGCTGAGGAGAGTACAATTTCGTGGAGCTATTTTCTTTCTAACATTATGCGACATGTGATTAAAGAGCGCGTGAATATTTGTCTAATTTCGGATAGACATGCTGGTATTCTAAGTGCAGTGAGAGGAGTTTGGCGTGGTCAAGGTTTTGTTCATCGATATTGTTCAAATCATTTTTTGGATAATTTTAAGAAAGCTTTCAAAGGAGATCCTGACTTACACAAGTTAGCGGAGAACGCCATTTGGGAATTACAAGAAAGAAAATTGAAAAGAATCATGGAAGCAATAAAAGTCATGAATCCTCAAGCATATCAATGGTTGATAAGAGAGCCTGTGGAAAAATGGTCATATTTTCATGATAAAGGGAGGCGACATGGTAACATGACCACAAACATGGCTGAAATTTTCAATAATGTTTTAAAAGCTGCTCGTAATTTACCAATCACTGCTGCTGTGCAGCTTATTTTCTATAAGTTGGTACACTATTTTTGCGAGCGGAAAAAGATAGTAATCGGGATGAGAAACAGCGACACAAGATATGGTCCCAATATCCTTAAAATTTTAGAGAAACGTAGGTCGGACATTGGTCATACCAATGTTACTTTAGGGTCGGACGTAGGTCGGATATGGTCGCAATGCTCAAATGACCCGTCGTATGTTTCGATTCATGAACCCGGGTCAAGAAGAACTCGAAGAACTTGATCGAATGAGCACCGAGCAAAGGGCCGAGTTCAATCGCTTCTTTCCCAACCTTGCCGGGCCAAACAACGACGACGACGACGACGAGGATGATGCAACCTCCCACCGCGACTAGGCGGATATTTTTTTGTTATTTTTGATGATGTCAAAGGGGGAGAAATACCCTCTCTTTTGTTTTTGGGTTGTATTTCTCATTTCTTTCGATTTCGAACAACGTTGGTTTTTGATGTAATAAGTAGCAAACGCTTTATTTTATGAATCATTATTATGTTGCTTATGCGTTGTGAGTTTGTGCACTTATAGTATGCGTTTTTATCTTTTTTATGTTGCTATTTATCATTACGTGTTAAATTGTATGACGTTGTGAGATTGCGTATTTATAATTCTACAAATGCGATTTTGATGTTATTATAACTTGTGCGTATATATATCTATAGTTGATTGGGTTATTTGTGTTGTTTTCATTTGTGGCGATTGACCGTTTTTAGGCAAAACTATGGCCAATTTTTCGCTTGCATTTGATCGTTCGTTTTCCTTAATCGTTTAGCTTTGTTTAACTTCGTTTTAAATCGGATGTTTTAAATCGGATGTTTAGTAAAACGTCACCTACACATCTTATACTAAACATATTAATTTACAACATCATTTTATGTGATAATACTTGTGCTATAAATCTTCCGGACAATCCGATGTACTAAACATATTAATTTACATCATTTTTTAAGGGATCATGTTCAAAAAGGGGATCATGTTTTTATATATTTTTTGCCAAATCAGTGTCGAAAAGTACCAAAAATTCTTTGTTCTGTAAATTGTTTACAGTCGATCGGTCGACTGTGAAAAACGACCGATCGTTTATCCACAGATGACCGATCGTTATTAAAAAACGATCGATCTAATAAATCCAAATTTCTTCCAGAGAGTTCACAAGAAAAACGATCGATCGTTTTTCAGAAACGACCGATCGTTTTAGGTATGATTTCTTCCAGAGAGTTCACCATAAAAACGACCGATCGAAATGTACATAACGACCGATCGTTTTTGTCTGAAAAACGACCGGTCGTATTGTCCAATTCGACCGATCGTTTATTGTCCAAATTGTTCCAGAGAGTTCAATAATAAAACGACCGGTCGTTTTAATCATTTCGATCGGTCATTTTTCGAAAGTAGACCATTTTGGGAATATTTCAGAAAGGTAGCCCATTCTGGGCATTATAGCTCCCCAGTGAGCCATTTTGGCAAAAAACTCAAAAAGAAGCATTGAATTGTCATGTCACTTTTAAATTTTAATATAGTAGTAGGACTTATTTTATTTATTTCTCATTTCCAACATAGTACCAAAATAAAGGGATTTCTCATGTCACTAATACATCCGTCGTTTGTATCAAGCAGACGTGATGCAGACAACGTCTGTATTTAGCAGATGATTATAAAAACCGGTAAGTTAAAATGCAAATAACCCCCTGGAACTATGGCCATTTGTAAATAACCCTCCATAAACTATTAAACTTTTACAATTTACCCCCAAGTTCATATTTATAATTACATAACTTTTTATTCATCTGTTCATTTTACAAAGTTATTTGTTTCATATATATAGTTTTTCAATGCACATGAGTTAAAATGCCAATTATCGTAAAATACCATCAGAATACGCTTTACATAAGAAAATTTTATTTTAGTAAGAAAAACTATTATTTCGTGTCATTCCATAAAAACCTATTTAGGGTCCGTTTGACAACAGATTTTTTTTAGTTGATTTTAATTTTAAAAATCTGTGAGTTTTTAGACAATCAGATTATTTAGCTAATAAAAATCTGAAAAAGCTACAAAAATCCAGATTTTCAGTGGATTCTTAAAAAATATTTTTAAAATCGGAGTTTGGACAGAAAAATATGTTATCAAACATAGCCTTCATATGTATGAATATCGAATAAGCGATTATGCATGAATATCGAATAAGCGATTATGATAAATGACAAATCAACGAAAACAAATCATCAAACATAAAGTAATAAGTATCATTTAAAAGATAGCATTGAGGAATAATTGCAAAAGTTTGATAGTTTATGAGGATTAATTGATAGTTTATGGGGGTTATTTTCAAATGACCCATAATTCCAAGTGGTTATTTTCATATTTTTTTACCCAAACTGGTAATGTGATTCTTCAATTACTCTGTACTAAATATTCTCAAACAATATCTATTACTATAAAAATATAAACACACATTATAATATCATGGTCTTGTTACAATGTTGGGTACTTCAGTTTTTTATTAATATTTGAGTTTTGTATGCAGAAAAGAGGAATAAAAAGAGACTTTAACCCATTTAAAAAAATAAATAATACTTTGACCTTTTTTAAACTAGCCAAACATGACTACTACAGGTATATCAGATAATACTTATAAAGCTTAGATTTTTATTTAATTGTTTTTTTTTTTGTTAAGATTTATGTAAGTATTTTGCTTAGATTTTTAAGGGAGAAAAGTTGAAAATTTTAGTATAATGACTTATATATGCATAGTCTTTTAGTAGATTTTTTCAGATTTTTTTTAATGACATTTAGACTGAAAATAGGTTAAGCATTTTTATTTTATTTTCTTTTTTAAGATTTAGGCAAGTTTTTTGCTTAGATTTTTAAAGGAGTATAGTGAAAAATATTGTGTTTTTGATGATGATGATCATGGTTTTGCTGCAATGTTGGTATGCAGAAAAAAGGAATATAAAAGAGTAGTTTTTAACCCATTTTAGCCAAGCATGACTACTACAGGTATATTAAATAATATAGACTATAGAGCTTTAGATTTTAATTTTTAATGTCCAGCTTATTTCATTGTTCCAACTCTCTACCCTTTTTCTTTAGTTTTTTTTTTTTTAGATTTAGGCATGTTCTTTGCTTAGATTTTTAAAGGAGTATAGTGAAAAATATGTATTTTTATGATGATAATCATGGTTTTGCTGCAATGTTGGATTTATGGAATAGTTTTTATTAAGTTTTGAGTTTGGTATGCAGAAAAGATGAATATAAAAGAGTAGTTTTTAACCACCCATTTCAACCAAGGTATTTCAGATAATATAGACTATAGAGCTTTACATCTTTATTTTAATATCCAGCTTATTTCATTGTTCCAACTCTATGTCCTTATTTTTCTATAGTTTTGTATTTATTTATTATTTTAGGATTTAGGCAAGTTTTTTGCTTAGGTTTTGAAGTGAGTTTAGTGAAAAATATGTGTTTTTTATGATGATAATCATGGTTTTGTTGCAGTGTTGGGTTTATGGAATAGTTTTTTATCAAGTTTGAGTTTGGTATGCATAAAAGAGGAATATAAAGAACTTTTAACCCATTCCAACCAAGCATGACTACTACAGGTATATCAAATAGTAGACTGAGCTTTAGATCTTTATTTTAATATCCAACTTATTTCATTTTTCCAACTCTCTTCCCTTATTTTTCTATGTATTTTTTAAAAGATTTAGGCAAGCTCTTTGCTTAGATTTTTAAGGGAAAATAGTTGAAAATTTCAATCTAATGACTTATGCATAATCTTCTAGTAGAATGTTTCAGATGTTTTTAATGACACTAAAACTGAAAGTAGGTTGAGCATTTGCACTTGAATAAGGTACAATAAGAAGGAAAATATATTGTTGACAGTGTGTTGAGTAAAACTAAAACGTGTAGCATCTTACTGGAAAAGTTATCGAAATTGAAGCAAATAGATCGAGTTTGGACCAATCATGGATCGTTTCGTTAAGGCCTCTCTTTACTTTTGGTATCTTTTTGTTATTTTGAACCGAAACTAAGAGGTTGAAATTGCGTAGTAATGTGGGGGCGGATACAATCGAACTGGTCAATATCGTGAAGCAAACATTAATAGAAAACGGAATGTGTTTGTCATATTAATAGAAATAAATTTGAAGCTTGAAATAATACGACCTTTGATTTCGTACTTACTCCGTGATACCTCAGGTTTGTCATTCCGATTATGCACGTAAGAAAGCTGAATGACAATAATACTGAAAGTAGCTTAAGCATTCACACTCGGTGTTCTGAAAAGTGAAAGAGTTTCTGCAAGAGCTTTAATATAAACCTAAAAAGATTGAGCTTTTTTGGCGTTAAGTGTGAAAGGTAGTTTTTTTTCCACTTCTCCAAGATTTTTATGGAGCCAGCTTCTCAATAGTCATTATAAAAGAACATGTTTTACAGTGTGTTAAGGATTGAAGTATAAGTGTTACAATTGAAAATTAGCCACTTGACTTATTGGAGATTCCTCTGAATATTGTTACTTTAAAATGTTCAAGGTATGATTATACAACTTATTTAACGGATTGTTTACTTCCTTTGTAGGTATTTCAGCATACTTGGATCAACTTGAAGTAAATAAGAATGACCTAATGAAGGCAGTTCTGAGACTAACAGTGGAATGGAAAGAACTAGAAGAGCACTTAGATCCTATCCAAAAGTTTTCAGATGAATACGAAGCGAAAAAGAAGGATTTGGAGTTGTATTTGGCTGAGAGAAAGAGAGAGCTTGATTCTGTTGAAGAGTCGCTGGGGTTGCGTTTACAAGACTTCAAGGACAGAGAGGATGATTTCCGCTCCTTCCAGATGGCACAGATTGCAGAAATTAAGACGAGAGAGGAACAAACAAATACTCACAAAATGTGGGTTGTGCAGAGAATGGAAGAGTATGAGTTGAGAAATAATATGATTGTTGAGAAAGAGAAGTCGACAGAGCTGCTTTTGGAGAAGTTTGAGATTGACAAACAGGATCGTTTGGAGCTTCAAAGGTCTCTCGGAGAAAAACTGAATGAGCTTAGTCAGAGAGAGAAGCGATGTGAAGATGTGTGTGAAGAACTGGATTCGAGAGAAAGAAAAATTCTACTAAGAGAAGAGGAACTCGAGGCGAGAGAAAAAGTTGATGACTTGATATACAAAGATAATGAAATGAAAGTCCAAGTTCGTCTCAAAGAACTTGATTCAAGAGAAATACAAGTTGAACTGAGAGAAGAGGAACTTGAGACGAGAGAAAAGGCGAACGACTTGCGCTACAGCGAGAATGAAATGAAAGTCCAAGTTCGTTCTAAAGAACTTGATTCAAGAAAAATACAAGTTATACTGAGAGAAGAACAACTTGAGGCAAGAGAACAAGTGAATGACTTGTGCTACAAAGAGAATGAAATGGAAGTTCGACTTCTGCTGAATGAACTTGATTCAAGGGAAATTCAATTGAGAGAAGAGCAACTCAAGGCAATACAATGTAACGAAGAGCATATGAAGCTGTTTGAAATCAAAATCAGAGATCTGTTCAAAGAACTCGATACTATTCAAAAAAAATTGAACGAGGCTCGAGCCGGAGAACTTGATTTGAGAGGAAAGCAGCTTGATCTGAAAGAAGAGCAATTAAAACAGATACAGGAAAGGATTGAAGGGTATTGCAATGTGCTAGAAATTAAATCAAAAGGCTCGTGTAACGAACCTGCCCCTTTGCGAGAGGGGCAGCCCGTAGATTTGAAAAGTAATAACGAACTTGAAATGCCAGACCATGATTCCTCCGAGGTTTTAAAACTTCATTCAGAACGGAAACAAGTTAAGTCTGCCTTGAAATTTGACAAAAAGAAGTCACAAACTAAGCTAATTGAAGATACTAGGAAACTGTTTGAAGAAAGAATGAAGACACATGAATTGAAAGGGAAACAAACCGAAGTGACACCTGGAAAAAACCAGTTCGAGGGTAATCAATTAGGTAATGAACTCGAAATAAACCTGCTGAGAGGGAAACAACCCCAAATATCCCTATGGAAGGGGAAACAATTTGATAATGACGATAATGATGGTAGACGATTGCAGGCATGCTTGAATGAGCTTTTGATGTTTGTACATTTGGAGAAGCAAAGACCTGAGTTTTGCAGTTTACTTGGCCTGCAGGAAAAGGTTAATGGTAATATTTCTAATATTTAATTAGACTTGTTCCCCTACTTAATATAGCCCTTGTTGTTCGCCAGTTTGAATTAGAGGGTGGATCTTAATAGCTATTTTAGTTGTTTAGGTTTTATTTCATGTATTTTCGGTTTTGTTTTCTGTACATTGTTATGGGCTACCTTTTACTTGCCACAGAAATACAGCAAGGGCAATTTTCGACTAAGGTATAGCTAAATAAGTTGCTTATAAAATGTTGAACCAAAGGGGTAACTGGGTATATGTTTGACCTTAAAAAAGAAGTTAAATTAATTTAACTAAAATCAAACAAGATATGAAAGTTACTGATCTTATGAAAACAGGAGGTTTTCCCATTTTATGGATTAAAAAGGATAAATAATTGGGGCAAGTACCGAACAAATCCTTTCACTCTTATCACAGTGTTCGCTTGATAAAACCATTTTTCCAGTTAGTATGAAAGTGCCCCATGTATTCCATTTATACCATTGTTCATATTCGAAATTATGTGCGTGTATGTATTGGAAGTCGATACGTAATAGAGGCGACATCATCCCGAACTTCTTCAATAATCGTCTGCTTATAAAGCACCTTAGGTCTCAAATATATTGCTTTTATAGCTATGAAAATTATTAAAACACGCCATCTCGAAACTTATATCAGTTATTTTAACTTTGTTTACCTGTCTCTGTGATTTTTAGTCTTTATGCTATTTAGTTAAGGAGGTTGATTGGCTTTGCTAAATCCAGTCTTTGTCAGATGACAAATGATTCATTGTAACATGCGTAGTTTAGTCAAAACTCAGAAGTGCCTTAATTGTTGT
Organism: Primula vulgaris; assembly: GCA_963920805.1. Classification (NCBI taxonomy): domain Eukaryota; kingdom Viridiplantae; phylum Streptophyta; class Magnoliopsida; order Ericales; family Primulaceae; genus Primula; species Primula vulgaris. The sequence goes on from OY987220.1 coordinate 31,758,160, forward strand.
GGTCTATTTTGTCTCTCACTTGTTTTCTTATACACCATCTATTTGTGGATGAAGTTTAAGATTTTCATCTTTGCAGATTTTATCAGACGGCTTGTTGATAAAGGGTTGCACTTAGATGCTATCAAATATGTTTGCGCATTTAATGTCAGTGACGATTTTCCTCCAGCTTCTCTCCTGGCGGATTACATCAATTATAAGCAAAGACGTTACTCTCTCAAAGCACAAGTATGCACATTATTCCCCGCTTCCATGGGTTTTAGATACTTTTGGTTGAAGTAATATATGTTTGGTTGGGTTGCGCTTGATGCGGTTGAGTTGCGACAACTGGTTTTGCAAAGCAGTGTTCCTTTTTTAATCTATTTACCAGTAATTTTAAGTTTCTTAAAGTTTTTCATTAAAAAGAGTGAATAGAAACTCACCTGAATAGGGCTTTTGGACAGACGTAACCATTTGCTTGGGTTTTGAAAACGAGTCTTCGAACACGCCTTAATACCTGTTGCTTTTATTCACCTATATAAATCGTTTAGGGAAAGTCTAATTTTTAAGATGTGGTTTCTTTTTAGGAGAGAAGTCTTATCACTAATTTGGCTGCAGATTTTAAGCAAATATTGGATCATTTTAGACTGAGCTTAGGCTTAAAAACTTTTTACTTTATCAGGAAATCAGTGTGATCTCGCCAGAAACAGCGATCAGCTTTATAAATCAACAAAGATAAAAGTAAATTTTCATTCGGTTATCATAACTTGAAAAGCTTCTTGAATCGCCATGGTCTCAAAAGGGGCTATACAAATGTTTTTGACATGCTTATAACATAGATGTTGCTTAACTTGCAATTCTCTGGCATTACCATGTTGATACTCTCTCCAGAAGAAAAGAGTGTCTGCAACAGGATCGTATGCGCTACAATAAACATTACTCATAAACCATTTTGAAGGAAGGTGTCATTAATGTAGTACCAAAGATGCTGCAAATTTTGAGCAATGTAAAACTTTGAGTTATTAAAACATTTTACTCCGTCTTAACATTTATTTTTCGCAGGAAACTGCAACTAGGAAAGAACTAAAAGCTCTCAGAGCAGTGATAAACACTGTTCGGTTGCACAAGCTTGATGCAGAATATCCACTGAGTGATCTAATAATGCGTGTTGAAGAGCTGGAAGGGGATGGCTCGTCCACTTTTGACTTTGACAGAAAAGAGACAAACGAGAAAAAGCGCAAACATATGATGGTAGAAGATGATGCAGATACCGAAACTCTTACTTCTTATAAGATCCACCATGCTACTGATCCAGAGCTGGATTATCATCACAAACCATCATCAGATTGTCCTGTGGGACCCACTTATGATACTTTATATGCAAGCCAATCAGATATAATTTCGCCACATCCGCCACTTCATCTAACACAAACGCCATATAACCCATTCGAACCCTCTTCTGACCTTTCTCATATACGCCAATCGGGTACACTTCCCTTACGAGCGTCACCTTATGTAACACCACAACCAACAAACTCCACTTCTATCCCCTCGCATAATATGAGCCGATCTTATGGGCTTCCCTTACATCGGCCACCTCATTTATCTGCGCCGTATTGTCATGTGAGACCCATTTCTAACCCATTTTACATAAGCCAATCTGGTAAACTTCCCTTGCAATCGCCACCTCTTGTAACACCACCATTTCGTCCCTTACAAACGCCATCTCATCTAGCACAAGCGCCAAATAATCCAATGGGATTCAACTTAATCTCCTCACACACAAGCCAAAATAATATGCTTCCATTTAACACAATGCCCCAGTTAGCACCGCCACATGGTCCTGCGGACTTCATCACCTCATACACGAGCCAAAATAATATCATTCCATTTAACACAACTCCCCATTTAGCACCGCCACATGGTCCTGTGGAACCCACTTCTGGCCCCTTGTACATCGACCAATCCGAAACGACTATTTTGATAACGCCACCTCATCTGGTGGGAAACAATCATTCTGCTGGACCTGGGGCCAGAGGTGGAAACATTATGAACTTTTGGTCCATTCATTGGCCTTAACGAAATTGCTAATAGTGATTTAGAAACTTGCTGGTAGAAGAAGAAATTTAAGGGAGATAGAAGAAGGTTCCCCAAAATCGACGCTCACATTGGAATATAGTAGCAACAGTTGGCCTGATCATTTTGTGTAGGTTAATGTAGATCGATAATACTTTTTGCTTAAAACTCGTTTGAGGCCGTGTTGCTTACGATTTGTAAGAGGATATTAGTACTAGAGGAAGAAATTTGTCTCTGGTGCATATTAGCTATTTTGTTTTGCTAAAAAACCTACAACCAAACAAGATCAACTGCATAGAACTATGATAATCTGATGCTCAGCCAATGCTTGCATATGCAATTGAATATGATAATTGATTTGATGGGCATACATAAAAATATTTTCCTCAATACAAGATGTCATACTGAATGAATGTTACCTCCATATGTGACATATTTATACACTATTATTGAAGTTCACATCTAGTAGAAGTAGATCATGTATACAAGAGAATAGTAGAACATTTGCTCAAACACAGTAGTATAAAGTTAAAGACCAAAACCCATAGTAGTATTTTAATGAAGCCAACTTGTTGGGAAGTAGAATTGATGAATCATGTTAACCAGACCGTTGAAATCGACGGAACCAAACTCGGTCTAGAAATCAATAAATCGATCTAATTCCGTTTGGTTTACGGTCTTACAAGATTTTAACTCCATTACTAATAGTCAAGGGTGAGTGGGTGACACACTTAAGGTTATGAAACCAATCAATCACCAATTAAGCATTGTTAGCAATAATAACACCACACACACACACACACACACACACACACACACACACACACACACACACACACACACACACACACACACAGATATATAGTCTAATAAAAAAAATAGTAATTTTTCTAATAACACTACCCAATGTCTGAGTTGAATTGGTAACCTAACAACGACCTTTGCAAACACTGATTCCTCCATTAAATAGTACTAAAGTGAATAGGGCACATAAAATGGAAAATATGGAAAAAAGATTAACACCTCATCGATAGATCAAAGGGCAAATCCATATGTATCAACTACATAAAATGTACCTCATAAAGCTAAATGCTATAGCGATATGGACAAAGCAAGCAACCACCGCTGGTCATAAAAGACAGTAAAATATAGTACTGTATCAAACTAATACGAGTAGGTACGGATGATATGCTATACACGAGGACACGATATGAGTTTAAACACCACCGTAACGCTTATTCCTGTAATTATCAGCCCTGTTGTTCCTAAAAGCACAGCAACCAATAGAGTAGACGATGACGAGGAACACAAGGAATATGATGTTCACAACAGCAACCTTCTTCCAGTCGTGTTTGATGTTGTCGAGGAGACCAGCTTTGCAGGATTGGCAGTTGTAGCAGAGGATTTTCGGGTCATTGTTCCATAGGCTACAGTCAGAGTTGGCGGCAAGAGTAGTGTTTTGTGACGGGTTCCAGGTGGTTGCGTTTACGTATGCAAAGTTACAGGAGTCTGATGGTTTGCAGCAACCCGACTACAAAGAAAACAACGATATAAAAATGAGTAATTGAATAAAACACATTAGTATGGGAAAGAGGATAATTCGCCCACAGAGAAATGTTTTGAGGATGTCAGTCACTTTTTACATTTCATTGTCGTAATTTTCATAATAAAGAACTAGACAACTACAGCAAGAAGAGCAAATACTACAGCAAGAATATTTTGATGAAATATGGTTTACCAATCTATTAGACAGCACAAGTTTATGAAAAACTTTACAATTTTTCAAAGCAAATGAAAAGTAAAGTCAACAAAAATTAATATATTTAGTTTTAGGTAAACATAGTTCTTGAGAAATGAATAGATTGTTAGACCAATTCAGATGTCTACTCTAGTAATTTTTAATTATCATTTAGTAAGTTCAAAATTTAAATAATCAACAACCGACAATGACTATGTTACAGTCTAAGGACCACAAAGACCCCATACTCTGCTAAGAGGATAGATATCACAAAGTCTTCTTTGTATAGAAAACACATACTTTTCAAATAATAATAAAAACTAACGATAGGTCAAATGGTCTCAGAAAGGTTCCAGCAAGAGCAAAAACAAAAATGGAAAACTGGTTTTACACAGTCCAATAGCATGATCAAAAGGCTTTTAACTTTTCAAAATCGATCCATAAACATTGAGCAAAATTGTCAAATAAAAAAAGACTAACAATAAGTTAAAGATGGGAAAAGGTTCAGAGCAAAAACAAAAACAAAAATTTAGAAAGTCTGAAAGCAAGAACTAAAAAAGGCTCTGAACTTTTAAGTTAAATACTTAAATCCACAAATGTGTAAATGCATAAAAGTTCACAAGGCTAAAGCACAAAAGTAAGATCAGAGCGAAGAAGAAGGAATTTTAGAATCCTTGGCAAAAGCAACAAGAAAATAAATGGAAACAATGAAAAGCCCTTGTCTAATATCCTATTTTATGGTCCAAAAGTAAATAAATAAAAAATAGAGTCACAGTCATGTAAAAACTAAGGGCTACTTTATTTGCACCCATTGCCAATAAGCCAAATAAATCTGAAAGGTTCCAGAACAGCAAAAACAAAATTAGAAAAATGGTTTTGGGAAAGACCAACAGGATGGACAAAGGGCTCTAAACTTTACAGGTTAAATCCACAAACTTGTAAATGCATAAAAGGTCACATGGCTAAAGCAAAAGAGCTAGATCTGAAAAGAACAATTAAGGAATTTGGACTCCTACAGAAAAAATACAACATGATATGAACTCCAAGAGACTATAACCATGAAAAAACCCCATCCAGTGTAACCTCAACTAATGCTCCAAAAGAATAAATAAAAAAAGGTCAAAGTCACAAGCAAATACATACCATGATTACTTATTTACAAATCTTAATTTCCCACAGCTCAACCAGAACTAGATTAATTTCTAGATTTATCATAAACAATTAAAGGAAAAAGGAATGCCATAATGATAAAAAAAAACACTAAATTGAAAGGGGAAAAGTTGAGTAAGACCGTAAAGAATGAGTAAGAAAATTAGCAAAATCAATCGCAAGGATAAAGGAAAGCCATCACCATTCATACTGTAGATAAACTTTGTAAAGATCGATTTTATACCTGAACTGAAGAAAGGTGCTTGAGATAGAACTGATCAACGTCGTTAGTAGTTCCATCCTCAATTAAGCTTTTGCAAACCTTACTATCAGCCAAACAGCTCTTGATCTTGTTCCAGTTCTTGGTGTTGTTCACCCTCTTTTGAAGCCAATTTGAGTAATCACCAAGCTTGTACTCCTTATACCCCTTCCCAGACACAGCACTTCCAGCACCTGCAATACAAATAATAATTAATTTCAGTGAGAAAAAAAAGAACACAAAAACCAGTTGAGTCAGGGAAATTATACTTTTGCATAAATTGACCATTGAAATCATACTTCGAGATTGAACATGTATGCATATCATAATGTGAAAATTAAAACGGCCATTAGCAATCTAAGATCGGACTAAACCACTCTAAAACAGATAGATTTTTTCTCATGTAATCCGATGAAGTTTGCTTACAACGAAGACAAATCTGTCATGTTCTCAGAACCATTGCAACTAAACTTCCTACGGAGCAAATCAAATTTGTATTAAAGACTAATTTACCCAAAAACAAAACAATGAACTATTAACTCTGTACAAGGCCATCACAATACATTCACCCTAATTCTTCTTTCCAATTAGTTAAAACTAATTTACTCAAACCCTAATTTACCCTACAATAAAACCAGAATTCACTCTAGACAGAGTCCATCAATATGATTGCAATTTGCAACCAAGAGTAGACCAAACAGAACTTTCCACAAAACTATAAGGAGCAAGTCTGTAGTAATCCACCCAATATCAAACAAATTCACTAAAAGAGGGGGAAAAAACCTTCTCAAAACTAAAGTATCTTTGTTAGTAGACCAAATAGAAAATCATCTAAAACTATAAGGACCAAATCTATAATTAAACCCCAAAGGAGCCAAGTGACCCTCAGTCTCTCTCTCTCTATGCTCAAGATATAGTGAAAAACAACACTTCATACAATAAATACCCTCTTTGGCATAAACACAAACACTTTGCGGGCATGAGAAATAAATGAGAACCCAGTTCAGGAAATTGTCAATTAAAAATAAATATTAACTCAAAAGCGACCCATATGATCGGGATCTATAATACAAATGTTAAGATGTTGAATATTCCTACTGGGTTGTTGCTGATCTAGTTATTTTCATTGTGTATGTATTTTATAGGTACCAAATAGCACTTTCCCCAATCTACAAGGACCAAATCTGTAATTAAACCCCAAATCAAGAAAGCCCCAAAAATCTAAAAACTTTGTTGAAACAAATAACAGGGACCAGATAGCATTTTCCCCAAAAGGACCAAATCTGTAATTAAACCCCATATCAAGAAAACCCCAAAAAGAAACAAATAATAGGGACCAAATAGCATTTTTCACAAACTATAAGAGGAGTAAATCTGTAACTAACCCAAAATCAAGAAAACCCCCAAAATCTAGAAACTAGGAAAAAACTGAGGAAACTAGTAGAAACAAATAATAGGGACCAAATAGCATTTTTCACAAACTATAAGAGGAGTAAATCTGTAACTAACCCAAAATCAAGAAAACCCCCAAAATCTAGAAACTAGGAAAAAACTGAGGAAACTAGTAGAAACAAAGAATATGGACCAAATAACACTTTTCCCAAACTATAAGGACTAAATCTGTAACTAACCCAAAATCAAGAAAACCCCCAAAATCTAGAAACTAGGAAAAAACTGAGGAAACTAGTAGAAACAAATAAGAGGGACCAAATAGCACTTTTCACAAACTATTAAGGACTAAATCTGTAATGAACACAAAATCAAGAAAAAACAAAAAAAAAATATCAAAAAAAAAAAGAAAAAAAAAGAAAAAAAGGGGGGTACCTTGATTAGTGACAACAAAGGCGAAGATGGTGAAGGAAAAGAGAAGAAGAATAAGAAGAAACATGACAACAAGATAGACCCATAGAAGCCAAGTAACCCTACAAAATGCACCGATAATACCCGCAATAGAAACGATCATTAGAAACACACCGATAGCTATTATAGGTTGCTGTAGAAACTTTTCACACTCGCTCGTTCCTTGTTTACTTAGCCAAATACCTCCCCATATTATCGGTATCGATAACACAAATGTTATTATGTTGAATATTCCCACTACGTTGTTGCTTATCTTCATTTTTAACTACTAATTAACCAGGTTTTTGTTTTTGTTTTTGTTTCTGTTTTTGTTTTAGTGAGAGAGAGATAGATATAGATATATTTGTGTGTGTGTGTATGTATGTATGTATGTATTATTATTTGGGATTTGGGGGGAGATAGTTGTATGTATATATATATACGCTCGTAATCGCGCAATGCAATTAAAATATAAAAACTAATTGTATAAGGCTTAAAATATGTGGATAATAAAAAAAAAATAGTATAAGGCTTAAAATAATGTTTGGTTGTTAAAAAGGAGCACATAGTGTTATTAGTTTTTATTTTTTTATTTTTTTATGTGAGTATGGTATTATTGTAATTAATAAAAAAGTATAGGGGTATTTTTAAAAAAAAGTGGCTAAATTTGGCAGCCTCAATTCTCTTGGGTTGGCTTATTATAATAGAATGATAGGATGGGGCTATTTAATTACGCGTCGATAAATAACTCGTATCTAATTTATCGAAATAATTTATATATATATATATATATATATATATATTTATATTATATATTTTAATAATATTTGAACTATATAGAAAAAAGTTGAAATTTTTAGTTTCGGTAATTTAGTCAGATATTCAAATGGGGTCAAATTTGTACGGCTTTACGTATTTAAGATTGGACGTGGATATTTTATTTTACAACCAAAAATAATAGTCTTATGTGAAACATTGTGTAATTTTAACCGGTTTTAAAACGAATTTTTTTAAAATTTATATGCATAGTTCAAATGTTAAAGTATATTCACTCCGTTCCGAAATAACTGTCTTGTTTTTATTTTTAGTATCTTTTTTTTAAAATATCAATTTTTGATAGTTAAATCATATTAAATTCACATTTATAATCTCATATATTAAGTAATAAATAGTTTTTGTTTGAAAATTTTGACTTTTTGTTGAATTTTAAGAGAAATTAGTTCAAATTCTTAAATTTCATAGTTTTCGAAGCGGCACACGTATATTGAGACAGAGATACTAGTATGATAGAATTTAAAAAAAAATTATTTGAACAATTTGGATATGAATTATTTGTCAGTAAAAATTACAGGTGGTTTCCTATGAGATTTATAATATAGTTTTATATTAATTGTTTGTAAATTAGATATTAAATAAGAGTATAGAAGTAAATTATTATGGTAGATCCAATTTTCAATATCGAACAACCTTACAATATTATAATTTTTAAACACTTAAAAACTTAAATTGTGCCTATCAAATCGGGACGTAAGGAATTAATAGACAGAGCCGTTCATTGTGTTTCGGCGAACAAAGATCGGTTTTAAGCGACACACCTATTATTTAAGGTGTAGTTAGAAATTAAATTTGCTCAATTGGATTAGTTTAAATGTAGTTTTAATTTATGGATCATTTGATAATAAAAGTTGTTATTTTTTTAAATGTTGTAATCGCGTGAAGATTTTCTAACTTCTACGCGGTTGCGTTACCAATGTGAGTTTTGCCAACTTAGTAAAATACTAATTAAATTAAATTTGGCGTTTTTTTTAGTATGTACTAAAAATAGGATTGAAACTTCGTAGCAAGTTCACTTGACCGTGTTATAAATTAATGATTAATATCTATCAAATTGGAAGTGGTTTATATTCATATTAGAACTAATTAAGTATTGTTCTATGAAAACAAAACTATTTAACACCGGTAAAATATGTTATTTTAGTGGTTATAAACCTTGTTTAAGAAATACGAACAATGATTGTATCATTCTATTTTTTGGCAAATCGTCCTGTCCGGGCTCATTCAATTGCCTTTCAAGATAAATGAAATCGTAGAGTTTCACTCATAAAATAAATCTATATTATTCGAGTTGGCAGTAAATAAATTAAATAGATTCGAGTTGCCTTTTGTTCATTGTCTAATATTTGCATTGGTTGCATCACGACTATTGGAAATTGACGTGTGAAACAAAATACGAGGGGAGCCTAACTATACATTTTTGTATATTTTTCATAACTATACATTGTTTTCACTAATAAATGTTATTAAATTTCTTTTTTTTTTGGTAAAGTCGGTGATTTCATTGTTTTGTTAATAGTTACTTTTTAAAAAAATTCGATTTTCATGTTTTTATAACCTTTCGTCAATTTAATTGTTTTTTTGGCGTTATTTGACATTTTAAAGAAATATAATTCAAAAAATATATAAATGCTTATTTTTTTTCAAAAAAAAATGGTTTCAAGTTATAAATATATATAACTAGGGCTTATTAAAAAAATTAAAAAAAATACAATCATTTATTAAGAAAACAAGGTATAGTTAGACTAACTATAAAAAAAATATATGGGTTGACACATCATATACAACAAAATATGTTAAGTTAAACAAGTCAATGATAAGTTTTTTTATTTCATTGCTTGGATCTGGATTTTCATGTGATACTTAAAAAGTAAGCTGGATTTTCTATTAAAAGATAATGACTCATAAAATGGGTTTCAATTCTTATCCATCATTTTCTTACAAAAAAAAAAATATAGGAACAATGAGTAGATATGTTAGTCCCCATAGTTATTTATCACATGCTTTTAGGTAGTCCTTATATTAGAATGTGTTGTGTAATTCATTAGTTCCATAAAGCCACCATGGTCCTTTACTCTATAGTACATTAAGGTGCATAAAAAAACGAACTAAACCGATGGAACAGATCGAATCAAACCAAACCGATCAATGATTTGGTCCGTTGTTGAACAACAAATGGACTCATCTACACAGTTCGACGTTGATAGTACTGGAAATTAGCTGATACGCAGAATGTAGGTTGCCTAATAAAGTTTTAAGATATCATTTCTCCTGTTTAAAAGAATGTGGTAACGATTTTCTTTTTATTACGCATGGCGATTTCTATACGTGGGGATTATATATTCATGAGATGAGAAAAGGAACTTGACATTGGAGGCTAAAGCAGTGGGTGTATATATCATTGTTTTAAAAAGCAAAATCTTACCTAAAGCGTTTTTGTGGGAGATATGTTAGAAGCGTAAGATTTTAGTTGTCTAAAAAGCAAAAAAGCGAGTTTTTTAAAAAAAAAAAAAATTTGAATCGAATCTTTTCACTACAAAACGTGTTTTTTAAAACACTGATATATAAGTACGTTTGCCTCAACAAGAGAGTGATCATTTGCATGCATGTATGTAACGGTACCATTAATAAATGGGCTGAAACAGTTTAAGATATGGATAGCTAATCAACCGCTCAATTTGAATTTAAATGTTTGTGTAGTTATATATATGTGTGTAATGGTATTAGTTTGTAAGAGAAAAAATCTATGTAAAACACTTTTATTGTTCAGTTTATATTAATCTTTGATTGAATTCCGACTTATTTGAACGTATTGAATTAGAATTATCCAATACATTACAATCTGCTTTAGTCGACACGCAGAATGTCTATCTATACAATTCAAAGATGAAAACAATCGGTGCTATATGTATTCATCTTAATTACTCTAAATTGAGGAAATGTCCAAGGAAGCAAAATATCACTTAAAAAAATATATCCATATAGCAACAGTTTAGTTATAGTTTGTCTGATACTATACTGTTTGTTACTGAAATTTAGCAATAGTATAGCAACAATTCCCTGTTGTTAAGTGCTGATAACTGTTACTATACTATTGCTGAATTTTCTGCAACAAGCTGTATAGTAACAGACTAATTGTTTATATCCGGTTATTTTCTTGTAGTGTTACACTTGGTTACGTAGTTAGCACTAAATGATCAATAAAATTAAGAACACATAAAAGGAAAGCAAGGTTGACATATGGAATCACCTCATTTTTTTCCTGAATTAATACTCCAAAGTTTATGTCATTGTCATTTTTACAGGACGCGTTTTGATTTATTTTTAATGGAGAATATTTTTTGTCCTATTTAATTTTGTACTATATATTTGCATTAGATGTAAAGACAGTTTCGCTATCAAGGTCTATTACTTGAACTGCTACATCACTAATTAAGTTTCTCAAATTATGCAATATTAATACAGTAACATGTGCAATTTGTCAAATATAAATTGATTTTCATTGAGTCAATGCATGAATATAAGTTTTTACTCAGTTTTTGTTAACATGCATGATTGCTTATACGTTGTTTGTTTCATTTGAAATTAACAAAGAAAGCAAAAAAAAGTTGGTTTAGATTACTGGTTGGCTTAGCGGTTCGGGTTTCGCTATCTGCTAGTGTAGTTTATTTAACTTGGTAATTTCACAACTCTGTAAACTATAAAGTTCTTGGTATATTAGGAGAAATTAAATTTGATGATAAGTGAAATAACCTCTAAATTTTTTTTTGTTTAAAAATTTAGTCCTTTACCCAAAAGCCTTACATTTTTTATATCCAGGAAATGACTGGCAGATAAAACTAGGCTAGTAGTATTTCTTTTCTTTTCTTTTTTAAAATATTATTAACGAGTATTTAAGAGATTTCACGTATAGCTATTTTAACAAGACTCGAATCATGTACCTAAGATAGTAGTAATGTTTATAACTTCAAGCGGTTTAATTAGTTGGATTTTTTTTGTGTGCCAAAACCATTATTGTATTCTACTTCCGGTTGTAGAAATTCGACTTAAAAATAGGTCAAAATCTCTATTTTCTATTGACAAAATTGCAGAGAGCTCTAAATTTTAGAGGACATGAGAGTTATGCAACGACAATCATGAGAGATTGCTTCTCATATAAGTACAACAATCAAAATATGCGTTACATATAGCAAACAGAAGCTCCAAAACTTACACATAAACCATTTCTGAAACGAAATTGCTAGTAAAATATAGACAAAATTAAATTTATACATCTTATTGTCTGCCTTCCAATTCTGTTAAATTATCAGGCAAGAGTGGTTCCTCTAAAATCTCAGCTGTAATCTCATAGCGAGGTTCATCTATTACGATCGTAACTGCTGATATTTGAGTATTACCTATTTCTGAATCAATATGGCACTCTTTCAGGTCCTTGGCTTTACCCCATAGCACAATGTACAAACCAATCACAACACCAATGCCTCCAACCAAGCTGTATACAAAAGGAATTATATTTAACATTATGCAATTTTTAAAGTCGCAACTAAATATTACTGAGTTTTATTATTACCTTCCAGTGTAAATCACTTCATGAAGAAAGATGGAAGCTAAGATGGCAACAATTACAGTGCACAATGGGTTGAACATTGCTGAAAAAAGTGGACCCCTTTTCGCGATGCACCAAGTTTGGCCAAAGTAGGCGATTGCAGATGATAATCCCTGTTAATCACAAATGCTTCAGTCATTATGAAAAAGAATGAGGTTAAATAACATTATACCATTTTGTATATATATCTCTCTATAAAAGCATCTAATCAATATCACAACAAAAAAGTATCAGCATAGAAACTGTTGGTAACATTTTATATGATATTGTAGGAGTTGTTGCTGAAATTTAACAACAATATACCAATATATATTGTTACCAAGTGTTGACGATTGTTGTTTTAGTAACAGACCAGTTGTTGATAAGCTCTTATTTTCTTGTAGGATCGATACTCTTTTTGATCCCTATTAGCGATTGTTTTAAAATTCACGGTCAAAAGAAATATAATAAAATTGCATATATGTGATAAAAAACTGTAAGATGCAAGTGATTTAAAATACTTTAGATCATTACTGATGGGGTATACCATATACTTTGGCTTAATTGATTTAGCATTTTATACCGAAACTTCTTTTATTAACGAAGAAAGTGTAAATCACCGTCTCACCGAGTATATACAAGCGAAAAGCTCCGTGTTTGAGTTTAAAGTCCACGTCTCTTTGTCACGATCAAAGATAAAAGCGATAATTGCTGATTGTAGTGTTGCCATGAAACACAGCCATGCAGTTAAAGATAAATGGTCCGGATAGCTCGCTGTAACGGGGATCTGTAAAAAAATTATTGTGTTACTTAATTATTAGTGAATGCAAGAACAAAAAAGTAGTTAATCTTTATTAGAAAAATAAATTAAAAAACCTGCAATATTAGCCATAGTGACCAGCAACAAGTACTCCCAAAGATAAATAAACTACCAATCAGCCAATTATCCTCTCCTCCATTATCATGTAGAGAGTTTGTAACTGGTAGAATTATAGTTGAATTTACAAGCTTTGGTCCTTTCACTAATGCCATACAAATAGCTCCACCAACACAGATGATTGTCCCCATAATTTTTGCAATAGTTCTTAAGCTATGAACATTTATTTTCTCCAATCTACATAAGTTAATAACATGACATATTACTCATTTACTCAACAACAACATTCGGATTTGAAATTTATTAATAGCTTTACATTTGAAACCGATTAATAAAAAGGTGGCACAGTACATATATATGGTGTAACTAGTTGTGATAATTTAAAATTTGTCGTTAACATATGTAACATACTTACTTTCTAGGAAGCATATAAAACTTTTCTTGCCTTTCAGGCTATTAATTAGCATAACTCTACAAAATTGAAAATACTCGGAAAAATATAGTACCGTTGTTTAGAAACCGATGCTAAAAAACCTTTAAAATAAAATCAGAGCCGGGGAAATAAGTTTTATGCACTCGGTACACAAACTAATGAAGCAAAACTAAGGAGCACTTATACATAAAAGGACCAAAAAATGAGTCTGCTTGAATATAAATTTTCATTTAAAATTTTCCCATCAAATAAAACATAATAATAACAACTTCATTTCTCACATACCCAACTACGAAAGCCATTACGAAGGTTATAGCTGGTACAACATCAACCATCGCACTTGCCACTGATGATGTTGTGAGATATACTCCCTCAAAATACATATTTTGTGTGATTGAAATCCTGAAATTTTGAATAAATTTTACTAAATCATGCATGTTAGATAAACAGAAAACGACTAAAAAGGAGTACTTATAATTAATTCTCAAATCTCACCCAACTAGAGATGTCGAAAATATCAACCAAAAGCTCTTCCACCCTAGATGCCCAGTGTTTTCTTTTCCCCTGCAACAATATTTATTTCTCTACAATATATTATAAATACAACTTTGTTGTGATAAAAAGTGATCAGGATCGGAGTTTATATTTTGAACGACAATTTTTTTTTTAATAAAAACCACCTTATTTTTTTAGCACACGGAGAAATTACCAAGCAACATACATAAAAGGAGAAATGAAAAATAGGCTACACCAATTTTTTTAATAGGAAAATGAGAATTCGTCCGGCGAATTGCTTGAAGAACCTGCCAGAAATGTTTTCAGTAAAAAAATTCGACAAGAGTTTCAGAAGGTGCAAGAAAATTTATGTCAAAATCGTTACGAAGCAAAATTATATCGATTTAAGAAAGCAAAAGAATTTTCTAGATTATTTCAGACATTTTCAGGATATGATTTAAACGACCCCAAGGTAACCAACCACAAAACAAGTCTTAACGTATTCAGACTCTCAGAGAACAATAAGGTTCATATTTCGAGTGTTTTGACTATATATGGATTTTTTTATTTTTTTATTTTTTATTCAATATCCGGTCCATTTTATTAATAAAATCGCAAAACTATTCTTTCATGAGTCACGCCTCCATGATATATAGCGTTTTCAATAAAAAAACATTAACGGGAAATGATGGCATTACGACCTACAATAAAAAATCAACTAGTGCTAATGAACCTATTTTACTAAGAACATGGCGAAAAACAACAAAATTAACACTTTAATCTCGACTTTTCAATATATGGATTACTAACTTATATGCCAAGAGGTTTTTTTTTTTAATATAAGCATGCATGGAAATATATTATTTGCACTCACCTTTTGAAATAAGCAATAGGAGAAATGATCAAAGTAGCAAAAGCTTGCCTATAAACCACAAATACACTTGGGCTCATTCCTTTTAATAGAGCTGCTTTAACTGATATATTCATACCTGCATAAAGAAGCTGCAATAATAACATAAATAAAGTTGGCTTATAGTCATTTGTTTGATCATCCATATTGTTTTAAAAGTTTGGCTACATAGTATGCATAAAGTTGTGATTACTAACTATTTATATACACGTAATACATGTAAATCTTGATTACAAAAAGAAAAAAGAAACAAAAAATATGTAAGTCTTTCAATAACGGAACCGGAACCATGATTCAATTCTTGATGGGCCGTTAATTTTTTTTTTAGTACAATAACAATAAATGGTATAAAAAACCAAAAAAAACATGGAGCTTAAAACTTAGCTGACTTATCCATTGATTTAAAATTTTAAATGTTGAGTTTTTTTTATTAGTACAATAACAGTAAACGGTATAAAAAACCAAAAAAAATCTGGAGCTTAAAACTTAACTAATTTGTCAATTGATCTAAAAAAATTAAACGATATAGGAAAATTGACTACAAATACGAATTTATTAGTTTAAACTTTGTTGTAATATGACTATGAAACTAAAAAAAACATGTATTTATAAAACCTTGTAAAAGTATCTTAAATATGCAATTAATTAATGGTGAATTCAAAGAGTAAGCTAATGTTAATTAAAGATCCGTTTGGTATCAGATTTTTTGACCAAATATATGATTTTCAAAATCCAAAAATCTAATAGCTAAAAGATAGATTCTGGAATTTTGAATTTTTTGGATTATTTTTGACTAAAAATCTGGATTTTCAGAATAAAAAAATCCTAGTAACCAAACATCTATTAAGAAATCTGGAATTTCAAAATCCAAAAATCAACCAAAAAAATCTGATATCAAACGGACCCTAAATGAAGAGTAAAAAATAGCCACAAAATTCGAGCTAGCGAACTTGTGACACAAAAACATTATGTTAGTTTAAATTACTATTTATTTATTTATGGGCTATTAATGTATAAAATTTTAAATTTCTGAATTTTTCTATATAAAAAATATATTTTTAAAAAATTTGGGGTAACGGTGGCACCTCCTTATCCCCGTTGGTTCTGCCTATGCTTTTAATGCTTGTATTGAGTCTTATGCAAGTCTGATTAAGCATAACCCAAATTTTATTTAGCATGTGTGTGGGACTAATGAAGCAAATAAATCATTGAGCTGGCCCTTAAATCTTTAATTGCGAATTTGAGCCGTACTGGCATTTTATGCCATTATCTAAATCAGTTGTTTCCCACATTGATACAATATATAAATACTAGTAGTCGTGTCTCATGTATTGCGTGTGCGGTGCGTAATGTAATAAAAATATACAAAATATGTATAATTATGATATAAATACGTGAATAATAAAAAAAAACATATTTTAAAATTTAAAAGAATATTTGGTTGTTAAAGAGTGATAAATAGTTTTATTAGTTTTTATTTTTTATATTTTTATATTTTTATGGGAGTATGGTATTATTGTAATTAATATAAAGATGTAGTAGTATATTTTTATATTTTTATGGGAGTATGGTATTATTGTAATTAATATAAAGATGTAGTAGTATATTTTTTTTTAAAAATGACTAAATTGGGCAGACTCATTTGACTTGAATTGCCTTATTATAATAGAATGATATGAACTTTTCAACGAAAAGAAAAGCACAAAATAAATATTTTAGGGTAATAGTGGAGTAATTAAGGTGGGTACTCATACCCAATTACTATCATAGGTTTATGCGAGTTACGATTACTATCATGATGTTTCAAAAAAAACAATTTATTACCTGAATGTTAATAAATGATCCAATTTGGGACAATTCCATCCAAATTTACGACGTCGTCAATGCCACGTCATCAACATTTGTTAACCTCAAGAATAAAAATTTCATTTGGCCAATTGGTTATTTAAAAAAAAAACAAAAAACAAAAACTATAATATATTTATACATACATACATACATATAAATATGATCACCACAGTACCGCTGCTGCCGCCCCACCACCACCACTGTACCCAAATACACACATACATATATATAGATAGATAAATAATACATACATAAATATATATATTTATAGTTAGTTATATTATCATGTTATTGATTTTAATAGAAATTATGATTTTATTTATATTCATATATATAATTTTTTTCTACTTTTGTATTTTTAAAAATTTTGTTATTTAATTATTTTTACTAAACATATTTTATTAAATGTTTTGTGTATAAATGTGGAAAAGATAATTTTGTAATTTATTTGATATGTAAAGGGCATAAATGTAAAAATACATTAAAAGAGTCAATTTGAACGGAATTGTCTCAAGTTGGGTCATTTATTAAACTTCAGGTACTAAATTGGTTTTCGTGAAATTTCAGAATAGTAATCGTTACTCGCACAAAACTCATCGGGTATTAACCCAAACTAACAAACACAAAAGATATGACCAGTGCAATACCATGTTTTTTTTTTTGATAAAGTGCATGTTGAGTACGTAATACAAAAAGAAAAATTGAATATGTATAATTGATAAATAATTTCCACAAATTAAACTTCTGACTATAACTAATTTATAGTTAATTAATTAAAGAAAAATATTATACATTCACTACAAAATAATGTTTGATTTAGTGAGAGTGAAAACTGTCACAAGTCTGTCACTAATTTAAAAAGCTGTCATAAATCTGTCACAAATTGACTAAACTGTCACAAAGCCGTTACAAAAACCGCCGCTAATAAGCTCGTAACAAAAAATACCGTCACTGATCCCGTCGCTATTTGGGTATTTTTTTTTTAATGATTAAAGGCTACACACTGGTTATAAGTATCCTACACGAGTCTGACTAATAATGTATAACCTTTGTTTTATTGGGTACATGCAACCAATAATTAAGCAATCAAATTAATTAGTGAGCTGTTAAACATGACCTATATGTTGGAAACAAATTTAGGATGCCATAAAAAGTTTGGAAACAATGTATTATTCAAATTTAGAATGTGCCAAGGTCTTAGTCATTAATTAATCATTAGAATGATTAATTTCAATATTGAGATATTTCTCTCAATTTGAATAACCACTTAAAATTTAAGGCTGTAAATCATACTTTACTAAATTAAGGAGGTTTAATTCGGTTTTATTAGATATAAATTAACTGAAATTTTACAAATGACCTATAGTTTTTTTTAAAAAAGTTTAATTGTTCAAGACTTGTTTTCACTTTGGTTAGTTTAGTCTCTAGATATTTGTGGTTGCCTCTTATATATGGGCAAGATATATAAATACTATTATATTCTTGTTAATTTGGGCTATGTTGATTAATTCAGAATGAATTAATTTGGCCTTCATATTCTCGAGATGACGGCGAAGGAGAGTTGCAGTAGACTTCTGAGTGTTCATGTGCTTCCGGACAATCCACTCTTGATGGTTTTAACCTTAGCCGAATTATCCTTGCGTTCGACATCGATAAAAAATTCTGTAAGCTACTACGGATTATCAACAAAAATATAGAAGTAGATTCCCGAGAGCTCGACTGGCATGTACCGGAAGAATTATGGGCTTGTGATGAGGTTTAGTCAGCATTTACATACACAATTGAGCCTCATTAATGACTTAGCAGGCAGGCATTTACTGAATATTTTTTTTTGTGTTTTGGAAAAAATCGAAAATCTTCTAGATGATCCTTCGGACACCGCTCTTAATGTTAGATGAAACCCGGAGTTTTCGTAGAAATAAAGGAGAAATAATAGATCAATCTCATGCCAAAATCCATAATTAATCCAAATAGAAAAGAGAATAAAAGAGAAAAAGAATGTGCACTCCCCTTTCACTCAACGGTACTCAACATAATGCTAATAGTGTTAGTGCTGTAGTCTTTTAGTACTTCACTCGAAATGACTAAAAAAGAAATAAAAATAACACTAATGGTCAAAAACAAATAACCAACTAGCTTAATAAACATAAATAAACAAATAGAAACACAAGAGCCCGACATAACATAAATAATAATGATCTCGTAAACAGACGGTAAAGCATGTGACACTGATGGAGTATATAAGCGCCGCATGTTCATCAATGTTACTACTTAGTACTACACTAACAAGATACGGTAATATAATTCGCATACAGTGCCGTCTTCACGATTTTTGATACCGGCGACAAATATGAATATTGAGGCCTTTTATATGTATTTTCTTTTTGATAACAAACAACACTGTTACAAATTATGCTACATAAACCATCATAATTATCAAAGTTATTCATAGTTATCATAATTATCCAGCATCCTGTATAATCTAATTTAATAAGCTACAAATTTATTACTTAATTGAAACCATATAAGTCACTAGCTAAATAATTCTAAGAAATTTGTATATTCTCCTACCATTTTGATGAGAGAAATTGGCAATCAAATGGGTAACTAAAAGATCATATATATATATATATATATATATATAAGGTTAGTTTTAGTTTTTGATTCAAAATACACTGCATGCGACATTTAGATTAAATTCTAATGATAAAATATTTGTGGACAAAGCTTTTAGCTAAATATAATTGAATAAATGGTTTGTTGTCGGCCTATAAATATTTATGGAAACGGGTAGCAATTCCTGACGTGGCAAGAATGGATGCTAGATTTTAGATTATTATTTTTTATTATTCTCCTTGTTTTATAGCTAGTAATAATAGTATATTTTAGTGATGTCTAGCAAATTATGTTGAGTTCATATTTGCTCGATGGTCTCGATCGGTTCAGCAATCGATGTTTAGCACAGTTTAGCAAAACGAAACTCATTCTTATGATGGCCCCGTTGGCATTTTGGATGGCGGTTCGATCATTGCCACTTGAATCTAAAGAGAAACCATTACATCAGATGTACCATTTTGAGTTGCCATTAACCCATCTTAGATATGAAAAACCCATCTTTAAAACTTTTGATACGATTCATGTGATGAAGCACGAAGCGCCTCTCAAATAGGCATTCTAAAAAGCCGTTAGACGGTTGCGTCCGTCTGAATATCACATAACGGTAGAGAACTCATCATGATTCATGATCTCCAAACATACCTTCTTACTAATAAAATGTTGCCAATAAGGCCAATCTTTTGAGCACTTACATATATAGATACCCGCATTCTAAAAAGCGGATGCAGGTGGAAATTTAGGCGAAACTTAGAAGCCTATCAGATTTGACGAGACTAAATGGTTTAAACAGAAATTAAGTAGGATTAGGCTCTAAATTAAATATTTCAGTCTAGAATCTGCATTGAGACTTTTAAAACATTGATTTAGATACTTATACATCTTCAAATTCTTTAATTAATTTGAAAATACAAAAAAAAACTTCGAATTCATACAACTATATATTACTACATAGAGAGCAGATTCTTAAGTACACAAAGTTGACACTCGAGCATAAATATATAACTCGCAGTCGTCTGAAACAAAATCTCAGCATTTTCCGCGTCATCGCCTCCTGGGACAAGCCTTTTGAGCTGATTCAGCTTCATTTCTACACTTTTTTTATTTCTCTCGATCGCAGAAACTCTACTGTTCTTTCTCCTTCCAGTCATGAGCGGTTCAGAGCTTAAAACCATATCTTTATATTTATATAATTTGTATTTATATAATTATTAGTATAGAGAGGGAAACTAATGGAAATAAATTAAAAATGAGTGCACGAATGGATGAAACTAACGGGGGTTTAAATAGGAAAAAAACCCTGGCCACATAATTTCATTATTTCATATTGAGATTAAAATAGAGTATATATATACACAAGAAAATAAAGAAATACTAACCGTATTAATAATTCTTTTCTTAGGTTTGATAGGAAGATATCAATAAATGAAAATAAAATCTAGCTAGTGTACACAATAAATTCAGGACATGTTTCTAAAAAAAAATATACACTATTCTTTCATCCAAAATTCTTATTAAGATAAATTGTAACTCGAGGCATTTAACATCGGAGTTATAAACCGTTATTTATTTATTTTCATGTGAAGGTCGATCAAAAATATTATTTCTCAGCTAGCTAGTACCTTTAGTTGCATTTTTAGCACAAAAAATGATTATCATTTAGGGTAAACCTTTTTGTTAGTTAATTTATTTTCAAAACACCAATAAAATTTTCAATTTAAGTAGACCAAAACCAATAAACTGCTGTTAGAATATAAAAAGCAATAAAATAAGCTGACCTAGGTAGAATTAATCTTGAGAAAATCAAGCAGATGCGTGCATGTATGTGTAGTTCGTTTCAGAGGTGGACCTTAGAGATATTCATGATCGGTCAGACATCTTTTTTTACGCCTAAGCCGTAGAATTTTAGGCATTTTTTTTTACTCTTTTCGAAAAAATTCATACCATGCTTTAAAGAAAATCCCAAAGAAATACAAAATCCGAACTATTTTGTAATAAAAACAAAGTATTGTTCTTTAAATTATACGAAATAGACCATCAAATAATGTAAGTTTTCAAGTAATGTATCACGGAATAAAAACGACTTCCTTCTAAAAAAAATTGCATGGACCAGCGTCGTCTAAGTTATCCGCCTTACTTGGCTTATGTCAAAATCGGCCCCTAAGATATTAACGCCTCGGTTGTTTTATCCATCATCAAAAAAATTTCAATCAAAATTAACGTCCTTTTTGTATTAAAAATAAAATAGAATGCGGCTCAATTGGGTTGGATCCTAGAAATATCCCAAGTATTTTATTTTTTTAAAATGTTTTTTCTTGTATAGAGTTGAATTTCCAGCCTAGCTAAGATGTAGATTGAGAAGATATAACATAATAATTCATTGACAACACTCGTGCACATGGCTTGGTTAGGTTATGAAAGCTACTTCTTCGATCTTCAATTACAAACTCACTTGTTTTTTGTTAACTTTCAATTAATAAAATGTCACTTTTTTTTATGCAATTTGCATTTATAAGGTAGAGACAGTTTTGGATGGGCAACTTTTTACATGTCTTCCGAAAAAAACATATATATGATGCAAAGTGTTGATGTTTCAATTTCGAGTTGCTCCACCTTATAAATCCGGTCTAAAACGGGGTTTTATATGTTTGGTATAACAGACTATGCTGTTTTAATGATTTGCTTATTCATCTTTCAATTTTTTCAATTTGTATATAACAACACTATAAGAAACTTTTCAATTTATGTACTATACTATAAGACTATTTCCAATTTAGATACCAATTAATCACGGAATCATTTCACGTGACAACACGTGCTTGACAAACGTTAACGTGAGTGGATAATTTTGTCATTTTGCACCAAAATATATCATTCTAGAAAAACGTTTTCCCCCAATTTCACACATAACAAAAATCAGTGCATAGTCCAAATTTAGAGAAAAGCGTTTTTCTAGAATGATATATTTTGGTGCAGAATGACAAAATTAACCTCTCACGTTCAAGTTTATTAGGAACGTGCTGTCATGTGACATGATTCCGTGATTAATTTAGACAGTGATACCTAAATTGGACAGTTTCTTATAGCGTGTTACCCAAATTGAGAAAGTTAAAAGGTGTGTACCTAAATCGTTACCCAAAATCGTTAACAGTAACATAGTTTGGTGTACCAAACGTATTTTTTTCAAGAAATATCAATTTGTTACTTAATTATAATATTTGTGCTTCTCAAATTGACTACAGTGAAAAAGTATAAGGTGTATTTTGAATTTAGGTGTAAAAGTAGAATAATCACGATGTCCGCTTAAATTGACTGATTTTCCGTAATGACTTATAAATTAGAATGTAGGGACAAACGGGCCGGATGTCTCGATATCGTAAGTATTGTTTATCAAGACAAAGAATACAACTGTCCCAGAATGTAATTACGTTCATCATGACATTGCCAATTCAATCACTATGAAGGTTCAGATAAGCCTTACTCAAAATAAATTAATCTCATACTAAGTTTTTCCCAAACCTTGAATTAGTTAAACCATTATCCCATAGCAAATATATGCATGGGATTTGATGAGGAAGTTAAAATATTGTCTAAGTAATTTAAATGGTAACCCTAAAGTATAAAAGTGTACTTTAATTTTCATTTTAATTTTAAGGAAAAGTTTAAGGTTAACGATTCGATTAATATTAAATCCCAAATAGTTGCATCCGTGATTATCTTGGGCTTATACCTCATTTTACCCGATATTCGGCTCCCATTGTTGATGTAATATTTGCAAGGATCAATTTCAGGCCCGAGACAGTTTAATAATACCTTAATCTCATAACAGTGATTTGTTTTTCTTTTTAAGATTGGTTTTATCAAAGCACTTTTAGGTAATTTAGTTGCATACATCTTTAAAAAATACGCATTAAAACTTTCCCCTTAATGCGTATTTTTAATATAAAAAAAAAAGGATGTTAATTTTATACGATAATGGATAATAATGGATAATTATTGCAATGTCGGCACAGACTAGTTAGTAGTTAGTGTCAATTCTAAATAAAATAAAATAAAAACTAGTTAGTGTCATAATTCCCACTAAATATCAGAAATTAAAGGGATTTATCGTGATGTAGTGGACAAAAAGAATGACTATATAGTATAGTAAAATTGTACCTTTATGTCCTTTCACTAAATATTCCATTCAAACCATAATCGTTATTTAATTATGTAGTGAAAAGTAGTATTTATTCGAACTTTTGAGGTGCTTCTTATAAGAAAGTCTGCTTTTGCTGAATTTTCCCATCATTGACAACCAACTAATTATCAACTATATATATTTCACAACCATAATGTATTTTTTTTTATTGCTCATTATAATTTAAACAATTGGATAAGTTCATGCCGACAAGTAGGGGCTTGATTGGCTACAACTAATTCTAAGCTCTATTTCATTTATATAAATTCATATATAGTAATAATTAACATTACAGTGTATTTAATTGCCTAGTTTACACTAGGTATCTCTTCATTGTTCATGTTTGACTCAGTGAGAATCAAAAGTTGTCGCAAACCTGTTGCTAATTTAAAAAGATGTCACAAAGCTGTCGCAAATCGACTAAACTGTCACAAACCCGTCACACAAACCGTCGCTAATAAGCTCGTAACAAAAAATACCGTCACTAATCTCGTTGCTATTTGAGTATTTTTTTTAGCTACCTAGTTTTTTTTTAAAAAAAACATTTTTCTGATAGATACCTTGGTTTTATACTCAATAGATATTTGAGCCGCTAAATTTTTATGTATACTTTTATACTATGAAGTAACAATACAGTAAATTAAAGCTAGTTATAACCCTTTTAAATTACTAATATTTTTAGTCTTAACTTTGTATATTTTGTACCAATTTTATAGATTATAGAACTCTAGGCCCTCATTAATGAAAAAATAATACACATGAAATAAAACCCTTCACCCTATGCTAATCATTCTTTCTCATATGGTTGTATTTTCACATAGTAAGCAACCACATCAATAAACTGAAATTTCTTCTCTAATTTATGGTGATTTTATACTTTTTAAGGTAATTAACCATAGTTTTTTTCAAGTATCAATTTCCCTATATCATCTCCTTTATAATAATTCATTATTGATTTCTAATTTTTTTTTCAATCCTTTTACATTTATTCCCAACTTTAATGTGGCAGACCCATTAGTGAAATAAGAATTCTTGTGTATTATTGTTTTTGTAAGGGAGACTCCAAGTCTCCATAGGGGAAAATTTGTGCAAATGTTAGTTTTAGGATTTGTTAGGGTAATTGATGTGGGCTATTTTTCTTGAAAATTTCATTCAAATGAGAAAGATCATGTATTATAATACATTTAACGTTAGTTAATAAAAAATATTATATTATCAAAGACAACAAAAATTAAAAATCATACAAAAGGACATATACGTGCTTGGAGCAATGACGCCGCTAGTGAGGTACTAAACTAAGGCGCGCCAATTGTGGTTGAGAACTATTTCCAATCTCCCTCCTCTTCGATCCTTGGCTTAGGCGCGTTTGAGGATTTTTCGACGAGATTACCAAAAAAGAAAAAAAAATACACTAAATTTTCAGACAATATATAATGAGTTAAAACTCCATTTATTATAATATTAGTGTAAGCTAATAGAGTAGTTTATCATTATATTTGAAAGTTTTATAATAATTTTAATCACTAAAAAAATGCTCAAATAGCTACGAGATTAGTGACGCTATTTTTTATGACGAGCTTACTAGCTACGGATTTTGTGACGGGTTTGTGACAGTTTAGTCAATTGTGACTGGTTTGTGACAGATTTTTAAATTATTAGCAGTCTTGTGACAGTTTTTTAGTCACACTAAACCAATGTTATTTTATAGTGAATTGTTTGTGTCATATTGGAACAAACCAATGAAATACTATACAGAAAAGAGCCTAATTCTTGAGTGGCCCTTTTGATCGCCCACCTTAACCAACACTTACAATTAATCATCACACAGACAAGCACAAATTCCCTTATCACATGAGCCTAATTAATTACTATCCCTTTAACAAAAACAAATAAGTCTCTAAAAGTGACCACTAACTAACAAGAGGAAATGGCAAAGTGAGTCCCAATAGCCAATTTAAAAGATGAAACATTCCTTGAAAGCTAACCAATTTGTTCGACTAATATATTAAACAAGTAAAACTTTTAGCTTTGTAAATGGTTATATAATTAGTTGTTAATCAAGTGTAATGGAGAAAGTTTAACTTCAATTATACACAATGTGTTCCTTTAGTGTCAACTTTGGCCCCATGGTGCATGCTTACATAGAAAAAAATTGATATCTTTAATAGGGAGGTATAAAATTAACACAAAATTCAAGCATTTTGTTAACTGTGCTTGCCTATTGGCATTATTGAAGAATTTCACTTTTCGAAACTATAAATTAATCCGTTCGCTAAAGTTAGGTTTTGTGGTCTGAGTTTGTTTATTCAGCTATTTTTTGCGCTCCGTCTGATCCTCCCTGTGATGGTTGAAGATTCTATTATAGCCAAGTCGAAAATATTGGTGATCTATATTATACTCTAATGTTTTGATGCCAGAACTATCCAGGGACAATTTCATTTATTGTGGCCTAATCCTTTTAGATATTCATGGTGCAGTGTCGATCGAGTGATCGTGTTGATAATGGAATCCAAAAGGCATGTAATCATATGAATATTAAAAGACTTAGAAAAATGGTCATTTAATTAGTACCAATTTTGAGACTTAGTTGTCAAAAACTCGCGTTAAAATCTCTTTTAACAATTTTTTATTTTATTTTTAGTACGAATGGCCTGCATTTTATTAATAATAAGATCCAAGTTTGAGTGCATAAGTCATACTCTCATGCTAGCATATCCGGCTAAAAACCGGTCTAAATACGATACAGTAACGGATAATAAAATGAAATAAGCAACATAAACACCTACAAATATATTTAGAGGACAAAAACTAAGGCTGAGAGAGTACTTAAAACACATTAAACTCAACATAAATTAAACAACACATTTAAGATTAACTACATGTGATTAATGAACCCATTATGAGTAGCCTAGTGAGCTAGAACCCGTTAAAAATAGTTTAGATACAAGGTTCGAGTTTTGTTAAATGAGCTAGATGTGAAATCTTTTGATACTGTTTAATAATATTTTATTTAAAAAAAACATGTGCTTAATGATTAATGTTGAATATTTTACTTTGTGTTTGATTGTTCTGGATTTTGATAATCAAGTCTGAAAGTATGCATTAAAATTTATTTAGGGGTGATATGTTATGCTTTATATTTTGACAAATTTGGTGAAATTTAGTGATAGTAATTAGTTATCAAATCGGAAAGGATAGGGGATTATCTTGTAACAACTAGACATAGGTTTATCTCAGATATTATGTGTGTGATTATAAGGTTAAAGAGTTGTTCTGTTATTTTTAGGTCGATTTTAGCTTGGTACAATTTAATTATTAAGTTATCAAGAAAATAATCAAAATCCCTACATGTGTCTCTATGCATACACGTATAGCAAACAAAATCGCATAATTAAATTACGAAATTTATAAGCCGGTATCATATCATACTATTAATATAAGAAAAATTAAGAAAAGTTGAGGATGCAAAATTTTGTCCAATTTTTCTAAATATACCATTATTCTATTTTAATAATTATCAATGTACATACTACATAATCTAATTAATTAACAATTTGTCATCACTATATTTTTCAAATTACGGATGTAACCTAAATTAATTAACAATTCGTTTTAACCTGCGTAACTACAATAAATGATACCAAATCTGAATATTATATTCAAAATAAAATATATTATGATATTTATATCATTACACATGGATAATTTTTACTAGTATAATTATATATCTCTCTTACAATATTATTATTTTTTTGGGCAAAATTCCCCTTACAATCTTTACTCTTTAACACTAGAAATGAAGTGGCCCTAACACTTTATTATTACCCAAGTGTTTGGCTTGAATTTAAAGGTACAAAAAGCTAAGGGGAATCTAACATAATTCATACTCTTCTTTGCAACTTATATATGCATGCTACCATAGTGCGTAGCATATGTGCAAAGCTTATTCAATATTGGGGCTCTTTATTTAAAATCTAGATATTTATAAATCATCATAATTGGTATAATAGGGTCCCTTTTTCTTGATTTCCATCTTTTATTAAGATAATTAAACTAATAGTCCTCAATGCTTCAAGAAATAGTAAATTTCATCCATGGACTTGATTCAAATGCCACATATGATTTTTTTTAATCATATATTTTCTTACCAGCTAATTAACCTTGGTTTTATCTTTTCAGTTTTAGAAGATATATCCTTGCTCACATTTATAACTTATCATATCTTCAAGTGTATATTTCGCATTTGGGTTGATCGACCAAATCGGCTCTTGGCTGCCTTTTGAAGTGGCCTAATTTGGGTGTAACCCTAGGAAGCTCTTTCGCAGTGACGCATTAGTTATTAATTATGACTAAGATTATTTACTAGGGATATGTCTTTTGTATTTATTAGTAAGTAATAAGCAACCGTAAAAACTAAAAACTAACCTCGGTCAGTGTCAACTATCATATCTCTGTACAATGTTCTAAATCGACAAATGATGGTTCGTGCGATCGCATACTTATCTCGTCGCTTTAACCCCTTTGGCAATTCCTAAACAAAACCCGCACTTGTTCAAAATTTGAGACTATTTATTAGATGTTTCAGTATAATAATGTCCAAATTAATTTACAAAAATCAAACTAGCTAGACCATTACGATAATTCACTCGATTTTGTAATCCGAAAAAAGTGGCTATGAAGATACTTTCCATCTGTAATACTTATTATTGACATCTTATTATCTGTCAATGGTTACCCCATCGATCAAATTCTTGGTCAGGATGAAAGGACACAGCGAGTTGCCTAAAGCCTACTAACATGGATATATTATCCGGAATTCGGAATTTTCTGACTATATATAATTGTTGTGTTATATGTATATGGATAAATACAAGCAAGTGATGATTTGCATACCAAGAATTTAAAAAATTGTTTCCTTGAATTATTAAGTGGCATGTAAGTAGGAAAATGAATAGGAACCAAAAACAAAACCGTATAGGAATTTCTGATATTTGTCACATTGAAATGTGTGTTTCTGTCTGTTGTTAAGAGATGTTTTGCCGGTAAAGTCTATTCGGAGATCATTTCCAACGAGAAAAGAAGATTAACATCACTTGTCGGGTAAACTAAACACATTAGACGATATTCCTTTCATGGTTTCTTAATTACAGTTAATTGATAGAATAATTCCGTTTTATCTTCGCCAATGTGTTGTCAAATCTTGGAAATGAAGACCGTACGTTTAATGGAAGAGATGATTTATGTAGTCTCTAATATCAATGAAAAACAAACTACATCAGAAGTTGATAATTCTTGCTAAAACTAAGCATTGATTTGTATTCCTTCCCTAGCTATTCCGTCTATAATCGTCACTATTCATAAATCATTGATAATACATCTCTAACTGACTTACTAATTTCTGAGCAGAACATTCGTAAATCTGTCGATGACTGATCACCTTGTCTTAAGATATATAGTGCATACGCGAAACACCCCGAGTATAAAGTTTCTTTAGAAAAGTTTCATGTTCTTGTTATGTAGTTAATACTTAATTAATCCATTGATTTTGATTGTAATGATGAGATTGGTAGGTATGTTCCCTTCTCCTCAGATGGATTCGATAAACAGCTAT
Source organism: Primula vulgaris (assembly GCA_963920805.1). Taxonomy (NCBI): domain Eukaryota; kingdom Viridiplantae; phylum Streptophyta; class Magnoliopsida; order Ericales; family Primulaceae; genus Primula; species Primula vulgaris. Next base: position 31,787,583 of record OY987220.1, read on the forward strand.
ACACCTTTTTGCTTTTGCTACATGGAGATGGACCATATGTTACGTGCCTAAATTATTACTAACATTATAAATCAAAGGTGGAACATAGTGATAATTTAGCTAATAAATTAAAGCTTGCCTTTATAAATACCCCTTCACTTATCTTTATATCATCTATATTACTAACTAGCCTTTTCTCTTAAGCTCCTATCAATACTTTTGTCTATTCACCAAGTAAAGTTATGGATTTTAATACGAAGCCGACACTATCAGAAGCTCATCCCGAGACAATGGATTTTCTATCTAAAACTTGGTGCAATTTCGCGGTCCAAACATTTCAACCCGGATCACTAGACCGCTCGATCGTTCTCCATGAAAGTTCGATAGGAAAAATGGATTTAGAAACCAATTCTCTATTTCATGTGAGTCGATACATAAATGTATATAATTCCCTTCTGAATATCTATACTGGATCAGGATGACTGTAGAAAATATTATGTTGGTTCGAAATATTATTCTAAATAAAATGGTATGATTTTTGTATCAAGGAGTTTATACATTTTATACCAAATGAAAATTTGATGTTGTAGAAGATGGAGAAGAGTGTTAAGATGGAGGATTCATCTAGGTCTATACCATCATGGAAGTCCAATGATGTAAAGGTATATGAAATAACAATAATAATATCATATATTGCTACAAAATAATTTTGAAAACCAAAGTGTAACTTCTATTTCTTTGTTCTTCAGTCATGGATATGGATGCAACAAGCAATGCACCCAGAGTTGAACTACAACAGCTGTTTCACAAAGAAATGGGTAATGTTTATTTTTATTAAGAATACTCTCATTTTAGTAAATAGATGGTTCTAAATATTAAGTATAGTATAGTATCTAATTTACAATGTATTGTTCAATGTTTACTATAAAGCATTTAAAAATAATCAAATATTGTCAACTTGTTTGATATTCCTTTCAAGACATTCAAGTTCTTAATGGCACTTTAACACTAGCATATGATAATTACAAATGTTTGTTCATGAAATAATGAAAAGAGTTCACAGTGACATAGGTAATGGACATTTATTAGTGTTTCACTAGCTAGTGATTTAATCAACTTTTCCATATCTCAAAACTGATATTATATCCCTAACATTGCAGTTTCCAAATGTATCAATCAAGAAATGGATAAAAGAGATAAAGCAAAAAAGAAAAGAAGGAAAGAGGCTACACAGAGCCGAGGTACACGCCGCCCTGTCAGTGGCAGGAGTGGCGGCAGCCTTAGCAGCAATAGCGGCGTCAAAAAATGACGTGGCGGAAGAACAAGGGGCGGCAGTGGCCTCTGCTGCCGCACTGGTGGCAGCACAATGTGCCCAAGTAGCGGAGGCGATGGGAGCAAAGAAAGAACAGCTTAAAAGTGTGATTAGTTCAGCTATAAGTGGGGCTAATGATGGGGATATACTAACACTCACTGCTGCTGCTGCTTCATGTATGCATCCTAAATTTAATTAATTAACCAGCCTATAGTTTTGTTGCTACACATACTATTTATATTGTTTTGTACAATAGAACAAAACACTATAAGAAAGTAACATGATAGCACCATGGTACGTCATGTTGTTAATAATTGAACAACGGTAAAACAACAGTTATCAACACTTAGTAACAGTTTATGTTGCTATATTGTTGAAAGTTTCTAAATTAATAAAATTAATATAGCAATTTTTTTAAAAAATATCAATAACCCTCACTTTCGCGATAACTTATTTTGTGGATGTCATTATTCGAATCTAAACAACCTTCTTAAGGTTTTTGTCTACTTTGTACACTTCCTTCACTGAAACATGACAATTCTCGAGAAAAGGTGCTAATAAACCTATAAATTAGTGGACCCGAACCGATTATATATAGTCTATTAGTCTGATTGACAAGCATAATCTTAATAAGAAAAGCACATAGGACATCCGCTATGTTTATGGAGTTCTCACTGAAAAACACAGTTTTAGTTGCGAATTCAATGAGCTAACTAGGCTCATTTTATGCCAAACCGGCCTGGTATATTACTAATGCAAATCATACACTTTGCCTGTATTACTTATGATAGCGCTAAGAGGAGCTTCGACACTTAAAGCAAGGACAGGATGCAAAAACAGATTGAACGGGAATTGCCCTGTGCTTCCAATTGATCATGAAGAAAACACCGATTTCGAGTTCGATTTTAAGAAATGCAGATCAATTCTAGCCAAGGGTGCCCAAGTCAACATTGAGATGTCCGATGGTATGCTAACTATTTTTACAAAAATAAATAATCAATCGTTAATGATGACGTGCAAAAAAACCCCAAAAAAGAACTCCATTCATGTCCTTCACAACTGATATTCTATGTATAATGTATCTTCCCTCGAAATTATGACTTCAGCTGATTTTTTCTTTATGCTTCATAGGAAGGTGCATGGTGAGATCAGTATCTATCACCCTATCTGATGAGGCCAAGGTAGATCTCGTGACTTTTTTAATCTTTAAAAATGAAACCAAACATTTGAGGAAAAATCGTTGACATGTAAAAATAACCATCGGATTCTGTGTTACGCAGGTGATTCTCAGAACGAAGAAGAGCAATTTATTGAATATTTTTGGAAGCACAAGAGAAAGTATGTTTAATCTTCTGATTTTTCACTTTCATCTTACTAACATTACGAGACCTTTTTTTACTTAAAATAATTTGGAGACTAATATACAGATGAATTTGTGAAATCCTTAGGTATTATACTTGATATACACGTCGAATTGTACAAAGATAGAGATGCTGATGAAACCGATACATGTTATCTCATCGCTCTAACGACAAATAATGGAGTGATAAAGATAGATATGATGGATGATTATCAACGATACAAGGCATGGGCAACGACAATTAACCATATGTTAATGCTCTCTACTTCGTTTACAAAATACGAGCTCCAGTTTTACAACAACTGAAACCCTTTGTATGTACTCTTATTTGTTGTGCTTTTGGAAACATATATACTATGCAATTTGAATCATGTAATTGATAATGCACTTAAAATGGATGTTTAATAATTGTGCTTGTTTTTAAAAGATCGAACACATCAGATGCTTATGAAAAGACCCGGTTTTCAATGTGAATGGAGACCAATTTAAGATGTCGTTTGCAGCATTGTTGAACAGATAAGCCGCGGATTATTTGAGAGTACGGAAAAGTTGTATCCAGTCACCAACAACTTCTACTTTTCTCAGACCGGAAATAAGTTAAAGACAGCTTTTAGTTTGGCCAACCAATTATCTTGCTAAGTACAAACGAGAAAACAAATTGGCTTAGCCTAAAAGCTGCACCAAATAAATTGTTACTCGAAAAAAATTGATGGTTTGGACAGAAAATATGTATCTAGCTGCAGGATATTATCCAAATACATGCTTTCAAGTAAGAATGGGAAAAAAATCCGCAAACTCATCCCGTAACTCAACCTGTATGGATTAGGGCGGGTTGGGATAGATTGAGTGTCCAAAAAAATCAATCCGTCCCGCCCCAATCCGCTATATATTTTGCGGGTTGGGTTAGGGTTAAAGTTTATAAACCGCGGGTTAATTCATCCCAATCCGTTTCAACCCGCAATATATATATATATATATATATATATATATATATATATATATATATTGTATGTATTTTAATATATATATATATATATTGTATGTATTTTAATATACCAACATTTCATTCTTGTTATATTTTAGTTTTATTACTTGTTCGCGAATGTTATAAACGTATTTTGATTGGTTTTAATTTATATTTCTCAATGAAATATTCAGTTTATTTTAAAATTTAAGTTGATTATGTAAACTGTGAAAAACAAATGACCAAAATAAAAATTTAAGAATCAATCTAAACTCAACCCGCAATTTATTTTGCGGGTTGGGTTGGGATTTTAATTGTAACGGGTTGAGTTGAGTTGATATTTAAATTTTACAAATCCGCCTCAATCCACCCCGCCATTTATTTTACGGATTGGGTTAGAATTGAAGTCAATCTGTCCCGTGTACACCCCTACTTTCAAGTATCTCATGACAAACTGAGCATGTTTTACACAAGGCAAAGATTCACACCTATATTAAAATCACTTTGCGATTAAAAGTTAATACAATCACATCAAGAACTTGTATTGCATCAAAGCAGTATGATTGTTACAGCTACATCAACTGATTTCATTGTGCATGATTACATGACAAAAGCGGATATATCACATAATTACAAGTCGAGGTCATTGGGAATCTCAGTCCATAAAAGAATCCTTCGTGGTCGGTCCATAAATCTGGCCTGCCAGGCTGGTTCATCATTTTCATAAACAAAACCGCTTTTCATATACAGTATTTTTGCTGGCTCATTGTCGATTGCGACATGGACATATAAATCAGATATTCCTGCAAATTTAAAAGATCACATAAATATGATTGCAACAGAGCACACAGCATGACTAATCTCCATAAACTGAATAAAGGAGATAATTAGTACCCCAATCTTCAGCAACCTCTTTCGATTTTGATACAAGCATGTAACCTAAACCATTTCTTTGTAGTTCCTTAGCAACACATACATTACTCAGATATGCTCTAGCAAAATCGCCACCAATGCCCTATAGAAAACGAGATATATGTGGAAGTGAATAAATTATAATGGCTAATTCCACGGAGAATTGCACTAATAACAACGTTTAATTTAATATTTAATTCTCAAAATATTTCAACACCTGAGGCCTCTTTCCTGTTATTTCATCTGGAAGTCTTATGCATTGATTAATATCAAGGGTGCCGACCACAACTCGATCTTCTCCATCTTCTGAAAACTGAAAAGATATGCGACACAAAATTATAAGATAATTCCATCTCAACTATTGACAGGAATTTCGGCGCATGCACCTAATGACAAAAATGTTAAGTTAAAATCAAAATTGCCTATAGAGCTTTCAAAATTTGATGTGTCATGTAGATATATGCTTGTTTGGCATAAACAGTTCGGGATAAAGCTCTACCAGTCGGAAAAATACAAAAAAACTTAAGCAATACAATGTTAGAAGATATCTTAAATTGTGGAGCAAGTGGCATAAATTGATTTAGTGCAATGAACCTGAATTGTGGAACGATAGAGAGAAGCAGGTCGGAAAGCGAGAACTAATGAAAAGTCGCGGTTTATACTCAAAATCAGAAGTCAGGGGAGTTGGTAAAAGTTCTACAACTCTGATATACCATGTGCATTTTCTAAGAAACTCGTTAGCACTTAAAAGTTAAAACAACCCTGTAATCTTTCATTTCCAAGTTCTATATTCATGTTCTTTGGTGTCACTGTAATCGTGTTTCAATTATGAGGAAACCAGAAAATCATCTTAACGATAGTTGCCTTAACTCTAACTGGTTCATCGGAAAAAGGCACATGACATTGAGTTGTAGGTAATTCCAAATGATATAGATATTTTAAGAAGTAAGTACACAAATGAAGCACGTCGTTATTATTTTTGCAGTTTCTTCCGCCACCTGGACACCAAAATTTCAGAAGAAAAACTGAAACATGTTCAAAAAATCAAACGCATGCTGGAAATTTTCATACCTTGCAAGCAGAGCATAAATCATCAGAAGAATTTTCTAAATGTGACAACGGAATTGTTGCATTAATGCAGGAAACTCTTCCAAACCCCGTTCTCTTGCCAGCAATGCGCTCTTTTAGTGCTTCAAATTCACGCTCGGCCAAGTACTTCATGTGATCCTAACACAACTTGAAAGAAACAAACATCCTATCAATACTTCACTAATTGCTAACGGAATTGACAGCTCATACAAATGATTTTCAACAACTTATAACTACTGTTTCTTGGTGATTGGTTAAACACATGAACTGCTGTCATCTTCGATCAATTTCTACCTTTTCTTTTCCATTCTAAGGAGGAGCTCAAGTATTAAAAAAAGGGCTGCAGATTCAACTAGTAGTTATAACGACATCATGATAAAAGGAGTTTTTTTCTTAAAGGACGAAAAACATCCACACAGCTAATTTAACAAAGTATGATTTCAACTAAAAAATCAATGTTTCCCTACTATGCTCACCAAGAGGGAAATCAAAATGTATCTTTGGTGGTTATCTATTTACACTATCAAAGTAGCACTTAAATTAGCAGCAGCCTATACTCTATAATCATTTGGTCAAGCCACTAAACCGACAGTTTTTTATCACATCAGATGGAAAGGATCAAATGTTTCATTAAGATACTTCTCAATATGATGATCAAATACCTTAGCTATCAAAATTCAAATTTTAAACATGTGTACGTACACATAACTACATGATCAAACTTACTTCGAGCACTTTGATGGTTCAGTCATTTACTTCCTGCAGCCTAGTACTCCTAGTTTAAGTTTTACCTCTGATCTCATTGTTCAAGAAAGAATAGTTCTAACAGTTGGTAAACTTTTTTTACTTCTCATTTTGTTAGTTTGTTAATACCCTTAAAATATCAGTCTCTTCTCTACTTAAAATCTTCTGCTGAACTATTTAGAAAAATACCCGCATCTAGGCTTTATGAACAAGTCAGACGAGGAGATAGCAGGGATGACAGGACTACATTTTACAGCCACCCCACATATTATAAAAACCCATCTAATCGGCATAGATTTTACATATAAATTTTTAAAATCAGTGGATTAGCATCCCATATTTTATGTTGGAATTCCACCACCCCTTCTCGGCTCCTAGCTCCGCCACCAGGGGAGGAATTTGTAGTAGATTAAAAGGGACTCAGCACCAGTCATCGAGAAAGAACCGATCTTTTACACGTATGTTGATTTTTTTTTTATCAATTCTACACTTTCAGCAGCCCCGTGATTACGAAAAAAACAATTATAGTTTTAATTCCGCTACCGGAACTAGTTAGAAATACCCACATAAGCCTGCTACTGGTTCCTAGGTTCATGCAACTATGATACCCATATAAAATTTAAAAGCCAATAAGCATATATACTCCCACAAGCTAATATTCCCCAAAATCAATCCAAAAGGTACAATCATACATACATACATAGGTATATAAGCACACACACAAACACATATACAATAATATATATTTAAATATATACACCCAGATAGAAACTCACTTGAATAGCAAAAGTGTAAAATTACCAAACAAAACTTTCTATTTATAGAAAGTGAACTTATAACAACCCAAAGTAGTATAGTGGACTTATATTGCGGAACGGAGGGAGTACTAAAAGTCAATAAACATGTATACACACACAAGATTATTTTCCCCTAAAATAATCCAAAGGATACAATCATACATAGATACATGAGTGATGAGTATACAAGTACATATATATAAAAAAGTGGGTAAACTAAAGAGAATTAAGGCTGACTTGGATATTAAAAGTATCATCCTTAAAATGATTGAAAGAGCGGACACGTAGGCAAGCAGTGGCCCACAACTCTTCCTCCTCGTATGCTCCTTCAGACACCCTTAAACCTGTTTTGTTATTTAATCCCACGTGTGTACACACTTTTAATGACGGTCGTTTAGTTGGGTACTTAACGAAGCTACTAAAAAACGATAAAAAATCAAGCTAATTTTTTTATGGTAAAAAATCGCTTTTTCTCAATACGATAGGTGTTGGAGTCCATTTTAGCCTGCTATTAAATCCTCCCTACCTCTATAGGAGATTCGTGCCAATACGATACATATACAAATACCCACATAAAACTACTAAAAGTGAATAAACATGTATACACTCCCACAAGCTAATATTATCCTAAATCAATCCAAAGACCACATACAATTCACATATATCCTAAAAGTGAATAAACATGTATACACTCCCACAAGCTATATAAGCACACACACACGCACATAAATATATACTCCATAAAGGACTAACAATAGAATTAGGGGCTAACTTGGATATTAAAAGTATCATCTTTAAAATGATTAAAAGAGCGGACACGTAAGCAAGCAGTGGCCCACAGCTCCGCCTCCTCGTACGCTCTTCCAGCTTCCGACACCCTTCAACCCGTCTTGTTGTTCAACCCCACATGTGTGTTGCACACGTGTGTACACATTTTTAACGAGGGTCGTTTAGTTGGGTACTTAACGGAGCTACTAAAAAAATGATAAGGTGTAGTTGGAATTATAAAATACAAGTTAAAAGATCGGTTTTTTCAATATGAGGGTGTCGGATTCCATTTTATCCTGCTACTGGTTGCTACTGGTTTCTCGGTTCGTTCAACTATGATACATATACAAATACCCACATACTAATTACTAAAAGTCAATAAACATGTAAACTGTGAACACCCACAAGCCCATTTCCCCCAAAATCAATCCCAAGGTAGATAAAAACTGAAAAACCAATAGAAAGCCGAAAAAAACTAAATAAAAAGTCGGGAACGGAGACAAAATTTGAAAAATGGTAAATTTTGTTAAAACATATATACACCCACAATATAACCTTCCCCTAAACCAATCCAAAAGGTACAATCAAGCTAATTTTTTCATGGTAAAAAATCGTTTTTTTTCTCAATACGGTAGGTGTTGGAGTCCATTTTAGCCTGCTAATAAATCCTCCCGACGTCTATAGGAGTTTCGTGCCAATATGATACATATACAAATACCCACATAAAACTACTAAAAGTGAATAAACATGCACAAGCTAATATTCTCCTAAATCTATCCAAAGAGCACATACAATTCACATATATAAGCGCGCGCACACACACACACACATAAATATATACTCCATAAAGGACTAAAAATAGAATTAGGGGCAAACTTGGATATTAAAAGTGTCATCCTTAAAATGATTAAAAGAGCGGACACGCAGACAAGCAGTGGCCCAAAGCTCCGTCTCCTCGCACGCTCCTCCAGCTTCCGACACCCTTAAACCTGTCTTGTTATTCAACCCCACACGTGTGTACACATATTTAACGAGGGTCGTTTAGTTAAGTCGATGGAGTTACTAAGAAACGATAAGGTGGTGTTGGAATTATAAGATACGAGTTAAAATATCGTTTTTTTTCTCACCATTTTAGCCTACTTCTATGATACATATACAGATACCCACATATTAATAACTAAAAGTGAATAAACATGTATACACTCCCACAAGCTAATATTATCCTAAATCAATCCAAAGACCACATACAATTCACATATATACTTACTTTTACACAACTATATAAAAGTGTGCGCGCGCGCGCACACACACACACACACACATATATAAATGCATACACTAAAAATAGAATAAGGGGCTAACTTGGATATTAAAAGTGTCATCTTTAAAATGATTGAAAGAGCGGACGCGTAAGAAAGAAGCGGCCCAAAGCTCCGATTCCGCCTCGTACGGTCTTCCAACTTCCGACACCCTTATTAAACCTGTCTTGTTACACACGTGTGTACATGTACTCACTTTTAACCGTCGTTTAGTTGGGTACTTAACTGAACTCATTAAGGTTAAATTGTTTGGAGAAGAAGATAACATCACTGCCATTTCTCTCTCTCTCTTTCTATATTTCTATTTCTATTTCTATTTCTAATAATAAAATATTTGTTAAAACATGTTACAAATAAATAAATTCATTGGATTTCTAAATCATACTTAGAATACATTAGAAATCCATTGGGTTTGGAAAAATTGTTAAAATGATATCCAACATATACATTAAATTTTAAATTTTAGTCATTTGATACCCAGTCTAACATGCTTTATAAATTGGTATTCAACATATACATTTCGCTCTAATTTGGTACCCAACCTAACACTTTTTCTAATCTGGTACTCAACCTAACACTTTTTCTAATTTGATACCCAACCTAACATTTTTTTCTAATTTGGTACCGAACCTATGCGTAAAACCAATTATCGAAGACAGATTGAGTCCCTTAATTGGACTGTATACGTATAGGTTGGGTACCAAATTAGAGCGAAATGTATAGGTTGCGTACCAAATTAGAGCGAAATGTATAGGTTGGGTACTAAATTAAAAAGTGTGTTAGGTTGGGTATCAAATCACTAAAAGCTGATAGGTTATGTAGCATTTTAGCATTTTTTCCGTCATAGGTTGTTAGGTAGTGAAATGAAGTTGTTGCCGAATAGAGACTACAGTATTAGCAACTGACACCCCCTTAACCGACACAGAACCGAACCGAAAAACCGAAACTTTTTCAGGTCAGTTTCGGTTTACAATAAAAAAACTGAAAAATCAAAACCGAACCGAAACAAACCGGTTCGGTTCGGTCCAAAAAATAAAAAGACCGAAAACAAAAAATCTGTTCGTTTTTTGTTTCGGTTTTGTCAAAAACCAAACCGAACTCATACCTAACGGACGCTAACTCTACTGCGTAAACCAAAGGCTATGGAATTTGTTTAGATAGAGTCAAATCTTTATGTTTGGTTTCATTATTTTAAAAATATACTGATTAGTGCACTTATTTTTTACACTTTATACGTGTCAAATTCTATTGGTTGCATGTGATTATATAAATAATTGATTAAAAAGTCCAATGACCAAGTATGTAATAAAAAAAACATTTATTTATGGACTGCAAATTAGGAGTGCAGATTGTAAGTGTAGATACCATTGGTCTTTTAAAAAACGATAAATATTGGTATGAAATTGTATTTCGAGTTTCAACCAATCGGATTTTTCGAGTTTTAATTTTTAATTAATTTAAAATTATTTAGTGTTAGGTTTTGAGGGAGAGATTTGACGCAACGATACAATTGATGTCATGTAACCCAGAGGTTAAGGGTTCGAGTCCTGAAAGCAGTACAAGTGAATACTGTCTACATTAGATTCAAAGTAACACAACGCGTTCGCGGACCCTGCACATATCGGGAGGGGTAGCACCGGGTTTGCCCCTTTAGTGTTAGTCCTCCAATCCAATATGTGTTGGGTTTTTAGCGTTTGTCACATTGTAAAAACTTATGAACCCGGTTTACGATAGTGTTACTCCAAGAGCAAACCAATTGAAACCCGTCAATTGATTTGGTTTATATTGGACCGAAATAATAATTCAAAACATACCAAATTAAATCAATTTCTATCGGTTTAATTTGGGTTGGTTCGGTCGTTTTGAAGATCAATTTGAAAGGGACAAAAATTATAGTTCTTATGTTTTCGAGACAAATGTCGCAATAATCAAACTTAGGAGATGATTTAGTTGTTCAATTCAAACTTGGGAATCAAAAATATAAGTTAGGAGTTCATAGTTACCTTAAAAGTTAAAACTCATTTCGGATTTCTAAAAAACACGTCTATTACTTACCAATTTTCAATTCCCGACTTATGTTTGCCATTATCTTACGTGTAAACCCTTTGATTTTATAAATTTTCTTGGGTTTCATAGTTTCGTTTTTCGTAAATCCTTCCGCTTCTGTTTCCTATTCCCGTAAGGGCCGCAGGGATGATCCGGACAAACTACAAGAATCAATTACAGTAAAACGTCCGTTGATTGAGCTCGGCCTATTACTCTAACAATGG